>MU105559.1:5436-653030 GCA_012274485.2 Sinapis alba | reverse complement strand
ACTAAAGATACATACAATACTATGACATATGTTTCCAAACCCTAGACCAAAGAATATCAAAAGATGATACATTCATTCATCTATGTTGAGAACAATTCAATTTTACTAGATTTTAATTTATATCATTTACAAATGTTTGTTATTACATGATTTAGATTTTTCCTCCATAAAAATATTTTTTCTATAATTTATAAATTATTTTTTAAATTTACTAAACGAGAAGACTTACATGTAAGTCTTCTTAGAAGACTTACAAAATCACAGAAGACTTAAAAAGACGGAAGACTTAAATAGGCTATAAAGGTAAAAACGCATATAGTTTTTTTTTTGGTCATAAGGGGGCTGTTGTAATTTCACTACACTTTTAGGTTACTTTTGCATTTGATTGATGTTTGGGTACACTTTTGCATTTGAATCCAAGTTTTAGGTTGGTTTTGGCAATTTTCCCTTAAATTTGATATGAGTAACAAATTTATTTCGGTCTCAACGTAAACCGATATGTATAAAATCTCTCTCGCGTTACACGTTGCAGTGAAGCCTGGAGCTAAAGCTCGCATGGAGCCGATACATGAAGGAGGCTCCCGCAAAGCTGATCAATCCGAAGAAGAAGAAGATCACGTTGACGAGAGAAGAAGCAGCTTGAGCAAAGTGGCAGCTGGGAGGCCATCCCCTATAGAGGTTCTGGATCACATAAAGATCAACAACACTAAGGAAACGCCAAGGTCCACCATTAAAGGTGTTCTCCATTCCTCCAGCCATGAAGAGATCAAATTCAATAGACGTAACCTGAGGGAAGTCGAAGAGAAGCTCAAAGTCGCATTCGTCCAGTTTTACCAGAAGCTTCGTCTCCTTAAGAGCTACAGGTTGTGTTCACGTGTGCATGAATGAATATGTTGGAATTTTTTTAATATATTCATTGGAATCGAAATATATGCATGCAGCTTTCTGAATGTGTTGGCGTTCTCCAAGATTTTGAAGAAGTATGATAAGGTTAGTATTGGTCATACTAGAAATGTTTATTTTTTGAAATATATAATGTTCTTGAAATTAAAAGGTGTTCAACGTCACAGATAACTTCAAGAAACGCTTCGAAGCCGTACATGAAAATGGTTGACAATTCGTATCTTGGAAGCTCAGATGAGGTAAGCTTTGAATTCGATCCAAACTAGAGTTTGATTCCTATGTTTAGTTCCTTGTAATAACCTTCTCTTTCTTATCTTATATCGCAGCTAATGAAATTGATACAGCGTGTTGAAGCTACATTCATAAAGCATTTCGCAAATGGTAACAGACGAAAAGGAATGAAAATTTTGAGACCTCTAATGAAAAGAGAGAGACATCGACTCACATTCTTCACTGGTAGAATCATATATACAACAATACCATCCTCTGTTTCTTCTATGCTTTTTAAAATGTTTTTTTCTTTTCCAATTATAAGTTGATGAGGAATTTTTGGTTTTAGGTTTCTCTGCTGGATGCATGTTTTCTCTTATAGTGGCCCTTGTAGCCATCATACGCGCCCGGAATATCTTTCAAGAGGAAGGCTACAAAGATTACATGAATAGTGTGTTCCCTCTTTATAGGTAAAAAACTTGCTCAAAACTGTTTTATAAGTTGAAACTTGTCTCTTTACAAGTTTTTTTGCTGTTGTTCTTGCAGCTTATTTGGGTTTATTGTGCTTCACATGACTATATATGCTATTGATATATATTTTTGGAAGCGCTATCGAGTAAACTATGCCTTCATATTTGGGTTCAAGCAAGGAACTGAACTTGATTACAGACAAGTTCTGTTTGTGGGATTTAGCATTGGAGCTTTTGCATTGCTTTGTGTTCTTGGAAATCTTGACATGCAAGCAGACCCTAGAACCAAAAGTTACCAAGCACTAACCGAACTTCTTCCTCTTTTCCTTCTTGGTGTAAGTCCATAAATAAATAAAAAAAAAAAAAATCAGCTATTTGTAATGATACTAACTATATATATATGATGTTTGTTTTAGGCTATGCTTTTAGTTTTAGTCTTGCCGTTCAACATTCTCTACCGTTCAAGTCGCTTCTTCTTCCTTACGTGTTTGTTTCACTTCCTTGCTGCTCCTCTTTACAAGGTGAAACATAAACTCCAACTGCTTATCGATGTTCATAATAATATCATAGCCTTACTAATTAATGCGCCTTCTAAATACAGGTAACGTTACCTGATTTCTTCTTAGGAGATCAATTAACTAGCCAAGTACAAGCTCTTCGAAGCATCGAGTTCTACATATGCCACTATGGATGGGGAGACTTCAAACAAAGACAAAACACTTGTGAACGCTCAGAAGTCTACAACATTTTCATATACGTTGTTGCTGTAATACCGTATCTATCTCGCCTCCTTCAGGTACATAAAAGTTTCATTAAAACAAATATATAATCGAACATTGTTCCAGCCACTGATAGTTTTAATTGATTTAGTGCATACGCCGAATGTTTGAGGAAAGAAGTCTAGAGCAAGGATACAACGGAGTCAAATACTTGTTAACAATATTAGCGGTTTGTTTAAGAACAGCTTATGGTTTTGACAAGAACGAGAATCATAGGTTTATTCTCAAAGTATTAGCTGCTGCTGCTTCGGTTCTTGCTGCTGTGTTCTGTACATACTGGGACTTTGTCTATGACTGGGGACTTCTCAATAGAACATCTAAAAACAGATGGCTTCGAGATAAACTTCTCGTCCCACACAAGAGAGTATACTTCATTGCAATGGTACGTGAATGATTAAAAAACAATTTTAATCATCTAAAAAAGTTTGTTGCATTATGTGATATCTTCCTTTCTACCCAACTGATTCTTGAAACAGATCTTGAACGTTGTGTTGAGATTTGCATGGTTGCAAACGGTATTGGATTTTGAAATTAAGTTTCTTCACACTCAAACGGTGCTTATGGTTGTGGCCTGTCTTGAGATTATTCGCCGTGGGATATGGAATTTCTTCAGGTTACTACTTCATATTTACTTATTCTTTTACCAATTTCTATCTTGTTTTTAGGAACTTCTTTTTTGACACCATTTTAGGAAGTTTTATTTCGAGTTTTTTTTTTTTGTTTCAATTAAAACAGGCTAGAGAATGAGCATTTGAATAATGTGGGGAAGTACCGAGCTTTCAAATCAGTTCCATTACCGTTCAGCTACGACGAAGACGATGACAAGGACGACTAAACTGTTTGCAGAAGAACGTAATTTAACGTTTTCTTATAACCTGTTGAACATAAAAAAGTTTATGTAACAAAAATCACTATTGTCTATACAAAACTGAGCAAGTGTTGTGACACTTTTTACTAATGCAGTCCTGAATCAAACCGGATGAAACATTCGTTTCATACTTTTAAAATTTTTGGAGAAAAATATATATACATAGGCTCTCAAATTTATTTAAAAAAATTCAGATCCTTAAACTATTGAAATCTTTATTAAATCATTTGACAATACTTATAAGCCTTTTTTAATACTCCAGTGAGCTTTAAATGTAATGTAGCTCGTAAATTCCAAGATCTGTTGTGGAAAAGGAGGTTTTAAGATCCATTCTATATATTTTCTGCAAGTTATTATGAGATCATGACTTGGAAGGGAAGAGAAGGAACTGTCACATTGATCTTTCTAAACATAATGGTTTCTTTTTTCTAACTTGTCTAATACCACTTGGATATGCTGCTATCTTAGCCGTCTTAATTTATTGGAACAACAACTTAGCCGTCTTAATTTATTGGAACAACAACTTTAGTATGCTATTTTGGATCTATCGTTTCACTTTGACTTAGCTATAACAGTTTGTCATGGCAAAAGAAAATGCTCTAAGTAAGAGTTACCTATGCCTTATACTACTGCAGACCGTCAAACAACATGTGTAAGTTGAACGATCAAACATGATCCAAATCAAAATATATTAAAAATTCAGAATTTTTAAATATAAATATATAAATTATGATATAAAACTTTAAATTTTTAGACATCTTATTAAATTTAGAGTTTATATTTTTCAAAAGAGATTTCATATATATATATAAAATAAATATATAAACTTTTAAAATTACTTTATTATATTGTTAAATATATATATCATTAGTATTTTTTGAACATGACCTAAAAATAATACGAAACAGTCCTGCAACTACTGCATGGGCTGGCTTAAACACACCAACTATATAATCCAACATTTTTATAATCATAAATTAATCAAAATCTTAACTATCTAACTTTCAAAGTTAAGTGTATGTGTAGGCTATAAATGTGCCTCATTCCCAAAGTGTCCCACCTAATAGTTTACACGGCGGTGTTAACTCCATCTCGCTCTGTCATTGTTGGCTCTTTCTCGACTGAGAGATAGCTTTAGAAATATCATCATTATCTCCTTCTTTAGTATAGCTTCTTCTCGACTGAGAGATCTCAGTAACAAACTCATTCGCTAGTATAGTTTTACTATACTTTGTCGATAGGCCTTTTGCGATACTCGAATGATCTTTAATGGGCTTTATATGCAATGTACGTGTTTGTCACATGACTCACATCGACGCAAGATACACCTATCTATACGAGTACAAAGTACAGTTGGTACATGCAACACTAAAAAATGTGAAGAGAAGTCCACGCAGATCTTGAATGTGGTGCTGAATCTGCATGGATGCAGACGGTGCTAGATGTTGGGATTGTGAAATCTCATGTCCAACTATTTATTATTCAGTTAGTATGATATTATCTATTTTAGGTTTAAGAGGTTTGCCGCATGAATTTACTTTTGGGTTCCTTCCCAAAATACATTGTACTAATTAGAGTTGGACATCTTATTATATATTAGTCATTCTTTGTCTAAACTTTCCAAAGACCACACACTTTGTTGGGATTATGAAATCTCAAGTCCAACTCTTTATTATCTGATTAGTACGATAGTGTTCACTTTAGAACTAAAAGATTGGCCCGCATAATTTTTTTTTTTTTTTTTTTTAAGATTTCGTACTAATTAGAGTTAAATATCTATTTGTATATTAGAGATTTTTTTGTCTAAACTTTCTGATGTGAGATTGAATTGACATCTTTCACTATATTTCCAATTTGGGTCAATTCATAAACAGGCGGTGGTTATCTTCGTTGCAAGTCTTGCGATTATTCGTCGTGGGATGTGGTCAATTTCTTCAGGTTAGTTAGTACACATTATTATTTTACTCATGTTTCTCAATTTACCGTTACCCATTTTACTTTTAATTTTCAACTAGGTTTACGTTCGTTAAAAGAGGTTGGAGAACGAAATTTAAACATTGTCGGAAAGTTTAGAGCTTTGAAGACGGTTTAATTACCATTCAACTATGACGTAGACCAATAAATGTTTATTGAAGACATCGTAACCATTCTGACGTGACCTTTTAATAGTGATAATCTTATGATCATTAGTCATCCGCAACCGTGTACTCCTATTTGGAATCCTTAATTTTTTTTTTTTTCAATTTTTTTTTTTTTAAAAATAATAATAAATAATTAATCAATCGTGGGCCGCTACGTGTTGCAAATAATGTAAGGATCGATCCTTACTTAAGAATTTTAAAAATCAAATTCTTAGATTTTGATGGAATTTATTGATTATTTAATTATTTTTTGTTAAAGACTCTTCTTAAAGATTACGGTTGTGGATGGTCTAGGAATATGATACCAGAACATATGAAAAGGACACTAGTCAAATCATGGTCATATCTACACGTCATATGTTCAAAGATATGTCACGGAATTGTCATTAAAATTCAACCGTAGTATTCGTATAAAATTTTGTAAGATCTTTTTTTTTGTCTATACAGGTACCTATCGATCGAGTCATACTATGTGTACTGAAATAACATTTTCTTTTAATTTGGTCACCGTTTACTACAGTTACTTCTTATCAACTTTTATGTATTAATTGAAAAAGAAAACCTTACACGCGATGGTCATGGCTTGTTTTTAATAAGCATTCTTTAAAAGAGCGTCAGAAAATTCCTGAAGAGAAAGATGATAAAGACTAATACCATAGACCTACATTAAGCTTTTTGATGGAATTTATTCCCTATATATTAATAGAAAAGAGAAAGGTTATAAAACAAAACTGAGTTGAAAACCATTCAAAAGTTAATCCAAAAGAAACATAATAAAAACAAAAAGAAGACGTATAATGTGGGATTCACACACGTCAAAGCTTCCATAGTAAATAATAACTAATAACGTACGGGAATCACTTCCTTTTTCAACACGTACTGGAACAACTATAAGAATATAAAAATATTATTCAATTGGACAAAAAGTTATAACAAAATATAACAAATTATAGGGTGCATGAAAGTCATGTTTTTAAAATAGTTTCAAATATTTAGACACAAATTACAATGGAGGTTAAAATTTTCAAATAAAACATAGACATCAACATATATATTCTTCGACATAATTCTCTTTCGAATTCTTCAAAAAGACAAATAACTTTTAATAATTTGACTTCGATCTATCAATCTTTACCAATATCAAGTTATAGAATAATTTGGGAAAATATGACAATTTTGACGGTTAATCTTTGTAATAACGTAATAAAAATTTTTTGAAGCTCCATCACTTTGAAAGCCAACTAGTATTTGACAAGATTATATATCAGATCACTTTTGACCAAAATAATATATAACTAGGTGTTTTGCCCGCAAGTGCGGGCTTAATCGTTTTATAAATATCTATTAGTTTATAATATATATATATATATATATATATAAATTATTTTATTTAATAAAATTTTACTATTATTAATTAATTTTTTTTTTAATTATATATAAAATTTATTAACATTAACTTTAACCACTTAATTATTATAAATTAGGGCAATTCTCTTAAATAGCTTTTTTTAAGTTTTTGTACCAAAAATAGCCCTCAAAAAATAAAATGACCAAAATAGACTTTTTTTTTATGAACTTCTGATTTTTTTTTTTAATTTTTTTTTAAATTTGAAACCCTAACCCCAAACCCACCCTTTAACTCAAAACCCTAAAGTGCAAATTAGTTAACCCTATGGGTATAAATGCATATAAATGATTTTTTAGCTTCTAAAAAAACATTTTGGTCAATTTCTTCCTTAAAAACTATTTTTGTGACAAACAAACTAAAATGGGCTATCTAAGGGAATTTCTCTATAAATTATCTTTTTAAATTTTATAATTGAAAGATATGTTTTAAGATAACAACACAATATATAAGAGTTATCTTATAAAAAAAATAATATTATTAATAAAAATTTGTTTTTGATTATATAATTAATTATATATAAAATTCATTAAGGGTAATATTTATTTTCAATTATGTAAAATTAAGAATTTTATTTGAATAATATTTAGTTTTGTATTTTTTGATTTTGAATTTGTAGATTTTAATTAACATATTTTCAGATAATAACACAATATACATAGGAATTATTGTTTAATTTTAAAATATATTTTTAGATTTTGGATAATTCTTGTTATTGTCAATTTTAATCAATTATTTAATCAATTAAATTTGAAATTCGTTTTTTATTTTTAGGTATTTTTAATAAAAATTCATTAAGGGTATAAACGATATTAACCACTCCAACTTTCAACGTGAGAGCTCCGTTGCGAAAAATCACTTCGCAAATAATAGTATAGATATAATCTCTTTAAATTAATATTCTATAAATTAATATATACTAAAAATTTGAGAAATTCCCTTGGATAGCCTCTTTTAGTTTGTTTGTCACAAAAATAGTTTTTAAGGAAGAAAATGACCAAAATGTTTTTTTAGAAGCTAAAAAATTATTTATATACATTTATACCTCTAGGGTTAACTAATTTGCACTTTAGGGGTTAGAGTTAAGGGGTGGATTTGGGGTTAGGGTTTCAAATTTCAAAAAAAAATTTAAAAAAAATCAAAATTTCAAAAAAAAAAAAGCCTATTTTGGTTATTTTATTTTTTTAAAGCTATTTTATGACAAAAACTTAAAAAGAGCTATTTAAGAGAATTGCCCTAAAAATTTCTATAAAATAATATATTTTTGTAGTCTCAAATTGAATTTTTGATTTAGTTAATATATTAATAAATTAATAATCTTTATAAATTAATAAAAATTATAGTTTTGGTATAGTCCCAACATTATTAATTTATAGAAGTTTTACTATATATATATAAAATCACTATGAGAAGATATTTTCTCGGCCCGGACACGAATCAACATGAACGAGAAATTGGTTGCACAAGACAAATGATACAAAGAGGGACTCGATGTTTTGTTCCCACGTTTGTACTGATATATCATATTGCAATATAAGATATACCACTAACTATATCAATCAACTCACACTGCAAATAATTTTCATGTGCAAATTGATGATTCCTAAAAATAACAAGTTTGAAAAATATTCATAATAGAGTTGGATGATAAGATAGAGCATCCGAATGGGTGTCCACCGAGGATCCGACAAAATCGGGAAGGTCAAAGTGGATGGCTACGTTATCATTGATACAAAGAAAGGCTCGAGAACTAGACTTATCAACAAGTTGCTAAGAAACAAATCATTCTAAAAGTGTGATTTATCAGACAACCGTTACATTTAATTTAGCATTTAATCATTTATGATGCAACCATTATTATAGGACACACGATGTCTCAGATTTTATAACTTTTATTTTATCATAGGCAAATATAATAGCTAAATACAAATGGTTCTATTGGTAGTCATTACCACAACTGCGATAGGTCAATTGCTTTCATGCTAATTACGAATCAAAGGCAATGGAAAAATACCAAGTTATGAAAATAGTACTAACTCAAAGCGGTGCAATATCTAGCATCATTTACTTTAACACTTTAAAGTTTGCCGTTTTAAACCACCAACCGAATCATTTTTCTTCTTCTTTTTCATAATATACGAACTCTTATAACAACATTTTTTATATAAAAATGAGAACTGAGATTGACGGAGATAAATATTATAAGCAAAGTTGGTAATAAAACATCTCATATATGGGATTAATAATAAGAAAGTATTATCACTAAAACTTGCACAAGATGTTAAAGCTGTGATGTAAAGATGAGGTAGTTCATAAATTTCAATTGTCATTTTAAGAGTTCCTCCTACTCCAGTCTATTTTTGTTTCATGATGGAGGTTAGAGTAAAATCTTACTCAATTATTTCATTTTCATTCTATTCTACAATGAAATAAAAATGGATTTACTCCGTAAAATTATTTTAATGGTTACTTCTATTTTTTTCTCTAAACATATATAGATGATAATTTTTCTCTAATAGATACCTCTATTTTCTTCTCTAAAAAATAATATTCAAAATATAGTATTTTCTATTTATTTATTAGTTGATTATACACTCCATAAATTAAAATATGAAAATCTTATTTTATAGCAATATACTACTACAATTACAATATTTATAAAACTAAACGATTTTAATTTTTTTTTATAATACATAATTATAAAAAAATAAAATACTAAATATAGTATTTAAATGTGAAAGTTATATTATATAATTTTATTCTGGTAAAATATGAAAATATATAAAAGGAGAGGTCATTTAAAAAAATCCACTTTGAAAATATAGTAACTGAACAATATATTTAGCGTTTTACTGTTTATATCTCTATATTTGATGGAAGATATAGCGCACTACTAAAAACATATTACTTTATAAATAGTATTAAGAAAGAAAAATAGAATACTATTAAAAATACTCTTAAAATAATATATATTTTTTCTTTGAATTTTTATTCTTAAAAAGAATAGAATTAATTAGAGTAAAACCTTTTATATTTTAAAATAAAAATAAGAATATAATTTTTTGTTTGAAACTTACAGATGCTCTAAGTTTCATGTTTATGCATAGCTGTAGCTTGTAAACGATGTTGAATAATTAGTATTCCTTCTCTGTAATCTCATCTTTATATTGCAACTTTTTTTTAATGATTTATACTATAATTACTTTACATTGTATTATCAACAAAAAATCTCACATTATGTTATCATTCCTTAATGTTTACGTTTACATATAACAACACGTTGTCGAGTAATGAGTAGTTTTTTTCTTAATATTTCAACGTTACATTGTATTATTTAAACAGCTATAACAAAATTTACACTGTGCTATCATTTTTCTTAGTTTTCACGTTTGTGCATAATTGTACAGGATGTCGATGTAGAATAGTCAGTGTTTCTTTCTCAGTGATTTCAGTTAATGTACGTAGAATTAGATATGTGTTTGGAGTTTAAAGCTACAACTTACAATACATACCATTGGCATTTTGAATTTAGAAGGGGATCGCTCTTGTCAGATGGTAGATCGTAATTTGAAGTGAACCATTTCTTGTATTTATGGCAAGTAGAGGTGAACACCGAGCGGATAGTATCGTAATTTTCAGTATTTGTGATTGTTTGGTAGTTTTTAAATATTTATTTTTTTATTTGTAAATATTTATGGATATTTACGAATATCTCATTCACTTTGTATAATGCAAGTAAATTTTTAAAAGAAACTATTTAAGTTTGTTTAAAAAAATAATCTTTACATAATATAAAATAAAAAGTAAAAATTAGTGAAATTATATGTTCCATAAATTTTTTAAATTAATTAATTTTCTTATAAAGCATAAAGTTTAGTAAAATGTTGTTTTGGTAAAGATTTTTTTTTAATTTTAATACTTTTGTAAGTAACTTTATAAATGAAATTATTAAAATTTTATGTTAAAATAACAATTATATAAGATCAGACATTTACAATTCTCTATTTAATTATAGATATATTATATATATATTAAAAACAGAACGGACTGGATATTCGATCTTGAAGTTTCTAATATTTATGATTTTCTTCGTTTTTAATGGATATTGATTTTTAGTATTTGTTTTGCTCCAAAAATTTATAAATATCTAGATTTTTTAGATTAAATCGAAATAAATAACAAATTAAATTAATTTTAACCGATAAAATATCCACCTATTGACAAGAGTGCATGTGTCCTTTTATTGTTTGGTAGAAGTTAAAAACGTGATATATTCTGAGGTGCTTTTCACGTCCAAATAGATAGAGGTCCACGTAGCTAACTTCGATATCACATAAGAACTAGGTGTTTTGCCCGCACGCGCGGGCTTAATCGTTTTATAAATATCTATTAGTTTATAATATATATATATAAGAATTATTTTATTTAATAAAATTCTAATATTATTAATTAAAATTCATTTTTAATTATATATAAAATTCATTAAAAGTAACATTAACTTTAACCACTTAATTATTATAAATTTTCTTTTTAAAATTTTAAAATTGAAAGATATTAATTTTAAAATTGAAAGATATGTTTTAAGATAACAACACAATATATAAGAGTTATCTTGTAAAAAATAATATTATTAATAAAAAATTGTTTTTGATTATATAATTAATTATATATAAAATTCATTAAGGGTAATATCGACTTTGACCACTCTAACTTTTAACGTGAGAGCTCCGTTGCGAAAAATCACTTCGCAAATAATAGTATAGATGTGTGGGATTTGTCAAAACGAAGACCAGAATACCTATTGTATTTTAGATTTTATGAAACTAAAATAATTTAAATATCGAAGTTTGAGATCTACAAAGAAAGGATTTTGTAGATACACATTCATGATAATGTTTACATACACGTACTTTCTAGCTTGAGAAAAGCAAGGGGGAACTTGTACGCTCTTTATTTAATATATCATCAACTAATTACATAAATATATGGTGTAATATAAAATAAGCCAAGAAAATCTGTGTAAGGTAAAAGTTCAAAAAAAAAAATCTGTGTAAGGTAGGTACGCGAAATAATCGGCGTAGGAAGAAAACGTCCAAATGCAGACGTTGTATTAAATTGTAAATAGTGGACTAATATAATATTATACTATTAGTCATTATTAATTCAGTACTTTTTGTGGTAATGGGCTATAAAACATTTCATATATTTTAATTTGTTAAAATCACACGTTAAGGAGGGTTTTACATAAACTTGACGGAGTTAGAAAGATTATACTATTATTAAATTAAAAAGAGTTTTTTGTGTATTTGAAAAGTTCAATTATGACACTGGCATGCATATATATATATATATTTAAGGTGGGGAAGACTGCCACAGCAAAATGTGATTGGTCAGACTTGTTTTTAAAAGGCTTAATTTTTTGGTCTTAATAAAAATAAAATCCTGCCTTAGTTAATTTGAATTATGCTGAAATTCACTCTAAGTCTATATGGGTTTTAGTCTTAAAGCATAATTAAGCTGTTCAAATACACTTGTGTTTGATATATGCATACATATAAACTTTATAATGCTTTCACTAGTGTATATAAACTATTTCAAGCATAGTCCGAGTGTTCCCTGTAATTATAATAGACACGTCTAGTATATGTCAAACTTTGTATCTAAATTTGGAAAGCTTTTCAACATATTTTTAAAGACTAAGAAATGTGTGTAAATGTGTGTTCTATAAAACACTAATAAGAATTTTCTTTGTTGCTATATATGACCAAGTTGATTTATTTCAATAATTAAACTGTTAAAAGATCTAATCAATCACATATCACACATGTACATCGTCAATGTCAAAACGCCTATTGCGACGAGTTGTCTTCGACGGAGATTTTTTTTTTTTTTTTTTTTATAAAAAAATTAAAAATTAAAAAATGAATTAATCGTGAGCCGTCATATGTCAGTGGGACCCGCAAATAGTACAAGAAACTCATAAGAATCGGTTCTTAATTAACAATTTTTAAAACTAATTTTTACACTATTCATGAAACTCATCCCCTAAAAACTTATTTAATCATGCTTTAAACATCCTACTAAACACCCTTTTAATGGTGCTCTTAGATAGACATTAGTTTCTTTGTTCAAGAAGAGAAAGAAAGATAGGCATTAGTTTCTAATAGCATCTAGAAGTAGGTTTATTTTGCAACAAAAAAAAAATAAAAAATTGTGACGATGAAAAAGACTACTTACTCCGATTTCTCTATTTACATTTGAACAATTCAGATTGGTATCAATTTTTTTTTATTATTTAAAAATAACCAGCTTTGCTTGTTCGATTCGTTTCTAGTGATTTGATGTGAGTGGGGGCAGTCCACACGCGCTTTGGTTACCCTTTCAGAACACACTTGTCACTGTTCAACACATGCCTATAAGTTCACCCTCTGTCTTCTTCACATCCTCTTCAGACATAAACAAGCAAACAACAGAAAAAACCAAAAGATTATATTTCAGACAAGAAAGAATGAAGTTCGGGAAAGAGTTCTCGTCTCAGATGGTGCCGGAATGGCATGAAGCTTACATGAATTACAATTATCTCAAAACCCTTTTAAAAGATATCATCAGATTCAAACGCAAAAACAATCCTCACCACCACGGTCACGCCCATCATCATCATCATCTTCGCCGGACGTTAACTCTCTACCGATCATTCAGCGGTTTACTCTCAACGTCGGGAAGAAAGAGACATCACCACGGTCACGGACACGGTGGTGGACAGATCGGCCACCTTTCAGATTCCGATGACGACATAGAGGAAGGGTTAAGGTCAGCGCCGATACTTGTGCACTCTGCGAGTCATGGATACGAGACGACGTTTCTGATGGCGGCGGAGGAAGGAGGAGAGTACGAGACGGTGTTTTTCCGGCGACTAGACGATGAGTTCAACAAAGTGGATAGGTTTTATAAAGAGAAGGTGGAAGAAGTGATGAAAGAAGCTGTGATGCTTAATAAGCAGATGGATGCTTTAATAGCATTTCGTGTGAAAGTTGAGCATCCTGATGGGTGGCCATGGGAGGAACGGACGGTGGAGATGACTCAGTTAGCTTCAGATGTCGCTAGTTCAGTGGCGGCCGTCACAGCTACTACTCCCGCCGGAGCTAGATCCAGTAAGTAACCTTTAACTAGCAGTGAGTTTGTGACTAATGTGCATTCTCTCCGGTTTGATTCCGGTTTAATCGAGTTTAACCGTACAGAATCGCCGACATTAACCGTCCGTACTAAATGGTCAAAAGTGAAATTGACTTTTGCTTTCTTCCTCTGATTATGTTGCAGCGACTAGACAGCTGTTAGTTTAATCATTGGTTCCGGTTTTGTCGGACCGGAACACTAAGAACATGTTTAAATGTTTAATGAGATCTCTTAGGGAGGGTCTTTTAGCGGAATTTAAGAGACGGTGTCTTAGTTTTTAACTAAAAAAAGTTAAGAGACGTCTCTTAACTTTTTTTAATTAAAAGTTAAGAGACCGTCTCTTAAATCCCGCTAAGAAATCCTTAGGTCTTAAGAGACTCCCATTAAACATGCCCTAAATGGCTCTGTTTCTTTTTCTGATTATAAATTGCAGTGGCTATTTTATATCCTCTTCCATTATACTCCCTCCGTTTTTATATAATTATCGTTATAGAAAAAAAAAATTGTTTCAAAATAATTATCGTTTTAATAAAAAATTCATTAATAAGATTTTCTATTTTATTTTTCTATTGGTTGAAATATGATTAAATGTATAGTAAATGTGTTTTTATTTTAAAAATATACAAAATATTTTTTTAATATATGTGCATAAATCTAAAACGAGAAGTAAAATGAAATGGAAGGAGTATTAATGATTTAATTCCGACTTTATCTACAATTAAAATTTCATGATTTTAAATTCCGGTTTGGTTGTAGTGAAAGTTCCGGTTTTAACCACTGAAAATTTGATTATTTGAATTTTTGGTTTGGTTTGAAGTGAAAGTTCGAGCTCATCAAGCTCACATGGAGGCAATACAAGAAGGAGGATCAAGCAAAGCTGGCAAATCCGACGAAGATGAAGATGATGACATTGTAGAGAAAGAAGAAGTTAACGTCGTTTCTAACGTGGTGGCCGGAGAAATAAGTAGATTCAGAGCTGCGAGGCCATCTCCTATCGAGGTTTTGGACCGTGTCAAGATCAACCATACTAAGGAAACGCCTCGGTCCACAATTAAAAGCGTTCTACAGGTCGCGAATACTGAGCTTAAGTTCAGCAGAGAGAATCTTAAGAGAGTCGAGGATAAGCTGAGACGCGCCTTTGTCGAGTTCTATCAGAAGATTCGGCTACTCAAAAGCTACAGCTTCTTGAATGTGTTGGCGTTTTCGAAGATCATGAAGAAGTATGATAAGGTAAGATTTGGTTTCAAGAATTGAGGTTTTGATAAAGGTTTTGTGTTCTGCATGGCTGAAAATTCTACGTGGGAATAGATAACTACGAGGAATGCTACAAAGTCTTACATGAAGATGGTTGATGATAACTCTTACCTCGGAAGCTCTGATGAGGTAAAGGTCTTTTCTGTTTCGATTCGGTTGATTGATGTTGTGAACTCAATTGAGACAAATAGTTATTTTAGAGTTTATATATATATAGATTGTGTGAATAAATAATTTACAACCATTTAGACCTGTATTTAGAGCAACCCCAATGGGGAGTTCTACTCTTGGATTTCCTAAAAAGTGTATAAGTGTATGTATATAATTTCATAATAAAATACTAATAGTAATATATACATACATTTATACATTTTTTAGGAAATCCAAAAGTAGAACTTCCCCATTGGAGTTGCTTTTATACTGTCTCAAAATCTAATATATGTTTTTTTCTCTTAAGAAAATTTTCTTCGCTAATAAAAGCGAGTTTTTCCAGTTCTAAAAAGTATACAATACCTGGATATAACTGGCACTTTGTTGGTGCACATAGATTTTAATGTTAATTCCAGAATCAACACATGTTTCTCCCTAAAACTTATGCTCCTCCATTGTCTCAGGTAAATAGACTCATGGAGCGTGTTGAAGCTACGTTCATAAAGCATTTCACTAATGGTAACAGAACAAAAGGAATGAACATTTTGAGACCCAAAGCTAAAAGAGAGAGACATCGAATTACATTTTCCACAGGTGCAAATTTCATTTATACTTTTATTTCCTCCTTACAGTCTTTTGTCTTGTAAGTTTCTAACTTCAGAGTTCGGTTTGTTAGGTTTCTTGGCCGGTTGCGTGTTTTCTTTAATAGTGGCTTTATTCGCCATCATACGCACCCGAAACGTTTTGCATAAGGAAGGCCAAAATCAATACATGAACACTATGTTTCCTCTTTACAGGTAAACTTATGTTCATACTAGTTTCTATCGAGCATTTGAATAACGTGTAATCTGTTTGTTTATATGCACTTTGTCTTCTTTGTTGTTGCTGTTACAGCTTTTTTGGCTTCATTGTGCTGCACATACTTATGTATGCTGGGAATATTTACTATTGGAGGAGGTATCGAGTGAATTATTCTTTCATATTTGGGTTTAAGCAAGGAAGGGAACTTGGCTACAGACAAGTTCTACTTGTGGGCTTCAGCATTGGAGTTTTGGCCCTTCTTTGTGTTATTGCCAATCTTGACATGGAGGTTGATCCCAAAACTAATGAATACAAAGCATTGACTGAACTTCTTCCTCTTTTCCTGCTCATTGTAAGTCTCTAAATCCAAAACTAGTGCGAAACTAAGCTCTATACAATAATATTAATATTAACGGGCGTTACTTTGTTGTGGTATAGGTTTTGTTTATAGTTTTAGTCTTACCATTCAACATCTTCTACCGCTCGAGTCGCTTATTCTTCCTCACTTGCCTCTTTCACTGCGTTGCTGCTCCTCTTTACAAGGTAGAACAAAAACTCTGATCATGCAAAAGTAATGTTCTCTTTGTTTTGGAAAAGCATTTTATAGAATTTTCACACATATTTTCAAATACATTAAATTTAATTATACATGTATTATTGTTTATGATTAACTATTTTTTATAGGTTTTAGAAATATAACTTGAGAAATTCTCTTAGATAGTCCATTTTAGTTTGTTCTTCACAAAAATAGTTTTAAGGAAGAAAATGACCAAAATAATTTTTTTAGAAGCTAATTTTTTTATTAATATGCATTTATATCTCTAGGGTTAACTAATTTAGACTTTAGGGTTTAGAGTAAAGGGGTGGGTTTGGAGATAGAGTTTCAAATTTCAAAATAAAAATAAAAAAAATTGAAAATTTCAAAAAAAAAAATGCTATTTTGGTCATTTTATTTTTTTAAGACTATTTTTGTGACAAAAACTTAAAAATAGCTATTTAAGAGAATTGCCCATATAACTTGAATAGAAATAAGTAATTTTTACAGTTTACAATTTACCATGATTATTCAAAAAAATGTATTGAAAATGTAGAAAATATATTTCTTAAAACAATATTTTTTAAAAACATAATCAACTTGAAATGGTCAAGTGTCTTAAATCTTGATTATTATTGGCCTTTCTGGTGCAGGTTACTTTACCTGATTTCTTGGTGGGAGATCAGTTAACAAGCCAGGTGCAAGCTATTCGAAGCGTCCAGTTTTACATATGTCACTACGGTTGGGGAGATTACAAACATAGAAAAAACACTTGCACAGACTCAGATGCCTACAATGCTTTCTTGTTCATTGTTGCTGCCGTCCCATATGTTTGGCGCCTCCTTCAGGTAATGTAACAACAGTTTATTGATTCCTTTCCTTCACTCAAAGAAATATCTGCTTTAAACCCCCAATGTATTAATTTGTGCAGTGCTTAAGGAGGCTATTTGAAGAGAAAAACGCAGAGCAAGGATACAATGGTCTCAAGTACTTCTTGACTATAGTGGCTGTCTGCGTCAGGACGGCTTACAGTGTTGTTGATGAAGATCATAAGTTTATCTGGAGAATGTTAGCTGTGATCTTCTCAGCTATTGCTGCTATTTTCTGTACTTACTGGGACTTGGTCTTAGACTGGGGTCTCCTAAACAGAACTTCTAAGAACCGTTGGCTCCGGGATAAACTCCTTGTCCCACAGAAGAAAGTATACTTCATAGCAATGGTGAGTAACTACTAAACCTTTTCATCATTTTGAATCAAAGAGCTAAGAGCATCTTTAACCCAAAACTATTTTCTTCTTTTTTCTGATTTTTTTTTTTAAAAAAAAAATTGAACCAATTGCGGGCTGACACGTGTCAGTGGGACCCGCGAACAGTGCAAGAGACGGTTCTTATTTAAGATTTTTAGAAACCGTCTCTTGCACTGTTCACGGGCCCCACATGTCAGTGGGACCCGCGAACAGTGCAAGAGACCCCTTAAGAAACCCGAATAATCATGCTCTAATTAAACTGATTCTTAACCCTTAAAAATGTGCAGATCTTGAACATATTGTTCAGGTTTGCGTGGCTGCAGACCGTGTTGGATTTCAACTTCTCATTTATGCATAGGCAGACGATGATTACTGTTGTAGCAAGTCTAGAGATAATCCGCCGTGGGATATGGAATTTCTTTAGGTAACAATAGACATTTATTGTGTGTCTGCTTTTATTTATCGTCACCCAAACATATAATATAACTTTCTTGGGTTGGTTTTGGTTTTGGTTTCATTCAAATAGGTTGGAGAATGAGCATGTGAACAATGTGGGGAAGTACAGAGCATTCAAGACGGTTCCATTACCGTTCAACTACGATGAGGATGACGACAAAGACAGCTAGTCGTTTCAATATCTTGTCGTGAATTATGTAAAGAGAGATTCTGTAACTATTTATCCACAATGAAGACTGGATTAGAGCCTAAATGGTCTACCAAGATCAATAAGGAGATGTTAATCTCTGAGGTCTTGTATGAGTGTTTTTTTGACTTTGTGGTTAATTCTAGGAGTTGCCGGATGTACCACAATAATTAGGATCACCAGTATGCAGGATTCATTTGAGGGGAGAAGTTAGAGAATCCACTAAGCAATGTACTCTGTATTTTTTTTAATTGTCTAATTTTTTTTTTTGAAACACAACTTACTTTCATTAAACTTAACATTTTCGGTTACAGTAGAAGGAGGGAATATGACATCCTCTTTGATTAGAAACATAAACGATACTAACATAGAAAGTTAAGCAAGATAAATCTTCAAAAGAAGATGATGACAGCGGATTCAAGACCAAGCTTGAATGCGTCGAAGAAGCTTTCACGACGAAGTCGGACAGCAGCAAGATAGTCACAAGTGACGTTGAGAGACAGCTCTCACCTACGAGAAAAACCGAAATAGTCTCGATTGCATCTTCTGGCCCCGTACAGACCGCTACATAAGATGACAAACCGGTGAAGAATCTGAAACTATATCTCGATAATAAAACCGAGAAACCATCTCCTTTTATGAGAAGGAGGAATTGTGGTAAGAGACACTTCTTCCAAAAGAAGGAAGGTGAAATCAAAACCAAGCTCCGTGAACCCACGGATAAAATCATTCCAGAGAAGAAAAATGGTGAAATCAAAACCAAACTCCGTGAACCCACGGATAAAATCATTTCAGAGAAGAAATATGCCATTATGCACTGAGAAGAGAATCTGGTAGCCCACCAAGAAATCTTAAAAGTAACCCAAACACCCAAGACTGTTGAAATCTGACGTTCATCTTCTTTTAAAAATTTAGGTTTTGGCAACCTTAAGTTTTGGCTGGCAGGTTTGGTGGCTCTAATGGGCCCAGCCCAATTGTGTATGAAGATTAGCCCACTACACCCAACCCACTTGGAAAGAGACGTGATGTACCTTATCCGTTCGACAGTGCCGTAGAAGAGGTCACCGGAGAAGCTACGTCGGAGAGGATCATGACGGATGTTGAGAAGGATACACGCCAGGTAATAGAACACCACTTTACGAGATGAGTAGATTGAAGAATCACTAAGAAAACTCAGATCTAGTCTCATGAACCTTTGAGATCTGGTGCCCTGTTCCAATGGCGGATGAAAGAACGGGACTGCTCCCGAGAACCAGAACACAGCGAAGGCGAGAGAACCCTCTCTACTCGTCGCTGGAGAAGAGGCCACCTGAAAAGAAAAGACCACCGGCAGATCTGAGACAAAGAGTCCTCGGCTCCGTCGTTGAGTCCGTCGGGGACTTCCTTCTCTGATAGACCAATAGGTGTGAAACGGTAACACGCAGTAACAGAAGTGAGACAAAACCATGAGGAAGAAGGAGAGTAACAATGGAAACTTTAGAGGCCAGCGCCGGCGAGAAGCTGCTTCACCGGCGCCGGAAGAATTAGATCTGGAACGAGCCTCGAAAGTAGTGTCTGAGAGGATTCTAAAGTTTTTAATTTTCTAATAATATCAGAAGTTTCTCATGTAATAAAGGGGAAAGACACTTAGAGCATCCGCAATGAGAAGTTTTTAAAGGGATTTTTTAGCGAAAAAATAATTAAATAATTAGTGGACCCCACTAAAAATTAAGGATTCGATTTTTAAAATCCTTAAATAAGGATCGATCCTTACACTGTTTACGACACGTGATGACATGCGATTGGTTGATTTTTTTTTAATCTGAATTTTTTTTTTGTAATTTTATAAATTACAAGGTCATTAATATTAAGTCTAACTTTAAACCAAATTTCAACAATAACAAAAGTAATGAAAGAAGCGAAACATTCAAATTTCAAACTGCAATTCGGTAAACATAAATGTTACCAAAACTTGTCCTTCATGTTCCCTTAGTTTCATATGCCCACTTTCGCGGCAGCCACCACCTTCTCTGCCGTTTCAAACTCCTTCAACGCTGCCTTAGCCACTTTTAACATTTGCTTGTAAGCTGCTTTCTCCTCAACTAGATATGATCTTATAGTAATCCATGGTAGCATACATACATGTCCTAAGGGCTAAGGTCCATTATAAATCTTGACATTTCGTGACTTCTTCTTCAGAGTCCATGCAGTTATCAACTTCTATTAATCCATGTTAGCATACATACATGTCCTAAGCTTCATTTTAGCATCTTGACATTTCTTGATGTCTTCTTCATTGTCCATGCAATTATCAACTTTTTTTTTTGTGTTGATTCGGAATATTCAGCGGACCGTGATCCAACCAAATAATTTCCAGAGATCTGTCTACCACCAAATATTCGTTTGGTTGCTCGCAAAGAAACTTAGATACCCTCATTATCTGGACACACGAATAGATAAACCTAATTTAGCGAGGATTCAAACTCAAGTCCCTTAGGAACACTGAGACGCTTTTCGCCACCCGACCACATGCATGTGGTTATAATTATCAACTTCTATGAATGAATCTTTACATGCACCACTTTTAAGAAACCGATGAGCACTACAAATTGTTCCCTACAGAGAAATTTGTCAGAAAAACTATTTTTGAAGAATTTCCGCTGAAAAATGGTCGGTTCTATCTCGTTAGAAAAAAAAAATTGTCAAAATTTCTTTGGGTTTTTGAAAAATTTGTGATGAATTCCGACAAACATTTATAAATTTTCTCCGTTAGAAAATTCCACCGAATATTATCCGTAAGAAACTTTTGACGAAAATATTTGTCAAAAAATTCTGACGGATGATATTTGTCAAAAAATTGTAATTTTTTGATATTTGAAATATAATATTTAAATTACATAATTAATTTAAAAACAATCATTTACAATCATGTATAAATTTCAGAAAATAAATTTATACATTTTATAAATTCAAAACATTACAATTTTATAAATTTTAAAAGTATAAAATGTTTTATAAATTGAAAATGTTTTTAAAAGGGAAAACTTTTTTATAAATTCTAAAAAACGTTTTATAAATTTAAAAACGTTTTTATAAATTCTAAAAACATAAAAATATTTTATAAATTAAAAAAGTTTTTAAGAAGTGAAAAAATATTTTTATAAATTCTACAAAACATAAAAACGTTTTATAAATTACATAAAATTGTAAAAACATTTTAAAAAAACAAAAAATAATGAAACATCAAAAAACATAATATAAGTTTTCAAATCCTCCATCTAACATGTAAAATCCTAATACTAACAATTCTAACATATCAAATCCTAAATCAACCAACCTAACTCATTTCTAACATTTTAATCCCTAAAATCTATCAATTCTAATAACATAACACATATACAAACTAACATATGATTATTGAGAGAATAATAGGTGACTAACATGATTTAAGAAAAGTTTTGAAGAACGATTTGCAGGTATTCTTTGGTTGAGAGAGAAAATAGAGAGAGTTTAGAGAAAGAGAGTGTTAGAAATGAAGAAGAAGAAAACGTTTTGTTTTTTTATGTTAAAAACTTATGACGAATCAAGTTTGTTGGGAATCCCTCAGAATTTTTTTAATGTGGCGCTTCATAAAATATTAGGCGGTCTTTTTGTGGGATATTTTTTATTTCTGATCAATATAACTTTTTCGTCGTAAATTCGTCAGAAATTTTAAAATTTAATGAGCAAGTTGACGAATTTCCAACGAAATGTGGATTGGCAATTCAGAACATAACAAAATAGACCAACAATATTCATTGATAATATATCGATAATTTTAGGGGTTTATAATTTTCAAAATGTTTGAAAACATTTGTAAATCAAATTTAAGATTATAAGATGAATCACCGTAAAGTGTTTGCTTAAGTATATAAGTGTTAATGAGAAAGGTTATGTATCGGAGAATATATAGGTTTAAATAATTGAATGATTGTTAACCCATATAATGTCTATCACTTAATATATGTCATGGTGATATTGTAGATATCCGTTTTAATATCTGTTTTGAATATTTCATATCTGGAACTCATATTCGTCAGAAATTTGTAAAACATTCATCAGAAATTTGTAAAATATTCATTAGAAATTTTATGATGAATTTCCTATGAAAATTTACAGTTCGTCAGAAATTTCGAATAAATTTCCGACAAACACTTATACCCCCAAACCCATGCCCTATATTGTTTAACATTCATCAAAAATCATTGGTATTTTGTCGATTATTTCCGATGAAAAGTTATACATCGGATATTTTCTACAAAATATATGTGAATGGTAAAATTTTATATTATCGAAAATTCGTCAGAAACTTCTCGGAAAGTTTTGACAAATATTTTTTCATAAAAAAAATCATTTTTTTGTAGCGGAGGGAGCATTCTTCATAGTCTTCCTCTGCCTTGTTAATAATTTTAATCAAATTTCAGCGTTTGCGGTTTAAAATTCATTTTGGATCTTGCGAGTATCTAGACTCCTCATTTTGGAGATATTTTTGTGGTTTTAAACTCATTTTGGATTTTGCAAGTATTAATTCGTTTGTCTATCCAGATGATGCATCTAGATGGTAATATTCATATATTATTTGTTTGGATACTATTGTATCAATATTTCATTCAAAATCTATAATATCTATAATATTTAGATATTTGAGGTTAAAAAGTATAGTTTAGATGATACATTTACATCTCAAAATGCAAAAGACGCAAATACACTTAATACAAATATAAAAATTAATTAATTAAGTTATTATAATTATTATATAATATTTTTAATTAGAAAATCGTATTTTCCCGGTAAAACAAAAAAAAAACATTTTTTCCGCCAAAATCAGAAATCATGTTTTTCCGCCAAAATCGTAAAATTATGTTTTTTCTTCAAAACCGTAAAATCGTATTTTCCGCTAAAACTGAAAAATCACATTTTTCTATCAAAAAAAAAATATATATGTTTTCTTGTCAAAACTAAAAATCATATTTCCCCACAAAAATCAGAAAACTTCATTTTTCTGACAAAACCGTAAGATTGTGTCTTCCTGTCAAAATCGTAATATCGTGTTTTCCTGCCGAAACCAAAAATTGTATTTTTTGTCATAGCCAGAAATTACAATTTCTCACAAAAAAATCACATATTTTCACCAAAACTGTAAAATCTATTTTTCCGCCAATCCTGTAAAATCATGTTTTCGCTAAAATCAGAAAATCATAATTTCTGTCAAAATTGAAATTATATTTTCTACAAAAATGCAAAATTAATTTAGGTATATTTATTTGTATACTATAAACAGTTCATTAATAGAATAAAATCATGTCTTTTTACTTCTTTTTAAATTATTAGTAATTAAATGCTATTATAAAATATATATAAAAAAAAGTAAACAACTTAGCATTTAGATATAGCATCTAAATACTAACAATAGAAACAAACAATATCGGAATGTAACATCTATATTTAGATGATACATGTACATGTTGCATCAAATACAAATATACAAATACAGAAACAAACTAACATAGGCCTTAATTGAAATTTGTATTGTTTTAAATTAAAATCTGTCGTGGAGACATGTCTGAATAAATAAATGAAGACATGTCTTTGAATAAATAAAGTAATGAAGTCGGTGACTGACTTTGCCAAGACCAATCTATGGATCAGAATACGTACAGGAGGAAACCGTCTCCGATCAGCACCACCGCCGGCGGTCCAAATCCCGTCCCTAGCTCCGAACTACTTCCGATGAAGTTTCTCAGCTTTGGTACGATGAAGCTCACGAGAACCTTCACCACTTGCTTGATACTCTTCTCTGTGCTACTAGCATTCTCAATGATCTTCCATCACCACCCATCTGATCCGAATCGGGTAATGGGTTTCGCCGAGGCAAGAGTTCTCGATGGCAGAGATTACTCCAATCTTACTGCTACCAACGGTACTGATTCTTGCTGTTTCAAAGTCAAAAGTTTAGATCTTTACTGCATTTGCCTTTTATCTTGGGATCTTAGCTTTTCGTCTAGAAACATGTAGTTATGGTTTGACTGGAGGTTCATCTGATCTAAAGTTTGATTTTTTAATTGAAACTTGCTATAAAAGTTTGAGTCTTTGTTGGATTAGTTTCTCCAAGATTGCACTTTTTGGTCTGAGGCTGTTTAGGTGAAGAAGTGTCCTTTTGTTTGGTCTTTAGCTTAAAGTGTTCGTTTGCTTTTTTTCTTTTTTTCACTGGTTTAGATTCTTATGTTTGTTTTGTAGATTTAAATGATTCTGATAGACTTCTTGGAGGACTACTTGCCACAGGGTTTGATGAAGCTTCTTGCCTCAGTAGATACCAATCAGCACTTTACCGCAAACCTTCGCCTTACAAGCCTTCTCCTTACCTCGTCTCTAAGCTCAGAAGCTACGAAACGCTTCACAAGCGCTGTGGTCCTGGTACTGATTCTTACAAGAAAGCTCTTAAGCAACTTCACCAAGAGCACATTGATGGCAACAGTGAATGCAAATACGTTGTGTGGGTTTCATTCAGCGGGTTAGGGAACAGGATGCTCTCTCTAACCTCGGTTTTTCTCTATGCGCTTTTGACAGATAGAGTGTTGCTAGTAGACAGAGGGAAAGACATGGCTGATCTCTTCTGCGAGCCGTTTCCTGATATGTCTTGGTTACTGCCTTTAGATTTCCCTCTGAGGGCTCAGTTTGATGGGTTGAATCAAGAATCATCTCGTTGCTACGGACATATGCTTAAGAATCAGGTGGTTGATAATGAGAAGACTTTGTCTCATCTTTATCTCCATCTTGTCCACGACTATGGAGATCATGATAAGATGTTCTTCTGCCAAGGAGACCAAACCTTTATAGGGAAAGTCCCTTGGTTGGTCGTTAAGACAGACAACTACTTTGTTCCATCTCTATGGCTGATCCCTGGTTTCGATGACGAGCTAAACAAGCTGTTCCCGCAGAAAGAGACAGTGTTTCATCACTTGGGTAGATATCTTTTCCACCCAACAAACCAAGTATGGGGCTTGGTCACTAGGTACTACGAAGCTTACTTATCACATGCGGATGAGAAGATTGGGATCCAAGTAAGAGTCTTCGACGTAGGAGCAGGTCCTTTTCAGCATGTAATGGATCAGATATCAGCTTGTACTCGGAAAGAGAAGCTTCTACCTGAAGTAGACACGCTAGTGGAAAGATCTCACCGAGTTAGAACCCCAAAACACAAAGCTGTGCTTGTCACATCTCTGAACTCGGGTTACTCCGAGAATCTAAAGAGTTTGTACTGGGAATATCCAACGTTAACAGGTGAAGTCATCGGTGTTCATCAGCCAAGCCAAGAAGGTTATCAGCAGACGGAGAAAAAGATGCACAACGGAAAGGCTCTTGCGGAAATGTACCTTTTGAGTATGACAGATAATCTTGTGACAAGTGCTTGGTCTACGTTTGGTTATGTAGCTCAAGGTCTTGGAGGTTTGAAGCCTTGGATACTCTATAAACCAGAGAACCGAACAGCTCCTGATCCTGCGTGTGGTCGGGCTATGTCTATGGAGCCTTGTTTCCACGCTCCTCCTTTCTATGACTGTAAAGCGAAAAGGGGCATTGACACGGGAAAACTAGTTCCTCATGTTAGACATTGTGAGGATATGAGCTGGGGACTTAAGCTAGTGTGATATTTTTGGTTTGGTTTACACTTTTTGATCATATGATGTAACACACTCCCTCTTTTTACAATAAGAGCATTTAATAGAACTCAAGGTCTTGTGGGTTTTTGACATTTGCTCAAATTAGATAAAAACAAGAGCAAGAAAGGTCTTTATTACCAAAGTTTCCGGTTGTTTTGTATTATTGTTATCACATACTCTTTTTCCATCTAACATATGATGAAGGGTAAAAGAGTGAGAGATCAGATTTGATATCTACTTTCCCTTTTCAACCTTTAGGGTTTCTTAATGGATCTGTATCGCTCCAGAAGGAGATTATCTATCCCCAAAGCCATTGACAAACAAACTGAAGAACAACTTGGAGTGCAAGAAAAGAGATTCAGATTGTTCGGAGTGATGAGAATCACTGAGATCTTAGCTTATATCATGGTTATTATCCCTGTTTTGTTAGTAATCATGGTTATCCTTGGACATGACTCGTATGATCAAGGGAATGGCTTTGCAAAAGCATCAAGAATCATCCAAATAAAACCAAATGTGACATCTGAGGATGATTCAACATTGGAGAAAGATCAGAATCCAAAAGGTAAAAAAACATATGTTTATAAGCTTTTTTACCTTTTTGGGATATGTTTTTTAAAAAGTTTCATCAGATTCTGTAGATTTGTCTCTGCTTGGAGGACTACTTGTTCCTGGTTTCAAAAAAGAGACATGCTTGAGTAGATACCAATCTTATCTCTACCGTAAAGCTTCACCTTATGAACCTTCTTTGCATCTCATTTCAAAGCTTAGAGCTTATGAAGAGCTTCACAAACGATGTGGACCAGGAACCAGACCGTATACCAACGCCAATCGACTGCTTAAACCGAAACAAACCGGTGATTCAGAGTCAGAAGGATGTAAGTATGTTGTCTGGGTGGAGTTTAGTGGACTTGGAAACAGGATCATTAGCATTGCCTCAGCGTTTCTGTATGCAATGTTGACGGATAGAGTCTTGCTCGTTGAAGGAGGAAAGCAGTTCTCAGACCTATTCTGTGAACCGTTCCTCGACACCACTTGGTTATTACCAAAAGACTTCACCTTAACTAAACATTTTAGTGGCTTTGCTCAAAACTCACCTCATTGTCATGGAGAGATGCTGAAGAGGAAACTGATTAATGTATCTTCAGTCTCGTCTCTGTCTTATCTTTATCTCCATCTAGCACATGACTACAACGACCACGACAAAATGTTCTTCTGCGAAGAAGACCAGAGTTTACTAAACAATGTTCCGTGGCTGATCATGAGGACAAACAACTTCTTTGCACCGTCTCTCTTCTTGATACCTTCGTTTGAGGAAGAGCTTGGTATGATGTTCCCGGAGAAAGGAACGGTGTTTCATCACTTGGGTCGTTACCTTTTCCATCCTTCTAACCATGTATGGGGACTCGTCACAAGATACTACAACTCTTACTTAGCCAAAGCTGATGAGAGGATTGGTCTTCAGATAAGAGTCTTTGATGAAAAGTCTGGTGTATCTCCTCAAGTCACAAAACAAATCTTGTCATGTGTTCAAAACGAGGAGTTGTTACCTAAACTAAGCAAACCAGGAGAACAACAACACAAGCAGCCATCAGAAGAAGAAGAAGGCTTTAAACTCAAAGCTGTCTTGATCACTTCTTTAACAACAGGGTACTATGAGATCTTGAAGACAATGTATTGGGAAAATCCAACTGTAACAAGAGATGTGATTGGAATACATCAGCCAAGTCATGAAGGACATCAACAAACAGAGAAGCTAATGCATAACAGGAAAGCTTGGGCAGAGATGTACTTACTCAGCTTAACAGATAAGTTGGTTATCAGTGCTTGGTCTACATTTGGTTACGTAGCACAAGGACTTGGAGGATTGAGAGCTTGGATTCTGTATAAGCAAGAGAATCAAACCAACGTGGTAAATCCTCCTTGTGGTAGAGCTATGTCACCAGATCCTTGTTTCCATGCTCCTCCTTACTATGACTGCAAAGCAAAGAAGGGAATTGACACAGGTAGTGTTGTGCCTCATGTTAGACATTGTGAGGATATTAGCTGGGGACTTAAGCTTGTTGACAACTCATAACTTGAAAACCAGACAGCGGAAGCTTGATGTTTGGAACTATACTTCCAAAAGAGTAGATGGCTGCAAAAACAAGTAGCTATTGTAACTTTCATTCTCAGTGTGCTCCAGCTGATATTGCAGATACAAGAAGCAAGCCATTCCTTTTGGTCTCAATGTGTTCCTTTTTATCTTAATGACTTTCTCAGAGCTTTTTCCTTTGTGCTAGTGGGCTCATTTTATATTAATGGGCCTAGGTCAAAATGGGCCTAAATAGTAAGTTTCTCAACAGTGTCTAGGTGAGAAAGAAAAATAGTGTCAAAAAGTTTCTCAACTAACAACGGAAGAATCGGGGCTTGCTTGTTTGAATGGATCCCCAAACAGCCTCTCCTCAGTTTAAGTAGGAAAGAAGTTAACAAGTCTATCATCTTACACGCCTAACTTTGTCCTGTAACTCTTTTCTCTTGTGTCCTAAAATCTCTTTTATATAAACACTAATCAACACTCCTTTAATATCTCATCAATCCACTCACACCCACACACACACACAAACCATGGCTTCTTCTTGTTCTTTGTTACTGCCTTTCTTTCTTATCATTTTCTCATGTTTCATTGCTCTTTCATATTCAAGAAGATCATTAATCGACCATCCTCCTCCAACAAACCTTCCAAGATCCGGTTTTAGATTAACTCTAAAACATGTTGATTCTGGTAAAAACCTCACAAAGATCCAAAAGATTCAAAGAGGGATCACCCGTGGATCTCACAGACTGAACAGGTTAGGAGCTGTGGCTGTTTTGGCTGTAGCATCTGGTCCTGATGATACCAACAACATTAAAGCACCTACTCATGGCGGAAGCGGTGAGTTTCTTATGGATTTAGCTATAGGAAACCCTCCGGTTAAGTACTCGGCTATAGTTGATACCGGAAGTGACCTTATATGGACGCAATGCAAGCCTTGCACCGAATGTTTCGACCAACCAACTCCTATTTTCGACCCTAAGACATCTTCTTCTTACACAAAAGTAGGATGCTCTTCTGGTCTTTGTGACGCTTTGTCTCGATCCAGTTGCAACAAAGACAAAGGTGCTTGTGAGTATGTGTATACATATGGAGATTACTCGTCCACAAGAGGGATCTTGGCCATGGAAACGTTTACTTTTGATGATGAAAACTCTGTTTCGGGTATAGGGTTTGGGTGTGGGGATGAGAACAAAGGAGACGGGTTTTCTCAAGGTTCAGGTCTTGTAGGCCTTGGACGAGGACCACTCTCTCTCATTTCTCAGCTCAAGGAGACTAAGTTCTCTTATTGCTTAACATCTATTGAGGATAGCGAAGCATCTAGCTCGTTGTTTATTGGCTCTCTAGCATCAGATATCGTGAAGAAAACAGGTGCAAGTTTAGCAGGTGAAGTCACCAAAACGATGTCGCTGCTGCGAAACCCTAACCAGCCTTCTTTCTATTACCTTGACTTACAAGGCATCACCGTTGGATCAAAACGCCTTTCCATTGAAAAGACTACTTTCGAACTAGCGGAAGATGGAACAGGAGGTATGATCATAGACTCTGGCACGACCATCACGTACCTCGAGGAGGCAGCGTTTAAGGCCTTGAAGAAAGAGTTTACTTCTCGGATGAGTTTACCAGTTGATGACTCAGGATCAACAGGACTTGACTTGTGCTTCACGTTACCTAGTACCGCGAAGAAAATTGCTGTTCCTAAGCTCATTTTTCATTTTAAAGATGCGGATTTGGAGCTCCCGGGAGAGAACTACATGGTGGCGGATTCGAGTACAGGCGTTTTGTGTTTGGCCATGGGAAGTTCTAATGGGATGTCTATTTTCGGAAATGTTCAGCAGCAGAATTTTAATGTAGTTCATGATCTTGAGAAGGATACGGTGTCGTTTGTTCCCACTGAATGTGGAAAATTGTAGATTTTTAATTGTTTCCTTATTTTTATTATTAATCAACCTTTATACTTTTTCATCACATTATCAAATGCCTCAATATTTTTACGCTAATAGATGTCTCTGAGAAGGCATAAAAAAAAAACAAGAAAAAGTAGTAAAACACTTTGTAAATATCATTTAAATTTCCTTATTGATAAACAATGATTTGAACCTAAAATAAAGTTAAGTAAAATTATGTGTACCATATGTCCGTGAAACCATAATGATAATTATTATATTTTGAGTTGAGCTCAAAGATCTTTAGAAATATAGTAACAAATAATAAAGAGCAATTCTATCAAATGACCATGATAAAAACTATAGTATGTTAGATTTGGATTTATTATGGGCTCCTATATCATAATATTGGATATTTTGGGTTAAATTACAAAGGTTAAAAAGTTACATTTTTCTTAAAAGCATTTTTAAAGATGTAAATTAAAAATAATTCAACTAATTATTAAAAAGAATTTAAAATTTAACTAATTAAACAATTTTCAATAAAATTAAATTTAAACTAAATGTGAAAGTATCTTACATTTTAAAATTAAAAAAAAAAAACTTTTTTTCTCTCTCTTTTCTTTTTTTTTCTTTATCAGAGTTTGGTGTAAAATTCTCAGCCACGGTTAATCTGAAACATAACAAGAACTTTTCAAAGATCATATATATGAAAACGGAGTGAGTATTATAATTTACGTAAAAGCGTGATGATTTATTTTGGAAGGTCAAGTTCCATCATGAACAACTTAGAAATTGACATTGATATGATTCTATGAGAATCATTGATAATAGTAACGCTAATAATTATAATAATTACTAAACGTGGAAGTAAAGAAAAGGGTTCGCTCAACCTCCAAGCAACTTTTGAAAGAAAGAGATGAAATGCATGCGTCATGCAATTTTAACCTACATTATATGGAGATTTTATACACGTCGCCCAACAAACATAATTGAGCCCTAACCAACTTACCTGTTTATTTGATTTATCAAAATGTTTCAAAACCATACAATTGACCGGGTACCTTGTATCCGAAAATGTACATTTGTAGAAACACTATATATAAGATTTGTTCCTGCTTCCACGATTGTACATATATATCTATTACTCATAGAGATATTTAACACGTGATTGTTTTAATGTTCTTGGTCGGTATATCATAATTTGAAAAGAATATTCTAATGTGTAATATTGTATATTAATGCGTAAAAGCGAAGAAAATTCTGTAGGAAAAAGTAACATGATAAATATCAAAGGATGAACTTCATTCATGGGGGCAAAACAACGCATGGCTGACTGAAGTTCAAGATATATTATCGTAAATCTTGTTGACCCATTAACTAGTGTCAGGCATACATAATACATAATTAAATTAAATATTCCATAACCCCAAATTATCATTGTAAGCATTGTTGGTTGCTTATGAGTTATGAGCACATCAAATTATCCAATGGGTCAGGCTGCAATATCAGAAGATTTCAAGTAGTTGTCTAGCTCTTTGGTGGTGATGTCGCTCGTCCCACAGTGTTTTTTTTTCTTATAACCAAGAAATTTTGGGCCTTTTGCCCATAGTTTTGTAGGCTTAGAAACAGTACCTGATAATATTTGTGGCGAATTCACAAGCATTACAATTACGTTTCCAACATGATACTTAATCAGTCTTAGTCAACAAAAAAGATGAAAATTCGACCATGTGGCATGCACTGAAACAACAACACTGATTGGTTAATGGAGGATTCTCCACGTTTCTCGTTACATCAGAAGCATGATACAACAAAAGCTTGTACTCATGGACTCTAGGCCTATTGCCATTAAGGCTGCTGTATAGAAACGGGTGGAGACTATCTCTCACGAGATCTCCTCAGATTGAATCTCTCCCGTGTTTCCTTCATACTTTTATCTCCTCATGATCAATCCTTTTCTTTGTGATTATAAATTTCTCTGAAAGGAGTGGAAATTTCTGAAAAATCTTATCCTCTAAATCGACTTGCATGGAACACCTTCGAGTCCAATCTCCATCAGTGCCTTGGCACAAGGTAACCTGGTTCAGAGAGCATATTCCTCGGTTCTCATTCATTGCCTGGCTGGCTTTGCTTCGACGTTTACCAAACGTATGTGTGTTATGCTCGTTCTTCGATGAGACACATCATCATCTGTGTGTTTTTTAATGTGAGTTCTCTTCTGCTAGATGGACCTATGTGACCAGAAAATTAATGCCTCATCCACCAGCTGATATCCACTCAGCGGCAGCTTGGATCTCTCATGTTCAGCAAGCTATTTTCCTCTCAAGCAGTTTGTATACTCAAGCTTCTATTTCAGGCATCTATCTACCTCTTTTATAAGGAAAGGATGCTAGAATTTTCATTTCAACTTCAACCATCGTTCAGGGTATCCACTCTTCCCTCGACAGGCTGATGCGGGATAGTCTCCTCTCTTTCCCAGCATCTCCTCGCCGCCATCTATAGCTTTTTCAGTTATATTTCTTCTGCTTCCGGCCTCCTTAAGAAGGTGTGATAGACCAGTCTGGACAGTCTTTGGTCCAGCCTCCTTACAGTCTGGACAGTCTTTGGTCCATCCAGAGAGTACTGATGGGACCAGTCCGAACAGTATATGGTCCGTAGAGTTAAATCCTCTCATTTTTCGGTTTAAAAATCCCGGTTAAGAGACCATGGATAATGATGGCCTTAATATCGGCCTGTATTAAACATAATTAAACAAGAACACTAAATATTTCAGATTCGCTGGGTTCTTTTTTTCCGGTATGAGTAAAGAATACGATGATAACATAACCATGATAGTAGACGGGAACAAAAGCTCTTTGAGTTAGCAAATATGTCAATCACACACACTTGAAAACAAGAAACATAATAAAATCATTAACGAAAGTCGAAAAGAGACACACCAAATTAAGTCATAAACAATTCAAAAGAAAAAGAAAAGTTTTCAACATCAGTGAAAAGCCCATTCGTTCTCACTACGAACTTTTGCTTCTTCTTCTTCAGTAAAATCATTCTCAATCTTGAAAATCTCGCGAACCTCTTCTGGTTGCAAGTCTTTGATGTTATCTGCGACCTTTTGGCATGTGAGGTTGAGAAGGCCTTTGCAGTTGAGATAGTTAGCAGCGAGCATGAGATTAAAGATCATAGCATTATCATAATTTGCCAAAAAATCTTCGTCCCACTTCTTGAGTTTATCCGCAGCCTCCTCGTTGTTTTCGACCGAACCAGCTTCCACGTGTGTCTTGCAATACTCAATCGCTGCGCTTAGGTCCTTAGCGGTCACGTTTGCTAATGGGATCGATCCACTGGCGCAGTCGTCTTCGATCATGTTTGCTACGATCTCGAACTCACGCGCCACCGCTTCTTCAATCTCAAAATTCTCGCCATCGGAGCTAGTCAACGTAATCTTGTTGGACGTAGACATCTTTTGTTTCTAGGGTTCTTCTCGGGAGAAGAGTTTTAGGTTATGTTTTTTTAGTTGATGTGATGTGATGAAAACATATTGGTCTCTATTTATAAACTTGAAGGGGTCAGTGAATTGGAAAATATGTAAAATAAAATCTTCTTTTTTCCCTAAGAAATAATAAAAAGGAAAATAAAATAAGTAAATATCCTACAGTAGTTTGGCAAAAGGAGTTAGGGTTTCTATTTTAAAATTTGGTTTAAAAAGTCTGGACTAAATCTACTAAAAGTTAATAATATTATTTTTTACAGTTAATGATAGATTAACATTTAATTTTTAGCGTTTGTTTATAATTTATTTTTTTACTTTGAAGATAAGCACAGATACGATAAGCAATTTAGACGACAATTTAGAGTATACAACTAATGTTTGTAAACAGTATCTCTTTTATTTGGCAACTATATCTCTCAAAGATTTATTTGGCAGATATCAACAGGATATGAAGATTTCTTTTTATCTTAGTAATAGTTTCCATAAAACAGATTATAATTTAGATTTTGTAGATAGCCAAATAGATAATAAATCCTAATACAAAGGTAAATTAATATAAAACATTTTAATATTGACATTGTAAAGGCATACAACATATTATTTTCAGTATTCTAAAAATTATTTTAGATAATCGTTTAGACGGTATTTAGGCTCTAAGCTCTCTAGAAGAATATAACCATAGTGGTTACCTTATCAACAGCTAAGATAATTATAATAAGATAATAATGAATAAAAATAATTTATTATTTATAAATTATAGTAACTAATATTTTGTAGTGTAAAATCTTGTGAGAATAAACAATATGAATATTATTATTTATACATAATATTTAACCTCTTATATAATATATATTTAGTATATTATTATACTTGGTAAACGTTAAACTAACTAACTAATAATTTAGGCGTTCGATTAATTGTTCTACCAGTCATCGTCGCCCGCTTAACGTGTTTAACTCTTTCTTAAACACATATTATTTGATGCCAAAAAAAAACATATTATTTTACAGTAAAAATAATATATGATTTGATATTTTTATATACATGTATCCTACCTGTATATATATAGTTAAAGGTTCTCTCATTCATAAAAATTTACCGATATAATCTTCTTTTATTTAAATTCATAATCGATATTTTGTAAGTTATCCATTAGTATATTAGTATTAGTACGATAATTAAAAATTTTAGTTTATTTTCTTTGTTGGGTGATTTTTCATCTGACAAATGGTTAATAGATTTGTACTTAAATAATAATTAGAAAACTATATGAAGAAAAAGATTATTAAAAACTGTTGATATTTGTATCGTATGAATTTCATTGCAAAACCGTCAAAAATCAGGAAAAAAACATGTCTCATGAAGTGCCAAAGAGTAAAACACTAGAAATATGACCAAAATTAATAATCATCCGATCATCTCTATAAAGATAGCCTAACAACTCTTTCAGTGTTGCTCTCTAACAAAGCACTCAGCACAAGTCCCTGCAGACACAGAAACAGTTTGATTCAATTCACTTCTCTATATCTTTGTTAAAGTGAATGACAAGCTCAGGTATGGAGAAATCAAATTTACATTAACTTCTCGGTGATATTATGATAAATCTTTATCAGTATTGTCGTCAATAGCAATACATTTACAAAAAAAAAAGAAAACGACTTTTGATGGATGCACATGGATTTGGCTAAACAGTATCAAGAATGAGCTAATTCATTCTCCTCGATAATATCTTTGAAAACCATCTTATATTATGCTTTCAACGACTTAGCACCATCATGATTTTGGAATAAGAATTATGTAATTAAGTTGATTCGCCAGTTGCATAAAACCATAGAGAAAAAAAACTGTACACATGTGATGAAGTCTATGAATAAACTACATGCTAAGCAGCACCATCACGATGTAAAAGGAAACCAAACCTAGTAGTAGTGTCGTCAAAAGTTAAAGAAAAAACTGTTGTAACTTGTATAACTTACATAAGTCTTTTGCAAGAAGATGTTTGAAAATCTAAAAAGAACAAAAAGGGTGAGAACTATTTTTGAAGGGGGGCTGATGCTCACTGGAAAAAAAAAAATGTTTTCCTTCTCTCTTTTTTTTCCCATACATATAAAAACACATTTTATGTGTATAAATGTTACTCTCCTCTGCCCTTCTTTCTCCATTGTCTTCATTCTTCATGGGCTTTATCAACCTCTCCCTCGGTACTCTTCGATGATTCATCAAACGCCATCAACTGCATACAACGGCAACAACCCAAAAACCATAAGCATTTGACTAACTTGCGATTGCATTACCGTTTACAATTAAACCACAAAAATGTTAACTGCAAATACTATTGTTTGCTTTTGAAATATATGAAACTTAAAGGGGGAGAGAAAACAAACCGGTTTAATGTCACCGTTCCAAATGCAATGAGAAGCCAAGAACCCAATGACGGCTGGGACAATGTACAACAAAGCAGGCTGAAACAATGACAAAACACACAAACCAAAACCCATTAGATAAAATCCCCAAAATAGTTGCAAGAATGGACCACAGCAATTAAGACACGCAGAAAAACTGACCTGTGCTGCTTGAAACCAGTTCATGACTACAATGGTGAGGACAACTCCAGCAACGTATCCCACAAATGCACTTGTGAAGTACTGTGGTTTACTGCGTCTTGACACATCAAACCTTAGAGCCAGTGCAACAAAAATACCTAAAAGGAAAACAAGAACTTATGTCTCGTATCCATATACAAAAACATGGTTCAAGAATATTGAGTCAAGCATTATGCATTCGTACCTGGGATGACGATATCACCAAGCCCAAGCATGGAGTAGGGTCTTAGAGCATCTCCCGTAGGGAACAAAAGCTGAAAAAGATATTTCAACAATGAGTTCACTGACAGAGTTACTAAGAATAAATGGAATTAATTTTCATTTAAGTACGTTTTTGAGGACAATTTGACTAACCTTTATCGGAGCATCAAAGGATTTGGCAACACTAACCATAACCGGAGTAAAGAACACCCAGAAAATATCATAGAAAAAGAGTCCTACCTGCAAGCCAGATATGAAACAAAAACACCAAATGACTGAGACATATTCAGAAAAAAACTTGCCTTATGTTCGTCTAAACATTTCAATTGATTTTGAAGAACATGACATCATTCATAAGATGGAGCTCAGAGATATCCCTCTTACCAAAAGGATGGCACCAGTCTTGAATGATCCAAGAGAGAGCATCTCAATTCCCTGTATTTTGGTCACATCGTTGGTTAGGAAACAGAGGAACCCAACAACAACAACGCTAATACATTTAGATGATGAAGCAACATAGTCTATTATCTATTGTACTCTTCCTCATAATGGAAAGGAAGAAAACCTGAATGCAGAAGGAAAGGCCAAGGATGTTATTAGCCAGCCAATGTTTCTTCCAAGCATACCAGGCGCAGAAGAAGGTTCCAGGGATTCCTGCAATGACTTGGGACTTTGTGAACTCTACCTCCACAGCTGTTTCAAGAAGAAAAATATCCAAATTAAAAAAACAATGTCCAAATATAACGAGAGAAAAGGCTAAGCGTGAACATACATTTGAAATAAGGAAAACGCCAGACGATAAGATTGTCGTTCCAAGGTTTTGGAAGAAACCTGCTGATGGCAGGTAACAATGTCGCCCTGCAAAAACAAACACACATAAATTGTGTATTAGAGGAAAGAGAAAAGTCATGACTTTGACCACTCCACATATACACGAAAACAGCAGAAGCAGCATAGTTTTAAGATATATAGACATACGAAAGAGCGACGATGCCAAGAACGAAGAAGTAAGCAGTGAGGACAGCATTGACCAAGTCCTTTGAGAGAAACTTGAACAATAAGAAAAGGGAGAGAAGCATAGCACTCCCAACCAATGGGAAACGCATTGCATGCTCTTTCGACATCGTCTCCTGCATCATTCCAAAACAAAAATTTAGAATGGAATTAGGAAAACTGATTATAAAAAAAAAAAAAACAGTCTCTGGTTGCGTCTTGTCTTACAGTTGGAGGAGAATCCTTCACGGAACGAAAGCAACCCACATAAACAGTGAGGCATGCCGTAAGAACAACATTCAAGTTTGGGTTCACCCTCACAACGAGTGGTGCCAATGTCAATCCTGAAACCATATATTAAAAAAAAAACTCAATTTTGAAGCTTTTGCACCAAATATTTACTCAATTTGAAGCTTTTCGCCAAATATATACTCAAAACAATCAATCAACACCCACCAATTCGGAACCCTAAAGGAACCTCACTGATCTGAAACAGCTAACGTAACCCCAAAAACAAAGCTAAATCAAACAAATTCAAGGAAACTAAACCGAAAGCTACAAACTTTTCGATACGTACATCCTTAATCAGAAGGAAAAATCAATCAAACGATACAACCACAATCGATCGGAATTGAAAACCAGCAGAGGGGTCATCGAACAAGTGAGAAAAATTGAATTGAGTGAGAAGGAAAGGAGAACCTGCGAGAGCGAGATTAGCGATGCGCTCACAATTCTTCATGACTGATCTCCTCCGTGTTTCGTTTTACTCTGTAAAACTGATGATGATGAATGTCTAGAGAGAGAGATCCAGGGGTGTGGGGTCAAGAGATTAAAAAAAAAAAAATCTACCAGATCTGTTAAAATTAAATATAAAAAAAAAGTTTATGAGAAAATACTCATAGAGAAAGAAGAAGAAAGGAAGAAAATTAAATTAACGACGACTGTAAACGTTACTGGCTGTGATCTAATTATGTGACAAACGTATATCATTGGTAACGTCAACGTGTTTATAAGTTTATATCATCACCCTCGTATTTCTATTGGTCAATTTGTGACATTCATCCTCACAATGTTTTTTTAAAAAAAATTTCAGCATGGCAAAAGCAGTAAATGGTAACTGATATTTCCTAGCTTCAATAAAAGATGAAAGATGAGAAATATCTCAAAAAAAAATTATCACAAAAATAATATTTAAAAAATATATATATATTTTATTAAAAAGTTAAATATATATTTATATTTTAAGGTTAAATATTTTAGATTTAGGTTTAAAGTTAAAAAGTGAAGTTTTGGGGTTAGAATTTCAAAAATTAAAAAATTAAAAATTAATTTTTTTTATTTTTAAATTATTTTGGTTATTTTTTCTTTGAATGATACGTTTGTGACAATAAATTAACAATGAACTATTTAAGAAATTGCCCATAGAAGATTGAGAAATTCCCTTAGATAGCCGAAGAAAATGACCAAAATATTTTTTTAGAAGCTAAAAATTCATTTATATGCATTTATACTTTTATGGTTAAATAATTTAGATTTTAGGGTTTAGAGTTAAGGGGTGGATTTGGGGTTAGGGTTTCAAATTTCAAAAAAAAAATCAAAATTTAAAAAAAAAAAGAATCTATTTTGGTCATTTTACTTTTTAAAGGTTATTTTTGTGACAAAAACTTAAAAAAACTTATTTAAGAAAATTGCTCTAGAAGATTACTACAATGTAAAGTTGTTAACATAAAAACATCATAGGTAATTATATAAAATGAAAAATAACAGGGATATTGAAATTTAGTCATCAACATAGGAATTCTCGGATTGTCAAAAAAAAACATAAGAATTCTCGAACATTAAAACAACTAGATTACAGTATCGAGACAAAATCTCGTCTGATCCATTCACTCATGTGTATTAAAAACATTTTAAATTTTAATTAGATCTATTTAGTTTACAATATATTTGGCTTGTTTTGATTTTGAGAATTTCTAATTATTGAGATATTATTAGTTTGCATTTTTTAGTTTTCATTAGAAAATCCTCTAAGATTCTTTAAAATCTGTAACTTATGTTTAAAAAACTTAATTAAATATTATTGGACTATAACCAGTATTATTATTTTAAATACTATTTTGAAACTAAAAGAGTAATAATAATGCCCAATTAAACGAATAAGAAATCTAGTACGGTTTTGAAACCTTGCCGAATTCACATCCTCTTAAGATCATAAAGGATCATTTCCCATTTCTGGATTCTGATTTCTTTTGAATGTTAAAACTAAACTTTGCATTTCTTTTGAATGTTAAAACTAAACTTTGCATGAGACTGCAAAAACAAAATATTATCATTCTTTCAAGAACTTCCTGCATTTATAAAGTCTTGACTGAAAAAAAAAACACAAACCTTCTTTTTTCCTTGGATCCCAAAAAACGCCAAGTGGTTTACAAAACAACCCAGAATCTAAGTGTCTAAAACGTAGAACAAATACACCTTTGAAGTAGTTCGGTGATCAATAGACATGGTTTCTTCTATAGGAATTTGAGTTCTGCAAAAGAAGAAACACAAAAGTAAATATATCTATATCCAATCTATAAGTGTAAATTTTGGTAAAGGGTCTTCTGAATCATATACCATCTGATTGCCATAGTCTTCATTTCTACCAATTTCCATGGAACCATGAGAATGGTTCTCGCGTTTCCTTTGCTTAGGCTTGCTCGAAGTTTCTGCAGCTTGAGATATATAAGGAAAGAACGTTGGAAGCAAGACAAGACCACGATCCATGTCGAACACATTTGCTCTTAATCGCAACATCACTTGCGTTAGTGCCTTGATTGCTGCATCAAGACTTCCTGTTATCTACAACAACACGAAAAAGACGAAACGTTGTTTAAGTCTCTCTTAAACACACACGCAACTGATGAGAAGCATTAGACGATAAAGGGTCCACATTTTTATTTCACCTGGACCATCTCCTCGTCCTCACGAGCAATTTGCGGTACATCTTCGCCTTGAACAATGCGGATATTGGCTTTTGTGACACTCCTCATCTCGGATATAATAGCTCCACCTTTCCCAATGAGACACCCTACTCGTGAACTAGGAACAAGAACACGAGTGGATATGGCAGAATCTGTTGAGTCTTTCCCTACTTTCTCGCTGAATCGCGTTTGTAAGCGTAATGCTGCATTCACTGTTGGGGACTGATCTTCAAAGAACTGTGGTATACATCCATCCATCCGGTTCAAACATTCAACAATCATCTTCCCAATATAATGATAATCAGATTCTAACAAGTATAAAAGGTTTGCGTTACCTCCTTTGATGATATGAAAATGATACAGTCATCATCTTCATCAGTTTCAGAGGTATTGACTTTAACAACTGCACCAGATTCTTGCCTAATCTGATTTATGAAACTGCCGCCTTTACCTATTACACCTCCAATATTTTCAGCTGGACAAATGAAGCAGATAGAAAACTCTCTTGCATCAGCAACATCTCTTGAAGCAGAGTAGTTTTTATGAGAGCTCGTCCGTGGAGGACTCATTAACATCCCACCGGATTGTTGCAGGCTACTTGAAGAAGACAGAAAGTAGTGCTGAAACCGCGACGGATTATCATAAAGCAATGATGCAACTTGATAAAGAGCTTCTCTAACAGCTAAGGGCTCTCCAATTATCTGAAAAAAGTCAAACACTCATAAGCTAACACGAAACTCAAAAGCTTCTCTTAATTGCATTACCTGAAGAAGCTCATCATGGCTCAAAGCCAAAGCACAAAGAGGAAGATTATCGTTTATAACACGAATCTGAGCATTGGTCTCCTCACGAAGCTTTTGAATCACCTGCCCACCTTTCCCAATAAGGCAACCAATTTGATCCGAAGCCACAAGCATCCTCGCAGCAACCGTTTGTTTCTCCCTATACTCATCATCATCATCATCATAACCATCACTTCCCACTTCTTCAGCAACAACCATATCATGAACTTTAAGAAGCGCATCAAAAGCAGGACAAGCAAACTCCTCATCATCTCCAATACAATTAGTCTCCTCGCTAGTTGAGTATATAGTCACAACACGCTCGTCGCAACCAGGTAAAGCCTCGTTGATCCTCATGTTTGCCTTCGTCTCAGACCTTATCTGCTTAGCAATTTCACCACCTTTACCAATAATCCCCCCTGCTTTTCTCACAGGACACAAGTAACGAAACACAGTGTCTTCTGATCCAACACCGTTGTTATCTGTTAGATGAAAAAAAAACTCTCAGCCTCTTGTTTTCTGTTTCAGGTAACATCAAAGATTAAAAGCTCTTACCATAAACGTTCCTCGTATGTGCCATTTTAGCAGCGATCTGATGAGGCAAAGCTAAAGGAAGCTGAAGAGAATCGGTGATTTCGAAATTAGGGCAACGTAAGATTCCTAATAGACTCAATGTAAACACTAGAAGTATCGAGGACGATCAGATTCTCAGGTAATCGATTGATAACAATAGATAGCGTCTTTGAATATTTACTGAATCGGAAAGTCAAAAGGAGGAAACTCTCACCGGAGAATACAAAGAAGGTGATGATCGGTCGCCGTCGTCTCGCCGGAAAGATGCAGCGGCCTCTCCCGTTTTTGAAATTGAAGAGAATGGACAAAATAGTCTTGTGGGCTTTTTATTTAACGTCTATGGGAGACTAGGAAGGGCGGCCTAACCAAGTTTATGACGTGTGGGCTCTTTAGTCTTTCTCGCGTCGTGGCGACACGTAGCCCTGTTTAAATAATAAAAAAAAAACAATAATAATGATTTGATTTTTGAACCTAATTGGAAAAGAAAATGAAATGAGTTGACATAAGAACTTGCTAAGACAAATAATAAATTATTGCTTCCACTTGTATCTGGTATTGAATTGTTGTATGAATCGAGATTAGATGTGCAGTTAAACTATTAAAACGAATAATTATTTATTTAATTGATGCCCCCCCACCAAAAAAACGAAAATTAGTTAACCAATCATCGTTAAAAATTAATCGAATAATCTAACTTACATTACATGCCATTCATGTGTTGAATCTATATGACATATGTGTGTTTTCATGTAATGTTTTAACCGACTTTGTTTAATTTAAACAACAAACAAAGTGTTACATGCATGAATTTATTAGTTTAGTCGCCTGTAACATGTCCATTGTTTTAAAATACTATGATACATTACATTTATATGTTAGTGCAGTGATGGGTTTTAAAATACTAGTGCAGTGCAGTGATGGCTGAGTTTCAGAAACTGAAGAAAGAAAAACAATTTTTCAAAGTGTCCATATGTCAGTACGTAAAGTATTAAATGAAGTAGTATAAGAAGTGTTACATGAAACGAAGTTGTGTAGCTAATTAAAAAACTGAAGTTGGAACTGACTTAGGCTGAATTAATGGTTATTTGGAGGTTAAATAAGTTATGATTTACCTTAGAGAAAAGATAAATCATAAAAGAAGATTTCCAAAAAACTTTAAGCAAAATTTGAAAATATTCCATAAAAAAATATATGAAAATATATTTTATTTGAGAATTTGGTAAGAATGAACCACTAAATCTACTAATATAAATAAATAGAGTCGTGTCTTGTGTTATGCTTTACCCCAACATAAAAGTTATAATCATAAGGGTTTTGATGTTGAATGTGAATAAACACAAAACATAAAGGTTAGGGGTTACGAGGGGTTTTTGGATCAATGATAAATCTAAAAACGTGTTAGGTTAGTGTGTCTATCTGAGTGTGATATATTAATCAATTCGAAAGAGAGTTAGTAAAGCATTTTTCTTTGTAAAGAAAAATCATCACTACTGTTTTTGCTATAGTAATTTATGAAATAAATAAAACATTGTACTTGTACGTATTATTTTTTGTATCATATTTATCTTGCACTTTCATTCAAATTGTAGCTTCAAAGCCTTCAACTTGAATGTGATTTACTAAAAACTGGAAAATGTTAGATTTTAAGTTCATTTCAAACTTAAAATGTCGTTCTTTGTAGAGTCAATACAGACCAATGGGTCAATGGGGCCAGACATCTAGCCGATAACATTTTCGTTTGAAATTGATTTCCAGAAGTCTTTTGAGTTTTATAAACTTGTTTAGCTGCTTATTAAAGTTTGGTATAAAAAGTCTTAACCAATAATAAAAGCTAAATAATTAGAGATTTTCAATCATTTTTTTCAGTGTAAGAAGGGGTAGATTTCTATTTGTTTATCTATTAATAATTAAAATTCAAAAATATGTAAAGATTGGGTTTTTTTATCTTAAAAATTATATTGAGTTCCAATAGGTTGTAAAAATATTTAAAGATATATCTTTTAAATATAAAAAATTACATGAATTTTTAAGGAGTTATGTTTTCGTCTTAAGATGTGAATTTTTATTTCATGTGAGTTTTCATCTCAAAACATAGATTTTAAGAAGTTATCAACTCTGAATATCATATTCTTAAAATTCGGGGTAAATTTCAGTTAAGTGAGGGAGAATTCAAAGCGAATTACATAGGTTTTTAACAGTTATTTTTCATTCATTTTCATATCTATTTTATATACATTTTAAGGAATATTAAAAATTATCTAAAAATATTCTGACAATTAAATTGTTGGGTAATCCGATTATTTTATGATGTTATTTTTAGGAAAATAATAATATATGGTTTTTAGGAAAAAATAATAATATATGGTTTCTAAAAGAATAAGATATTTTATGAAAAATTAAACATATTGTTTTTAAATTGTATTTTATGGTTTATAACATATTTTTTTGGTGCAAGTATTTTAATCTAATTCAATTTCATTTATTTGGGTTCCAGATAAAATGGCATATCTAGGAAAATATTTTTTTATTAATAGATAACTATTATCAAAATGTAAACAAACCAAAAGTTTTCTATATGTATATTTTATAAATGAGTTGGATAAAAGTGATATTTATTTAGTGAATCTTTAATTACACTTAAATAAAAAGAATTGTTGAAAATTTAAATATAACTTTACAGTCATTTAAGTGAAATATTACAATTGTTTTAATGAACACTTGCAATATATTAAATGAAACATTGCAACGGTTGGTGATGAACAATTACAATCTTTGATGATAAACAATAACAATTATTGGTGATTATAACTTTTTGTGATGAAATATTACGATTTTTAGAGTTAAATAATATTGCATCGTTAAGCTAGTTATTGCAATGTTTGGTTGTCAACCATTTCAACCTTCAATTTTTTCTATATATGAAGTGAAAAATGAGAAATCACAACAACAATAACACCAAATAAAATTAGAAAATCAAAAAAATCGCAAATAAATTAAAAAGAGATAGATTTAATGTTTAATGATCATCAAATATATTTAAAAAGATATATAAGCATGGATGCATTAGTTTTTAAAGAAATTAGGACTTGTACCAAAACTCTTTAGTTTATTTTTGTGTTCTGCCAACAAACCCTATTGGAACAAGGACTCTGATACCCTTATGTTTTCTTTTATGCATTAATAAACGAGATATAGGTAAAATTTATATTCAAATACAAAAAGGTTTTGCACAGTTAGAGAAAAGTTGTAATCATCTCATGTCAAATCAAAAATTCAGATATCCCATGTTATTTTAATAACTAATTCAAAATATATATTTTTTATCTCACCTCTCTTATTCTATAATCTCTTTCTTCGGTAATTAATCCTAAAATGAAGCATAAAAATGCTTAAACGCTATCTAATTCAATTCTAGAGAGGAATTTTGTTATTGGAAAAGAACCAGTTGGAGCCAGAGTAACACCATATCACAAACCATGAACCATCAGACAAATCATCACCGCACTCAAGGCTGATGAAATCGATCTTATTTGCATCTCCACATTCAAAAAAATGGTAAAGATCACAGAGAAGCTTTCTTTCTCAGAATAATTTGATTGATTCATTATCTCTAGACAATTAAAGGTAGCAAGATGCGCTTATTGAAGCGTTGAACAAGGATTTTGATAACCCTAAGCTGAGATACGACATGTTAATGAGAGAGAGAGATGGAGTTTGTAGCGAATTAGACAATCTATTATAAGAGATGAGAACAAGAAACATCAAAATCAAGCAAATAGAGAAGCTTATTTGTTAACAATGTAAATATTATATTAACGGTGTAACAATATGACATTACCAACAAATCTATGTTTAACTCCAAGTGCCTCATCTTTTAACCATGTATATTATATTAGATGTCCAACAATTTTCAATTATGCAACGAAAAAATATGTCTTTATTAGATATGTTCCAAGTAAATTTACAAGTCTTACTTAATTAGGAAAACATTAGTCTTACACGTTTCTATGATCTAACACATGATTCAAGAAACTCTCTCTCTTTAATCCATTATACAAGTAACGAAATCCATTTTGCTAAGAATGATTTTCTTTGTGTTAATCTCATATAAAACACCCACAACCTAGTTCTATTAGGTAGATTTAATGGCCCCCTTCCCAAGTAAAGATTTCTAAATCTCCTTGTTAATCTTTATTTTTTCTTTTAAGCAAACTAATTTTTTTCTTAATGATAAACTTCTTCTTCAAGCAAATTCTCTTATGCTTAATGGAAAACAACCATTTGTCTTTACACATATATTCCCTTTCATTTTTTAAGTTCAAGCAATTTGTACACAAACTCCAATATATCTCCAACTTGGACCATGCGTCCTCATATCATATATTCGCTCAATCTGATACTTCTCCCTCAATATCCTAAAATATTTTGGCCTAATATGCCCAACAACTCCATAATGATGACGCACAAGTATGAAAGATCGTTGAGATACACTCTTCACGTATGAAATTTTCTTTGTAGCAGTTGATGTATCAGTTCTCGTAGCAATTGCAGTCTTCACTGCAGTCTTTTCATCTAAAGTAATCATTACAAACATCTTAATCACTGGCTTCATGTTTACATGGATACACTCTCTATTTTTCATTCGGACACAAAAACACAGTGAGATTTTCCTTTAAATCCAAGACCACATCAATTAGTCTTTCTAATGCTAAAAAGATGATCTAGTTGGTTCATCCCATTATTTAGCATTTTAAAACTTTTTGTGTTTCACAAAAATTAACATGAGCTTGTTTTGTTTCTTCTTTTTCTACTTACAGTTTCTTCTGTAGAATTTTAATAAGTACTTCTAAATGTCTTTGTTATTTTATTAGCACTATATTCTTCTTTCCAAGCTTCACTAATGTTTCACACATTTGTTTGTAGCTCTTCTTAAAATCATCTTCTAGTTCTTCATCATTTTTTTCCAGATTCAGAATCTGATTCAGATGATGTACTTGTTTTATTTTTGTGTGCATCAAATATAACTAGGCTGAACACTTCGTCTTTCTATGAGTCATTCTCATTTGTTCTTAGGAAATTTTTTTATTTCTTATGCATCTCACCATATCCAATTTCTTTGCACCTAAAGTTTTTGAATCTTTTTCTCTTAGCAGGTGAACACTCTTTTTTGAAGTGTCCATATCATGTATATTTATAATTTTGCACCTATGTATTAACATGTGGCTCGCCAACTTCTTATCTTTGTTTGTTCACACCAATTTTTTCATGTCCTTGCCACTGTATCATTTTATGTAGTACTTGGTGAAGTACGCAAATCATCTTAATCACCTTATTTTTATTCTCTGATTTTGATTTGTTATTTCAGCAACTACCAGGTTTACTTCAGTATGATTGTCTACGCCCTCAAGCTTCATCTCATGAGCTTTTACCACACCTACAACATCGTAAAAACAAAATTCATCTATGTTAAAAACACAAATATTAATGCCGTATATGCTATATATCTTTTTGGCAGACACCTTAAAAACTTCTTCACCAGTTTTTGGTCATTGTATTCCTTATCCAGAACATGAGGCTTTTGTGCTAACGCACTAAGTTAAGAACTTAAATCTGATACATATTCATGTTCTTACATCTTTAAGTTCACAAATTTTAATTTGATAAAATCTATCTTTGAACTCTTAACCTTCCTAGTTCTTTCAAAGTGTGTTTACAGAATATCACACACTTCCTTTGCATTCTTGCATCCTTGAATCATATCGAGTTGCTTCTTTTTGACTGATGTAAAATACAAAATAAAGCTTTTGCATTATACATTGACATCTCTTTCTCACGATTTGTCCACTTAGCCAATGGTTTGTTGACCACAACACCATCTTTCTCTATTATCCTGGGCACTTTATAGCCATTTTCCACTGATGCTTAAATATCCGTACCAATAATTTGTAAATTTGCCTTTATTTTCAATTTCCAATATCCATAGTGTTCATGATCAAGCATAAATTTATGTTGTACTATATCATTCATCTTGTTTTCAGGATCTCACCAGTGATTTAGGTGATTCGCTCTTATACCAATTGAAAGTACAAGATGGGTCTGATATATAGTCGTATGAGTATTGTGTCAAGAAATTACAACAGATGAACACAAAAAATTACACAACAAATAAATATGTATTTACTAAATTTCTTCCAAAAAACTTACAAGTCTTACTTAATCAGGAAAACATTAGCCGCACATGTTTATGTGATCTAACATATGATCTAAGAAACTCTCTCTCTCTCTTTAGCCATTTATGTATCACTCACCATACAAGTAATAAAATCATTTTTGCTAAGAATACTTTTTATGTTAATCACATATAAAGTTTTCACAATCTAGTTATACTAGATAGATTTGTGGCTCCTTTTTCTAAATAAAGATCTTTAAATCTCTTTGTTAATCTTTTTGTGTCTCCACACGTTTATGTGATCTAACATATGATCTAAGAAACTCTCTCTCTCTTTAACCATTTATGTTTCACTCACCATATAAGTAATAAAATCATTTTTGCTAAGAATACTTTTTATGTTAATCACATATAAAGTTCTCACAATCTAGTTATACTAGATAGATTTTTGTGGCTATTTTCTCCAAATAAAGATCTTTAAATTTCTTTGTTAATCTTTTTGTGTCTCCACACGTTTATGTGATCTAACATATGATCTAAGAAACTCTCTTTCTCTTTAGCCATTTATGTTTCACTCACCATACAAGTAATAAAATCATTTTTGCTAAAAATATTTTTTTTATGTTAATCACATATAAAGTTCTCACAATCTAGTTATACTAGATAGATTTTTGTGGCTCCTTTCTCCAAATAAAGATCTTTAAATCTCTTTGTTAATCTTTTTGTTAGCAATTTTGTCTCTTAACGATACTTTTTTTTAAATGATAAATTTTCTTTTCAAGCAAACTCTCTTTTATTTAATGAAAAACGTTCGTTTGTCTTTATATATTCCTTTTTTTAAGTTCAAGCAATTTATACACGAATTTCAATATATCTCCAACTTCATACAGTATGTTTTGTACTATAGTATTTCGCGAATTAATATATCAACTATTTTTCTTTTTGACTATGTATGCAAATAATTCATCCTCCAATAGAAAACTGAGTTTTCAGAAGTGAGTTGTGGAAGATGTAATGTTCCTGAACCAGGACAATATGCATCCTATCGACAGAAAATGGTAGAACCTAATATGAAAAGGAGAAGTAAATGTTGGTTTGATTTTAAGATTAATCATATCTTAAGACGATCTTAGGCTCGTTGTATCGCTCGTGACACCTACTTTGTCCCTTATCTTTTTTTTACGTGACCATGTACACATACATATGTCATATGTGCATGTCGTACAGTCATTCTATCATATTTGGAAGGAAAAAACAAAAGCAACTTCACATCACCAACTGTAGAAACATGGACTAGGGAACATAAACAAATAGTCTGAAGTTAAACAAATGTATTGTCATTGATTATCATAAACAATCCACATTATATTACGTTGTTTCTCTATAATGAATGGTCTTATGATTTGACTCATCCGGTTTTCACGAGGAGTAAAACAAAAGTGATAGTCATGCATGTGCTTAATCATGATTAGCAAATTACTTTTTTCCAATTATTGAACCTAGTTCAAGCTAACAATAACTGTCGGCAGCTGAAGTTATTCTTAATTCGATAGTCTGCTACCTAATTTATACTGTTATCAACTAATTTCATCATTACGTTTCTTAATTTAGCCAAGCGGCAAACCCAATATTGGAATTTTTACTATGTTCATATAAAATTGTCATTTTTTTGAGAGTTTGGTCTATATGACATTTTAAAGTAATTTTTATTTTACTTGAGTTTAGTTTATGTATTTATGGAAAAAATACATTAAGGAATCAAAAGAATATGTATTTCAAAACAGAGGACAACCTTAAACAAACTCTACATCTCAATTTTTAGATAAATATATAAACGGTTTATATACTTATAGAAAGCAAATTGTGTTGTGTTATGTAATTCACCTATTTGGCTATTTCTTTTGTAACCACACCTATAAAAGCTAAAGTCTAAATTAATACACGGTTTTAGTTGCTGTACAGAGACAGAATCCTCATATGTGCTCGTGCAGCATGCGATCAATCTTAGCTGTTGAATTTAATGTTATCAACGGTGCAGATGAATCTAGAATAATTATAAACAAACACCTCAAAAGAGAGGAATAGTAAAAGGCTGTTTTTGGAAATCTTGAACGTAGTTGAACGGTTAGTGTTTGTTTTGGTAATTAGTTACTTTACCATATTATAGTTTGAAAATTAAGAGGTTAAGTACTACAGTACATTTTAAAAACAAAGACAATCAGATGAAACACTCTGGTCCTGGTATTACAGCTTCACAGTCAAAGCATAGTCGGACCAGCAGTAAGAAAAACACAAATGTCAGGAAAAAACATGGGTTGTAGTATTTATTTTTTGGGAGAATTGGCGAGATAACCATTTCTGAGAGTGTAATTAGGTAAGTAACCATGATGTTGACATAATTCATTCGATGACATTTTAGCCTCTTTCTATCCGGTTATTCCCCTTCACGCAAAAGGTTACCGGTAGCTACCATATAAAACAATGACGTGGTGGTGTTAAATGACATAGAAATTAATTAATTAATTCAAGGTGTACATGGGACAATATATATACTCCTTCACCTTCTAAATACTAAACCCTTAACTTTAATTAATAAACCCAAATCTAAATATAAACCCAAATCCAAATATAAACCTAAACCCAAATGTTAAAATCTTAAAAGTACATAATATTATGTAACGATCATAGTAACTGTCAAATGGAATGGAACTTGCTAAATCACTCTGTAGAAAACAACATAACGAAGAAAGTGAAAGAATATAAGCTTAAATGTTCCATTCTATATCACCAAAATAGTATAGGACACCAATTCCATCTTAATTTCTAACCCTAACCATACCCCTCATCTTCTAAATACTAGACCCTTAACTCTAATTACTAAACCCAAATCCAAATATAAACCCAAATCCAAATATAAATCCTAAACCCAAATGTCAAAATCTAAAAACTACATAATATTATGTAACGATCATAATAACCGTCAAATAGAATAGAACTTGCTAAAATAGTATAGTAACAGAATATACCGCATAATAAAATACAAAATACATATTATTTTACATTTTATTCTATATGCATAAAATAGAATAGAACACAATAACAAAAACTGTTCATCTTCTCCGATTAACTTTAGGTAATTCACAGAGACAGAAAAATATTGTAACGACGAAGCAGCGGTGTGAGACAAAACGCCGATGTGAAGGAAAAGAGGTTCGGGTTGCTCCTTCTCACCGCTTGGATCTGTAACGACGTCTTCTCGTAATCGATTTCAGAATTGGAGACGATAGTGGCAGGGGAGGATTTCAAAATAAATAAACTTAGAGAAGGCCGATGACTCGATGCTGGCGACGATGTGGAACAAAACGATGGGCTCGAAGAGATGGAGCAAACCATCGACGGTAACTACAATCTACTTTGGGGGGTTAATAATTAATTTTTTAATTTCTTAATTTTTTTGCAGGTTGTACCGGTTGATGCAAGGGGTATTACAGTATTAATATGTATATATAACAGCGTGTATACGTCTGTTAAGGTAAATGGCTAGTACGTGAATTATGCTTTTTTGTGTGGTTATAGGGCCCAATTTCCCTTATTTTTTTTAACACCTTTATGAAGAAAAATTAAATAAATTGAAGAACTGAAGACTCTGCAAATACTGCAGAAAGACATGAGCAAACGAATTTTCGCAGCTTTTGAGGAATCCAGTTTTTTCACCACTTTTATTGATGAGTAAGTTATGAACTACTCCCTCCCTTTCTCTCCATTTCCAAAAATAAAATTTCCTAAAATTTTCATGTTTATTAAAAATATAAAAAATATTTATAAGTTAATTTATTATTATTTTTCTATACATTTTTAATAATTATCAACAAATAAAATTTAATTAATTCAAATATTTACAGTTAATGTTTCTCAATATATATATAAAAATATTTTTAAAATATAGAAAATTTATTTTTATAAAAGTAAAATAAAATTTTTAAAAAATTACTTTTGAGAATGGAGTGAATAGTACAAAGAAGGTTATTTGTTATAAGTAAGAACGTTTTGACCACATTGGAAATTGTGGTTGTGGTTCTTAACTTCTTAGATTAGAATAATATAAGCATGATTTATCCAAGAATCACGGTGTTGATGACTAGGCTCCAGACAGCAAATCATAGGGGATATCGTTAACCACAAACGCAGCAGTGGAAAAGATACGATTGATAATATTTTAAAATGATGTGCATGCTTTTATGCAATAGGTGTCAATTATTCTCGAATTTGAAGACCATACCTTGCTGGTTAGAACTGAAGACTGTTTTCTCGAATCTACTGCTAGTATTATTTATATCCTGATATAATGCTGCAGAATGACACTAACAATATTTTCCTTTTAGTTAAAATAATAATAGTACTAACAATTCGAGTCCATAGATGCCTCTTTGCCTACATGTAATTAAATTTGCGATTCTCTTATAACTACATAATTTGTTTTGATTGTTTAGATGCTAGTTATCTATGATAAAATAATTAATTATAATTTATGGGTATGACTAGTGAATGTTCAGAGCAAAGTGAACTAAAAGGAATGGAAATAAGAGGCAACAAATCATAATTTAAGTAATTGAAAATGGTAAAGAGTAAAAGTTTTCCCACATTTTTACTTTTCATAATAGAACACTAGAGAGTTTTATTAGATCAAAAATTTGAGAGAATTTCATTTTTTCCAAATCATTTCTTATTATATCTAACATTTATAAATTATATATAAATTTTTTTTTTTAGATTAGTTATATGTATAAATTCTCCCAAATTCCAGTTTATTAGAATATATAGATTTTTCTTAATAAAATCTATCAAATGGGATTTGGTGAAGTATGAATGATATTTTATAATAAAAAAACAATGATCAAATCTAGGTCTCAGCGCTCGGGGTTTCGTCCTATGATGATAGTGATTTTTTTTAAAAAAGTAAAAAATATTTCACATTACAAAATTAAAATACTTGAAATAAAAAATAATTTATTTATTTTTTGAAAATTGATTTTTAAAAACTTGTATATATATATTTTATAAAATGATAAAATATCAAATTATAGTAATTAAAAAATAAAAATATTATTGTAAATAAATATTTATAGTTTTTTAAAAAATTCAAAAACTCTGATTTTTTAAAAAAACTTATAAAAATTGTAACAAATATTTTTAAAATTTACTCAAATCTTGGATTTTTTTAGATTTAATTAAATTTTGATTTTTTCTCAAATCCTATGATTCAGTATAGGCCTGGGCATTCGGGTCCTCGGGTCGAATTCGGGTCGGATAGGTCCGGGTTCGGGTCGGATTCGGGTCGGATTCGGATCGGGTAGGTCCGGGTTCGGGTCTTTCGGGTTGAATGGTAGAGGATCCAATAGGGTAATTTAAAATTTTCGGTCTTGGTTCGGTTCGGTTCTTGCTGGGTCCGGGTCGGGTCGGTCCATCTTTTGAAGAACTGTTAAGACCCGCCATTTTTCGGGTTTTAAAAAATTCGGATCGGTTTTTGGGTTTTCGGGTAATCGGGTCAGTTTTCGGGTAATCGGGTCAGTTTTTGGGTCAGTTTTCGGGTAATCGGGTCGGTTTTCGGGTAATTGGGTCGGTTTTTGGGTCGGTTTTTGGGTAATCAGGTCGGTTTTTGGTAATCGGGTTGGTTTTCGGGTAATCATGTCGGGTTTCGGGTAATCGGGTCGGTTTTTGGGTAATCGGGTTGTCTCGACAGTAATCGGGTCGGTTTTCGAGATAGATGTAGGCTGGTTTAGATAGAGGTAAGCTGGTTTAGACTTGGTTTAGTGTAATTGATTCGGGTCTAAAATTACCCTATCGGATATAGGGTACGGTTCGGGTCGGGTACTCTATCCGCGGGTCCTTAGGCTCAAGACCCAATAGAGTAATTTGATCGGATCGGTTCCTACCCGGACCAGGTTTTTTCGGGTCGGTTTCGGGTCGGATCTTCGAGTCCGGGTAAAATGCCCAGGCCTAATTCAGTAAGCCCCTAAATTATTTTTAGAACAAATATATATTGATATTTATTTATAAAATATAGAAATAGCAATATTTATTTAGAAGAAAAATATCAACGAAATGGAACAAAATTACCTTTAAATATGCTATTATAAAGGTACAAATAGCAAAAAAAAATGGAGATGATTTTACACATGGAAATTCACTCGAAGATGGCGTGTTGAGTTTGTTTTGCTGTTGAATAAACATTGATTTTTTTTGTCAACTTTTTGCTAAACTAAACATGATTTGGAAAGTTGGTACATAATCAACATACAGTCTTGTCCACCATTATATTTTGTTTTTTCTTAATATATTATTTAGACATTATTTAAGAAGTAAATTGACATATGTCACCATCACATTAATTTTTTTTTAAAAATAATAATATGATTTAGTAAAAAATATGACATGACTATTACCTTGTTATATAATATCATTTATGAAGTTTATATTTTAGGTAATATCATTTATGAAGTTACAATTTTAGTGAGATTCTTAAAATATAAGAATAATTTATATGTATTATCATTTATAAAATTTTAATTAATAACATAAATATAAATATAAAAAAGAATTTCACTTCAACTCTAAAGTTTAACAATAAATAAAAAATCGTAGATAATTATATTTTTATCATAAATAATTAAATTTTTGAATTATACTTTAATTCTATGTAAAAATAACTAATTATATTTTATAATTATTAATTTTTACTATTTTTATAATTAACGTAAAATATGTTCATTCATCAAATATTATTTGATTCACTGAATTAATTAGTAAATTATTTATTAAAATAAATTATAAATAAATTTAATTTATAATAAAACTTAACTAAATCTAAAAGTATAAATTAAATTTGTTTAATTAAATAAAAAATATTAAAAATAATTATTTTACTTTTTCATATTGATAAAACTAATATCTAAAAATATGACTTAAATATATATTAAACTAAATTTTAATTAATAGTTATAAATATAAAAGCTATTATTACTTGCATATGAAGCGTGAAACTTACTAATTAAATCATAAAACTAAAAGAAAACACTTTATTTCGTTAAAACTTGTTAAAGTAAAAAATAAATAAATATTCTATAAATATAAATACTATCTTCATCAATTGAAAACAGTAAGAAGATGTCAAGAACACCGTATCCAAATGATGCATTCTATAATTCAAATTAAAATTTCAACGAACTTTTTCTACTTCGGTAAACACAGATGGATTAAACAGCTTCACGTAATTGGTTACCTCTAAATGATGCATCCCACTCTCGCACATTAGAGCAAAAATTACATTTTGTTTTTTCTTTTTTCTTTTTGTTAAGTGGAAAACTGATTGTGTTTCTTGACCTATATTAGTGACATAAAGAACCTTAATATATTATTGCTTTCACCCGAAATAAAATACAGTAAAGTTTTATTGATTGAACATTTCTAGTTTTAAATAAAGAGAGGAAAAAAAAGTAGAGATGGCCCAAAAAGATACTAAAGGAAGAAAGGTGCAGAAGAAGAGTCACACGCTTCCAAAGATCTACTAACCATCAAAAACCGCCTGCAAGTCTCCCCCCATGTGCTCTCTCTCTCCAGAGTTATTATGTGAGTCTCGTGATTTTCTTTCAAAAGTTTGCAGCTTCTTCTATGTTTTAAAACTTTTTAAAATAAAATTCAAATAATACATCTGTAGAAACCATCACACGAAAGAAAAGAATCCTACCTTTTTTTGCTGCTTTGGTGGTAGAATCGAACTTTTGTAAAACTTAAAGCATTGATAAAAGTTTGTCAATTTTGAATTTAAAATTTAGTAGATGAATAACATTAATGCAGTAGTGGAACGGACGTGTTAAAACAGATGAGCAAGCAAACAAATTTAATTAACAAAACATTAAATGATTATTTACAAGATACAATAACTACCAAATTTAAAGTAACCAACCTTCATTATTCGGATACAACAAAAAAACATTAAGGCATTCGTCCCTAAAACCTTCACAATTTATCATCATTTTTCTTGTGCATGTTTATTTAGTTCAAAATATAAAATAAAATAATAATTCTTTTTTTTTAAAAAAAAAACAAGAAAATAAATTAAACTAGGAAGAGTTGAAGAAAGTTAAAGCAGTAAATAAGATTAAAGCAGTAAATGAAGGGTCAAAACATTCTATAAATGCCACGCCAACCATCAACCTTCTTCTTCACACCCATCAAAAGCAACAACCTATCTCTCTCCTTTCACATTCCATTTTTCTCTCTCCAAAAAGCTCTGCACTTTCTCAAACAGAATGTTCATGTAAACACCTCTCTCTCATTACATTCTCTGTTTAATTCTAACTGTTTTTCTTACATCTTGATAGTAATTGTCTTGAGTACTTATTTTGCTTGATATTTGAAAAACTGCAGGGGAAAAATGAGTCTTTTGGGATTTTTTCTGTTGGGTTTTGCTGCAATGGCATGCTCTGTTCATGGATACGATGCTGGGTGGGTCAATGCTCATGCCACTTTCTACGGTGGAAGTGATGCTTCAGGAACAATGGGTATGTTTCAACAACTCTTAAAGAACACACATTCAATATGTTCTTGATGAAATGCCTCACCATTTCTTGTCTCTAGGTGGCGCATGTGGGTACGGGAATCTTTACAGCCAAGGATACGGAACCAACACGGCGGCGCTAAGCACCGCACTGTTCAACAACGGGCTTAGCTGCGGCGCGTGTTTCGAGATCAAGTGCCAGAGCGACGGCGCGTGGTGTTTACCCGGTGCTATTGTGGTCACAGCAACCAACTTCTGTCCTCCGAACAACGCACTGCCTAATAACGCAGGTGGTTGGTGTAACCCTCCGCTTCACCACTTTGATCTCTCTCAGCCTATCTTCCAACAAATTGCTCATTACAAAGCTGGTGTTGTCCCTGTTTCTTACAGAAGGTTACTCACACTTTCTTTTTAACTGCTCACACTTTCTTTTTAACTGCTGTAAAGTTTTTATCTCTATGTACATTTTTTTTTTTAAAACTTTGTGTTGATTGTGTGTACATTTTATTTGTAGGGTTCCGTGTAAGAGAAGGGGAGGTATAAGATTCACCATCAATGGTCACTCTTACTTCAACCTTGTCTTGGTCACTAATGTCGGCGGCGCCGGAGATGTTCGCTCTGTGGCGGTTAAAGGTTCAAGAACAAAGTGGCAGCCAATGTCTAGGAACTGGGGGCAAAACTGGCAAAGCAACAATCTCCTCAATGGTCAAGCATTGTCCTTTAAGGTCACTGCTAGTGATGGTCAAACTGTCGTCTCCAACAACGTTGCTCCGGCTAGCTGGTCCTTTGGACAAACCTTCTCCGGCCGTCAGTTCCGTTAAAGTTGTGTCAGAAGTTCGGTTTATGTAGTTTAGGGTTTGTGTAGTGTCAAGAACAGAGGAGAGAGAGAGAGTTGGAGAGAAATAGGGTTTAAGGCTCTGTTAGGGTTTTAATTTGGAGAGTCATTAAGCTTCTTCTTTCAACTCTTGAGGGTAGTAGTAAAAATGGTGAAAAGGGCTTTGTTTTATAAGGGCTCTTTTAGTCATTTTATGATCTAGGGTTATAGTAAGTGAGTATTGAGTAGAGTGGTGTGTGCATCTTTTAGCAAAGGGAGCTCTATGTAATGGTTTCTTTTGTTTTATCAACTTTTCTTTTTACCTTCTGTCTTTTGGTTTGAAAAGCAGAAGTGGGTAGGGGCAGAGGAGGAACTTCACCACCCGCCATATATGTGTTTTTTCTTCTTTTGTGTTTTGTTGTTGTCATGAAGTTTTTTTAGTAAGAGAAAACTATGTCGTTTTGATATTGTTGTCATGAAATTGTAATGTAAGGGCTGCTTATGAATCAGCTTACTTATGGGTTTGATAAGTGTTTTGTTACCAAGTATGAACTTTATGTGGTTCGCTCTGATATTTATTTTCGTAGAGTTAATCGCTTCCCTGTCAAAGAACTTTAATTCTTGAATTCAAACTTAGAAAGATCGGTGGAATACATCAATATCATTCCGATGGAAAATAGTGAAATCATAAGCCCATATGTTTGTGAACATTCCCACAACAAAACTACAAAGTGTTTTTTTCTAAGTATCCTAACTAATTTGCAAACCACCTAATATTTCATGAGGATGTATTCTAACTGATTTGTACATCTGTATGTATATTTTGTATAAATTGGTTACTTATAATTCATTTTTAGGAACGTTTATTTATAAGTTCACATCATCATAAAACTAAGTCGAATTAGTGTTTTTTCTTTCTTATTCTCTCTAATGATTTGTCCATGTTATTAAATGCATCTAAAGAAAACTAACATGCATTACTAGTATTCATTCTTTAACCTGTTTCTTCAAATGTAGATATATATATTCTGGAGAAAAGTCGGTAAGTTTATGCACCCAAACCATTTGTATTCGTTGGAATGGTTATAATATATTTACAAAAATGAGAATGGTGACTAACAAAATAATATAAATTTGATACATAAAAAAAACATGGCCGATTTTGGGGTAAACTTAATAACATTGTATTGATTCATAATTTTTTAAGAGAGTTAATATACAACAAAAAAACATAAATTTAATTAGAAAATTTATTTGAAAGTGTTTATAATCGTCTAAATTTCAAGGCAACAGAAAGCCTGAAATCATGATTTGATATTTTGAAAACCTAAACACGTAGAATAAGTCCATTAATATTTGCATGTACTGTTACTATAAATGTGTCATGTTATGAATGAAAGGACGGTGGAGGAAGCTGCAAGGCTGTAATCCAAACTCGAATATACACTAACGTTTGAAGCTAAAAGAGACATTTCAGAACTTCTGGTTTGTCTCCTCTATCTATCTGTCCGTTTCATTTCCAAGCCTTTTCACTGTGTGTTGCATTTACTTCATGACAATATAGCTGTATTTTTATAGAGAAGAAGAGAGACAAGAGAATCTGCACTTCTCCTCCATTTGTCAGAGTTTTTATCTTCGGAGACTTCTTAGTGTTAGCATTTAATACGTTTGGCCAATCTCATTTTCATCATTATACCATCAGTACTAGTTATTTGTGTTGAGTAAGGGTGGGCATTTCAAATTAAACTCGGATTTTCCATTCGGTTTGGTTTGATCGAATCTAAAAATGTTTTAATTGAAGTGTATCTGGTTTGGTTTGTGTTCCATTCAATTTAGTTTAGTTTGTGTTCGTTCTATTCAGTCCGATTGACTTTTAATTTTATTCTAGTTCAATTACAAAAAATATAATTTATAAAACATAAAAAATCATCATTTAATACTAGATTTTTATTTTTTATATATTTAAACATAAAGCTAAGCATTACAATAAAAATATATGATATATAATTTTATATTGTTTTCTTTAAATTTAATATAAACATTATAGGTTGTTTCGGTTTTGATAATAGTGTTTGACATTTATATTTTATTTATTTATTGTTAGTTGTGTTTATTCTATTAATTTAAAAGTAAAATATATAAAACTTTTGAAATTCTACCAATTCTCTCTTTCCGTTCCTTAAAAATGTATGTTTTGGTATTTTCACACATATTAAGAAAACACATTAATCATATATCGTTTCGTTTTAAAAAAATATCAAATTCCAATGCATTTTAACCAATATTCTTTCAATAAATTTAATAAATTTTATTGAAATTTGTAATTTTTATATAAAAAATACATCTTTGTGAAACAATTTATTTTTCTGAAACATCTATCTTAATGAAACGGAAGGAGTAAATTTTTGTTTGGTTTGGGTTGGTTTGAGTTTCATTGGGTCGATTTGGTTTGTAATTTTGCCAATCCTTAGTATTGAGATTAATAATGCTACTAATCATCTCTTATTGACTGCCTTCATCATATTATCAAATGGTATTTTACCTTTTTGTATAATTTTAAACTTTTTGTCGAACATAGTGTTAACTTTGATACAATAATTTATTCTTCGTTTGGAGTCTTTGACCGTAAAGTTAGACAATTCTAAAGTAAATTGATTCAAATCAAACTAAAAGCGCAATTCAAATTCAATGATCTACGTATATATGATGCCAAACCTAAGTACGTCAAAATTAAATTACGCCAAAAAAGAAGAAGAAAGAAAAGTACATAAAATGCACTGTATAAATAAAATTGAGTTGAAAAGAACAAAACAAATTGTCAGAAAATGTAATAACTCTCGAGTCCCTGTTTTTGAGCCTTCTGTTTAGAGTTAAGAAACAAACGGGGAAGTAAACTTAATGGACACGTCGCTGTTATCGAGACCTGTGTACAACAAAAACGCGTCTACGTTTTGTCATGTACCCATCAACGGCGTCGAGATTGCGACGTCATTAGTACGTGTCGAACACCAGAGAGTCTGTCAGAACTAAACCGATCCTACACCGTTCGACCTCGGCTTCGTGTTTCAGGACGCACGTTGTAATAAGAACAAAAGAGTTACAAAATAGGGAAGTACAGAACAAAACAAAGTGGTCGGGTGTTATATCAACATAGTAAGAATGGACCAAACCCATTATGCTAACGTTTTAACCATACAGTTGCAAAAAAGTAAGGCCCATTAAGAGCCCAAGTCATACAAATAAAGACTATTTTTATTGAGGGTTTTGGTGGTGTCTTTGTTGTCCATTCTGCAACATGTTAGGCTGTAGATTCTGCTGATTGGTCTGCATTGTCTCCTTGTTGTTGTTGGTGCTGCTGTTCTGGTTTCTTAGACTGATACTGTTGTGTTTGCATCATTCCGCTGCTGTCAAACACTGCAAGAAACGGCAAGGGAAGAGATAATTACTTATATAATCGGTATAGAACGAAAGAAAGAACAAGCATGGAGTCTAGCTTGTTGGGTTAACTTCTCTACCTGCATCCTTGACGAATAGCACATCCACCAGATGCGGTGGAAGTGCAGTGGTGATCTGTCTCTGGTCTGGAGGCAGTCTTGTTCCTTGAAACACAATTGTATGGAAACTTTAGCAAAACCACGTACCAAAAACAAAGGGATTCAATACAAGTTAAAAGAAAGAAAACTGAATCTCCCTTACCTTCACCTTCATTAACAGCAGATCGTAGCATGCTCTCCTGCTCCTGAATCTTTGCAGCTCGAGCTTTATCCATAGTAGTAGGAAGAAGCATAGAAAGACCTCGATGTGGTGCAATTCCATAAGCTTTACGAGCATCAGCCAACACTTTCTCTGCATTTTCACAAGCTTCTGATATCCTACCAATCCTCTCCTAGTTAAAAAAAAAAAAAAAAATTCATCAAACGTAGAAAAAAAAAAGACAGACACAAACTCACACACCTTTAGGGTTTCGATTTGCGTAGGTATAGGCAAACTCTGAACCTCTTGAAGCAACTGTTCCCTCTTAACGTTGTCATCAGTTTCCATCTCAGGGAGCAACTTAGAAGACAACATAACCGGTAAAACTGAACATCAAAGTTTTCATCAGTTAATTTCCATTGAACACACACAAGAAAGGATAAGATCATCATTACATACTTGCAGCATTCTTGGCGTTAACGTTCTTTGGAAGCACAACAAAGGCCTTGGAAACTTGTTTTACTTCTTCCACAAGGATGAAGAGATCACGATTTATCGTCCAGTATTGCCGTAGAATGTCCTCCCTGCAAATACACAATCTTTGTTTCTTGACTGACAAGAAAAGAAAGATAAAAAAAAGCGTGTGGAGGAGTCTTTGAGGATGGGACCATTTAGGAGTGGTGTTGGTTTGGTTATAAGCGTTGAAGTCTTTAAGGATAAGAGATATGGACTCGTATAAGCTTTGTGCTTGTCTCTTTACGTAGTTTAGATTCAGAAGCTGCTCTACTTCTTGATTCACCTCTGCAGCTACTGGTGTCTGTGTCGCCCTCTCCATTTGTACACAGATTGTTTTGAAGGGAGAGTCTCTAGGAGAATACAAGAGAGAGAGAGAGACTAAGATTGAATCGGAGGGGGTGTGGTGTGTTCGTCGTGATTGTTCCCGAGCGAGTAGTTCGTTGGAGAACTGAGAGCTCTTTATATTTACAAGCATTTTAAAAGATGGGCCCATGATTCCTATCTAAAATTTGGGCTTTAACAAAACTTGGGTTTTAATTCTTTCCTATATAAACACCATATAATTTCCACAAGAAGAAACTCCATGTTCTTGCACTTTTTTTGTTGGTTGTGAACATGTTAAGATTGTATTATTACTTTCAATTTTGTATGTTCTCGATGGCCGCTCAAAACACCTTGACCAAAAAAGCTTATAAAGTCACGAACATCAAATCACACATTTCAAAGATGTACCTGTTGCTGATAAAACAATGGTAATATACATGTTAAATTAATGGTTTAAATGAGAAATTTGACAATGTTCTTAATGTGACCAAGCAACATAAGCCGTTTCCATCATTTGACGATGCAAACAACATGTTGGAGATGGATGAGACTCGATTAAAGTAAGTTCACAAAGTAGCTGCATCTCACACTGATCACGCTTCCTCCTCAACAGCGCTTGTCGCCACTAATCCTCCGAACCAGACATAACAGTAAAACAACAACTCAGTGAACAACTCTGGCGAGCCAACCGACGTGGAAATCATAATAGACAGCTATATAACAACAATAACTATCACCAACGCCCATTATACAACTCTTGGGCTACTCCACCATACTGGTATGGGTTGTACAACAATTGGCATCCTCACAAGCAAACTCCACCAGTTCTATGGCAATCTCATCCTCATGGATCCTATCCACCACGTCTGTTTGTGTATCCGTCACAACCTTCTGCTCCGGCTGAAGCTCACATAGCTGACACAACATAATGAAAACCAGTTTCCACTCTGGTCGGAGCTGTACAATACCTCACTTTCACTCATCCAGACATCACCTAATCCGTCCAACAAATCTGTTTGTTCATGCCCGATCCCCGCAAACATCACATGAGTGCACTTCATCGCATCATCAGATACATTCAAATAACAAGCTCACATGGTCTGCAAATTTTCAAATAAAAACTCGTAACACTCACGGCATACTCCGATGCAGATTGGGCAAGGTGCCCCAATACACAACGGTCTACATCCGGCTATGCTGTTTACCTAGGTGACAATCTGATCTCATGGTCGTTCGCAGAAACAGAGTACAAGGGAATAACAAATGCAGTGGTTGAGATTGGCTTCTTGGTGTAACCTATTGCTTGAGCTACACTGTCCTCTAAGTACATCAATGTTGGTGTTTTGTGACAACATAAGCTTGGTATATTTATTTACAAATCCAGTGAAATTGATCTACACTTTGTCAGGGGGAAAATGACAATAAAACAAGTCAAGATTCTTCATGTTTTCTCATCTCTACAATATGCTGATATATTTACTAAGAGACTTCCAACTTCACTGTTCATAGACTTTAAATCCATCTTCACCATCTGCTGAACGATGGTCTTACTATGGGAGGATGAAAGAATATGTTAATATTCTTGCTTAATTTAGTCTTTTTGTATCTATTTATTTGCATTTATTTATTTTTTAACTTTTGAGGATCGTGAAAGAATATGTTAATATTCTTGCTTAATTTAGTCCTTTTTGTATATATTTATGTTGCATTTATTTTTTATTTTTTACTTTTGAGGATCTCTCAACTGTATCTTAAATAGAATCCTCCAATATACGTTGTAAATCAAGAGAGAATACAAAAACTTTCACCAACTACTGGAGGCTGCCTCCTCTATTCAATGCCCGAAGCTCACGAGCACCTGATAACCTCCAAGCCAAGTAACCGCTCTTATTTAGAGAGGCAAGTGAAACAAAAGTCCGCTACAACCACTAGACCCTGCATAACGAAAAGATACCCACACCACAAAAGAGGAATGCCCTCAAGACAAAGAGCTATTATATATACATGTAATGTACTTTTATGTTTTAACTGAAATAATAAACATCGTTTTGTCTTGTTATACAAAGAATGAATGGAAAGAAAAAAAAAAGACACAAAAGCTACAGTTTTGTAGGAAGGGAAGGAGAGAGATTTTTCTCATCTCTGGCCGTCATGGCGTTACTTTGACAGCCTCCAAAGACACACTAAACATATCTGCCGGAAACACAAAAAAAATGGGAAACCTCTCTGTCTTTTTTCATCAAAAATCCCAGATTCTCATCCGATGGAGAAATTATGTATAGAAATAATAATCACGTATTGTTGCAATCTACCAGCAGCATTCACACCACTGGTTTTGCTTCTTCTTGGAACCAACTTAAGAACTCTGCAGGACCTTTTTGTTCTTGCTGTATCTGAAAAAAAACATTGGTGACTTCTTCAACGAGATGTTTTATCATCATTCATCACAACTCTCTCTCTCTCAGTTCGGTTGCTGCATCTATAAAAGGAACGTCAAAACAAATACCAAATCATGTTGAAAGTAAAAACCCATCTTGAATCACTGCAAAAGTTTAGATGTTGATGATGTTTCACCTGTGAAAACAAGTATTCGTCCAACATGGAGATAGAGCAAGGCAATGAGCTGCTGTTAGAACCAAACCTTGCCTGGTTTGTAATGTTGTTGTAACCAGAAGCTCCAGGTGGCGGTGCTTCAAAGAATCCATTCATATGATACTCTCTCTGGTTCATTGGAAAGTTAAAAACCGGAGGAGGATGAGGAGGAGGAAGAGCCAACGTTTGGTGATGACTCAGATCATTCTGCAGACTAGGAATGTATGGGATAATGCCATTATCAGTGAACTGCTGCTGACTGATTGTTTGGGGTTTCAAATGTCCGTTGGTTCCGGCGGTTAACTCATCAAGAAAGTTTGTTTCTTGACCCGAAATCGTAATTTCTGGAGACTTCCCTGTTCCAAAGTATCCTGGATAGCTCCCAAATGAAGAACTTGCTGAGCACTCCACTTCCCTTTAGAGAGTATGCACAGAATTTTTTTTGGTTAAGATATGATTCAGAGTTAGAACGAAAGACGTGAGAGTTTTTTCACTAACCTCTGTGGGATTGAGTTGTGCTCCTCGGTGACAATGTTGGTGGTGTTGCTATTAAGAATCCATGGCATAGATTGAAGCTGTTGTTCTAAAGGAATCTGAATCCCCTCTTGCAGCTGAAAGTTTCATAAGCATGGATTTAAGGTTCAGATTGTTTGAATGAGAGATCAAAGAAGAATCAATTACCAAGCTGGTTGACCAATCTTTAACAAAGTTTGCGTTTTCGATTTGCATTGCGTGTTGCTGCTGTCCAAAATGTTCCTATCAACAACAAAAAAAAAAGTTTTTGAGTTTTCCTTTTCTGCAAATGAAGAGAAGTTGAAAAGTTTTTCAAAACAAAGGATTACTTTATGCGCACGCAATTGATCAAGGGATTGCCTTATCGAGATTTCAAGCTGTCCCAAGTCTTCAACGTTGTTTATCTTGTCAGGTTCTGTCCAATAACTGCAGAAAATGATACAAACAAGTATGAAAACAAAGTAGGAACATCAAGAAGAAAAACAAAGAAACATCAACTTCAGAAAGATCCTTATACCGTAATCTTCCATGTATTTCAGAAATTCGATCTTGCAGAATCCTTGCTTGAGTATTCAAGTCCTGAAAAAATAGGGTTTTATAAAGTTCGAAGCTTTGGCAAATATCACAGACGCGATAAAATGGAAGAGATTCTTATAGCGAATACCTCCGTTGTTGAATTACTGGAGTTCCATAGAAGGAAAAGGAAGCAAACAAGACAAAAGAGAAGAAAGTTAAAATTCATGTAGAGATTATGAAGCAAATGGTTTTTGTTAATAAAAAGTTTCTTTCTCTTACTAACCTCGAAGCTATAAACTCTCGTATATTTACATGATGATCCAACTTTTGGAAAGTTTTCTTCAAGGTCTGAGCTTTCAAAAGACAAAAACATTTGTATCAGGGACCAAACAACAAGCTTCTCTAGCATTGTAATCAAACTAAGACTTGTTTTGATTGTGTGAAACAACTTACTTCAAGACTCTCGATCTTCCTGTATTAAAAAAGAACGTAACCAAATGAGTAAAACAAGAACAAACAATTATCAACAAGAATCTAAAAAAGAATCAGCCAAAACCTTTTTGCTCTTTCCTCCGGTGTTACTTGAGAAAACTTAGCAATCACCTCTTCAATGCCACTGAAAACCAAGCCCCACCAGAGCAAATCAACAAAACAGAGAGATAAGGAAACAAACAAAGAGATCACAAAACCAAACTACCTTCGTGTACCGCAACATAAGGAAGGTTTACCACCAGGAGAGAACATAAGAAGAACAAGATCAACGTCGCAAAGAACAGACAGCTCGCTTGCCTTTTTCAAGATCCCATTTTTCCTTTTAGCAAACGTTGCTTGCCGCCCTGCTGTGTTCTCTAACTTCTTTATCTTCAGTTTCACCCTTCCCATCCTGTTCCACACATTCATAACATCTCTTTAAACTACGATGATGCAATAACTTGATTCAAAGAGAAAAGCTTTTCAAAAAAACTCTGCAACACAACCAGATCATTGATTCAGTTTTGTAATAAAAATGCGATCTTTACAAACGTTTTGGAAAACCCTAATCGTTAATAATGTTGGGTTGAGGAAAAGGAAAGGGAAAGTTACCTAAAGAAGCAAATTCAAACGCCAAGCGGATACTAACCATGAGGGGTGATCTTAAATGGGACCTCTAGAGATGATGAAGAATAATTAAAAAAAAAAAAAAGCTTCGAAACGAAACCAGAGGTAGAAAGAGAGACAGAGAAGACGAATGCGGTTTACATGAGACTCCGTAAATGACGCTCTTCAAAATAGAGTTCCTTGAGAATAGGGATCCCATTGGACAAGATGACGCACAAACAAGAGAGAATGATAAAATCAACTCTTACCATTTTACCCTTAGTCCATCGTTTATCTATTCAGCTTGAAGAAGAAAGATATTAAAATAATAAAAACTGAAGAGACGACGACGTTTCGATGTTATCTAACTATTATTACTATTTTACCCTTAATCCATCGTTCTAACTACTAAAGAGAAATAAATTAAAAAATCTCTGAACCACGACGTCGTTTCAATGTTATCTTTTGTTATTACCATTTTACCCTTAACCCATCGTTTTATCTACTCAGCTTGAACTGAAAAAAAAAAGCTAGAACCTTTTCTCCGCCGATGATGATTGCACGGTGCTGTCTACTCCCGCCGCCGTTTCTCTCCGCCGTGAAAACTCGATGTTTCGCCGGGGAAACTTCCGACACCGGGCTCCTCTTCCGAGAAAAGCTCATCTACCTCCAGGACCTCAACGTCGACCCTCACAAAGCCCTCCGAGTGAACCCATCTCTCCGCGCCGCTCCAATCTCCTCCGTCGTCTCAGTCGAAACTCTCCTCTCTTCAACCGGTCTCTCAAGACCCGCCGTCGGTCGGATTCTCGACATGTTCCCCGATCTGCTAACCTCAGACCCCGAATCCGACATCTTACCGGTGCTTCGCTTCTTATCCGACGAGATCTCACTTTCCGATGAAGACATCCCGAAGTCGATATCTCGTTGCCCTCGACTCCTCATCTCCTCCGTGGACTTCCAGCTTCGTCCCGCCTTGGCCTTCCTCAAAACCCTAGGATTCGTGGGTCGCGACACCGTCACGTCGCGGAACACCGTGCTGCTCGTATCGAGCGTGGAGCGAACCCTAATACCCAAAATCGAGTTCCTTGAGGAAGGGTTAGGGTTTACGAGAGATGAGGTGGCGAAGATGGTGGTGAGGTCACCGGCGTTGTTGACGTACAGTGTGGATAACAATTTGGCTCCGAAAGTTGAGTTCTTTATGGAGGAGATACGTGGAGATGTTAAGGAGCTGAAAAGGTTTCCTCAGTACTTTTCTTTTAGCTTGGAGAGGAAGATAAAGCCAAGGCATAGGTTGCTTAAGGAGCACGGGATCTTGATGCCCTTGTCGGAGATGTTGAAGGTTAGTGATGGTCAGTTTAATCTTTGGCTTGTGGAACTTCGTCTGAGGTCTGTTGAAAGGAGAATGTAAAAGGGTTCGTTCTTTGTGTATTTTGAGCTTGTTTTGTGTTCTCTTTTGCTGAGATTTTGAGAGATGAATTGCACTTTGAGACACTTCACTTGAGCTTGTGTAGAGTTAGGGAAATGTTTTGTGAGATCATGGAAGTATGTATTTGAGAACTCAAAGTTATGAGGAAAGTTGCATTGTAGTTGTTTAGGGATGTTGGAACTTATACAAGCTAAGTGCAAAACTCTATATTAAGCTTTTTTATGTTCTCTTTACTGAGATTTTGAGAGATGAATTGCAAAAGTTTTGCCGTTGGAGACATGTCGAGACACTTCGCTTGAGCTTGTATAGAGTTTTTGTTTCGAAGATTAGATTGGGGAATGTTTTGTTACATCATGGAAGTATGTATATGACTAGTCAAAGTTATGAGGAAAGTTCCATTAGAGTTGTTCTGTCGATGTTAGAATTTGATATGTGAACCTCTAGTTTATGAAGTAAAGTTGCTTAACATGAGCTAGTGTTACATACTTTTGTTTCAAAAGATTAGGCTTGGGAAAATGTTCTGTTAGGTCATGTAATGTGTAACTAAGAACATTGATGATAAGAAGAGCTGCTTTGAAAGTGTGTTCTTTCAGGATGTATAAGTTGATTTGCAAACCAAGTTGATCACAAAGTTTGCTTCGCATGAACTTGTACATGGTTTTTCATCAAAGATTGGATTGAAGGAAAAAAACAAATTGAAAGTCATCTCTATAAGAAACAAAAGAGAACAAAAACTAAAACAAATTGATAGTTTGGAAAAATCCTTATCAGAATCATAAGAATCACGAGAGTTGTCTTTTATTTTATATACCACTCTTCCTTCACCTTTAAAGAGGCAGCTGGTATCTGCATTGAGGACACGTATAGTTAATCGACAACCACTTCTTTACACACCAAAAGTGATATTTGCTGCCATCTCACCGTCCGACCATTCCTCTAAACAAATGGAACACTCTCCTTCGTTCTCCGATATCACTACTTGTGGCAAGGTCTCCACCGCCCGTCTCGAGGCCGGCCTCTTCCCACGTACAGTGTACGTAAGTGTTGATGCTAGCACAATTCTGTTGTTCGATACTCACATCGTTCTCGTTAATGTCTATGAGACTCTGCACGTTGTTCACCAACGATGAGACTCTGCACGTTGTTCACCAACGATGAGACTGGTGCGGTTCTTGGTGTCGATTAGTCATGGGCATATTATCCAAAAATCCAACTGAAAAAACAGAGACCGAAACCGGACTGAAAATTATAAAAATGTAAATGGTTTCTATATTCTAAACCCAAAAACTCGAAACAAAATCGGGATTGAACCAAAAAACGAACGGTATTTTGAATATATTAAAAATAATAATAAATATATATAAAATATAGTTTCTAAATAAAAATTTCTAAAAACAAACCGAACAACTCGAACAATCCGAATATTTTTTCAGTTATTTCGGGTTTAACTTAGTTTTTGGGATTTTTTCGGTTTCTGGGACTTTAAAAACATCTCCAAATCTATTCCATATTTTACTACAAAATAAAGTAGAAAATTGAGTAATGAACAAACAAAAAAATAATTACTCCACAAATGAAGTAGTGATTTTTTTTGTTTGTTCATTAATCTATTTCTCATTCCATTTTGCAGTAAAATATCGAGTGAAGTTGAAAATATTCTAAACTCGAACCAAACCCGAATTATTTGTAATTCGGTTCTATTTTTAGTTTTATAAAAAATAGAAACTTGAACCCAAATTCGACATTATCCGAACTGATCCAAAAAAATGTCCGGTTCTTAAACGGTTCCTAAACATCCCATCCTAGATAATCCGAAAACTGAATAAACCGACCCGAACCGAAAACATGAATGCTCAGCACTAGTGTCGATGTTTGTACATTCCTTGTCAGTCCTAACGCTGGTGTGGCGTTAGGACTTGGTGTAGATGTTTGCACATTCCTAGTCAATATCGACGCTGGTGCGGTCCTTGGTGTGCTTAATGCTGGTATGGTCCTTGGAATTGAATGGTCAATCTCGACGCTGGTGCTGTCCTTGGTGTCGACGTCTGCACATCACTAGCCAATCTCGACACTGGTGCTGTCCTTGGTGTCGACAGCACATTACTAGCCAATCTTGACACTTGTGCGGTCCCTGGAGTCGATGTCTGCAAATTCCTGGTCAATCTCGACACTGGTGCGGTCCTTGCCTCCTTGGTGTCGACGTCTGCACATCACTAGCCAATTTTGACACTGGTGCGGTCCTTAATGTCGACGTTTGCACATTCCTAGTCAATCTGAAAGCTTGTGCGGTCCTTGGTGTTGACATGGACGTCTATATATTCCTCGTTAAGGAGGTTAACAAACCCCTCAATGGCAACGGCTCGATCACCGTCGATGTTAAAGCTGACATGGTCGTGGTTGTTGGAGTTCTTCTATTCATAGTGTAGTAACTGCGACTGTATAAATCACGCTTCGTCTTAAAAAGAAACGAGAAAGATAAAACCACTTTCAATGATACTGCAACAAATCTTATATATCTTCTTATTAGCAAAAGAAAAAAGTAAAATAAAAAGGAAAGTCTCTTCAAAGATGAAATCATAATCTATGAGGTTATAGGCTATTATTATTTTTTTCGAACAATTATCAAATATATAAAATTATCTTCTAAAATATTATCGGTAGATTCATACAAAATTTAAATAGTTTTTAATATTTTTCTATTATAAATCACAATTTACACTTTTAATGTATTTTAAAACCACAAATTAATAAACATAGAATTTAGAATATATGTGTATTATATTTTCAATATTTAATTATTACTATAATCCAAATCATTCCTAATAATCCAAATCATTTTTAAGTAATTTTAAAATCAACCATAATGAACAGATAATTTTTAGGTACAATATATAAACCACATGTTAATCAGTATAGAACAATCTGCAGTTTCATAAAATTTTATTACTTCATGAGTTATAATAACGAAACCAATCTTCATGAACAAGATATCGATTCGATTCAATAGATTAAGAAATTAGAAATCAGATTATTAGAAAGAAGGGAATGCAATCTCATCTCCACATTTTCCATGAGGGAAAACCGGGCATTCGATNTATAGAACAATCTGCAGTTTCATAAAATTTTATTACTTCATGAGTTATAATAACGAAACCAATCTTCATGAACAAGATATCGATTCGATTCAATAGATTAAGAAATTAGAAATCAGATTATTAGAAAGAAGGGAATGCAATCTCATCTCCACATTTTCCATGAGGGAAAACCGGGCATTCGATTAAACCGGAACCAGACCGGTCAACACAGAGGTAGACTTGGTACAATTGGCTATTACCAGACACGTCTCTGTTACATTGAATCCAAGGAGTAAAACCTGTTGACTCTTTGATTGAGTCTCTTATGCTCTCTATACTGTAAGATTTTCCATCCGGATTGATTCCTATACGTATTAAACCAAACTTAATTAAGATCATTAGATCCAAACCGGTGGTTAAGAGGGAATTAAATTCAAAGCGTACCGGCTTTAGTTAGAGCTCCAAGAAGATCGGTTTTCTGCTTAAGGCTAAGAGCGGTTTGGAAATAGTCATGTTGGTTGATAACCGATTCGGAGCAAGTACCATGCTTCTCCCATTCATGTTCCCAAAATGTTTCGCCTGAGCCGCTCGGGCAAGCCAGTGTCGGCCAGCTCTTCTTCATTGAGCTGATCAGATCCGATATCTGTGGCAAACCAAATAAAAATGACCGGTTATGTTGGAAATTTAAACCGGTTTTCAGCTACAGTCGAACTGGATCACTCAAGTTAAGCGAATATATGAACTCAAATTGTTATTACCGATGATGAATCGAATGGTTTAGTGTTGTCACAGTTAGAAGGATAAGTTCCATCTTTGTAATTAGGCCAAAGACCGTGAATTCCAAAATCAGCAGCTGGTTTGCCAGAAGTTGGAAAGCAACAACTCTTCTCTGTGTCACAGTATGATCCTGGCCACTTCATAATCAAACATAAAATAACATTAGAAAATGCGTTTAGTGTTTATAAAATAATCTTGATTATTAGAGGATGATTAGAAACGGTTTAGTTACTTGTTGGACGAAGTAGAAGAAATCAAAATCTTCAGAGGAAGAAGCAGCGAAGATCGAAGGCAAGATCAGGAGAAGACTGATCAAACACAGTGATGCATGAAGAAGCTTCATTTTCAATAAGATTGATTGTAGTTTTGGAGATTTGAAGTTGTAAGATCGAATTTGTTATAGGTGAATATATATAGGGAAACAAGATTAGAGGAATGTGAACAGAGAAATCTCTTTCCTTGTATGTGTTATAGTTTAATGACGGATACATCAAACGAATCTGAGCGTATATCCCTTTAACTGAAATTAAAGTTATGTATATTTACGAGATTTTGTTTCTGTTTTTCCTTAAAACTCTGAACAAGCCAACAATAACATGAGATTACGTGTGGACATGGTGTGTGTGTTTTTAATTTGAGTCATAAACGTTCCCACTTGTTGGTTAGATACAAGGTTCCGTTCGTATCCTCGTAACTGACCAATTATTTTCTTTATCCCATTTATATTTACATTTATATCTAATCTAACTATTAATAATTTTACTATGGTTTTATAAAAGTTTATAAAATAGAAGTTCCTTTGATGAAAAATAGAGAGAAAAGTGATGAAGAATTCTGTTGACGCACGTAAAATAGGTTGAAGCATGTTTTCGATGATCTTATTCTCTTTATTTTTACAGGATAATTCATATGATTTTAATTTTTAATTCATAATTATCTGATAACATCTATTTTGTTGGTTTTATTTTAATATTTTTTTCAGGTGAGTAAAATATGCTCCCTCCGTTTCACAAAAAGTGTTGTTTTAACATTTTTCATACAGATTAAGAAAATAATTGAAATGTAATTAAGTTGTCATTAGTAATATCTATTTGACCAATAGTATTTGAGATAAATAAAATTATTTATAAAAACAATGCAATTTGTAATTAATTTCTAACTGAAAGTAAGTATAATTTGCGTAAGTATAACTGAAAGTAAGTATAATGACACTTTTGTGTAACAAGAAAAAAGTGTTAAAATAACACTTATTATGAAACAGAAGGAGTAAACATCAAGTTCATCAAATAAATTGTCATTGTCGTCATAGAGATTAACAAGCAAATTCATATTGTTATTCGTTAACTTTTGTATATCCACCTACAAAAACATTAAAGGACAATGCATTTCATACCAAATTTTATCAAGTGCTAGTATTTTCATTTGCTAATAACAGTAAATATTATTTGTCTATGTATTTTAACTGATTTAGAAATACATAAGGAACTTATAATTTTTACACAGTTTCTTAATTTTCAAATCCAAGAAATGAATTTTTATATATTTATAGAAATATCCAGATTTGTTTAATGATATTTTATATATTTTTAAATTGATTAAAATTCATTATAAGATCAAATTAATAAATAAAATTTTAGAATGAAATCACACACACCGGATTTCAGTAACTATTTACAAATAATTTCTAAAATGTGCTTTTAATAAAAATAAACAAATCATAATTTTACTTATATTTTTATACATTTAAACCAGTGAGCAATTACCTCCACTAAATCTAGAAATGGATCTAGCATACTTTTCCAAAAACACAATAGAAAGTTAGGAAGATAAAAAGATTTAAAAAAAAAAAAGAAGAATACAAGTTAGCTTAAATCTCGGAATTCTATTGGTCTGGAACCATTGCCGACATTCTTAACAAGTGTTTTAGAAGTAGACGAAAGCTGAACTTTAACATTCCTTGTTATTATTGATGTGATGTGAGTGTGTTAAGTTCATGACATTGTAGATAAACCAAGTCAACGAATTATTTCATATTTCATTACCTCTAAAAATGAAAAGGAAAACATAATATAAAGTTGTAAAATATAGAGAAAGCCATTTAGCAAAATCATAATCTATTCATTCACACACAAGAAGGAAAACACAATTTTTGTGGGTCTATTGGTTACTAACTTGCTGTTACCAAGCATCAAAGTCCAAAGATAATTTGAGTACACATTCACCATTCCATGTTTATTATGTACTGCATACATTACTGTGATCTCTGCAAAATACATGAATCATCTATCAATATGAATTTATTCCAAATCGATTACACCAAAAATGTTTTAAACAACAAGGATTGTACCTTGTGTCGACAACGTGACAAGTTAGATACTCACCTGGAGATAAGATTGCTTGAATCAACAAAACTATTTATATTGTTGTTTCTGTGGATAAGGTTACCAGAAATCCCCACAGGAACATTTACCATCTTCAAAATGATGAAACCTTTGAACATCTCTAAGAACGACTTTCCTACATAATATAAGAGAGAGCATATGACAATCTCTACATAACCCAAGATTCGTAACAACCCGAAACATCGTCCAAGGAGGAGTGTTCAACAATCCAAACGCAGTATCATCTAATGCTCTGTGAAGCTTAGTGGGATATAGACTTTACACCATCCCGTGAGAAAAACTCATGTGAAGCTTCAGATCTCATTCTCTCAAACATTAACATAGATTTCCCAGCTTGCCCGTCATAGGCAAATGCAACTGTCGGAATGATAAGGTCCCGATTGCAAAATTAATGAGCATATTTATCGACCCGATCCGATATGTAGTTTAATACTAACGATAACCCGTTTCGTAATCAGGACCCGATTGCAAAATTAGTGAGTAATATATCATCCCGATTCGACCCGATATGGAGTTTAATATTTAGGTGTAAAAAATCGTAAAACGCGCTACAACGATCAATTTATTTTCTATATATTATTTTTTTTGCATTTGATTTTTCTTTTAATAAAAAACCACATAACCGGAGTACGACATTGGAGACAGAGGGCGGGAGAGAGCTTCACCGGCGCTGTTACACGGCGTCCCTCTGTATCTCCATTCATATCGGTTTAAAAAGCTTCAAAAAAAAAACAGAAAATTCGAAAAATCACAAAAACAATATTTGTATTTTTGCTACTTTGATTTGTTTCAGATCTCATGAACTGTTGATGCGACGATCGCATACCCGTTCTAGGGTGAAGACTAAACCGGATAAATCAGTTATGGATCCGGTTAAGTTCCAGATCCGATCCTCTAACCGATCATCATCTTCTTCATCAATCTACACTCTAACCAAATCCAATTCCAAACACGCGAAATCGAATCTCTTCCTAACCGTCGCTTCAGTCGCCACCGTATTGGGATTTCTCTTCGTCTGCTACTCGATTGTATCCTCAGGGAGAGGATCGCTTCGTTACAGCGTCGTGATCGACGGCGGGAGCACGGGAACTCGGATCCACGTGTTTGGGTACCGGATCGTGTCGGGTAAACCGGTTTTTGAATTCAGAGGAGCGAATTACGCTAGCTTGAAGCTGCATCCGGGTTTGTCGTCGTACGTGGATGATCCGGACGGAGCGAGCGTGGCGTTGACGGAGCTGGTGGAGTTCGCGAAAGGGAGAGTTCCGAAGGGAATGTGGGTGGAGACGGAAGTGAGGTTGATGGCGACGGCGGGGATGAGGTTGCTTGATGTACCTGTTCAGGAGAAGATTCTTCAAGTCACGAGAAGAGTTCTGAAAGCTTCTGGGTTCATGTTTAGAGATGAATGGGCCTCTGTTATCTCTGGTGAGTATCTCAAAGATCGAGTCTTTATGTAAACTGAGAGTTTTTGAATGTATTTGTATGTTTCAATCATTGTCAGGTTCTGACGAAGGTGTGTATGCTTGGGTTGTTGCAAACTTTGCTCTTGGTTCACTTGGTGGTGATCCGATTAAAACAACTGGAATTGTTGAGCTTGGTGGAGCTTCTGCGCAGGTTTAGTTTCTTTCCTCAGGCTTATTGTGAGAGTTAAGATAGTGCTGATGGATGTTTTTTTTAACTGTTTGTGTGTTCTTTTAGGTGACGTTTGTGCCAAGTGAGCCAGTGCCTTCTGAGTTCTCACGTACAGTATCATTTGGAAATGTTTCTTACAGTCTCTACAGTCACAGCTTCCTTCACTTTGGGCAGGTACATCTCCTTTTTGAGTAGTAGTATATGTCTTTGCAACAGGTTTCACAGACTAACTGTAATTTTGATCTCGTGGATCTTATCTGGTGATGTCCTTGATGCTATTAACTTTTGGCACATTGTAGAATGCTGCACATGAGAAGTTATGGGGTTCGCTTGTCTCAAGAGACCGTGATTCAGGTGAGCTTTAAGTCTAATGGGTGAATCGTCAGTGTAATGGTTGAGCTTTTCTTAGGTTAGTTTATTTTCTGTCCCACCACTCATACGGTGTTTCATTCGTGAAGCTGTGGAACCTACACGGGAAGGAAAACATGCAGACCCTTGTGCTCCTAAAGGATATAACCTCGACACAATCACACAGAAGCATTTATCTGGGTTTTTAGCTGAAGAAAGCAAACTAGCATCTTCTTTTCAAGCTGTGGGTAATTACTCAGAGTGTCGATCCGCTGCACTAACAATCTTGCAAGAAGGAAATGGTAACAACATTATCGTTATTATTGGATTTTCATGATCTCCATTCATTTGTAATGTTTTTAATACGTTTGTACCTTTGAGTGCAGATAAATGCAAGTATCAGCAGTGTTCAATTGGATCAACGTTCACGCCTAAGCTTCAAGGAAAATTTTTAGCTACAGAAAACTTCTTCTACACCTCTAAGGTACTTAGTTCTCTCATATCTGTTTTCATGCTCGTATAATGTATATAATTCTATTGGGGCAACAAGGAAACACCACAATGAACATGCTTTTCTCTCATACCTGTCTTTTTTCATCAAACCAGTTCTTTGGGTTGGGAGAGAAGTCGTGGCTATCTAATATGATATCGGCTGGAGAAAGATTCTGTGGAGAAGATTGGTCAAAGTTGAGGGTAAAAGACCCGTCACTCGAAGAAGAGGATCTTCTTCGGTATTGTTTCTCATCCGCATATATTGTATCATTGCTTCACGATACTCTCGGTGTTCCTCTTGATGATGAAAGGTAAATTCAATAACTTTAACCGAGTCTTAGATAAACGATATCAAATAACAAAACGTTTTTTCTATTTATGCAGAGTCGGGTTTGCCAATCAAGCAGGAGATGATATACCTCTCGACTGGGCTTTGGGTGCATTCATTCTACAAACTGAAGCATCAACTTCGCAGCACGCATCCTCTAGTCATCTCCATTGGTTATATGCTCTGTTTGGTAACGACTCTCAGACGCTTCTATATTTCATCGGGGTACCAGTCATCATGACAGTTGTGGTATGTTTGGTATCTAAGTGGAGAAAGCCGCAGCTGAAAACGATTTACGACCTTGAGAAAGGTCGATACATAGTCAGCCGCATTAGATGACCTTTGCTTAAACTGGTATTCATATGAGTCTTGTCTCATTAAAAGCTGGTGATTATCAAGTTTCTCCATTTTTGAGATAACGGTATAAAGCATTTCTTGAGCGAGCAGCATCTGAGTGACTTAGCAATTGCTGGGAATCATGGAGGTAGGAAAGTAATTTCTGTATTGTAATGGAGAGTGTATGCATGATTTTGATGTTTTAGGAAGCTTCTCTTGTGCACCAAGTTCGGTTTAGACTATTAACATTTGTATTTTGAAAAGTATGATATAAATTTTCGAAATATAGTTTGGAAATATGAAAAAATGTCCTACTCGTGGAATTATTCAAGTTTCCAATTGTTATTTCTTTTCCTTTTATCTTATTGATAAAAAATATATATGGGTTAGTTTAATTAATTATTGTTTTTGTCAATGGCATTTTGTCAAATATAAATTTCAAAACAGTATTTTTATCTTGTCTAAACTAATCTTTCAATTCGTTGACAAAAAATTGTTCTTCCAAATTGTATAACATATTAATATCTTAGCATTACAACTCTATAAATTGCAAGATTATATATGGTCACGCATCTAATTCACTACTAAATATTCACTCCGTTCCACTAAGATAAATGTTTTACAAAAATAAATTATTTCACAAAGATGTATTTTTTATGTTTTCTATACAAAAATTACAATTTTCAATAAAATTAATTGAATTTATTGAAAGACTATTGGTTAAAATGCATTGAAATTTGATAATTTCTAAAAACGATGTATGATTAATGTGTTTTCTTAATATGTGTGAAAACACCAAAACATACATCTTAGTGGAACGGATGGAGTAGATCTTAAACGACAGTTATTCTTCCAATCATGTAAGCAAATAATCTAAGCATAATTATTTTATATAATTAGTCAATAATTATGCCAATAAGTTTTAAATTGAACGATTAGGTGCCCAATAATGATAACAATGATTTATAAATCAGAACTCCGTTAGAAAATAAAATAATTTTTTTTTTGTAAAAAGAGAACACAGCTAATGTTATCCGACAGGGAACACGTCGTTCACGTTACAGCATGGCAAAGTATCTATAATACTCCTACCATAGGCACCCTTTGTTTATTCTGTATAAATTATCACAGTTGTGTTTGGTCAACGGCAATTAACTCTTAGTGTCCGCACGTCGTTTGTAATAAATATCTTTTTGTCATTTAATTTCGCTATAAAAAGCGATTTTCTATTTTCGCTCGATTTGCGGGGAAAAAAAAACTTGTGAAGAGTCTGTCTGCCTCAGGAAAATATTTCTGGGCGCACAGCATATTTCTCTCTCGTCTCTGCCCCAATTTTCTGTGACTAACCAGAGACATCTCTTTCCATTTTCGCAGGTGATCTTCTTCTCTTGGAACGTTCTGATCGATTAAAATTTTCATATGGTTCTTCTTTCGTTATATTTGGATTTTTGTTTTGAATTCGTGGACTAGGGAGTTTTGAGGAATGATAGGTTTATCAGCAGAGAGCAGTCACATGGTGGTTAATGTGGATGGACTGATGATGCCACCACCAGTGCCATCGCTGCCGGTTAATGCGGAGGTCGAGAATATAAGAGAAGAGTCTACGGTGGTGGTTAATGATAAGGCAATTGATATTTCAGAGGAGGAGGAGAATGAGCCGCTCATTGCTTCTGCGGAATGCCGTATTTGCCAAGACGAGTGCCCTATCAAGACTCTCGAGAGCCCTTGTGCTTGCAGTGGCAGCCTCAAGGTATTATTAATTGTGTTTCCCCATAAATGCTTTTTTTTTTTATTATGATGGGTTGATCAGCTATAGCCGATGATTGATGAAAAGCTTTTTAATATGTTTTTTAACCAGTATGCTCACAGAAAATGTGTTCAGCGTTGGTGCAATGAAAAGGGAAACATCATATGCGAAATCTGTCATCAGGTATTATAATATGTTTTTTTACCTTCTCTTGTAATCTCTAGGTTTATAGACTTCGATTCCTTGTGGCGCAAGAAAGTGCATAATGGTACAAAAGGAAAAAGAATGTTTGTATGAATATGCATATATTTGACCATCATTATCCGCGGTCTCTTAACCGGGTTCTTAGCTTCGGATAAGAGATGTAAGAACCGTTTCTTAGCCGAAAATTGTTAAAAAAAAAAAAAAAAATCATGAGTTAAGAATCCTATTAAGAGACCGGAGATAATGATGCCCTAATGGTGAAAATGCAAGTTTCAGACAGAAGCAGAGCACACATAAGCTGTTGTTATGTCGGATAGAAATGATTTAAGAACATGCAGTACACTTGAATTTGTTTTGGATATGGATAAATAATTCTCACGAATTAAGCTCAGCAACTGGATTAGTATGTTTGAAAGCTTTTAACTTGTTTTACTAGCCTTACCAACCTGGATACACGGCTCCACCACCTCTTCCTCAGCCTGAAGAAACCACTATTGACATTGGGTACAATAAATCTCGTATTTTAATGCTATTTTTTATAAAAAAATTGGTTCTACTTGTCTCTGACTCGTAGCATGTGTGCGTTGCAGTGGAGGGTGGACAATCTCAGGTTTGGATTTGCATGATCCTCGCCTTCTTCCCATTGCAGAAGCTGAACGTCGCTATTTAGAGTCTGAATACGTTGAATATACAGCTTCAAGTGCCAGTGGAGCTGCTTTCTGTCGCTCAGCTGCTCTAATAGTAAGCCTTAAAAGCTTCTTGGTGAATTTTTACAAGTGTTAACAACAACTCCTCAGCTTGTCATGACCATGTAACACTTTTTCTTTCACAGTTAATGGCACTTCTTCTCTTGCGACATGCACTCACCATAACAAGCGATGCCGATGGAGAAGACGAGGACGACCCATCTAACATACTATCTGTAAGCTTAGCTTCTTCTTCTTTTTTTCCTTTCTCTGCTTACAAGTATTGGAACTCTTACATAACACCAAAACATAACTCATCTACATCTTATTCCAGCTCGTCTTGCTCAGAGCTGCTGGATTTCTTCTTCCTTGCTATATCATGGCTTGGGCGATCAGTATCCTACAGCACCGAAGGCAAAGACAGGTTAGTATAAGAGCAAGGTTTTGTCCAGACAACCAGTTTTTTTTCTTCTTCTTTGAATCACGAATTAACCTGAACCCGATTGAACAGGAAGCTGCAGCTTTGGCTACACAGTTTGCATTGGTGCTTCAGTCAGGTCAACCTAGAACAGTTCACTTCACGGTAGCACCAGAACCACCTTCTCCCTCCATGTCTTCTGCAACTATGTCTGCACAACAACCTGAAGAGCCTGTCTGATTCTTCCGACTCACAAGCTTACAAGGTACCAAATGAATGGAAATGAAGAGTTGATGTCTCCAAATTTTAGAATGTATTGAGTACAGGAAAATCATTTGATCTGTAACCAAAATTTTTAATAGTTTTTTTTCTTCTCAAATTTGTAAATTCTGTTTTACTATCTTCCAAATATTGTCTTGAGAGTTGAGTACTGCTGAAACCACACGAGTAGATTCTTCTTTCATGTTTTGTACATGACTACAGAAGATTCTATGACTTTAAATAAACAAAATTTTGTGGACATAGTGGTGTAAGAATTAGAGGATCAGATCTTTTGCAACATTCCCATCATCACATCATCTGTGGTTACAAGTCATAAGAGGTGGGGGAGGTAAAAGCAAAACCAGGTCTATCTTTTTTCTCAATCCAAGCTAATCTTCTCTTAAAGCATAACACACCTCTATGCATATTCTTAGCATCAATCTCAGCCACCAACAAAAGAATGTAACAGAACATATACTCCCTCATCTCTGTTACTGGTCTCGTGATCGCTCTCTCCCTTGATTTTGATTCTCTGGTGATGAACAAATTATAAAGAATAACCGTGGTTTACGAAATTGTTTTTTGTTGTTGTATGTTTTGAATAATTTGTAAATAAATGAAAATTTGTTCATTGCAAGTTTCTTATATAGTATCAACTGAAATATATAAACTCTATATTGCTTGACATTCATCGAGATGATTATAGAGTTTAAATATACAAATAATGTTTTTATGTTATTGCACTTTACAAGGGATATTAACGTGTAAGTTAGAGATTCCAAGAATATCGCGCGGAACATATTCTTTCATCAACGACTTTTGTTTGTTGTAAACTCAAGTCAGCCCCGGCTCAAGAAAATTTGGGCCCCTGTGCAACTTAATTTTTTTAATCAAAATTGAAAATTGTATTATCAAATATAAAATTCAGACATTTTTATAAAAGAATCAAAAATTTAAGGCTCTAAAACATAGGTCTGAAATTATTATCCGGAATATAGGATTATTATCCGGGATATAGGATTATTATCCGGGATATGAGATTATTATCCGAAAATAAGATATTAGACGTCCGGATCCGAATCCGGATAGTAAAATCTCGGATCCGTCAAAACCAAAACCGGATATGGATATCTTAATTTTTGGGTCTGGATATCCGGATTCGGATCCATGTTTTAAAAATATATTAAATTTTTAATTTTGTTAATAATAATATTTGATATATTAATATTTATACATAAAGTTAGTCATATATTTTTATTTTAATAATATTATACGGATAAATATATTCATAAATTTTTTAAAAATATTTAATTTATATGATATTTTTAGTTTTAGTATTTTAAAATGATTTTTATTTATTTTTTAATTATTTTTGCGGATCCAGATCCGAATCCGGATATTCGCGAGTATCTTAATTTCTAGACAGATATCCGGATATCTGATATCCGAAAGACACGGATCCGAATCCGTTCTAGACCTACTACAACACAAGTAAAATTTTGAAAAAAAAGTGGGACCTAGTGCAAATGCACTGTTGGCACTTGACTAAAACCGGCACTGATTCTAGTAGTGAACGTTTCAATCCAAACATTTCAATCTCTAATTCGATTTTGTAGCTTGTAAACGCTTCGACCCCTGCTAGTGGGTTACCACGCCTGCTCACTCACCGTGGACCCCATTCCCAGCGTTGATGTGTTAATTTTTCAAAGACTTAATAAATTATTACTAATTTTATAGTTACTAAACTATTATTAATCTTATATATTACTATATGATTTTTTCCTTTGGTTCTGCTCGGATAATATGGCTAATCATTTTTTTAAGGGCAATTTTCTTAAATAGCACTTTTTAAGTTTTTGTCACAAAAATAGCTCTCAAAAAATAAAATGACAAAAATAGACTTTTTTTTTTTTTAAATTTTTTTTTTTTTTTTTTTTTTTTTTGAAATTTGAAACCATAACCCCAAACCCACCCCTTAACTTTAAACCCTAAAGTCCAAATTAGTTAACCCTATGGGTATAAATGCATATAAATGATTTTTTTAGCTTCTAAAAAAAATATTTTGGTCATTTTCTTCCTTAAAAACTATTTTTGTGACAAACAAACTAAAAGAGACTATCTAAGAGAATTTCTCTTTTTTCAATATATTATTCATCTTTCCGTTATTTTTATTTAATAAGTTTTTCTGGGTATATAATAAAAAAATAGATGCATTTCAGTGATATATATGCTTAAATTATCTTTTAAAATCTTTTAACATTGTAAACCCACAAAATAAAATTATAATGCTTCGATCGTCCATGGTTAATGAGTCACTCACATTTATTCATTTGGTCTGTAGGTTTCATCTCATCCGGTGGACTATGCATTAATTTTTTTAATGTTTAAAAGTATTGTTTATTGTTCTTGTAATTATTACATGACTTTTTTTATGTTTTGGTGTCATTTACACAACATCGCGAATCACTTTCCGGTAAACCAAGTATCATTTTACTATTCCAGTCTAAATACGTTTAATTTTGGAGTTCTAAATTAATTTTTCCTGAAAAATAAGTATATTTTAATAATATAAATAGTCAAATCAATTTTTAATTTTTTTAACATATACCACAAACTGGAAGATAATAATACTATGCGATTTCAAAGCCCTTACAGAGCTTTCAAAAACGTACAGATGTTTAAGGACAATGAAAAATAGCTTGTGTTTGAGGACTAGAATCAAACACGTAAATAGGGTCAAGCTTAGAATGCTGCCATTCATTTGTGGACTATAATATGACTAATCAGCATATTTTATAAATGTTATAACACAGTTTCCTTGATTGGCAGTTTATTAAAGTATGATCTCGATATGTTTCAAGAAAGAATACACAATAATTGGTTTACAGTAATATGATATTCTCGATATCACAAGGTACAATCCAATGTATTTCTTAATATATATATCTATACACATAAATTATTGAGCGTACAACAAATTATTACATTGAATATTATTATTTTAAGAAAACCCAACTCGATAGTCTTTGTCAATATCTCCCCATGCAACAAAATACGTACATCCCTCGTGCTTCCTATTTTTGTATTTTTCCTCCTCGTAAGTGAATTACACATCCACTAGTTCTTTCTTTTACTTCTCTTAAATGAAAAATAGGAATTAAAATCCAAGTTATAAATCCAGATTCACTTACAGCTCAATCCCCTAACATGGCTTCACCAGTGTGTCCAAAATCTTGACATTTTAAATGACATACTTTATCTGTGTGATCGAATGTTTATCAAAGATTTGGTTTAAGACTTAAGAGCATAATATTGTTCGACTAGGAGATGCATTTGCAAGTTAGGGGCTGCATACAGTATCGTGTTATGTTGGTTAATTACCTTATCGTAAGCATCATGCAGGTTTAATCATTTTTTATTTTTATTTTTTTGTAACACAGGTTTAATCATTAACTATGGTAATTTATAGTTAAACTGCATTCTAGTTTAGCTTTCCATTGGGTTGTGACTTGTGAATCTTGTGATGAGTTATCAATTTATCCATCCGTAATCGATCCGTTTTAAATAGTTACGCACGACTATCAGTCGACATGAATAATATATCATGCATTCTTCGTAAAATGTAAACATTTATATTAGTATAAGGCCTGGAAAAAAAAAACTAGAAACGAATCATAACCAAACCAAAATACCTGAAATCAAAATTAAAACAAAACTCTCAAATATCCGAATGGTTCTTTATATTTACATATCCGAAATAATCAATCCGAAAAATGAATGGGTATCTGAATATATAAAATATTAATTATATATATATAACTAAATATATATTTATAATTTAAAAATTTATTAAAAATATCTAAAAATATTTGAAAAAAACAAAATTATTATAATATACCCGAACTATCCGAAAGTATTCGGATACCTTTATCCGATATATCCAAAAAAATTATTTGAATAGTCCTAATTATTTGATATTTTATCTAAAATACTCAATATTTAACTTTACTTACCCGAACTATCCGAAAGAACCGAACCGGAACCGGATGATAACCAATTTTTCGAGTATTTTCTGGTTCTTAGATTTACTATCCAAATCAAATCAAACCGGAAATTACCCGAATCAAACCCAAACCAAAAATAGTCATGTAGTAAATGGATCTTGTAGTCCCCTACACGAACTACCCGATACCTGAACTAACTGAACCGAACCGATAGCTAAAATTCCCATGCCTAATTAGTATGATGTGTTCTTTTTGATATTTAATGAAAATCCTGGAAAATATGGTTGCAGAATCTGTTTATTTAGATTTTAAAGTTGAAATCTTTAAAAAAAGTTTTTTGCTTAAAAGAAATTGAAATGTCCAAACCGTACAATAGTGTTTGGAATGTTAAGAGAAAAAGTAACGAATAAACACCACTAAGTCACGAGGTAACATCATTTCTCAAGTATTCCTCCATTAATATAAGGATTGACAAACATTTATTCATAAGATATATTTAATCTTCAATTCACATGCAACAACTGGCCAATGACTCAAAGTGGAACCCAATCACAGTTATCAGGACACTTCACCTTCATAGAAACCAGCTTTCATGTCTTGTTTCTTTATTTATACCCTAATCTCTAATTCACACACAAGCAAGAAAAAACAAGAAGAAAATCAAGCAACCCACACACAAAATAATGGTGATCTTAACACCATCAACACCAAAAATATCTTTTGATTTCACGAAGAACAACAACAATCCGTGTCCCAATGTTCATGTCCCTGTCCCATCTTCTTCTGCTTCTTCTTCTTACTTGAGAAACAAGGAAGAAGCTATTGTCACAACCAAGAGGCTCATGGAATTCAATCCAAAAGAAGATCAGGAGCTGGGCGATAAGAAAAACAAGGTGAAGAAAGCTCCGGAAGATCCAGAGATTGGTGTGTTTGGAGCTGAGAAGTACTTCAATGGAGACATGGATTCAGACCAGAGTTCTAGTGTTCTATCTCTGACAAACACAGAAGTTGAGAGATTCGTTGTTGATTCCAAACAGAGCGAGAAGAAGTCTACCGGAACGCCGAGTGTCCGCTCTGAATCAAGCTGGAATAGTCAGACCATATTGCTTCAGAACAAATTGGTTAATACCGTTAACAGTTCCTTGGAGGAGAAGAAACACAATAATGTTCAGAATCAAAAGGTGAACAACAATAAGAAGAGTTTTCTCTCAAACCTTGGGTGTAAGTGCGTGTGTTCTGATGGGAAATCAGTAGATGTTGATGATAAGATCTCAGTTAAGATTCAGAAGCAAGATGAGTTGGTGCAGAGGAAGTCTCCTGAAGTGTTTGGCTCCCCTATAAATATCGAGAAGAGGGTTTTTGTTCAGAAGAAGCTCACAGTTCCTCAATGGGAATCAAGAATAGAGGAAGAAGACACAAAGAGTGACTCAAGCTCGGATCTTTTCGAGATAGAAAACCTAAAAGGGAAACCAAAAACTTTTCTTACAAGGCAAGGAAGCGATCCGGCTTCACCTACATGTTATGCTCCAAGTGAAGTTAGCATAGAGTGGAGCATAGTGACAGCAAGTGCAGCAGATTTCTCTGTTATGTCAGAATGTGCAACAAGCCCTGTAAGAAGAAACCGATCTTCTCAGATTCCTAAGAACCCTATTAATACTTGCGTCGATAAAAACGCACCGCAGAGACAAAAATCGAGTAGCAGGGGAAGGGGTGGTTTCTTGAGCTGCAAGGGTCATAAATCTGTTATGGTTTCTAGTGATTCAGACAGAAGAAGTAGCATGAACAAGACATCCATGAGTTATGTTCCGAGGTTCCCAATGGAGACTACTAAACCTAAGAGTTTTGAAACACGAAGAAGGATCAGCAACAGCTCCATTGCTCATACACCATCATCTTCTCTGTACAGTCAGTATTGATGGCACCGAAAAATGATTTCAATCTATGACCTCTTCTTATCTGTAATGGCTATTGAGTGAGAGAGGAGATTTGTAAAATTTATATAATGTCTTATTGATTTCTTCATCATCCTCTCTTGCACCCTAACAAAAGCATACTCAAAAAGTGACGTGTGGTTAGAAAGTTAATACAACATTCTGCTCAGTAAAAACACAGATACATAATGAAGGAAAATAATTACACAATTAGCAAAAAATGTCCCTACCAAGTTTTGTTATTTTTGGACTTATTCTCAAAGTATAGAGATAAAAGTTTTGTCTTAAGCCTCCCAGAGTTTGTCACAAAGTATTAATGAGTAAACTTGAATCAATGAAAGTGTCATCTTACCTAACATATCTAAGATCATGGTCCTGATGGCCTTGCGTGTCTGAGATAAAGGCAAAGAAGACAAAGAACCTTAACTGTTTGATTGAAAAATAGGTATGAAGTGATGTGAGATAAGAACCAAAGGGAGGGCCTTCCTTACTAAGACAATAAATGCAAATAAGATGTATGTCTTTGTAGCCAACTCATAACCTGAAAAGACTAAATTTACCCAAAATGATCTTATCCACATTCCATTGAACCTTCCCTTCAAAAGATAAAATTAAGATTTCAAGAAGCTACATGGATGAAACCAAGATGATGATCCCAGACATCAAAGCTAAATATACATAATGGGTTTGATTAAAAAAGCTAAGAATCTATAAAGATATTGATGAAGATAAGTATTGTATCTTTCTCAAAAGGTATGGGGAAATAACTGAGCCATCACTTATTTTTCCTATAAAATATTGAGCTAAATTGAGAAATCAAATCGTGATCTAACTACTCAAGTCTCCATATGTGGTGGAGAAAAGAACAACAATAACAAGAAGACAATTTGTGTTAAACAAAGGCAGAACACACAAAAAAAAATAACTCAAGTTTGTTTTCTTTGTTGGCCATGCTTCAAGGCCCTCACATGCTTTTTCCTCAAGTAAATAAGCTAAGTAGGTAAGGAGAATCCAAACCCACATGACAAAGAATGTCTAAGAGAAGATATTTTTAATTCTTTCGGAGTTTGTGATGAAACATTCACTGTCTTGATGTAAAAGCTGTTCCCAAAGAACCACATGAGAAAGGAGAAGAGTCTTGTGTGGTCTCTACCTGCATAAGTTCATGAACTTATGTTATGACCTGTATTGAAGCTACAATCTATTAAAAAAAACAAAATGGCCACTTGCTGCTATCAATGATTCTCTTGTGTTTACAAATACTTTGCATCCTCTTTACATGTCTAATCCTCCAGAGTCTTTATGGATCTCCAGCTTGGTTAGGTAACCAAGAGGCTCATGCATATGCCTTTCATTTGTTAATTTCTATGGCGATATTGTCATATGATCTTTATTCTCTTCTCTCCGTGGAAGGTGTCAGTAACTAACACACTCGATAGAGAACTTCTAAAATCTTAGTTTTACTGTCTTGTGCCAGCAACGATTCCTTTCGCCTTGTAAGGCTTAACAAAACGCCTGGAATCACACACAAATTGTGAGGGTTCCCTTTGGCGAGTATATGTGTTTTCATAGGCATCTCAAACATTTACTACTAAATATTATTCTTTTTTTATGAACCAAATATTACACATAAACATCCTAAACAATATATTGATCGGCTTCTATTCACATATCAGAATATATTGAAGGGTCTTTCAGATGGACTCAAGAAATTTGATCCTTCAGATACTAATCCTCCTCTTCCAAGTTCCAAGTTGTGAGTAATCAATCACTTCTACCTCACCATACACGTTTATTGGTTATGTTGATAATTTTGAATGTTTGTGTGTGTTGTTGTTGTTGTTAGATGTTCCTGCCTTTGGTTCAATGAAGTTGATAGGTTTACATCACGAGATCAATAGAGTTTTACATACACTTACCTTAAACTTCAGAGACTGAATCCAGATAGACCATTACTCCGAAACATGTTTAAGGTAACATCAAAAAAAAAAACATGCTAAAGCTTGATAATCAGTTTCATTTCAATCATGTGAAGAGACTAAAAAACTTGGTTTCATTTGAGGATTGTGAGCGTCGAGCATTAACTAAACTCTTCCACCACCGCACAGATTCACCACCTCCTGCTTGATTGATTAAGTAAATTAAAGATAAGTTTCTACATATTTTGTGTTCATAAACTATTCAAAGTACCAATATTTTGTCTACTTTTAAAACTCTTTTCCACCTTTCTGCTTCTAGTCTAGTTTTGAAAGAGATGGAACATGGAAGAGGGAACTGATTGCTCTATTGCCAATGAGACAAGACAGAATATTTGGTAACTTAACCAGTTGCTGATTAAGGTTGATTTGTTTGAACTAAACCATAACCGAAGCAAATGTTACCGTTCTAAGCCAAATAGTCTCTTTCTTCTCGAGCTATTTTAGGCTTTCGTCATTGTTATACAATCAACTCAAAACAACAGCAATGGGGATGTAGCTCAGATGGTAGAGCGCTCGCTTAGCATGCGAGAGGTACGGGGATCGATACCCCGCATCTCCATTTTACTTTTTCTTATTAAATTAATTTTGCTCTTTTAACGGGCTTCTCGGGCCCTACTTCAAGCCCAACTAACTCATCCAATCTTTTTGTTCCCATATATAAAGTTACTCAACATATCCAAATTCCTTGCAAGAGAAAACAATAGAATAAAGTTTCTGCGAATTAGGGTTTACTTTGCCATCACACAGAAAGAAGGTTTGGCACGAACTTGATTTGATTTTCAAACAGTAAAACGACAATAATAATAATAATAAAAACAGTCTCTTGTGAATAGGAAGGTTTGTGTGTAATATGAGGAATCTCAGTGAATTGCCTGATGATTTATTGGTGAAGATTTTGTCATTGCTTACAACAAAAGAGGCTGCAGCTACGAGCGTTTTGTCAAAAGGATGTTGCCATCTTTGGAAACAACAAGTTGTCAGTTATATAAAGCTTTGTAAAAAATGTTCTACCCGCTGGGTGTTGATAGATCTCTCCGCATGTATATATGTACTCATTTATTTTTATTTTTTTGGTCAAAATGTACTCAATTATTTATCTCATATTGATATGTTTTTATTCTTATTTGATTTTGGATTAGAGCCGGTCTTTGGGCAAAGTTCATGAATTTTTTCTTAAAAAAAGTTCATGAGAATTCTGAATGTGTCTTCGTCTGGCCGTTCTTCATACCGACATTATTATCGCTGGTAATTGATCCTTCTCCCATCAGGAACAACTTAGCTATCAAACTTAAAACATCCCAAATAGTTATCATCAAATATCAATAAACTAAAGTTTTAGGTAGTCGTTGAAAAATCAGTTAAATCATATATTTCATCAGTTTTTTCAATATTTACGTTTAAAAGTCTTTTTTTTTGTTTAAAAATTGATGGTATTTTTAATTTTACTGCAAAAAATTATTAATTTTTTGTGTTATATATGATTTTTCTTTGCGTTCTAGATTTCTAATGTTAGTTTTATTACTGGTTCTGTTACATTTATTTAGATAACTAATAATATTTTACTAGGAAAAGAAAAAGTAAATATGTTCTTAATTTATATGTACAATTCTAAAACATTAACTGATAAAAATGGAGGGATTTAGAGCATTCTTATTGGAATTTTTTTCACTTCGTGTATATATGTATATATAAGTATTAGTTTTAATTATGAGTATCGCAAAATTACAAAAGATCCTCAAAATATTTCAGGTGAAATACTTTAGATTGAATTTCCTATTATTTTGAGATATCCAATCCAGTTGTTTATTATTATTTTTATATATTTTTGATAACTTTTCTTAGATACTATTGATATGGTTGTTTTTACCCAAACAAAAATAATTATAGCAAAGTAAGTAGGGAAATAAATAACAGCTTAAAAGAGTATAATTTTAACTACTCTATGGAAAACACTTTGTTTAATTTTCTTCTTCGCATTCTTCTGAATAGTAAACTCACGTTGGAATTTGTTTTCTACACCAAAATACGAAAAGCCAAAGAACCAAGAACAAAGAGTCCAAAAACAATCTTAACAGAACAGTAACTTGCAAGCAACAGATTGAGATATCTTAAAGGACACATCCATAAAGACCATCACATTTGCCCCTCCTTACCCTCCCCCACAAAAGTCACACTTTTACTTCTGTCGTCATACACATGACAAAACACTCCAAACCAGCGTTGTAAAGTGAATCTAACGATTATTCGACTGTAAATAAATAAAAAAATAAAAGATAAAAGAAGCAAAACTGTGAACAAAGATCAAAAGATAGGCTACAAAACATAACAACTTATTAGAAAACAAATGGATTAAAAACACATACAACAATGTTAACCAGATGATACTGGCAAACTCTAAAAAAGCTTTTAACTTTTAACCAACTTATTATAACCTGTTTTCCTTTTCTGGTCCTCTAACAATACAGAGATGATTGTATTCAAATTGAAATTTTTTTTTGTAAAGAAAAACAAATACGGAAGAGGAAGAAGCATAAAGGGTTGGAGAGAGAGCTTGGAACCTTCAATGGAGTCTCTTTGACCCATCAACAAGAATCTGGAGGGTATTCAAATGGAGGAGAGTATTATTATGTTTCAGCAACCCATCACTGCACAATTGTACACAAAGTTAGGAGAATGTTTCCTATCAAGCAATGTCCACTGTGGCGGATCACCGTCCCTCGGTATCCATGAATTCAGCTCTATGAACCCACCTCCCGAGTACTTTGGTCCACCTATAACGATTAACCTCTCCCCACAAGCTCTAAAAGCAAGTCCCCATCCGTTAACTGAGCCAGCTCTCTCAGGCAACCTTCCAATAGTTAACCATTTCTTCTTCTCCTTGTCATACTTCCTCACTTCCATGTCCGCGTGATCAGCAGCGTACAGCTGGTTATTCACAACCGCAACAAGAGGTGGTGCTTCAGCTGCTGGTCGCGTATCAGCTTGATCAGCACGGCTTCTTGGAGGCGACAAGTCAGGGATCTGAGTCCATTTCTTTGCCTCTAAATCATACTCTTCCCCGCATGTCAAGGCTTTGGCATCAGCACCACCTATTCCACCAATTACATAGAACTTCCCGTCCATGAAAACCCCTGAACACATCTTCCTTGGTTGATTCATCCTCGGAAGAGTCACCCAAGTCTGAAGCTCAGAGTTGTACATCTCAGCGAAATCAAGAATCTTCCCCTGAGAGTCACAACCACCAGCGAATATAGCAATCTCTCCAAGACTTGCGGAACCAAACAAACACCTCGGAGAGTTCATCTTCATACCAGAAGACCAAGAATTAGTTAGAAGGCTGTATCTGTATATAACATGAGAAGAAAAATCATCTTTTCCTAAGACAAGAAGATCTGTCCCAACGGCTAAAGACTCCTTGTCTGCACACATGAAGGTGACACTAGAAGGCATTGTTGGCAACTGCATCCACCTTCTCTCTACAGGGTCAAAAGCAACCCACTCCAAGAGCTGGCAAGAGAAGTAAACCCAATGCTCCACAAACCCGTTTTGTCGCCTTAGTTTATAGATATCTCCACTCTTCACCAAAGAACGGAAGTTTCTACTCAGGGAAGCGATGGAGCCGTAATCAGACCGTGAGCAGCGGATCAGACAGTCAATGGAGTTGTCCCGACCAATCTCGTTGATAAGAGAATGCGAATCAGACGAATCACCACCATTGTTGTTGGAATCAGCTTGCTCTTGCCCATCTTCTGCAGCAGCATCTTCCCCACTCGAGGAATAGTCAGAAGAATCAGTATCATACATAATAGAGAAACCCATTAGTTTAAGTGACTTGGTGCCTCTAATCTCACCAACAACCTCCAAAGCTCTCTTCTTGCCATTGCTGAGCTTCTCGTCGTCATCCTCTGGAAACATGAAAGAGTTGGACCAGGTTGATTCGGAGATACGAGAGCTTGAGAAAAGCCTTGAACTCAAACACGAATCTGGTGATCGATTCTCCAACATGTCTTCAAAAAGCTATGACTCAAATTCAAGAATCTATCTCTCTCGCTCGTCCTGAATTAAAAGTCTTGGAATTTCGAATCTAGATCAAAAACCCAGATGAGAAATGGATTCAGATTGACGATTCGAGTAATAACCTAAATCAAATCAGTAATCAAGAACAGAGCAACCACACGGGAAAGTCGTGAGCTTTCGAGATCCAGATCTCCAGATTCCAATCCAATTTTACAATAGAGGGAGAGAGAATCAAACCCGGAAGCTTAGAACAGCGAAATCTTCGATCCCGATCTGTTCATGATTCCTTCTGCTCATGAAGAAGAAAGTGAAAAGAAAAAATGATTCTGTTGAAGAATGAAACAAAAGGGGTTTGTTTGTTTGTTTGTTTGGTTGATTGATTATTAACAGATTGTTAAAGAGAGAGAATGAACTTACGAGATTGGATTAAAGAGAAGAAAATAGTAATAATCAAATTTTAAAAATCGGAGCAGTTTCTGTTCTTCGCGTTTTATCTTATGTCGTCTCTGCGAATCAGAGTGGAGCTTTGGTTTCTCAGCGGCTCCTCAAAGTTAAAACTCTTTCGACGAACTATTCTCTCTCTCTCTCTCTCTTTCTTGTTTATTCCTCTTTTGTTAACTTTTTATATGCAAAAACGAATAATTATTAAATTATTTACAACAACTATTCCTATTATTGTTAAAATAAATATTGAAAATTAATTAATTGAGAAGGAGAGCAATACACCAACACAAAAACTATCTCAACAAACGCAAATTATGTCTTTTTCCGTAGACTAGATTTGGTTTAGTTTACTTTTTATATCTTCAAAGTATATTATAAGTAGAAAAAAAAACTGAAGCCCTTAACGATTAGCCACTTTTAAATTTTAAAAATACATTTGTTTAGTAGAAAGGCTTAGTCGTCTAGCTTGTTTACCTCATTAGTGACGTTTTGGAACCATTTTCAGAAAACAATCGCTATTCATATTTTTGGTACTTATGATGATTGGATAATTGGAAAAGGGAAAAAAATTTAGTGCCAAAAGGACCATGAAAATTAAATTGGAACGTATTTTTTTGTTGAGAGTGAGGAAATAAGGAAAAAGAAACAATCTACTTTTCAGCGTTGAATGCAGATGTTCAGAGTACTTCAGCTGTTAGTTTTCAGTGGTCAAAAGGAATTTAATTACCAGCAGAAAAAGTTGTTTACATTTCCCACGTTATTTGAATTTCAATATTCTTTTATTACTATGCAAGTACATTATAGCGAGACAAATAGATATATCCATCTTATCAATATTAAAACATCTCTTTAAATGTTTTATTTCTGGAATGAGCAATGTAATTTACATACAGTCTTAAACTACACTTAGTGGATTTCTGTTGCTAAACTCACTTAGTAGATCATTGATTAACTTGCTAGTTGCTACTGCAAATTATTTGATCTCTTTTTTCTTAACAGCACATTCTCCCTCCGTTTCTAAATGATAGATATTTTAAGATTTTCACATTTTTTAATAAAACATATGAAAACTTAGTTATAAATGCATAGTTTTCTGTAATTTTATATTTTCTATCCTTTTAAACCAATAAGATTTTACAAAAAAACAATTAATATTTTTGAACTTCACAATTTTTCATTATTAGTTGACAAAAATTGTATTGGAAATGTAAAAAATATATCTTTTTGAAACGACTTTTTTTCTATAATATGTATCTTTTTGAAACGGAGGGAGTATATCTTACCAGACTGTTTTAGCTTTGCATACGAGAACTATTCTTGACAAATAGAACTAGAAAACTAAAATAAACAAAGACTATAATTCTTTGTAGGCATGGGCATCTCGGTTCGGTTTAGGTAGTTAGAGTATCGGATAATTCGAGTATCGGGTAGTTCAAGCAAAAGGGTTAGAATATTTATTTACTACTTGACTATTTTAAGTTTAAGTTCATGTTCAGTTTGAGTAGTTTTCAGTTCGATTTAGTTATGAGTAAATATAAAAAACAGAAAATACCTGGAAAAAAATCGGTTCTCATTCAATTTCGATTTCAGTTCAGTTATTTCAGATGATAATTCTAGTAATTCAGGTTAAATATTAGGTATTTTATATAAAATTTCAAATAATTAACATGACTCCAATATTTTTTGGATATTTCAGGTTATTTTGAATAAAGATATTATACTTTCGGATAATTTAGTTTTTTAAAATATTTTAAATATTTTTAATAGATTTTTAAATTATAAATATATATTAGTATGCTCTATGTATATAATTAATATTTTATATATTCGGGTACACGTCTGGTTTTTGGTTCGATTTGATTATTTCAGAGATATAAATATAGTAACCATTCAGGTATTTAAAAGTTTTGGTCCAGTTCCGATTTCGAGTATTTCAATTTGATTTCGATTTTTTGGTTCTGATATTTTTTGTACAAGCCTAGTTCCTTGTATACGTGCTCAATGATATACAAAAACAAACACATGTTATTTTCAAAAATAAACAAAGACTTCCTTGAGATAACGATGTAACACTTTGAGCATTTTAATTCTGGATATTTGGAGAGATTAGAAGCGAAAGTTTAGAAACTTTCATGGTTTTCAGGAAGCAGACTGTCAGACATTTTATGCACAAATTAATGAATACTCTTTCCCTTTCATATTACTTATCGTTGTAGAAAAAAAAATTTGTTTCAAAATAAGTATTGTTTTAGAGTTTCAAAAAGCAAAATTCATTAATAAGATTATCCACTTTATTTTTCTATTGGTTGAAATATGGTTAAGTGTATAGGTAATTGTGTTTTTATTTTAAAAATATATAAAATTATATGTTTTTTTAATATAAATGTATAAACCTAAAACGACTAGTAATATGAAACGGAAGGAGCACTAGTATTAATAAATCGAACCAAGAAAATAACACTAAAAGCAAGATGTATTTTTTCAGGGACATTTAAGTGTTTTTTCTTATTGCTTTTAAATCTTCCACTTTACCAAATGGTCTCATGAAGTGAGTGGATAGAAGAGTTTGTAAAAGAGCTGTCTCCACGTGAGGTGGTTCTTTTTTATTTCTTCACGTTCCTCCTATCTTTTAGGTAGTGAATGGTAACTTACAAAAAGCGGATTTCAAGTGCGTTTTTCAAAAACTACATTTATTTACCAATCAAACAATTTGTATTCAATTCGCGTTTTTCGAAAAGGAAAATTAAACATTTGTTTGCGTTTTCTAAATACACAGAAGATACAAATAACGCACCTCAACAATGTCATCCAAGTAAAACCATGCGGTTCACCTGAAAAACGCCTTTGCACAGTGTATAATAAATAACTTTTTTGTTTTAATTAATATTCCTGCTGATATATTACTAGGGATACGTTGAAATAATTCAACTCATATCACCTTTCGTCTCTTTTCTTTTGCCTGGGTAGCCAAACGAAAAAAAAAACTTTTTTTTTACTTGGAAAAATATACAAATATTTAAAGGTATGATTTGCATTTATATAATGGCAATTCTCTTAAATAGTCTTTTTTAAGTTTTTGTCACAAAAATAACCATAAAAAAATAAAATGACTAAAATAGAATTTTTTCTTTTGAAATTTTCAATTTTTTTTTTTTGAAATTTGAAACTCTATCCCCAAACCCACCCCTTAACGCTAAACCCTAAAGTCTAAATTAGTTAACCCTAGGGGTATAAATGTATATAAATAAAAAATTTAGCTTATAAAAAAACTATTTTGGTCATTTTCTTCCTTAAAAAATATTTTTGTGAAGAACAAACTAAAAAAGACTATCTAAGAGAATTTTTTTTAATATAATTTATATAATATATATACTATATAGATATGAAATAATGTTGTATAAAGTTTAATATACTCTCACCTTTGAAGTGTTGTTGTAATCTAGCATAATTAATAAAAGTGGTTAGTAATGATGTAAGTTAATTATTCTAACTGAAGTATTGTGATGAAACCAAAAGTGTTATTCACATATATAAATAATATTATACTTATCACAAACACAAGCATATACAATTGTTGGTGATTTAAATTGCATAACTTTGGTTTTCATTTTGGTTTTATTCTCATTTTAGAAGAAAAAAACAAGACATCTTGGTCGAAAATGGAAGAGAGGAAGACGTCATTTGCTCTGTACTTCGGAAAGAAAGTAAGTTTTTAATTGTAATTATTTTTACTCTATAGCTATTTCAAATAAAGTGGTAATATAGTTAATTAATAATTAACCTATGCATTTAAATAAACTAACAATACATCAAAATGAAGTGAAAGTATAGTTACTAAATTATAAAGCTGTGCATATTTTAGAAAGTATACTTGGTTATCATAATATATGTTTTAAAACTATAGTTTAATGATTGTAAACTAATAAAATTATAGTGTAGATAATATAAATTAGATGCTAATTTGTTTTTATATAGTATGCATATTGAATAATACCACATATATTTTTAACATCAACCTATACAAATTGTAGTTATATAATTCAATAAATTCTAATTATTTTTTTTTTTAATTTTATTAGTTAAGTATTTATATTATAAATTAACTACTATAAAAGACTACTCATTATCTGTATTAGTCATATTTATATATGTAAATTAACAAAAAAATATTTTTTTGGTTAATTTATTAACTATATACTTTTACAAAACTATATATTTTCACCAATCAACCCAATTCCGCAAATTATATATTTTCACCAATCAACACAATTCCGCACCGCTAATTTTATCAAAACCGCAGTTATCCCGCAAACCGCACGAACCACAGTTGAACCGTCCCGTACTTCAAATCCGCACCGCTTATATTACCAAATCCGCAGTTACCATTCGGACCCTTAATTCGATTTCGATGGTAACATTGTTGATTAACATTATAAAATAACTCAAATTATTGTATTTTTTTATCAAGTTCAAAGACCTATTTTAATTAGTTATCCATGACAGCCCCATTCTTATAACTGTAATCACACTACCATTATATTCATTCATCTATCGACAGAGAAAAAAGACAAAATCGCCAACCAATTACTACGATAAACAATTTTTTGGTAATCTAATCACTACGTTAAACAATATTTTTAACCACGCACCTCTATTTTTTTTACCATGCATTTATATAACCAGGCACCTTTAATTATTTGTATTTTTGTATTATTTTAAAAAAAAATATTTGTAGTATTCTCTCTGTTTTGAATTAATTATCGTTCTAAGTTTAATTTTTTGTCACAAATTAAGTATCGTTCTCGTTTTTCAATGCAAAATTTATTAATAAAGTTTTTTAATTTATTTTCTAATTACTTAAAATATAGTTAAATATATATGTAATTATATTTTTATATTATAAATAAATAAAATTACATATTTTTAATATGTAAATAAATTCATAACGATAATTAAATTAAAATGAAACGGAGATAAAATATTAATTTTGTAATTTGAGAAAAACGAAGGAATATTTTCAGGCGCTTATTTTTTTCTCAAAAAATAATATTTTCAGGCGCCAGCTTTCGACGCGTTCGGCGTTAAGGAGATGACAAGAGATGACGTGCCAAGTTATGGTACATGTTTTTTCTCTTTATTTAGGTCAAGGCCGCGTTCAACACGTGCTCTTTCTAAAATGTATTTTGTTAACAAATTTGGTATTAATCAACTTCGTTACCAGTTAAATCCCTTATCCACATCCATACTTGTATATAGAATACCTTGTGATCCACAGTGCTGGTCCAGTGTAATTAGACCCCTAAAGCAAATTTTACAAAATACTGCTTTTATGTGATTTAAACCCAATATCTCAAAGAGAATCTGAAACTCGCAACCACTACACCAAAGAAATGTTTATGTTATTGGTACCCTAAATAATATAAAAATTTAGCGTCTAAAACCTACTTTATGGGCTTTAGCCCAAGATCGGTCTTAGTAATCCACCGTAATATCCAAATTATTTGGTGAATAGGTCTGAGTTTTATGTAAGTCCCTGTACAATAGACCATATATGATCTATTTATATTCAGAATTCATTTTTTTGTTACAAGATTTTTAAAATTGAGTTACACATGATTTTGTCGACTATGTTGTATCTATAAAAACTTTTGACTAGGACAATGTAAAAGTGAAATATTGTCAATGAAGGTTTCTGAGTGAGTTATTTATATGTTTTAAATGATAAATACATTTACTTTTGTTTTTAATAACATTATTATATTATTTATAGACTTCTTGAAAAAGCGTCAACATACAAATATATCCGTTATTCGAATAAAATACGCACGGTCAAAACTATCCTATTAAGACTTCGAAAGTCTGTTGAATTATTTTGTTTCTTCGAAACCAACATGAAAAGGATATACAACCGAAACCGAGTCATTTGTTATAACTCGGGACCTAACATTCTTCATTGTTGGTGGTTCCGGTTAATCAGAGCAAGAGACCAAAGTCTTCACTTTCTCCTCACGGACACATCACAGCTTCTATTGAAGTCCAAGCTTACCAGAAGAGACAACAAAGACCATCACCGACTCATATGAGACCTAACAACGCTAGTCCAACAAAACATCGGCAACAACATCAAACTGGACTCTTTTAAACTTGCAAAGTAATTAGAGAAACAACATTGACGACAAGGTCAAGAGACTAACAATGACACTAAGATATGAAGGATATCCAAGCGGTGCCACCAAGGAAGAAAGAAGCTCGAAGACAATACAAAGCCTCAAACCACGTCGTCACTTGCTGCTTCCAAAGACCACAAGACAATTTACTTGACGACATTAATATAATGCTCTTATGGCAAAATAACACCCAAACTTTAACTACAAACCAAGAGCGAGACCCAATAAACACTAGCTGGTAGTGTTTCAAAGGGACACTGGAGTCAACACTGGGTAGCGGGAACTTAGATGAGGGAGAGATCATAAGAAATGATATGGAATGGCCATATACGACCACATCAAACCACACCTCCTCCAAGCTCAACGCGTTAAAGCCAGGAGCATCAACACACATTGATAAACAACCGTCATACATGCATCTCTAAGATATCTTTATCCTACATAGCACTCAATGCGACAGAGAAGAGGTCACAAAACACCAAGACCCTGAGGAGCATCACCGAACCAGAATCAGACACCACTCCACAAACCAGATTAGGCAAGGGCAAATCTATAAGACCGCATACTAGATCTGATAAGAGCGTTAATTCACTGCCGCCACGCGCCGTCGTTTTGAAAGAAGGGCCCAAAACAAGTTGAAAACCGAAACCCTCACAAAGGCTTTAAAACCAACCCCTAACTAGCCGTTAATCCTCCAACCTTATGGTTTCATTAGAAAGTTAAGCTGAACATCCGATCTAGCCGTGGATCCATCATTAGAGAAGCTCTTCTTCTAGGGGACCAACATATTAGAGGGAGTGACGACGGGAGGATAATGAGCAAAACAAAAATGAAGGTGGTAAAAGGAGAGAATTCATTGGCGGTTAAGCTGCACGCGCCGGAAAATTGGACTGAAACACAAGAATTTGTCGAGATAAAATTTTCTTTGAAAATGAGAGTTTTCTATGAAAAATACATAAGAAAAAAATAAATGAAGATCTTAAATAAAAAAAAAATAAAACTCATGAGAGATTCATAGTAAACTTCTCATCATATAATTATTTACCGGCTATACCGGGCAGATGGTGTTTTTCAGATGGTTCATGGAAAACTCACGAACCTTTCTCAGGACAAGGGTGGTATAGTACTTTGGACGGCTTTGAGGCTTTAATGGGAGCGAGGAATGTTAGAGCGAGTCAATCGCCATTACATGCAGAGCTGGAGGCCTTGATATGGGCAATGGAATGTATGCAAAATTTAAGGCAGTACAGGGTCACATTTGCAACGGACTGTTCTCAATTGGTGAAGATGGTTTCGCAACCAGAAGAATGGCCAGCATTTGAGAGTTATATGCAAGACATAAAGACCTTAAAAACTAGCTTCATTAGCTCGGAGCTAATCCATGTACCACGAACTTCCAATAAACGGACCGATAGCCTTGCACGGGCTGCAAGACTGCAATCGGCTTGGGTTGTTCATATGGATGAGGGGCTCCCAGTTTGGTTTACAGAATCTGTATGAGTCTGTTATATTGCTGACAAAAAAAAAAAATTATTTTTTCTCATCATATGATTAGTGTGGTGTTATAATTTATAATAAAACCACAATTAAACTATAGCAAAATAAGACTATTATACTGATAAAAAACTCCATGTCCTATGAGTTTCACTAAAACAACGTAAGAGGAGACTAATTTATACGAGTCAATTTGATTGTTTGTACTCTCGAGTCGATTGACAATAGATTGACCAAAATTTTAAATCGAGTACCGTCGATATGGAAATGAAACTAGTTGAACCTAGTCTGGTTTTCTATTTGATATGATTATGAACTGAGCCTTAAGTTTCTTAATTAAACAGATAGCAGTTTAGTTAGTTATTTGTTTCTAAATTAATTACAAAGAGGAAACATAATTGAGTTATCAACTTAAATTTTGCCAAGTATATTTGACTTGTATCTAGTCGACCAAATCGAGTCAAAAATGACACAAGAACAAACGAATGTGAATATTGAAAAGTAGGTGTGATAAGTTTGATTAAACACGTTTACGAGGACTCAAAAACACCTAAACCGGTCTGATATATAATTATAAGAGGTATGAAAAACAAATAATAGAAACACTTTCATTGTATATCTCTCATGCGAATATATCATCTACAGATATTCAATTTTGATTTTCTCATGAAAATTAACTTTACCGATAAATTTAACAAATTAGATATTTTTAATACATTTTCACTATTTCAAAAACCATATAGTTAAATATTATTTTGATTACGTCATCAGTTAAAGTATTCAAATAATAAGTTGCAAAAATGCTTTAAATCTAGCTAGAACACTAACTAAGAAACTAATTTAATTTAAACTTTAAAGAATGAAAATTAATCATGAATAAATTTACAATTTAAAGTAAAAAATTTAATTATTTATAAATTATATATTACACCAATTTATTTTGAAAGTTTTTTCCTAAATAAAAATTTCCATAAAAATGCGGTCTCCATAAAATAGTTGTATGTATTGGTTGCAACACAAGAAACATATCTCAGATATTAATACACTTTTTTCGAAAAATCATGAATCCAAATGTATGTCCCACAGTAAATTATAAAATTGTTAGAATAGACAATACTCTATCTTTTTATTATCTTTTTTGGCTACAATGGTTTCTAAAAAAGGTTACTTGGTTTTTATTTTTTCAAACCCAAAAATATGAAGTCGATTTGTATGACAAAAAATTTAAGATAATCATCCAGTACCATTTAATACCAAAATGAACCGTTCTCATGTCAATTTAGTCATTTTATTTTATGAAAGGAAAAAAAACACCATAACAGCTAAAGCAAACCTCAAAAATCGAGGTCTTAACACAACTGAAAATGATTGGTTTTAAACTTGTTATAAAAGTGCATTTGATTTAAGTGAAGAAAAATAAAAAAATAAAAGATTGGACAAAAGAGGTCATGTACACGAAGGAGAAAGAGAGGGACAAGGAGAGATGGAGAAAGAAAGACGTAAGTATATTAAATTGTGCCTACACCTTTCATTTTCCACAAGCAAGAATAATAGTCTTCGTTGCATTTTTTTCACCAATACATCATCATATATCTGTTAGGCTCACGTCTTTTTCCTTTCCTCCTTTTATAAATTCCTTTTCTATTGGTATTAGGCATGAGCGTTTCGGATATCGGTTCGGTTCGGATATTTCAGATATTGGATAGTTCGGATAAGGAGTTAGAGGATCCATTTACTACTTAACTATTTTTATTTCGTTTTCGGTTTGGATAGTTTCGGGTTCGGTTCAGTTCGGATAATAAAGTTAAAAACCAAAAATACCCGAAAAATTTGGTTCTCATTTGGTCTCGATTCGGATTCGGTTATTTCGGATAGTTCAGATAATTCATGTTAAATATTATTTTTTTGATAAAATATCAAACAATTTAAATAATTTAGATAACATTTGGCTATTTCCGGTTACTTTCGAATAGTTCGGATACTTTACAATAATTTAATTTTTAAATATTTTAGATAATTTTAATTGATTTTAAATTATGAATATATATATAGTTGTAATATATGTATATATAATTAATATTTTTATATGTTTGGGTATCCGTTCGGTTCTCGGTTCGGTTCAGTTATTTCGGTTATATAAATTTAAGAACCATTCAGGTATTTAAAAGTTTTGATCCGGTTCAAATTTCAGATATTTCGGTTCGGTTCGGTTCGGTTCAGGTTCTTCGGGTCTGTTTTTTTTTTCTCAGGCCTAATTCGTACAATCCCCTATCAGTCCATCACGTTATATGCTACAAGCCTATCATGCTATACAAACATGTTTGCATTGGTGGATTTAATGGGCTTAATAGTTCTGATGTTTACGACGTGAACTGTAGGCCCATTAAGTAAACGACAGCGTTTTACATTTTAGAAAAGCGCGCTTTATGTTTGGTGTCGGTGAGGGTGAGTTTCGTCCGCTTTTTCTTTAAACCGAAGCAACGGTTTTGATCCGTACAAAATCAAATAAACGGTTGCGATTACCCGGCGAGGAAGTTGACTTATGAGTTACGACGGATAAGTCTTATAATAGACTAGTAGATACAATCGCAGCCGTCCATCTATATCGATCAACGGTTCATGTAAAACGAATCTCCCTTCAAACAAACAAAAAAAGAATAAGAAAACGATAGTCGTCGTCTCCAAAATTGACTCTGTGTGCCTAGATCTTCGATCGTCGTCTCCGAATCTCCAGGCGTAATCCCTTAGAACGATATCTTTTTGATTCGAGACTATTATAATCGATTGATTACGAATTTAGGGATCTGTTAGTTTCGGACGGCGAGATATGGCCGGGAAGAGTGGTGACTCGGTGTCGATCTCGGTGCCGTATAGGAATTTGAGGAAGGATGTTGAAGTTGAGATGGTGACGAAGCATGGAAACGAACACGCTTCTTCTTCTTCTTCCTCTTCGTCATCTTCTCCTATGAATCGTTCCGATGGGGGGAAGGATTGTAGCTTGGTGACGCTGGTGCTTAGCTGTACAGTGGCTGCTGGTGTTCAATTTGGATGGGCATTGCAACTTTCTCTTCTCACTCCTTATATTCAGGTATGGTTCTTTGCCGCCATTTTCTTGTTAGATTGTACGAAGAATAGTTGAGAACTTTAATTGTTTGTTGGCGTGTATTTATATACATTTGAATTGGATGGTGGGAAAATGAATATATAGTAACGTTTTCATATTGAACTATATGGTATCAACGGCTTATATAAACAGCTTTATTGTTGCTGATGAACCCTTTGAGTTCTTACCTAACAGTGTTGCATTTGGCTGATTGTGTGTGTGCAGACCCTTGGAATCTCACACGCTTTTTCTTCTTTTATTTGGCTATGCGGCCCAATTACAGGCCTTGTGGTAAACTTTGCAATCCTATTTTACTTCTTTTAATTATTGAAGTTAAACCTTTTGACTTATATATACATATGATCAGAAACATTTTGTTGGTTATTAGGTCCAGCCTTGTGTTGGCATTTGGAGTGATAAATGTACTTCAAAGTATGGAAGAAGACGACCTTTCATCCTCGTGGGATCATTCATGATCTCAATAGCAGTAAGGGGCAACGGAAGATATGATTTCTGTTTTTTATATTTTTCTATAGGGAATAGCTGGCTACGTTTTTTTTTATATATATAAGCTAAACAAAAAAACTTGCAATTTAGGTGATAATAATCGGGTTTTCTGCAGACATTGGGTATCTGTTAGGAGATACAAAGGAACATTGCAGGTTGCTCTCCTGCTACCCTGCCTATGCCATGTTTTATTAAGAATGTTTAAATTTAAAGTTTTTGACGACTTGATGATGTGTATATGCAAATGCAGTACTTTCAAAGGCACACGGACCAGGGCAGCTTTTGTCTTTATCATTGGGTTTTGGTTGTTGGATCTAGCAAACAACACAGTACAGGTTCAGATCCAATCTTATGTACTAGTTCAGTGGTGTTGTTAGTCATTACATAAATACCCAGGAATGATCTTTTCTGCTTTGGTTTCAGGGACCCGCTCGTGCTCTTCTAGCTGATCTATCAGGTAGTGATTGAACTTTTCCATACAAATAACAGACTGTATTTGCATTGTTTCTGATATGTGGAAAGAAAGAAAAACATATGAGATGTCTCTTGCTTTCCTTAGGTCCTGATCAGCGGAATACTGCAAATGCTGTGTTCTGCTTGTGGATGGCCATTGGGAATATCCTTGGGTTTTCTGCTGGGGCTAGCGGACGATGGCAAGAGTAATCTTCGAGATCCTCATTCTCCGAAACTTGTATTCTATTTCCTCATTTGCAGTTTTGCCCAGCTGTTAAATAATCCGGGTATCTTTACTGAGCAGATGGTTCCCTTTCCTAACCAGTAGAGCATGTTGTGCTGCATGTGGAAATCTTAAAGCAGCTTTTCTTCTTGCAGTGGTAAGTAGTATGTTCTTCTTCTTTTTTTCTGACACCAATGCATCTGCTAATCAATCTGCAAATGCAATGGAAGCATCTGCTCTTACCAAATCCTGCCATGTTTATACATTGGGGATCATTTAGTCACAACTCATGTTGTCATTTTTTTCAGGTCTTTCTCACTATATGCACTCTTGTCACAATCTATTTTGCTAAAGAAATTCCTTTGGCAAGCAACAAGCCCACTCGCATACCAGATTCTGCACCTTTGCTGGATGATCTCCAGCAGAAAGGTCTTGAGCACTCAAAATCGAATCATGGTGCTGCCAATGGGATTAAGTATGAGAGAGTGGAACGTGATATGGATGTACAGCTTGGAAATTCAAACAATGAGCATCAAGATGAGACCTTCATTGATGGCCCTGGATCTGTTCTAGTGAATTTGCTAACCAGTTTAAGGCACTTGCCGCCTGCCATGCACTCAGTTCTTATCGTCATGGCTCTTACATGGGTGAGTTACCAAATGAAACACTAGGGTATCTTTATATCGATTATCACCTTAGCGACACTGTTTCCTGTCTAGATCCTTTTTTGATTGCTTTCGTCTTCCTTGCAGCTATCGTGGTTCCCTTTCTTTCTGTTTGATACTGATTGGATGGGAAGAGAAGTTTACCATGGTGATCCAACGGGAGATAGTCTGCGCATGGAACTTTATGATCAAGGTGTTCGGGAAGGTGCATTTGGCTTGTTACTAAACTCTGTAAGAATCGATTCTTACGGACGTTAAACTGGTCTGCTTACTTCAGTCACCCACTCGATCAGTTATTGAATTTTTTTCTTTTTTTTGCCTGGTTTCCGTAGGTTGTTCTTGGGATCAGTTCATTCTTGATTGAACCAATGTGTCAGCGGATGGGTGCACGAGCTGTATGGTCTCTGAGTAATTTTACAGTATTCGCATGTATGGCAGGAACAGCTGTTATTAGCTTGATGTCTTTGAGGGATAACTCTAAAGGAATCGAACACATAATAGCTGGAAACGAAACAACAAGAACTGCAGCCATAATCGTTTTTGCACTCCTTGGTTTTCCTCTAGCTGTATGCATTTTATATAAAGCTGAAATCATCTTTTGAAAATTCTTGTTGCAACATTTCTTTTAAATATGTAAATGATATATAAAACCATCCTCTTCTTTTTTTGGTTTGTGCAGATCACATACAGTGTCCCTTTCTCTGTCACAGCAGAAGTCACTGCTGATTCCGGTGGTGGTCAAGGTCGGTGTAAAGATTAATTCATTCATAGCTTTGTGCTTTAAATCTTAGATTTCGAAGTCATCACTCTTTTTGAATTTTGCTCTCAATGTAGGTTTGGCTATAGGAGTGTTGAATCTTGCAATTGTTATCCCTCAGGCAATCTCTCAAATCTAACTACACTTTAACTTCATTATTTTTTTATAATGCTTCTCAAGTCCTGTTGCTAGTGACTAAATATGGTTTTAAACAGATGATAGTCTCGCTTGGGGCGGGTCCATGGGATGCATTGTTTGGAGGAGGAAACTTACCTGCGTTTGTTTTGGCTTCTATTGCTGCTTTTGCTGCCGGAGTTATTGCTTTGCGTAGCCTTCCCACACTATCTAGTTCTTTCAAGTCTACTGGTTTCCATGTCGGGTGAAATCTTTTAAACCGGCACTCCAATACAAAACTGAGCCACAGTCTTTTACAGGCGGTATAGACTTAAAATTCATATTCTTTTTTGGCCATTTTCTCGTCTCTCTACATATCTGCATGTAGGTTTTGTACATTTAGTTTTGTTGTACTGTAAAGACACAACAGCGTGACTCTAAATTTACAAATACACCAATCTACGACTACTGTAACGATTTAACGACTCCTAGCCGTACACGAATTATTATTTTAGTATATATAATGTCAATGAGGCGAATGGTGATTCAACAAGTGAGCCGATAACCCAACCAGAAAATGGTCATCCACTTGGAACACTGCCTACATAAGTCTCAGTTATTCCTACGCAAGCGGATTTCAGCTGGTAAGTTTAATGGAACGAACTTCAAGCAATGACATCAAAAATGCATTTCTTTCTGACTATTTTAAAATTTACTAGGTATCTTACCAAAGTCAAACTAGTTCTACATGCGACTAATACTGTCCCAATGACACTGTCTAGCCTTGACGCATGGAAACATGTCGACTTCCTATACAAAGGTTATATCAAAAAAATGTTTAGTGCACTAGATGTTTAATGTATACAGTGAGGCCGAAACTTTCAAAGACCTATGAGATTAGTTAAAAAAATACAAATTCTTAAAGTATGTTCGGAAAAATTTGCTATATTTTTTTCCAGTTATGTGAAGGTTGATTCACGACCTCTCATATTACAAGTGCATGAATTACAATTTATCTTTCAAGAGATCACACATGGAGATATGGAACTTTGTGAGACTCATAGTGAATTACTTCATTGAAATTTTTTTTTTTCTAAACTGAGAAGACTTAAAATATTTTGTTTACAAGTAAAACACCTTAATATTGGCAAACCTGATTACCCAACTTCAGAATGAATCACTAATACATAATAAAAATGATTCAACCATTACTCATGATGCTAATATTGCTGAGTACAAGAATAAGTATATAAATGAAAGGTAAAATTTCAAAAATTAAGCCGGAGATTGCTCAACAAGCACCTATGAGCTTCAAGAAATAAGCTCCACCTCCCATAACAATAAATTAAGTGGGAGGTGTAGACACTATGACAAGATGGAACGTAAATCATCAGAACTTTGCATGAAGGTTATGGGGGAAAATAAAGCCAACCTAATTGAAGTGGATATGTGTGTTGTGGTCACATAAGCTAACATGGTTGTATGACACACGTGCCACTTCACACATTTGCACTGGTATATATATGTTCAATACCTATCATAAAAATAAATATGATTATCAATTGGAGAAAAAAAATATATTCCACCAATCCAAGATCGAAGATACTGGAAAAATTGTGTAGAAGGTGACTTCAGGCATGAAGGTCACTCTCATCAACGTAAAACATGTTTCAAACATTAAAAAGAATCTGATTTCTGGATCTCTAATGAGTAAACACAATTTAGAATCATTTTTGAATCCGACCAACTACTACTCAGAAAGAATGGTATTTCCATAGGAAAAAGCTTCATGAAATCGAGATTAGTCAAAATATGTTAAATGACAATCCTTTAAAAAAAGATGTACATGTTTTTGAAATAGCAATGAATAATAATCTAATTTCTTATATAATTGAATCTTTTAATATTTGGTATGAACGTTTAGAACATGTAAATCATTAGTCTATGTAAAGACTAATGAATATCAACTCGAGATCCAAAATTAGCAAAGAGAAATGTGAAGTTTTTGTCCAATCAAAACTTACGAAAATACCATCACCTAGTATTGAGATATCAACCGAACCTAAGTTTAATACACAAAAAATTGTGAGACTCATTGTATGTACAAACTAGAGGCAATAAAAAGTATTTTTTTACTTTCATAAATGATTGCACAAGATATTGCTACATATACCTATTATGTTGTAAAGACGAAATCTTCAACAAATTCAAATTATATCTACATATACCTACATATACCTATTATTTTTTACGTATTTTTTTGAGATATTTTGCTCACCACAAATTATATCCTCAACAAAATATCTCAAAACGTATCTGAAAAAATGTCATATATGATTTTAAAAAGTAATGTACCATTCGTACAAATACCTCAAAGTTTGAGGTACTTAGCAAAAATGGCAGTGCCACCTCTTACAAAGGTCACAAATTTGACCAAAATCTGTTGATTGTATTTTCATTGGTTATGCATACAATAGTAGTAATTATTTGTTTATGATTCATAAATCAGATATATCGGACATTCATGTCAATACAACCATGGAATCAATAAATGTTTTGTTCTTTGGAAATATATTTATATGTAAAGATAAACAATATCTGAAACGCACTCATGAAGAAAGAGATGTGGTTACCTTTTTTGATGAGTCAACTAGTTATGTCATTTCTGTAATCAAAGCAAAAGACGTTAAAGATGAACCTAAACGAAGCAAAAATGTCTGCAAGGAAAAGTCTTATCGTGAAGATTTCATAATGGTAGTTCTCACTGAGACTGGACAAAAATATTGCACCAAAACCATATATACACTTGACACACCTTCTTGGAAAGAATTAGTCAATTGTGAATTTGATTCTATAATGCAAGATCATATCTACAAAATAACTGAGTTACCTCTATAGTTCAAAGCACTAGGGTATAAATGGATCTTCAAAATCAATTTGAAACACAATGACACAATTAATAAGTAGAAGGTCATACTTGTGGTGCAATGATTCATGCAAAAAGAATTTAAAATTTTTGACACATATTCTCCCGTCATGCAAGCAATCAGATTATTGATTGTAAATGCAACATTAAAAGATTTGAAAATCTATCAAATGAATTTTAAAACTGATTTTTAACCAGAGATTTAGAAGAGCAAATATGCATAAAATAATTTGAAGGATTAATGATCCAGGGTCAAGAACACAAAGTATGTCGATTTATGAAATCATTTTATGGGTTCAATCAAGCGCTGAAAAAAATCATGAAAGTTTGACAATGTGATGATGTCAAACAGATTCATCATCAATATATGTGAAAAAAATGCATTTACTTCAAATGTACTCCTAGTAGATATATTTTGTTGTATTTGTATGTTGATGACATACTCACCATCGATAATAATAGAGATATCATCAAACAAACCAACAACATACTTCACGGTCAATTTGACATGGAAGACATGGATCTTACGAATATTATTCTTAACGTTAAAATCACAAGGACTTTGACATGATAATTTTATCTCAGGATCGTTATCATTAAAAGATACTTGAAAATTTTAAGAACAATTAAAGTGGAATAACAAAAAATCCTCTAGACACTCAATTGCAATTGACAAAAACACAGATGAGGTAGTGTCTCAAGTCGAATATGCATGAGTAGTTGATAGCCGAATGTATTTAATCAATTATAACCCAATTTATCACATGCAGTAAAGTCTTTACACAAGTAATTCAAGTCATACAAACTAGAAAACCATAACAAGAGTATTGAATTATATATGATACTCAAAAAATTATGGGGTTGCACTATGGTAAAAAAAACATAAGTCTTAGAAGGATAAAATGATGCAAACTGGATATCTAACTCTAAGAATTTGAAATCTACGAACATCATATCTGACTAAGAACTTTGTGGCGGTTCAAAATATTGTATTCACCACCTGAAAAGTTAATCAAACGTATACTAACAATGAGTAGTCCAAACTTGAAAAATACTACTACATTATATATATTTAGTTTTTTGCTTATGTTCTCGAAAAATTTATCTGCCTAGTCTTACTTAAGTCTAGTCATTCAAGTCTCCATAATCTTTCAAGTCTTGCATATGTTTAGAATTAATTCTATTTATGTAGGAGATTGTTGGAACTATTTTTAAAAGTCTAATGGGCCGAGTAAAAAATAAGTATGTGTGGTAGAATTTTTATATACAAGCTTAATGGGTTGTGCAAAATTCTAAAGTGAAAATAAATGTTAGACTTTATATGAAGAAGTGCCACCGTATTTTGGAAGCCTATGGACCGGTTATAATGTTGGACTTGTTTTTAGACAAATAAAAAGCCTTAAGCTAAGTTGATGACTAAATTAGTCCTATTTGGAGACAAATGAATTAAACTAAGTAAACTTAGTGATTAAGCTAACTTAGTGAATAAGCTAAATAACTTTGTGATATATAACTAAGCTAAGTACACTTGGTGACTAACCAAAGATAACTTAGTGACAAGTGGCTAAAACTTAGTGACAAGTGGCTAAAACTTAGTGACAAATGTCAATTATTTTATGACTAAGTTTTGTTAATCTCTCCTAAGAATAAATATATTATCTCTATATTGATGATACATTCTCATACACAATCATAAGCATCATATTCTTTGATAAGTTTCTACATACAAAGTTTCAGCATAATCTCTAGTCTTTTTAAGTAAGTCTCGAGAGCATAGTGTAGATATTAAATTCGTAGATTCTGTTTTGGATGATGTTAAGAAAAGAGATCAAATCTCGAATTCACATATTCTTCTATTTCTTTAATGATTTTCAAAAATTTTACCATCTTATATTATCGTTTCCAACTCGTTTTATTTTGTAATTTTCAATTTACATTCTAGCGTTCTAACAAAATAATATAAACCAAACAAAAGATATTTTAGCTGATTGCAGTCAATTTACATTAGACAATGTGTCCAAAAATGATAAATGACCATATATTGTAGATTTTCTTAGATGCTCTTTTAATGAAGCAAATCAAAACAGTATTAAATGCCGTCATATTTTCTTTAAAACTATTTCTCAATGTTCTCTTTATATATTGTAGATTTGATTTTCTCATTCACTATATAGTCCATCTTACTCTCTCTTTCTCTCTCTCTTATTATATACACTTTCTCAGAAGATTGATCGATGACCAAGGGAAGAGGCAATGCATCATGGTCGGTTTGGGCTATAGTAGCTTTGATGGTTGTCTCAGTATTGGTGCTTCAAGCTGACTATGTTCAAGCTACGACTTACATTGTTGGTGATTCTTCAAAGTGGGCCTTTAACGTTGTGGATTGGCCTAAAAGCAAACATTTTAATGCTGGCGACATTCTTGGTATACATATTTTACATCCTTTAATTTAAGCTTCAATAATACTCATATACACAAGCAATTAAGTTTTTGTTACTGCATCTAAATATGTTAAAAGTTTATTTTTAACCAAGTATACATACACAATATTATCACTTCAATATTTATATATATCATAATCTGTAAACATTTTTGATAGTTCGAAAACTATGATATATTATCAAAAGTGTTAATCATGTTTAAACCAAAGTGATTAACAGTTGAAAAGATTTTTAGACACTGAAAATGCTTACAAAATTAATTTCGATTTTGGTTTAATATTATAGTCATGAATTGAAAATGTTTTCATATACAGATTATCTAAATTTATGGATTCATATTTAGTGAAAATAATAATTAAATATTGACATTTAATATGTTAAATAAATTTTAAATTAATATATAATATTAACTTAAAAAGTTTACAATGTACAATATTTTGTTACAGTGTTTAATTATAATCCAAACTTCCACAATGTGGTCGTGGTGGATAGTGGAGGATACAACAATTGCAAAGCGCCAGCAGGTGCGAAAACATACACTTCAGGCTAAGATCATCTAACTTTGTCTAAAGGACAAAATTTCTTCATCTGCAGTTTTCCAAACCATTGTGAAAGTAATATGAAAATTGCAGTTACTGCCATTTGATCTTCATCATGCAATTAAGATAGTATTATCATCTTTATTTTGTTTATGTTCTTAATAAAATATATTAAGTATTCAATAAATTGGCATCATTAATTAGTATCATGTTTTACTTCTTTTTCTCTTACAAATATCAGGTTCAGTATTTCTAAAAAAAATATAGATATATCTTAATAGTTTGGATGATTTTTGTTACTTATGTAGATTCGAAAATAGTGAAACAAAAATAATATATATGATATAAATTAGAACATGCCCTTTATGATAATATAAGCTCGGATATTGCAATAGTGTACTGACTCATCAATTGAACATATTAGTTTTTATTATTTGAGGGTTATGTATTAAAAATTAAGATGTACATATATGTATGTCTCAAATTTATGTCGTTTTGCAAGTATTGTTTTTGTAAACTTTGAAAAATAAATTATTACTGTAATTCTATACTGAATACATTTTATATAACAACATGCTTGCGAGAATCTGCAACTAATGATATTATCTTATTTGATCATAATCAGAAAATAATGTGACAGCCAAATTAAACAAAAAAAGTTATAATTGTTAGGAACAAATCTATAATAATTATTAAATATGTTACGGGTTGGTCCTACTCCAACACACCCTTCAAGCTTGGTCACGCCCTCTATATATTGAATGAGTACAACCATACATTAAATACACAACAATTACTTAGATTTCACAATTTTAAATTTATTTCATGTAAGAAGAAATTAAAATGTTTAAACTAACCGGATAAGACATTATCTATATATAAAACTACAATCCAGACTTTCTTTAAAAAAATGGTTTAAGCTATCATATCCAGCAAAACAAAAGAATTTCGTTCAAAACTAAGAACTAGCCTAAGAGCACCCTTAACCCAAAGTGCTTAAGGGGTGCTAAGGGGTGGGTCCCACCAAAAGAGAGGAGAGAGGGGTGCTTATGGTGCTTGTTTAAGCACTGATGCTTGCACTGTTTGCGGGTCCTACGGACACGTGGCGGCTCGCAATTGGTTCGTTTTCTTTTTTTTTTTTCAAAAAAAAACAAGAAATGAAAAAAAAAAAATAAGCACTCCTATGGGGTGCTTAGGGTTAGGGGGTGCTCTAAGCTTTTATATGCCATGTTAACCATATATATAATGATGAAGTTGACCTCCATTGGATTCTAAAGTATAGATAGGTGAATCTATATATTATATATAAAGAGTTTTCCTCTCTTCTTCAGCCACACATAAGTAAATAGGTTATTGAAAGTATGATACATGTTTAACATAAGTTTCGATGACATATGATTATACTATATATGTATCATTTGTTTTTGTTTTAAAATATATGCTTCTTTTTGTTCTCATGTTGTGTTTTTATTTATGTAGACATGCGTCTATACATACACAAATAAATTTCATTATTATTGTCATTTTTGTCTGATTTTAAACCAACTTAATCATATCTAACAATTTTGTGTATATATACATATCCAAAATATATATAATATAAAAGGGACTAGAATAAACGATCAATTTATCTGTATAATCTGTAAGGGGCTGAACCAAAATCCAAAAACTTATGTATACATATATGTGTGATTGATGAAGTCTTATAGATCAACTTAACTACAATTTAATTAAGTGGTGGTGAATTATTAACTTTCCTCAAACTCTGAATCAGCTATAGAAACGAAACAATTTGTTACAATCTAGCTCTATAAAATACAGTGAATGAATTATATTCATTCAAATTAAACGACTAGTCGGGGGTGTTTAAAATTTTGAATCACCTCTTAACTACAAAATTTATCACTATTTCATTCACGTAATGCCGTGATTAAACATTGGTGGGCGAATACAAATACGAGTGATGTGTATAGACTAATAAACGCATACGTACGGTGTGTACATAAGCTAGAGAGTGTATGGGTGGTGGAATCTTGGAAAAATAAAAAATGATTGGAGGATTTGATTTAACATAAAGAGAAAAGGGCCTCTCAGTTGTTGATAAAGACGCAATATTTGCAGAATTGTCATAGTTTAAAGCTTTAAGCCACATGCATGGCCACATTGTGTACATTTACATAATTTATTACTTGTACTCTGTTTATAGATACATCATACATATCCATTCGTTCATGTACATATTCGTACATAAAGTTAAGTTGTTAACTTCTTTTATTTGGATAATTAGCAGTGTAACTCATTGGGGTTTAAGTTTAAGAAACAAAAAGCTGTTTTGGTCAAATGGTCAAACTGACAAGTGACAACTAACCTTAAACTATAGCACTTGTGATATATCATGTTCTCTCTGCCTTTCTCAATTCATAATATGTTATTTCAAAATATAAAAAAATCCCCAAAATTAATACTATATGTGAAAGGAACTTCACACCCTCCAAGAAGTATAGTTAACAACAAAAGATTATTCATTAAATTAATTGATGGTATTTTGGTGGCCTCCATCTATCGTTTATGAAGTTTCGTTAAACAAATTCTTATTGATCAACGCAAATTTAGGTGACAGCTGTTGCAGCTTGGATTGTCTAAATTAATCTCTACCAAATTCATTTATTTTGTACTCCCTCCGTTTCGCAAAGAGTGTCGTTTTGACATTTTTCACACAAATTAAGAAAATGATTGAAATGTAATTAAGTTGTCATTAATTATATCTATTTGACTAATAGTATTTGAAATAAATAAAATTATTTATAAAATCAATGTAATTTGCAATTAATTTCTAGCTGAAAGTAAGTATAATTTGCATTGGAATTATAAAGTGATACTTTTTGTGTAACAAAAAAAAAATGTTAGAATTACACTTATTATGAAACAGTATGAAACAGAGGGAGTATATATAACACTCCTCACATGGTCACTTGGATCATAGCTTTGATAAATAGTTGGATCTGAAAATTATGATGATTTTGGCCCAATTAACGAAACTTTAGGCAAAGCTAAGATTGAGATAGGCATCGGATTCCTAGAAAGCTTGTGCGCATAGGGAGCGTGCATGAGGTAATATATGTTAAAAGCCATACAAGTAAAGAGCAGAAAAATAGACGAAAGAAAGAAAGAAAGAAAGAAAAAACAAAAAGATTGATTCAAAAAAAAAAAAAAAAAAAGTTAGGGTTTTAGAAAGTCGTTCAAGTTTCTAAAGTGAGGTGCCCACACGGTTGTAGGAATCCCAAGCAATTCAACATCTTTTTTTAGCACAATGCAATTCAACATCTATAAATCATTTTTTTTTTTACATTTCTAATATTAATTTTAAGAATGCTCAAATTATTTTCGTTGCACACGTGGGACAGATGAATGTGTTTTTCTTTTCAGTGTTGTCTTTATTTTATTTTTCGGTTAACTTTGTATGATGAATGGGTTTCGGAAAAACAAAAAGACAAACTGATGATGATAAGGGAGCGGCCTAATACCTAAAATCAAGAGCATAACCTTATGCAGTAGACAAAAGTGTATATAAAACTCTTTTTAATATTTTGGTAAAAAGATATCAAATTAAAAGAACGTACGATCGAAAATTTCTCTTTAGTAATTTTTCTTTTTGTTGACAAAAAAAATTCCTTTAGTAATTTCTTCTAGAGAACGTTTCTGCTTTAATTAACGTTATCCTTAAGCATCCTTTTAAACTGTGTACATATCAATAACAATGTAACTCTTTATATGTATACATTTATTCCAGTAATGATGTAAGTATAAGTGTTTGGTTTTACAAATTTCCTAAAACCATGATATTTAATATATATATATATATATATATCATTTTGATTTAACTCCATATTACGTGTCGGTCTTGTTGACAAAAAAGAATTATCGTGCGACAATTAACTTTGCGAACAACAGTACCTATTGAACACATTACCATATGTTTTGATTTAATCCAATTATTATGTCAAAATTAAATAATACCTACTGAACACATAAATTCTAGTATGTAGTGATGAATGGGCTATGATCATCATGATCATCAGTATTTTAGCCACCCTATTATGAAAGCTTTTGAACTTGTTATAAAGTTATTTTGGTAAAAAATTCTTAGAAAGTGTCATGGTTGATAATTTGTGCTATATATATAGTAACTAATGGAGATTCTTAATCGTCCAAATCCGTATGCACTCAATATATAGAAATAAAGCTAAACGTAATGTGATTATCATCATAGGACTATATATTCAGAAGACGTAAAGATCTTTGCATAATCACCTAATGGTTATCGTTGTGTTACTATTCAAATATTATAAATACATACATATATATATATGGGTTACAAATTTTTTATATATATATTAGTTTTAGAAACCTCATATTTAAAATAAAATGTGACAAAATAGTATACAAAAGACATTGATCAAGTTGCATGAGTTTGAGTTGAATACTCACTCCGTTTCATATTACTTATCGTTCTAGATTTATGAATACATATTAAGAAAATACATAATTTTATATATTTTCAAAATAAAAACACAATTACCTATACACATAACCATTTTTCAACCAATAGAAAAATAAAATAAAAAAAATTTTATTAATGAATTTTGCATTGAAATTCTAAAACGATACTTATTTTGAAACAAAAAATTTTCGCTACAATGACAAGTAATATGAAACAGAGGTAATAGTTGATTACAGTTTTCAAACTTTGGCTGTGCAACGTGGTGGAAACCCAAGTAGGAATACAGTAGAACACGACGACAGGTGGTTGAAATTGATTGGCACAGAGGCCGCTCTACTTAGCATGATGAGATCATGTAAAGAAGTTGAAAGCAAGAAAATATGCACATATCACGTTCTGTACAAAATAATAAACTATAAATCTCTATGGGAAATTGGGCCATTCCTCCAACAACAAAACCCCATCAATTCCCACTTCACAATAGTTCTGTTATATAACGAATCATTTTTCCATCTATGGATTAAGCTTTTAATATTTTTATAAGTAGCTAGTCGTTTCTACTCACTAGTTTTATCATCATCTTCACTGGACCACATCCTCGTCACTCCAATAGAATAGTAGAAAGTGGTTATCCAATATAGTTTCTTTGTATGAGAGTCCTTAAGTAATAAAACAATGTGAGTAACATATTCTCTTTTTCTTTTTGGGCAAACGAGTAATATATTATTATATCTGCAAACGAACTATATTTTTATCCTGTCTCAATACACAATCATGCTATGTGCTCTATTTTTCTTCCTTTTTCTTTGATAAGCATGCTAAGTAGACCATACACAAATAGTTTTGCTTTAATATGGTATGAGTATGAGAATAGAACTCTTTAGAAAGCAATAAATATGCGATCCTAAATAAATTTTATAAAGATATATATGTAAATATATAATGTGTGGGGGTGAATAAGGCAATTGTCAGGGGTTAAGTCAATTTTTTTGTTGCAAAGTCCATAAGAGCTGGCCACTGCATTGGACACACATAAATTCAATCAATCTCTTTCCGCATTTCCTTTATATATCCAATTTTATCTCACATTTTCCATCATATGTGATAAATATGTGTATACAATATATTGATGATATACCACCTTATTGCCAATCCAGGTTTCTTAACGTCTTAGCTTGTATTCCACTGTTGTGTAACATTCTGTTAAGCTCCACTCATGTATACATTGATTTTGCATTCGATTTAATGTTATATAGCTGTTGTAATTTCGTATTTTGGTGGAAACATGTGGTAAAAGCTTATAAGTTATTCGATGAGTTTATTGCATACAACTTATTAAAGTTACGAATGAAAATCTTAATAGGGGTGGATTCAATTAATCTAAGAAAACACCCCAAGTCCATGATGTGAAAATATAATAAAGATAAAGAAGACTAAATGTGTGTAGTTGGAGTTGGTAAAGTTGCATTATAGGTTTAGGAAATTGGAAGCTACAAATACTTTTATCCAATGAGAATATCATATCATGTACAAGTGATGGGAGATAAATGTTCACTCTCTTTCAAAGTAGAGCCCAAACGCCACAATATGACAATTTTTTGTGACATAAAGAATTGAGAACGACCCATGTTATGGTGGGAATCATTTTTCATCTCCACCATGTTTTATTTGATAAAGGGTTTTATTTTATTTGTTTGTTTGATAATTAATATATTTAATAAATTACTGGTTTTATAAATCAAGTTTTCTAAAATTAATTCTTAGGTGTTATGCATTTATATACGGATATCAAAAACGATAGGAAATCTAAGGTAGTTAAGAAAATATATTAAACCTAGTTAATCTATACGATATAAGAAAATTATATGCTTTATATAAAAGTTTGAGTGAAAGAAAGATTATAAAAGAGAGCGAATATTATAAAGACAAGAACTTTGTTGGCTGATAGAAAAGAAAGAAAAACGTAAAACTTTTTTTGGTCGAACGAAAACGTACTTTAGTTTTTTACAAAAAAAAAAAGAAAACGTACTTTAGTGTAAGAAATTGCGATAAAATGAGGGAAGAAAGGAGTTAACTTTTGCATTGGGTTCCATTATTTATCATAGAGTCGGCCTTTTTGTGGCTGCTTGTGGGCCTTTCTCAATTCACCGACCTTTTACTTCCGTTGCATTTTTATCTCTTTTCGATTTAACATAAAAGTAGATACAACAGTTTCAGTTTTATACAAAAATACAATTGAATAAGAAAAACAGATATACAAGTCGAGCTTGGTAACGCGGGCTTGTAATCCAAGTGGAGACTATAAGGTTATGGGACATTGGGCCGATCTCTTTGGGCCGGGTTCGGATGGGCTACTTACTGGTCTGCCCATTCCAAGTCGGGAGTTGAGTGTTCGGACCCAAGCGAAGGCTTGCGGTTCGGGCTCTCTTAGAGCGGAGGAGACTGCGTGAGGCTGGTTTCACAGAGCAGCGTCCACCTCCCGCTTTCGACGGTGGAAGGATTATGGGCCGGTGCCTCTCGAGCCCACTATGACCCAATAAGCCGACTCCAATTGGACCATCACCTTTTTAAAATGTTACAAAAAAAAAAGAAAAAAAAAAAAGAAAAAAAAAAAGAAAAACAGATATACACCAAAAAATAGTATAGTGTCAAATACTGTAAATTAATACGTAGTACGCATGCTTCCCATACATATATGACGACAAGTTTACTCGATAAGTCACACGGGCTTAATTTATCATCATCCCATCACGTTATAAATTTTGGGTCCACCATTTTCCTTTATATTAGAGCACAAAAATAAAACGGAGTGTATCTTGTATAGCACATCCTTATCATATTCTGCATTTATCTCAGAAGTTCTGCGTCTTGTTTCCATCCTTTTCATATTCTAAGTTTTAAGTATTTTATGTTGTTTCATGTCTAGTCTCTGGGGGTTATGTTAATCTCGCCAGCTTATGGTTCTGGAAGGAATTTATTCTTTGCCGACTTAGGTTTGTAATATTTGCATCCAACCCACTTAATATAATCGTCAGATAAAAAAAAAATCCTATATAAAACATTCAAATCAATTTTTTTAGTATCAAAAACAAAATGAAGTACCAAATAATAGGGATGATCCAGATCAGATCCTAAATTCATTCTAAATCAGTTATAAAAAATCAGATATTTAAAAAGATCAAATTTAAATAGTAATTTTTTTTAGATCCGTTAAAATCAAATATAAATCAATGATTAGCCTCAATTGTTTGTCTCTTGCCTTCAGCTTTTCTACATGTAGAAGAAGAAACGTTCTATATCTTGAAATATAAGCTGAAATAGTAAAAATACACATATCTAGTTCATATCTGAATACTCTATCATTTTTGAATATTTACTACCGCCTCATCCCTACCAAATGGATTGCATAGACTTTGTAACACTAACCTAACTGAGATTCACAGCACACAAGATCCTAATTTGTACTTTCTCCATTTCGTAAAAAATATTGTTTTGAAGTTTTATTTTTGTTTTATAAAAAATGTTATTTTTTATTTTCAGTGCCATTTATTGATATTTTTAGTTTAATATTTATTATAAAATGCATTTGGTTTTAAAAATATTTATATTTATCTAAAATACTATTGGTTGAATAGCTACCATTATTAAAAACATTAATGCATTCTAATTATTTTTTTAATATGTGTAAAAATGTCAAAATAACATTTAAAAAAAACAGAGGGAGTATTTCCTATCTAAAGCAGAAATTTTAGATTTTCTAGTTTCTTCACAAATTAAATCTCAAAATACAACCTACATTTGTATGAGGAAAATAAATTTGATGGTAAAATAAATGTACGGATGTAGACAATGTAGTAGCGGTAGTATTATTATACGTATCTCGGTCAGATTGTAATACAACAAATATCTGTCATATTAATGACAGTATTTACTTGCAAAGTGAAAAAGAAGAGTGATTTGTCAGACTGCTTCGCTGGTTTCCAAATTCCCAAACACCACGCGCCACTTATCACGTGTACCTCAACCTTCTGGTCAAAGTTTGAGCTAACGAATCCTCCAACTGATTATGTAGTCTTAACTTTTACGGTTTAACCAAAATATAAACATTATCTTATGATCTTATCCCATTCCATGTGCTTAACCATGTGGTAAGAATAAAATACATATATAAGTTCAAATAAAAATACTTCAATTCATTCTCCTGGACTGTTTTAAGTAAAAGTCCAAATAGTTTACCAAATAAAGTTTATATTTTCTTTTTCTTTTTCTTTTGTAACAGATAAATAAGGTTTAAGTTTGGATACATTTCAAAGCCAAAATCATTGGTTGCTCGTTGAGTCATGTAAATTGTTGTATACTCTTGTACTACAAAACAACAACATTGTCAATCGGGTCCTTGCAATAACTGTTCAGTATTATCTCATACTATATATTATACACGTAAATTATAGAACTTTCAATTTCTTTTTCTTTTATAACCTGAAATATCTAACGAACCAAAACCCAACAGGCTAATTTTTGATAGTTTATCCACAGACCGAATTGTTCACAATATTAGTTATAAATTTATGTTGCATGACCACACAAACGGATATCTGAAATATAGTTTAAAGTGATATTTTTTGTATTTAACCGGAGTTGAAAATAAAACTTGAACCAAATAAAATAAAATAAAAACTCGAACCAAATCGGGATGAAACTAAATTTAAGCAGTAACTATTTTCATGACGTCATTTGGAACAGAATACTTGTATTATCAAAAGATTAAAACACAATCAAGATGAAACCAATCAAGATGAAAAATATGTGTGAAAAATGAAAAATTAAAACCCTATTCTAGATACGACTATATTGTCTAAAGATCACAGATCAAACCATGTGCACTTTTTCAAATGCAAACAGTTTGAAATATTATTATTCTGTGATTAAAAAAATAACTTGATCAAAATAGAGAGAACCGTTTAATAAAAGTTATCAAACACTCCACAGAAAAAACTCTAGACAATATACCGTAATAAAACCACCACGTTCGGTTGTGTGTAACTTAAGGCAAGTTTTTTGAATGTACTAAACTTTGTTGTATTATATATTCATAAGGTAACATATCCATAAGTATAGTAGTATTATATTACATTGATACCTTATATAGATGTAATTACAGATGCAAGAAAATAAAATAAGAAATTGAAATAAATAGAGAAAAAACAAAAGAAAGCGTTAATGGGGAGACACATGGATTTGAGGGTTATTTTTCAAACTTGCCTTCATACCCGCGCACTAAACCCCAACCTTTTAAAATTTTATTTTCTTTAAAATTCTTAAAAATAAAATAGAAGGTTTCAAAAGGAGGAGTCATGTGAAGGAGAGAGAGGGGGCGTGAGGTCATTCTTTTCATTTCTTATTTACAGTTCCAAAGAACAGTGAGAGAGGTTTCTAAAACAAAACCAACGTTAATGAATTGTCTGAATGATACCCAAAAAAATAAAAAAACATTTCAATTTGGAAAAAAAATCAAAACTTTCCGTTTGTTTATTTCTTTCTATAAAACCCATTTCTCCAATTCGTCGAAATTCACTTTTGCAAGGAGTGATTTTTAGTTTAAATTAGGGGTTTTGACTATTATTATTATTTTTGTTGGGTTTACTGGAAAAAGTTTGGGTTTTTATTATCAAAGTTGGAGGGGTCGCCTCGTCTGTGTGTGGGATAGAGATAGTTTTGGGTTTCAATAAAGGGACAAGGAGCGTCGACGAAATAATATTACATTAGACAAAGAAGAGAGCGACTCAGAGAGAGAGAACCACAATCTATGGAAGAGACAACGAAGAATAAGAAGAAGAACGATGATTCCAAAAAGAAGGAGCGTCATATTGTTACCTGGTCTCAAGAGGTCTCTCTCTATATATATATTGATGAAATCTCTGTTTGATTGCTCTGTTGTATGATCCAACAGTTTCTGAGATATGTTTTTGTCTGAGTTTTTCCGCAGGAGGATGATATACTTCGAAAGCAAATCAGTTTACATGGAACTGACAAGTTCGTTTTTTTTTCTTTCTTTCTCTTCTTCTTCAGTTTCTTTGGTGGTTTTATTTGATTGATTCTGATTAAAAGATGAGTTTTCTTTTTTTGATGTGTTGATTGGTTTCAGTTGGGCGATCATTGCTTCCAACTTCACTGATAAGAGCACAAGGCAGTGTAGACGCAGGTTTGTTGTGTTCGAAATCAAAAATGATTTGTTTTATTCGATCATCATGTCTTTTGGTTTTGCAGATGGTATACATACTTAAATTCTGATTTCAAGAGAGGAGGTTGGTCCCCTGAAGAAGATACTCTTTTGTGTGAGGTTAGACATCCTTTTTTCTTAATTATTACATAAGAGTTTGTATCTCATGTTGTGTGTGTGTGTTTTGGTTGTATAGGCACAAAGAGTGTTTGGGAACAGATGGACTGAGATTGCAAAAGTGGTCTCAGGCAGGTGAATATACTACTACATCACAAACAAAAAGAGCTTTTATGGTGAATGAAGTCTATGAATAATATGAAAGTAGATGGTTAAAAATGTGTTCTTTTTTGTTTGTATGTAGAACGGATAATGCAGTGAAGAACAGGTTCACAACACTGTGCAAGAAGAGAGCCAAGTATGAAGAAGCCATGGCTAAAGACAATAGGCTTGCTTCTTGTGTCAACTCTAACAACAAAAGAATGTTACTCCCAGATTGTGGTATCAGTACACCACGGAAAGCCGAAACCCACTCCCCTCTTGCTAAAAAGATGAGGTGACAACCTTGGCTTTTTTTTTTTGTTGGTTTCTCTTTTGAGAGGCCCCATTGATCCAAATAATTGAGCTTTGAAACGTTTGGTCATGTTTCATTATTTCAGGAGAAGTGACGTTCCAGATGTTACAGTGTTTGGTGGCTATGGGGATAGATCACACATAAAGGTTAACTCATGTGTGAACCAGCATTACTATGGGGATAGATCACATATAAAGGTTGTGAATCAGCAGATAAGACCTCCATTTCTGGTACTAGCCCACAATGAAGAGAAGAAGCAAACAGACAGTGCCAAAGAGAGGGAAGGTGAACAACTCTGCGCAAAATTTCTTCTTAAGAAACACAAGAGCAATAGTAAAGATTCAACATAATGAGTTCTTATTCTGTTAAGCTGTGTGTTTTCTGTAAATAGGTGAAGATAAAGGTAATCAAGAGGTGTTTCTTAAGAAGGATGATCCGAAGGCAACAACTTTGATGCAACAAGCTGAGCTTCTCAGTTCACTGGCCCAGAAAGTTAATGCAGATAACACAGAACAAAGCATGGAGAATGCCTGGAAGGTAACTATTCTGCGGTTTTGCTGTGATACTCAACTCAGTTTGGTCACTCCACTTTGAAACTATTGACTGGAATATAACACAAAGTGTTGTTGTTGTTCTTTCTAATGGTGCAGGTCCTGCAGGATTTCTTTAATAAAAGCAAAGAGAATGATCTATTCAGATACGGACTACCTGATATCGATTTCCAACTTGAGGAATTTAAGGATCTTGTTGAGGACTTGAGGAGTAGTAATGAAGATAGTCAAGCTTCTTGGAGGTTCTGTAATCACACTTCTTATTAGTATAAATGATTGTTGTGTTATACTCAAACGGTTTCTGACATTTTAATGACCTTTTATAGGCAACCGGATCTCCATGATTCACCTGCAAGCTCTGACTATAGCTCAGGATCAACTACAATGCCACATTCTTCTGGTGACCGAACCCACCAACCCATCTCTGATTCTCAGACAGAAACGCAGAAGCTAAATCCTGGGGAGTTACTACCAGATAATGGGATTGTCTCTGCCGATACAACTGTGGAACAAGTGGATTTACTTTCAACTTGTCATGATATCCTAGATAACCCTAATGAGATTGTGCCTATGTCGTTTGAGGAAGAGTTCAAATCTCCTGTTCAAGTCACTCCATTGTTCAGATCTCTAGCAGCAGGCATCCCAAGCCCACAATTCTCTGAAAGTGTAAGCTTGCACCTAACTTTATTGAGTTGTGGAATATAAAGAGAAACCTGATGAATCTGTCTCTGCAGGAGAGGAACTTTGTGCTAAAAACACTGGGTGTTGAGTCCCCATGTCCAAGTGCCAATCTTTCACAACCACCCCCTTGCAGAAGAGTCCTTCTTGATAGCTTGTAAACCCCCCAAAAAAAAAAAAAATCCTTAAGACCGCGGTTATGTCTCCATGGAGCAGACATAACTTGCATTTCTTCCCTCTTTTTTTTCTGCTTAGATTTTCTTCATAGGTTTTGCAGCCATATCGGCCTGAAAAGTTTTTGTAAAGCGGGCGTGCCATGATCTGCATTTTTTTCTCCCTCGGTGTTGATAATCTAGAATCCAAGAATGTTAAAAGGTAACATTTCTAAGTCTAGACCTGAGTTTCTCTCTCAGATACTCAGGGTTGCAGGAGTGTTTCTTTTCATCATCATCATCATCATCATACTTAAAACCCATTTCATCAAAGGGTTTAAAAAGTATGTTCTTTTTTAATTCATGACTTGTGTGTGTAAGAAACATTCTTTTGTTTGTCCTACCTCTTATAGGGTCAAACCCGGATACATAATCCGGGTCTATGAGTTCTTGATTTGTTGTGTTCTTGATTCTCTGTACAGAAACCCATATATTACATAAAAGCAGAGTTTTTGTTTTAGAGTGTAAAAAAATAAAACAACTTCAGGAGAGGCATCTCGCCTTTCTATATACAATGATGATTAGAAAAGACATGAAGAAAAAGAAGAAAAGATAAGCTAAGACTTTCATAAGGTTTTGGAGAATGAGAAAAAAAAACTCCGCCTTCAATTTTCTTTATGTAGTAACTTCTCATAGGTGTGAGAAGAAGACAGAAAATACAGATTTTTTTTTTTGTTTTCTGTAAAACTCTTAAGATCACATGATTTGTAAAGAGATTATATGAGTTGGAATGATTTGATTTTGGTGTGAATTATAGACTCTTTATTATTGTTATAGACGTACCTATGATTTTGCTTGTTCTTCTCCTTCCTCCATGGTTATACTTGCAGAAACAAAGATTCAAATGAAGAAGGTAATTAGTTGGATCTATAAGTTCATTCTCAGCTAGTCATCGGGCGCCAGGGTCGGATCTGGACATTGGCCTCCAACAATTTTGAAAGTTTTTTTGCATAGATATAAGTCTCTAAATTTTGAAAAGAATTGTTTTTACTAAAATTCTTAAGAAAAATGTTTCAGGTTTCCAAAATCTCAGATCCGGCCTTGTTGGGCGCAGTTTATAAACATAGTTTCAGCTCAACTATGGATTCAATAGAATCTTTAGAATCTGCAATTCCTAAGAATTTTAAATCAAAGAGATCAAACTTTCTTATTAAGAAAGAAAACAACCAGTTGACGTTAAGGCACAACGGATCACCAGCATTATGTCTCACGCGAGATTTTCATTGTACGTATGATTGTATGATTATAGATGGATTCATGTATGTTTTGATGATGCAAACGTGAGATCAATACATACCATGAGGCAATGGGATCTTGGGTGGTGTTTGTGAATCCGTCACTTTACGCAGGCCTGGCTCTATAGGGCGTGCACCAAAGTGGGTCACAAACTCACAATCATTAAGGGTTGGCCATTAGATCGGTGGTTTAGATGGAATTGTAATAATTTCAAAATTCACCAAACTTATTTTTTTTCTAAAAATTAAATATTCAGGGGGCAAATAAGAAACTCGTGCATGATAGAGATATGCGTTGTTTTTAAAATCATGAATTTATTAAAATATATTAAAATGTCTATGAAAAACAAAGGTGATAAGATACTTTGGTGTAAAGGAAAAGATGATAATATTGTTAACGAATAAAAGAAGGTTGAAAGCATAAAATATGACAGCAACTACAATAATATGCACTCAAACGTATTTTGTAAAATACGTGTAAGTTTTTATTTATTTTTAATCCACGATTATCTTAACGGATGGCTCAATGGATAGATAGATCATAGATGAATTGGTTGACAAACCATGTACATAAAGAGAAAGTTTAATATATATATTGTTTGAAATAGTTACTATTTACATGCTTCGTATATAAACTTTTTTTAGACCTTCATAATATAAAATCTCAAGTTGCAAAATACATATATTGTAACAATCTACTCCGACCACTACTCATAAAATGCTAGTAGTTGTATTGTTCAATACGCCTTTCCAATAAAAATAAATCTTGTTCTGTAATCACCCAAAAATAATTTTAAAACTTACTTTAAGTTTGCTATATATGAAACAATTCTCAATCACCAATTCACTATTTTGTTTTGCTGCGATTAGTAATGTTCGTTTAATTAGTGCTGCCAATTTATAAAACGATTTGAAATGCAATTTTCACACGTGAAAACTGTCAAGGTGTAATATGGACAAAAAGTTTGCTCTTGTATGAGTCGGTCCAACGTAATGTGAACAGATCAACAAGGAATGTGATTGGGTCAATGCATGGAATAAAGTTTTTAATCACACTTGAGATTAAAATATTCCAAAAGCGTGTAAACTACCTCTTTTTCATTAAAACAGTTGTCTAAACCTGTATGTAACCAACCTTTAGGTAGATAATAATCATTCGAATCTATTACCACATTCAATATGATTCTAGATTTGATGCATCTTATAGGAGTTTTCCTTTTGCTTAAAGTAAAAAATGTAAAGTTGAGATTTTATAATCTGACGCAAGCAAACACGTAAGCAGATGTAGTAACACAATTTTACCAAACTATCCCTTCTCGATACCGTGCATAAACCATTGAGATTCGCGGAAAGTAAGGGTAATATGGTCTTTTAAAAGAAAAGCCAAGGACCACGTAGGACAAAGCATAGAAGGGTATATTGGTAATTTCGCATAAAACCCCCACGACCACGAGCCTTTTTGAAATGTATGGTGCGCTGTTTGTGCTTATCTGTGTTCTCTCAGAATTTCACGTTCCTTCTTCTTCTTCTTCCTCTCTCCTTCTGATATTTGTTTCTTTAGAATCTTCTTTTCTTCTCACAGAACAAAATCAAAAGCATCTTTGAGAAACCAATAAGGAGAAAGAGAGAGAGAAGAAGAAGAAGAAGCATTTTCTGGAAATAACAAAAAAAAAAAAAAGAGTGAGGCTTTATATTGGCAAATGGGTAATTGTTTGGATTCATCAGCTAAAGTGGATAGTAGCAGCCGCCACAGTCCCCATGCTAATTCAGGTAACCCTCCCTTCTTTTCTCTATAACTAGAAAGTCAATTTATTTTCTGGGTTAAACTCTAATCAAGCTAAAGTCTAAACCTTTTCAAGCTGTTGTTTTGTCTGTGATCTTCAAAGATCTCAATCCTTTTCAATTACCCATCTCTCCAGCTGTCTGATTTCAAAGATTGTAGATATCTCTTTGAGATTGTCTGATTATAGATATTGTCTTTTGGCTCTAATGTATAATAGGTTCATCGAGTTCAAGAGTTTCTAACAAGACAAGCCGCTCCACAGTTCCATCAAGCTTAAGCATCAATTCCTACACTAGCGTAGAGTCTTTACCTACACCAAGAACCGAAGGAGAGATACTGTCATCACCCAATCTTAAAGCTTTCACCTTTCACGAGCTCAAGAGCGCTACTAGGAATTTCCGACCTGATAGTCTTCTTGGTGAAGGAGGTTTTGGTTATGTCTTTAAAGGCTGGCTTGATCGAACAACGCTTACTGCTTCCAAACCTGGTTCTGGTATCGTTGTCGCTGTTAAGAAGCTTAAAACTGAAGGTTTTCAAGGTCATAAGGAGTGGTTGGTACGCTCTATTTTTTTTTCCTCTCTTCTTCTCATAATCATGACTTGTGTTAGAATTCATGTTTTCTTGTTTGGTTTCAGACTGAAGTGAACTATCTTGGTCAGCTTAGTCATCCAAATCTTGTCAAACTAGTTGGGTATTGTGTAGAAGGTGAAGACCGGTTGTTGGTATATGAGTTCATGCCAAAAGGAAGCTTAGAGAATCATCTTTTTAGACGTATGTCAAACCCCCTCAGCAAAATAGACACATCTTATGTTTTGTAATCAAATGATTTTTGTTTGGTCTTGCAGGTGGTGCGCAGCCACTAACATGGGCTATAAGGATGAAAATTGCAATAGGAGCAGCTAAGGGGCTTACTTTTCTTCACGACGCTAAATCTCAAGTGATATACAGAGACTTTAAAGCTGCCAACATTCTACTTGACGCAGTAAGAAAACTCTCTTTCAACCCCAACAGTTGAAGATGTCAACTTCATTTCTAACTAAAACTTCTTTATTGGTCTTAATAACAGGAATTCAATGCTAAACTTTCAGACTTCGGTTTAGCTAAAGCTGGTCCTACTGGTGACAGGACACATGTGTCCACTCAAGTCGTGGGTACTCACGGATACGCAGCCCCTGAATATGTAGCTACAGGTGAAAAACTTTGGCCTGTGCAGCTCATAGTTTCACACACTTTACTTCCTAAAAACTCTTAAGCTCACGTCTTAATTTTCATATGTACAGGACGGTTAACAGCTAAGAGTGACGTATACAGCTTTGGTGTGGTGCTACTGGAATTACTCTCAGGACGAAGAGCTGTGGACAAATCAAAAGTAGGAATGGAGCAGAGTCTAGTAGATTGGGCAACACCGTATCTTGGGGACAGGCGAAAGCTCTTCCGGATCATGGACACGAGGTTAGGAGGTCAGTATCCTCAGAAAGGAGCATACACAGCTGCTAGTCTTGCATTGCAGTGCTTAAACCCTGACGCAAAACTCAGACCGAAAATGTCTGAAGTTTTGGCCAAGTTGGATCAGCTTGAATCAACAACTAGTAAACATGGAAGTGGAGCTGGAGCAAGACAAGGTCAGGTTGATTCTCCAAGAGGTAGTAGTGGACCTGGAACAAGGCAAGGTCAGATTGATTCTCCAAGAGGTAGTAATGGATCTGTTGTACAGAAATCTCCGAGGAGGTACAGTTATGATCGGCCGGTTGCTTCTCCATTGCTTTCTCACAAGAGTCAATCTCCTCGAGTAAGATAGAATCAATGTATTATGTTGTAATGGTTTGGTGTTGTTCTTTTCTGGCATAAGCATATTTTGAATAGTTTTCTTGTTGTGAAGTATGTAAATTAATGCATCTGTTCACATCTGAGATTTTTTGTTTCAGGTTTTGAGTTTGAACTTTTTAAAATCTTTTGAATTGTGATTAGAAGACTTTTGGTTTAATTCGATTTCACTTATATATACAGTTTATTCTTTTTCTGTTTTTTTTTTTTTTGTTATTTGTTTTACAGAGAACTAATATTCTCTAATAAAAGCATAATTTATGAACAGACTGTAATCAAAATGGTTAGAGAGAACCATTATAAGAACTACTCCTTCTCTTTTTAAATAAGTGTCATTTTAGCATTTTCTTTTTTTATTATTACATAAAAAATGTCATATTCTACAATTTCAATGCAATTTATACTTATTTTTAGTTTAATACTAATTGCAAAATGCATTAATCTTATAAATAAATTTATTTATCTAAAATACTATTGGTTAAACAAATGAAATTAATAAAAATAGAAATACATTTCAGTCATTTTCTTAATATGTGTGAAAAGTATCTAAGCAACACTCTTTATAAACATTTATGAACAAGCGATTTAAGAAGGGGAGATGAAGAGTTCACCGGTGAAAAAATAAATTACGATCACACACAGCGCATCTTTGTAACTTAGACCTGTCTGCGACAATGATGAAAAGAACCATAACTTATGGGAAAACTATAATTTTTGCAAACTTGAGATTTTCTTCATATAACGTGATGAAACCCATTTAAAAATGAAACTCATAGTACACTTGCAGACCCGATCCTCAGAGGATGCCAAAAAAGCAAAAGCTTCTGACCTTCATAAATATATATTAGTTTCAGTCATCAATGTACAAAGTGCCTTTAGTTTAGTTGTATAAATGCTGGTGATTGTATCTCAATAACCCGGATTCGAACCATGGACCTTGACAATTTTTCACACTTTTTTTAAAGTGGAACCCATCTGATGTTGAGGTGGACACCTTTAAAAAAGAGAAAATTCTTTATTATATTATAGATTATTATAATCTTTAAATATTGAAGCATTTGTAATCTTCAACATGTTACTCCATGCAACACAACCACTTATAACAAATGGAGAACATGAGAGAACAACATACTCCATGTAGGAGAAATAAGCCAAGATTCACTGGAAAACCGGAACTATCAAGTATCATCCTACCAATCTGCCACAAAGGAAGTAGAATCAACTTTTTATTACCAACTGTCAGACTGAAACCGAAATGAAATCTGCATACTGCAGTAAAGAAACACACTGAGGCGATATGCGTGCCAGACCAAAGCACAAGAAACCACTCTATGGACAACACTGAAGCATCCATGATAGAAATAGAAGAGGTAAAATCTATAACCTGCAAAGACTCAAGCAGAGATACACCAGACATAGTGTATGTTGGTTCCTCTGAAGTCCGCAAGAGATATCTTGTGGTGGCCGACAAAGTGAGAGAGCGACGAGATTCAGCATCTCTTAAACGACTAGAGACGGCCGCGCGGGGCTATTTGAGATGGTGGAGTGATACGGTTGTAAGAGACAGTGTGAGACGATGGCCTGGGATGGGGGTGTGAGGTGGTGTTAGGCGACATCATGAGACCACAGTGAGAGGTGGTGTGGAACGTCGGTGTGAAACAGAGAGCGGGGATGGTGTGAAACGGAGTGAGACTTGCAACCCATGGCCAACAGCTGAAATGAAGATGATAAAAGACCTGCATACTACCGTAGGTGGAGACGCTTTGGAGATTTGACTACTTAGAACCAAATTTGAAAATTTTAGATTTGATATGAGTTAGTAGAAAAAAGAATAACGACAAAGATGGGAACGAAAATGAAAAGAGTGATCAATAAAGAATGATCTGGTGGCTCCAGAGGGTTTGGAGGTTCCGGCACCGAACTGCCGGTGACGATGGCAGCCATTGAAGCCGCAGAAAAGCTTTCCTCGCTGTTGAGAGAGTTTTTAGTCTAACTTAAGGACATCTTTACATGTAGTTCTAAAACTCTTAAATGTCTATTTTTAGAGTCTACTATATGTGTTTTGAGTATGTTTTAGGGTCTTTGCAAGGCCATATACGTTTTGGAGTATTCTGGAGATTATAGAACAATTTGGAGCATCAATAGAAGTGAAGCTGAAAAGGTGAAGTCAAAGTCGTGATTTGGAGTCATAAATTTGTCCAAATGAGTTTAAAAATTAATTGAAAGAGGATATACAAGATAAATGATTTGATTTTGGTTGTTAATGGTGGTTGATGTATTGGTGATATTAGAAGTGTGGCAAATAAGTGATGAAGATGTTTGATTAAAGTAATATATTTTCAAAAAATAATAATTATGTTTTCATGAACAATTATTTTTTATGGTGAATATGATAAATAAAAAGGGGTGTTTGTTCTTCATAATCATATGTTTTTAACTTTTGAAAATTTAATAAATTTAATTTTTTATACTCATTATGTTATAGATTCATATGTTTTTCAAGTTTGACATTGGTCTGTCTTGTCAATGTTATTAGCCTTTATTTATAAACTATGAGATTGTGTTTTTATTTAATTGTGCTTTTATTCAATTTATTTGGTAAATTACACAATAAAGTATTAGAGAGTTAAGTATACTTGTTGGTTTTATTAAATTATATTATAAATATTTTGTTTTAAAGTTGAATATAAAATTCAAATTTTGTATTGAGTTTTTTAAAACAAAAGCATTATCTAAATAAACCAAAAAATAATGAAACCAAGTTTAAAAAAACATTCAAAAACAAGAAGAATGTAAAAAAAATATGTTTGAGTTTGATATATTTTTTGGACCGAATTTAGTTTGATTCGTCAGATTCGGGAATCCGAGTTTTATTCCAGCTCTTTTGCATAATAACATTTTGGATACTCAACAATCAAAACGATATCATATGTAATTCACCTTTTGTATAATAACATTTTTGGTTGTCTCCACAAATATTTAATTAATTTATATATTCTAGTTTCTATTTTGCAATAACTATTTAAATATATTGTAATTTTTATTATTATATAATGTTAATCTATACCAACATATATCTTTTTCAATTTATTTTCATATGTAATTCGTTATCGGTTGGTAATACATACCAATAAAATTTCACAAAATTTTCCACACAAATTTATGAAATAAGAAAAAAAAAACATAATATATAAAATGACATATTTTAAGTAATATTTTAATTATATTTTAAATTTAAAAACTACAACATTATTTTTTTATTCTTAAGAATCAATAAAATTAAAAATATAATTATATTAATATCATTTATCATATTTCTATTTAGAATTCCATATATGTACATATATTTATTAAAAATATAATTATAATAAATTGAATTGTATAAGACCAAAAATAATCTTAAATACATAATTGTGTTACATAATTAATATTGGACACAATATATATAATTTTTACGCTTTCCATGATTCATGATTGATATCATATTAGTTATGATGTAGCGTAAAAATAGGTAAATTTTCTAAATGCTATTGATTTAGGAAAATATGAAGTTGTTTTCTTTTTCGATTTAGTGCACCAATATATTCTAAAGATATTAACTAATAACTATAATATCTGTAAATATGAATATTATCAATAGCTGTTTAATATACTTATGTTTTGTTGGTTTTGTAGGAATTTGGTTACATCTGTCATATTAATTTTGCTGGTTTACACCTGTCAATATTTTTTTGTCAACAAACTTTTCATCAAAGTTTTGGAATTGGTTATGGTACAATTTGATTTAAGTAAACCACATACACACTTAAGATAAGGATCAAAAGAAAGTGCAATCCACGTGTAACCACTTTTGGGTCTGTAAAGAAAAATCTGGAAGTATTCACTGCAACTCTTCCTCGCCATGTCCGATCAAATCTTCCTGCTATGTCTTTCTTCTCCGGCGAAGTTTGTAGTAGCTGTAAAGGTCACTTCATGAAAACTAAATTTGGATCTAGGAACTTCTCTTCTAGAGAGAAGATGGAGCGCTATTAATAATATTTCTTATTTCTGTCAATTTAAGTTTGCAGTTTATAACCCTAGTGACAATCCATCGTAAATAATAAAAAAAACTCGACAAAGATTTTTAATTATTACTAAAACGAACATGTTTAGATTAATGGCATTCTGTTGTATTTTTAGAAAAAGTCAGGGCCAATTATTAATTTTATTCATGTTTTAATAGTTTAGATTCCAATATGCATTGTCAGGTACAGTATTAGCTAAAAATTTGGCAACATGGTGGAAATCATCAATAGAATACTGCATACATCTTGAAAAGCATTAATCTTCATCAATATACGGGGATCCAGTTTCATATGAGATTCTTCAAAGCCGTCTTTACAATCTTCTGCAAAAGTCATCGCATCTGAGATATGGCCATTTAAGCTACGAGGATCATTGGCTGCTAAATCCTTGAGAGCTGAATCAAATCGCTCAAGCGTATATTCAAAATTGTTGGAGCATAAGCTATAACTTTTTTTAATAAAAGGATCTTTGATGCTTTCCGCATGCAACTGTAATACTTTCTCTGTGTCTAAGGATTCATCATGCGCATATTTAATCAGAAACTTGACCAAACCAAACAGATCTAGTTTTGTAATATGAGGATTTGATTTGAAGAGCTTAAAACAAAATGAGGGATTCAGTGTACCCATACATATGGTATTGATTTCAGTTTTTGTAACAGCCAAGCTTAATCTCGTTGATGAAGAGATAAGAAAAAGCACAACAAAAGGAGCAAACCAAATATTGTTTCTGAAACACACCCTCATTTTTATCTCTTTGCTTTTTTCTCTCTTTAAGTTTCTTAGTGATTTGTTATTTTAAACCCTGAACTATGTGTATATATATACATATAGGGTATTTAATGATTTAAGCTCTCAACAATTTTTAAATCGGATAAAAAAACTTCAACTAAAATTTTATGTTTTTAAACCTCCAACTATTAAACCGTTAATGCCGTTAACATTTCGTTAACAAAATCGTTTTTTCTTAACGGAGACCCGTTAAATCGAAACACAGCGTTTCATATAATCATAAAAATGACACAAGATTCTTATAATCAATGGATATTTTAGTGATTTAAACCCCCAACTATTTTTAAATCGGATGGAAAACCTCCAACTAAAATTTTACGTTTTTAAACCCTCAACTATTAAACCTTTAATGTCTTTAACCCTCTATAAACAAAGTCATCTTTTCTGAACATGAGCCGTTAAATTGAAACACAAAGTTACATATATTACCATCATTGACTCGTCAGTTTAGTTACATGATTTATATTAAATGTTAAATAATTTTTTATCTTCAGTGGTCAATATTCAGTGGTCAATATATGACAGAGGTGATTGATTAGACGGTAACTCTAGAAAATTTATTGTAGAATTTTGTTTGTATGATTTCTTTTATTTAGTTGTAAGTGATGTAGCTTTACAATTTATTGTTGCAACAATATATTTTTTTAAAATAAAAATTCTAGTTTTAGAAAATAAAATTTTGGAGAATTCTCTTAAATAGCCTTTTTTAAGTTTTTGTCACAAAAATAGCCCTCAAAAAAATAAAATGACCAAATAGATTTTTTTTTTTGAAATTTTGATTTTTTTTTTATTTTTTTTTTGAAATTTGAAACCCTAACCCCAAACCCACCCCTTAACTCTAAACCCTAAAGTCCAAATTAGTTAACCCTAGGGGTATAAATGCATTTTTAGCTTAAAAAAAACATTTTGTTCATTTTCTTCTTTAAAAACTATTTTTGTGACAAACAAACTAAAAGATGCTATCTAAGGGAATTTCTCTAAAATTTTTATAACCTTTTTTTTTTTTACTTTTCGGCTGTAACTTTAAAAATCAATATAAAGCATGATTGGTGAATTTGATGGTTATAGATAAAATTAAAGTTAAAGTCAATTAATACAGTCCAACTAATCACCTCCGATATCTTTTAAAATATGCAGATTTTCTTTCTTTTTATAATGAAGATTATGTTAGATTTAATATAGATTTGATAGATTTACTATCCTTTGATTGAATATTTTTGACATATTTATTTGATTTATTATCATTTGACCACAAACCTACTTATTTTGACAAATTTAATATGGATTTGATCAATTTTATTATCTTTTGACCACATATTTACTTAATTTTGATAGAGGAATATGGATTTGATAGATTTGTGTATAGTTTGACCACATATTTTAATTACAATTTGATAGATTTTTTAACTTTGGCGACAGATTTAATAACGATTTAACAGATTTGTTGTTTCTTTGGTCACAAATTAATTAAATTCTACTTAGCTGGTTATTAAAAACCGAAAATCATTTTAAACTGAAATTAATTAAGTATGCTAAATAAGAGCATATCCATAAGATACTATTAAGGGTTCTTAAGAATAATAAAACATCGATCTTATCACCTGCGATGATTTGTGGTCAAAGGTCGTTTGAACCAGAAACTCAATTTGGTCCTGCATTTGGTTGAGTCTCCAATTAAACACTGCCACCTAAGGGTTCTAAGCATTTCTTAAACTTTCATAATAAGCATCGTTTTTTTTTCTTCCTTTTTTCATTTTTTTTTTCTTTTTTTTTGGAACCTGCCTTAAGAAACACCGATGGACTTGGTCTAATGACTTAAAGTCTTAAACTAAACCAAGAAAAAGATTGCATCATTCACACATGTACTAAGCGTAATGGACGACAAGACGTACGTGAATCATTTGGAATAATAAGTAGAGACAATAAAACCTAAGGTGCCTTCATAGGTTTTCACCAATATATTTGGGATAAATTTGAGTATCGTCCAAATCCTCAAGGCTAAGCTTTTTTTTTTTCTTTTTACACTGGATAACACAATATATCATTATATAATCTTTAGTTCTATTACATATGATGTTTAACTGAACGACTTTGCTTACAATTGAATAGTCTTGAATTCGAATTTCATACCTGAATGTAAAAAGTCTTTAAACTTTAATCATTAGGCTAAGGTGTTTCCAGAATTATTTTCAGTTAGTACACTTGTACTAAAGAATAAAGATGAGACTACGTTCTCTATTAGTTATGTAGGAAATGGGTTTTAATATGTTACAAAAGAAGTTATCAGCCATATGTACATTCTCTAGTAACTTTGATAGAGGAAAATAAACATTCGTACAAACAAAATTAATTATGAATCTTGTAATAGACAAGAAATAAATTATATCCTCCAACCTAACCAATGTGTGATTCTGTCTCTGTTGGATTCAGAGTTGAGCTTCTTCAAATGTATGTATTAGTATAGAAGAATTGTTTGGCATCTACCTATCATCAATCCAACCCCACACACCACCCGAGCGAGCATTGCTTTTTCACAGTCCTATCTTTTCCTTTATCGCATGCTGACTTCTGTCTTCTAAGCATCTCAACTTCACCTTCAATGGGTTGTCCTGACTCCAATGGTTTCTGCAGCGCTGCTATTTTTACCTGAGACATTCCATTAGATAGAATGGCAACTAAGTTGAATGTCATCGAAAATTCCAGAAAAAGGATATGAAGATCACTGAAGAAGACATAATGAGAACAACCACCAAAATCAAGAGGTAATAATCAGAATGTGTCGCAGCTGTGTGATCAAATCTGGGAACAAGAAAATTAAGACCAACTAGAATATAACAGCGGTAAAAAATAAAAAAAAGGATCTCATTGACTGAAATTTGGTAAATTGCCAACAATACTACATTCATAACATCATTTTCATGTTTATACTAACCATTTTTACCCTCATTTTTAACGAAGGAAAATACATTTATAATTTTATGCTTAACTAATATAATTTAGGGTTTAGAGTTGAAGGGTAGAGTATGGTTTTAGAATGTGGAGTTTAGGGTTCTAATAAATATATAAATAAATACGTTAAAAAATTTAAAAAAATTTAGAATAGTTTCAAAAATAATTTTTGAATTTCAAATGAAATTTTGAGAAAAAAAAATTATAAGTTCAAATTTGAAAAAGTATAATTTTTTTAAAAAAATTCTTTTTATTTTTGTATTTTTTATTTATTTAAATAATTATTTATTATATATAGAGAGTAAGAGTATAAAAATCTTTTACCTCTTAATGAATAAGATATTTTTGAAAATGTTTCTTTAGTGATGGTAAACATAATTAATGATATCAACAAAATTGTAAACATCAAAATTCCTCCTCAAATTTTAAATAAACATTTGACTCATCCCGTCGTCCAATCCCATTTATCAACATTAGACTCAACAATTAATCAACCGATGTTTCAAAATTAAAGTCATAACATCAACAAACCAACATATGATATATAATTGGGTGGAAAATTTTGTGAAATTTTATTGCTATGTATTACCAACCGATAAAGAATTACATATGAAAATAAATTGAAAAAGATATATGTTGGTATAGATTAACATTATATAATAATAAAAATGTATACAGTATATTTAAATAGTTATTGCAAAATAAAAACTAGAATATATAAATTAATTAAATATTTGTAGAGACAACCAAAAATGTTATTATACAAAAGGTGAATTACATATGATATTGTTTTGATTGTTGAGTATCCAAAATGTTATTATGGAAAAGAGCTGGAATAAAACTCGGATTCCCGAATCCGACGAATCAAACTAAATTCGGTCCAAAAAAATATCAAACTCAGACATAATTTTTTTTTACATTTTTCTTATTTTTGAATGTTTTTTAAGCTTGGTTTCATTATTTTCTTGGTTTATCTAGATAATGCTTTTGTTTTAAAAATCTCAATACAAAATTTGAATTTTATATTCAACTTAAAAAAATAATATTTATAATATAATTTAATAAAACCAACAAATATACTTAAACCTCTAATACTTTATTGTTTAATTTACCAAATAAACTAAACAAAAGCAAAATAAAATAAAAACACAATCTCATAGTTTATAAATAAAGGCTAATATCATTGACAAGACACACCAATGTCAAACTTGAAAAACATATGAATCTATAACATAAGGAGTATAAATAATTAAATTTATCAAATTTTCAAAAGTTAAAAACATATGATTATGAAGAACAAACACCCGAGTGGGCACGCAGGTCAAAATTTAGTTAAGTTTAATATTGTGGCCAGAAACAAAATTAATCTATCTTTTTGAACTTTTTATTTATCATATTCACCATAAAAAGTTTAATTATTCATGAAAACATCATTATTATTTTTTGAAAATATATTACTTTAATCAAACATCTTCATCACTTATTTGCCACACTTCTAATATCACCAATACATCAACCACCATTAACAACCAAAATCAAATAATTTATCTTGTATATCCTCTTTCAATTAATTTTTAAACTCATTTCGATAAATTTATGACTCCAAATCACGACTTTGACTTCAACTTTTCAGCTTCACTTCTCTTGATGCTCCAAATGGTTCTATAATCTCTAGAATACTCTAAATATATATGGCCTTGCAAAGACCCTAAAACATACTCAAAACACATATAGTAGACTCTAAAAATAGACATTTAAGAGTTTTAGAACTACATGTAAAGATGTCCTTAAGTTAGACTAAAAACTCTCTCAACAGCGAGGAAAGCTTGTCTCCGGCTTCAATAGCTGCCGGAGGTGGTATTTTCCTTTCCATTCCTGTCAAGTCAACAACAAACCAATATCAGCATCTCAAAACTTTATGCAAATAAAACAAAACAAAAATCTTGGACAAAAGGTAATGATGACATTCTAGAAGAAAATTACCAAAACCACGTTCACCTATTCTTCAATTCATACCCATATGTAACCTTTCCCGGCCCAAAATTATCTTGAACTTGCCTGTTACACGAAAGAATAAGAGGGTTGATAAATGTTTAAAACATCAACATTTTCACGTCCACCATTTGTGAGAGATGGCTTACCTCTGCGAGTCAAGTGTCAGGGTGTCAATCAACGCCTGAAGTTTGCTTTCTTGATTTACTTTCTCCTCTGTTGGTGTAAGAACATGACATGGATTATTATGCTAGGAACTTTGGACAGCAGGAATGGAGAAAAAATCATTCCCGAACTCGTCAAATTTATCATCAAGCTAGAAGGTGAAAATGGACAAAAATAATATTTTTCTAGCTATAAAAATGGGTCAAAATGGGTGCACTCAACGCCAATATAAATCTTCACTGTAATCGACTTACATATTTCACTGCAGGCGTTTGAGCAACATGAGATTGCTTGTTTCATCTTGAACATGTTCCACTTTATTCTCGATGCTAGGCCCGAAACGTTCAGATAACTGTATTATTTAGTATGGAAATCCAGGTGTTTCTTCAAACCAATAGTCACACTTTTAACTTATGTTAAGCTAAACATCTTTTTGTTGAGCCTAAGATAAAATAGCTAAATAAGTGGACAAAGCAGTTCTCTCTTTTGTTGACAACAAAAAAGTAGACAAATGATAGAGATTAACTCGTCTTATCTCTATGAATCAATCTATCGTTCGTAAAACAATAGATTGTAGCTCAAAGGTATAGAATCTGGATTTAAGAAAGATTCTAAAACACAGAACAACGAATTACAAAGAAATGATTCCAGGTTCAAGATGAAAACACACACTTTTCGAATGAATCTAACAAACTAGAGAAACTGAGCTTTATACTCTGTTTTCTCATCAACCACCACTGCCACGCATCAATTTTTTAGTCGTTCCAGTTTCTAACGACTCTAACAAACTTGCCACGTCACTCTTCCTCTGTTTATGTAACAAATCTCCCCTCTTCAAATAAACATGCCCACAAGATTCAAAATGTAAAGTCATGAAACCTCTTCTGGAGATCAAAAGATACTCCCATGTCGCTTCTTCCTCACTCTGACCCGACCATTGAACCAAGATCATCGTAGCTGCTCTTCCCTTTCGCTTCCCCATCTTGCAAGCCAAAATGACCTCCAAAGACTTGATAGGATTATCAGTTATAATAGTTGGTAACTGACTTGTTGTAGAGATATCTCCTACCACCTTCTTGAGTTGAGATACATGAAAAACCGCGTGAATCTGTGAAGTTGCAGGCAACAACAACTTATAAGCCACCAAACCCACTTTATCTGTTATGCAGTAAGGACCAAAGTACTTCGAAGAGAGCTTCTTATTGCTTCTTTGCACCCATTCTCCTATCTCAAAGCTTCTCTTTGATCTTTGTAAATCAGCTTGTTGCTTCATTCGGTGTTGCGCTCTGGGCAAATGAAATTTTAAAACCAGTAGCTTCTTCTCACGATCCTCCAAACATTTAGCAACAACCTGAACCTTGCTCTCGCCAGGAAGATACAGTAAGTTTGTCGGTGGACTCTGACCATAGACAACCTCATAAGGAGTAACTTGAGTCGCAGTGTGATAGTTAGTGTTGTACCAGAACTTAGCATGTGGCAACCATTTACTCCACATATACGATGTATTACTGGTCATACAACGAAGATAATTTTCCACACATCTGTTAACAACTTCAGTCTGTCCGTCACCTTGAGGGTGATATGCAGTTGACATGTTAAGAGAACATCCTTGAAGCTTGAAAAGTTCCTGCCAAAACTCACTGAGAAAGACGGCATCACGATCACTGACAATGGAACAAGGTAACCCGTGAAGTTTGAACACATTATCCATGAACACTTGAGCCACTGATGTTGCGGTATAAGGATGAGAAAGTGCCAAAAAATCACCGTCTTTCCATACGAATTTGGTAATCCATCAACAAAATCCATCAAAATTTCAACCCACACAGCTTCAGGTATAGGTAGCAGCTGTAACAGACCGAGAGACGCTGCTACATCGTATCTGCACTGTTGACAGACTGTACGGTTTCTGAAATAAGCCTGAATATCCTTGATAAGGTTTTTCCAGTAAAACAAACCCTTAACTCTTTTTTCGTGTAACTTGCCGTCCAGAATGACCTCCTTGTCCTGAACAATGAAGCCATTCAAGAATCATGTTCTTGATCTCCACAACATTAGGAACCACAATTTTGCTCTTCCTCCTCAATACATCATGAACCCACATATACTTCTTCTCTGCTAATGGGTCCTTCTTCAAATTATCGATTAACTCCTTCGTACGAGCATCCAAAATGTAAGCTTCCTGAATCTTCTTTAAAAGATCACACTCCAATACAGTCATTTCCATATGCAATATCTCAGCTCCTTCTACACGAGAAAAATGCATCAGCTGCATTGTTATCCTTCCCTTGTTTCTATTGTATTTCATAGTCAAACTCTAGTATTTTTGGCAACCACTTATGTTGTATATGAGTGTTCAGCCTCTGCTCAAGAAGATATTTAAAACTCCTTTAATCCGCCTTGATCACAAAATGGTTAGTAAGCAAATAATGCCTCCATTTTTGCACTGCAAAGACCACTGCTAATAATTCTTTCTCATACATCGACAAAATTCAACTGTTTGCCCTTCAAATTCCTGCTAATATATGCGAGTGGTTGACCCTCCTGAATTAACACTGCATCTATACCCTGTTTGCACGCATCAGTCTCAACCACAAAAGGAATTTCAAAATGAGGAAGTGCGAGCACATGAGCTACACATAAAGCTTGTTTGAGGTTTAGAAGAGCTTCTTGAGCTTCATCATTCCAACTAAATGCATCTTTCTTTGTTAGAGCAGTCAAAGGCCGTGCTATAGTACCAAAGTTTCTGAAAAAACTTTGATAATATCCAGCAAGACCTAAGAATCTGCGCAAAGCTTTGAGATTACCAGGAACAGGCCAGTCTCTTAAAGCTTGGACTTTACTAAGATCTGTAGAAATGCAATCAGCTTCAATGAGGTGACCAAGATACTTAACTCTTCTCGTTATGAAATCCCATTTACTCCTTTTCGCAAAAAACTTCTTCTCCAACAACAATTCGAACACCAATCACAAATGCATTATGTGTTCTTCTTCAGTGGCACTATCGATGAGTATATCATCGAAAAATATAAGTACAAACTCCCGTAGATAGTCTATGAATACATGATTCATCAATCCCTGGAAATTTGCAGGTGCATTGGTAAAGTCCAAATGACATTACCAAGTACTCATAGTGTCCATTGTGAGTTCTAAAAGTTGTTTTATGTATGTATTGTGGATCCATACGTACTTGGTGGTATCCAGGTCTCAGATCGATCTTAGAATATACACTAGATCCTCCCAACTCATCCATCAAGTCCTCAATCAACGGAATGGGAAACCGATCTTTGATGGTCATATTGTTGAGCTTCCTATAGTCAACACAGAGACGCCACGAGTTATCTTTCTTCTTAAACCAAAACCACAGGGGACGCATATAGACTTGAGTAGTTCTTGTACCATCTTATCTATCTCGTTCTTCTGATAAACTGTGTACCGATATGGCCTCTGATTTACCGGATTGGCACCTTCCATCAATGCAGTCTTATGATTATGGTTCTCTCTGAAAGGTGGTAACTCGACCGGTTCCTCAAATATCTTCTCAAATTCTTCTGTTAACTCATGTAACTCTGCATTTACTACTTCCTTCTTCTCATCTATGTCTTCTGATCTCAGATTCCACAGCTCCATTGAAGAATCCTTATATGCATAAATCATGTGTAATTGCATTTCTGTCTCCTTCTGATTCTCCAATATTTTAGCCTTCACTTTTCTTATAGATCATCCTTTGATCCCATGCAACATAACTCTCATATTGTGTCATTTAAACGACATTTCCAACTCCTTAAAGTCCTAAGTTATTGGACCCTAATGTCGATAACCATTGAACTCCTAGCACAATGTCATGACACCCCAATGGAATAACCATGAAATCTTCTTGAAATTGATAGTTCAAAAAGTTCCACTTGAGGTTATTAACCTTCCCACACACTACAATTTTACTACCGTTTGCAACTGCTATTGTTTCCTTCCTGCCGGCTCAATTTTACATCCCAACAACTTTGCAATCTTTGAGTCAATAAAGATGTGAGTGGAATCAAATTCTAAAAGAATATACAACGTCTTATTGCCTTATGTTCCTAAATAAGTTACGACAAAATCAAACGTCAGAAACTTCTCGGAAAAAGTCTTTTTTGGAAAAAAGAGAAATAAAAAAGGCGCAAAAAACCTAAATCGAGTTTTAAATCAATTCCGGAAAGAAATCAAACGATAAGTCCTCGAGAAACGTTATTTTAAGCCTTAAACAATGAAAACGGCTACAAAGCTAAATTGTCCGAACACATCGTCCAACTCACCAAACAAGTGAATCGGACCAAGCGTCAAGACCAACTCGCCATTTTAGCAAGTTGGACAAGCCCGAGCTTGCCAAGATGGCGAGTTGGACCAAGCAACAAAACCAAGCAACAAGAAATACCTTATAAAGTTGATATTGTTTGATGTGGCTTGCAACATTGTAGAGGTGATGGTGGTGTTCCAAAGAAAGGTGAGTTCCAATGTTTTCAAACCTCTTCCACACTTCTTTTGATGCTTTGCTTGAGGAAAAACAAATAAAAAGTTCGGGATAGTTTATATACCTTGTGTTTTAGGTATTTAACCATGGTGTAAATCTATTTTTAGAGTCTTTTTTGGTCAAAGAACATTTTTATAAATCACTTACTCTCCACACAAGGAGAAATTGTTCATCGTTGGCCGCGATGTGACGATGGCAGCCATTGAAGCCGGAGACAAGCTTTCCTCGCTGTTGAGAGAGTTTTTAGTCTAATTAAGGACATCTTTACATGTAGTTCTAAAACTCTTAAATGTCTATTTTTAGAGTCTATTATATGTGTTTTGAGTATGTTTTAGGGTCTTTGCAAGGCCATATACATTTTAGAGTATTCTGGAGATTATAGAACCATTTGGAGCATCAAGAGAAGTGAAGCTGAAAAGTTGAAGTCAAAGTCGTGATTTGGAGTCATAAATTTATCGAAATGAGTTTAAAAATTAATTGAAAGAGGATATAGAAGATAAATTATTTGATTTTGGTTCTTAATGTGGTTGATGTATTGGTGATATTAGAAGTGTGGCAAATAAGTGATGAAGATGTTTGATTAAAGTAATATATTTTCAAAAAATAATAATGATGTTCTCATGAATAATTAAACTTTTTATGGTGAATATGATAAATAAAAAGTTCAAAAAGATAGATTAATTTTGTTTCTTGCCACAATATTAAACTTAACTAAATTTTGACCCGCGTGCCCACCCGAGTGTTTGTTCTTCATAATCATATGTTTTTAACTTTTGAAAATTTGATAAATTTAATTATTTATACTCATTATGTTATAGATTCATATGTTTTTCAAGTTTGACATTGGTGTGTCTTGTCAATGTTATTAGCCTTTATTTATAAAGTATGAGATTGTGTTTTTATTTTATTTTGCTTTTGTTTAGTTTATTTGGTAAATTAAACAATAAAGTATTAGAGGTTTAAGTATACTTGTTGGTTTTATTAAATTATATTATAAATATGATTTTTTTAAGTTGAATATAAAATTCAAATTTTGTATTGATATTTTTAAAACAAAAGCATTATCTAGATAAACCAAGAAAATAATGAAACCAAGCTTAAAAAACATTCAAAAATAAGAAAAATGTAAAAAAAAATTATGTCTGAGTTTGATATTTTTTTGGACCGAATTTAGTTTGATTCGTCGGATTCGGGAATCCGATTTTTATTCCAGCTCTTTTGCATAATAACATTTTGGATACTCAACAATCAAAACAATATCATATGTAATTCACCTTTTGTATAATAACATTTTTGGTTGTCTCTACAAATATTTAATTAATTTATATATTCTAGTTTTTATTTTGCAATAACAATTTAAATATACTGTATACATTTTTATTATTATATAATGTTAATCTATACCAACATATATCTTTTTCAATTTATTTTCATATGTAATTCTTTATCGGTTGGTAATACATAGCAATAAAATTTCACAAAATTTTCCACCCAAAATTTATGAAATACAAAAAAAACAAAAAAAAAACCATAATTTATAAAATGAAATATTTTAATTATATTTTAAATTTAAAAACTACATACATTATTTTTTTATTATTAAGAATCAATAAAATTAAAAATATAATTATATTAATATCATTTAGCATATTTCTATTTAGAATTCCATATATGTACATATATTTAATATTATTATTATTCTAAAATTGAATTATATAAGACCACAAATAAATTTAAATACATAATTGTTACATAATTAATATTGGACACAATATATATAATTTTGACGCTTTCCATGATTCATGATTGATATCGTATTAGTTATGATGCTAGCGTAAAAATAGGTAAATTTTCTATATGCTATTGATTTAGGAAAATATGAAGTTGTTTTCTTTTTCGATTTAGTGCACCAATATATTCTAAAGATATTAACTAATAACTATAATATCTGTAAATATGAATATTATCAATAGCTGTTTAATATACTTATGTTTTGTTGGTTTTGTAGGAATTTGGTTACATCTGTCATATTAATTTTGCTGGTTTACACCTGTCAATATTTTTTTGTCAACAAACTTTTCATCAAAGTTTTGGAATTGGTTATGGTACAATTTGATTTAAGTAAACCACATACACACTTAAGATAAGGATCAAAAGAAAGTGCAATCCACGTGTAACCACTTTTGGGTCTGTAAAGAAAAATCTGGAAGTATTCACTGCAACTCTTCCTCGCCATGTCCGATCAAATCTTCCTGCTATGTCCTTCTTCTCCGGCAAAGTTTGTAGTAGCTGTAAAGCTCACTTCATGAAAACTAAATTTGGATCTAGGAACTTCTCTTCTAGAGAGAAGATGGAGCGCTATTAATAATATTTCTTATTTCTGTCAATTTAAGTTTGCAGTTTATAATCTTAGTGACAATCCATCGTAAATAATAAAAAAAAACTCGACAAAGATTTTTAATTATTACTAAAACGACTATGTTTAGATTAATGGCATTCTGTTGTATTTTTTAGGAAAAGTCAGGGCCAATTATTAATTTTATTCATGTTTTAATAGTTTAGATTCCAATATGCATTGTCAGGTACAATATTAGCTAAAAATTTGGCAACATGGTGGAAATCTTCAATAGAATACTGCATACATCTTGAAAAGAATTAATCTTCATCAATATATGGGGATCAAGTTTCATATGAGATTCTTCAAAGCCGTCTTTACAATCTTCTGCAAAAGTCATCGCTGCGGAGATATGGCCATTTAAGCTACGAGGATCCTTGGCTGCTAAATCCTTGAGATTCATATAATCACAAAACGACACAAGATTCTTATAATCAATGGATATTTTAGTGATTTAAACCCCCAACTATTTTTAAATCGGATGGAAAACCTCCAACTAAAATTTTACGTTTTTAAACCCTCAACTATTAAACCTTTAATGCCTTTAACCCTCTATAAACAAAGTCATCTTTTCTGAACATGAGCCGTTAAATTGAAACACAAAGTTTCATATAATCACATAAACGATATTGAATGCTTAAAACTCTTCTATATCAATAGGCAATGACAATGAGAATTCAATCCTATAATATAAAAAATTAGAGTTTTTTTTTTCAAGAACTATCGAAGGTGAGATAAGTCAAAAAGTTGTGTTGTTTCTAATTCTAATTTTCTCTCTCCTGTTCATTTACTTAACATTCAAAAATTCATATTTTTCTATGCAAATTGATCTTGCATCTGTCCACCTCCTATAGAAATAACACAATTTTTTGACTTATCTCACTTTCGATGGTTTTTGAAAAGGAAGAATAACCTTAATTTTTGATTTGGGTGAATCGTGACTGTCCATGGCCATCGATAAAGGTGCCTTTAAGCATCTTGTGTTTGTTACTGTAATTAAATGAAATGATGCGTTTCAATTTAATGAGTCCATACTCAAAAAAGACGACTTTGTTTACGAAGGGTTAAATGTGTCGTTTACGTGATTACATAAAACTCGGTGTTTCAATTTAACGGTTACCCGTTCAGAAAAGATGACTTTGTTTACTGAGGGTTTAAGGCATTAAAGGTTTAATAGTTGAAGGTTTGAAAATGTAAAGTTTTAGTTGGAGGTTTTTTATCCGATTTAAAAACAGTTAGGGGTTTAAATCACTAAAATATTCATTGATTATAAAAAATTCATGTCGTTTTTATTTTGATTTAACGGATCTCCATTAAGAAAAATGATTTTGTTAACGGAAGATTAAAGACATTAATAGTTTAATAGTTGGAGGTTTAAAAACATAAATTTTAATTGGAGGTTTTTTATCCGATTTAAAAATAGTTGGGGGTTTAAATCACTAAAAACCCATACATATATTACCATCATTGACTCGTCAGTTTAGTTACATGATTTATATTAAATGTTAAATAATTTTTTGTCTTCAGTGGTCAATATATGACAAAGATGATTGGTTAGACGGTAACCGTAGAAAATTTATTGTAGAATTTTGTTTGTATGATTTCTTTTATTTAGTTGTAAGTGATATAGCTTTAAAATTTATTGATACAACAATATATTGTTTAAAAATAAAAATTCTGGTTTTAGAAAATAAAACTTTTATAACCTTTTTTTTTTACTTTTTGGCTGTAACTTTAAAAATTAATATAAAGCATGATTGGTGATTTTGATGGTTATAAATAAAAATCAAAGCTAAAGTCAATTGATACAATCCAACTAATCACCCCCGATATCTTTTAAAATATGCAGATTTTCTTTCTTTTTGTAATGAAGATTATGTTAGACTTAATATAGATTTGATAGATTTACTATCCTTTGATTAAATATTTTTGACATATTTATTTGATTTATTATCATTTGACCACAAACCTACTTATTTTGACAAATTTATTATGGATTTGATCAATTTATTATCTTTTGACCACATATTTACTTAATTTTGATAGAGTAATATGGATTTGATAGATTTGTGTATAGTTTGACCACATATTTATTTACAATTTGATAGATTTTTTAACTTTTGTGACAGATTTAATATCGATTTAACAGATTTGTTGTTTCTTTGGTCACAAATTAATTAAATTCTACTTAGCCGGTTATTAAAAACCGAAAATCATTTTTTAAACTGAAATTAATTAAATATGCTAAATAAGGGTCCCGCTAAATAATGACTTAAAGTCTTGAACTAAACCAAGAAAAAGATTGCATCATTCACACATGTACTAAGCGTAATGGACGACAAGACGTACGTGAATCATTTGGAAATCCAATATATAAAAGGAATTCAGGGAGTGTTTTAACCATGTCCACGTCGACTCAAAAATTCAGGCCAATTAGAAAAGAGTATTATGACACATCATCATAAATTTGTCGCAATCTATCTGAAAATTGGGCCTTCTGTTTAGAATCATTAATTTGTCAAATACGTAAAGAATTTGGACCTTTTGTTTGGTTTCTTAATTATTTATTGTGGCCCAAGTTAAGTCCAATTCCAAGCATGCAAATAACAGTTGCGTCGATTGATTTCGTCTTTTCCACTTCTCTTCTTCGATCTCTGTGTTTTCTCCCTGTTACATTCTCAATCAATTATTATAAAGTTAAAGCTAATCTTCAATGTCTTGCTTCATCTACCCTTCCTACTTCTCCTATATAAAGTTCAAAAGAGTATTATGACACATCATCATAAATTTGTCGCAATCTATCTGAAAATTGGGCCTTCTGTTTAGAATCATTAATTTGTCAAATACGTAAAGAATTTGGGCCTTTTGTTTGGTTTCTTAATTATTTATTGTGGCCCAAGTTAAGTCCAATTCCAAGCATGCAAATAACAGTTGCGTCGATTAATTTCGTCTTTTCCACTTCTCTTCTTCGATATCTGTGTTTTCTCCCTGTTACATTCTCAATCAATTATTATAAAGTTAAAGCTAATCTTCAATGTCTTGCTTCATCTACCCTTCCTACTTCTCCTATATAAAGTTCAAAAGAGTATTATGACACATAATCATAAATTTGTCGCAATCTATCTGAAAATTGGGCCTTCTGTTTAGAATCATTAATTTGTCAAATACGTAAAGAATTTGGGCCTTTTGTTTGGTTTCTTAATTATTTATTGTGGCCCAAGTTAAGTCCAATTCCAAGCATGCAAATAACAGTTGCGTCGATTGATTTCGTCTTTTCCACTTCTCTTCTTCGATCTCTGTGTTTTCTCCCTGTTACATTCTCAATCAATTATTATAAAGTTAAAGCTAATCTTCAATGTCTTGCTTCATCTACCTTTCCTACTTCTCCTATATAAAATTCAATCTCTAAACCTAAATTCATCTTTAAAAAAAAAACTATTCTCCAGAAACTACATCCATGGCAACGAAATCAACAGGAAAGTCTCAGGTTACCACCGGCAAATCTCCCGTGTCGCCGTCTATTTTAAGGATATTTCATCAGGACCAGCTGAGTCGGAGCTTCGCTTACGGGTAATTCATTTTTGGGAGGCAAGAAACATAGTCAAAGGTGGGACCTTTATTAGGTTAGAGCTAAATTTCCGTCGTCAACGAATTACCGATCATGGCAAACCCAACACACTTTTATCAACGAAAGGAAAGCAAAAGAGTAACAGAAAGTCATCCGCCAGCTTCCCAGTCTGCGGCAACTGATCTCGATCAGCTTATCTCGACGTGTTTATCCTAATCAATGTGTTCAGATTCTACGGGTTCTTGATCTTCCTTTACATCAGATTTTTCACCGTCACATCCTTTGAAATCTTCTCAGAGCTCTCTTTGCTTAGTCAAACAAGAGCTATTCTTAACCCTTGATGTGTTAAATGTTTTCACAGCGAGATGACTACACCAAAATGAAATTGAGTTAAACACAGTCTGGGAACTCGAATTTTATTGGCGACGTTGTTATCACCATTGGTGGTATCAAAAGTAGTCACTGCCATCCTAATGTAAGTTGTAACCAAGTCTTAATTTCTGTTTTTTTCTCGCTATGGTTTTACTGTAGAAACGAAAACCTTGATGTCTATAGAATTTGATTAGTGATTAAGTTGAGGCTTACGACTGAGCCCTTTCAGTGTCGAAGCGACTATATAGTTCTACTTCATTTGATAGTTTAGTTGAATCCTCTAGGACGCTTTTAGGTATAACCATTTATAAGTACCTATTGCTAATGTAGTGGTACCTTTTTAATTAGCTCGGCCCCTCTCTGTAGTTTAGAGTTCATCAATTAAATGTGTGAACATGTTTGTTTTTGCAATTATTTATTTCTATTGCCGTTTTAGTGAATGATTGTGGTAGCTATATAACACTGATTTCAATATTTGTGCTTGAATTGGACGGTGTGATACTAGGTGGATGTACCTGACCAACTGAAGGGTTATTGTGGCTGATAAGAACTGTCAGCAAATTCACTACACGGCACCAAACATATATTGATGTGGTGGTGGAACAGCAGAATATGCATTTCACGGTATGAAAAATACATCAATGTACTGTTTGATGGAAGGTCAATGAAACTAGAGATTCTGGGTGGATATACTGAGATGATCCTTTAGCAGGTCGTGTTAATGCAACTGGAATGAACGTAAAGATGAAGAGAACTGATTCCATTGAGTATGTCTTGCTATTTGTTGTCTTTTTTTCCACTCACAAGAGAATATACAGTAGAGTTTGCAAATTAATATACTTTTTATAATTGCACTCAATGCCACTGATTGTTGCAGACAATGAGCTAGAGGCGGGAGAGGCTGACTAGGAAGAGGTGCAACTTTCTGTGAGACGCCTTCCAATGTAAGTGTGAGAGGTGGTCAAGGTGGTAGAGGCAGAGGCCAAGCTTGGCAGAGGGAATAAAGGTGGCCTATCTGGAGATTGTCATGCCTAAAAGTGTGTTCGAAAAATGAAAAAAAGAGATCTAACATGGAGCAGGAAGAACGTGTAGCAGCCGGAGCTAAAGTCGTTGTTGCTTAGACTTGTGCAAGAATCTTTTTACGTGACTCGGTGGCTACGGGAGAGGTGTTTACGTTGGGTAAGAGGTTAGAGGCCTCGATGAATGTACGACAGGAATCAGAAGACAAGGTGATGATTGAGCTAAGAGATAGCGATGGGTTACTAACTAATCCCACGACTAGGAAGAAGTATAAGCTTAAGGCGATCTGTCATGCCGGACCTGTTATTGATCCTGGTGGTATCTTTGATTATGCGAGGAAGATATGAATCATTCCATTGCTATCAGTAGTTAACTCTCTTCATATCCAATATTTTAGAGTTCTCTTTCTCTTGACTTTGTTGTTGTTGGTTGTTTATCTAAAGAATAAAAAATCCAAAGTCATGTAAAAACCAAGTTCCAACAAATGATTTGTTTACGAAGATTGTATATTGGGATGTGAATATGGTGAGTTCGATAAATAAATCAACATTTTCAGGTTCAAGTTGGAACAAACATTCGCATACTTCGATAAGCTAATAAAATTTAACAAAACTCTTAACCAAACATATAATTTCATTAAAATCGTACTATAATTTCATATATTAATTAAATAGCATATTCCTAACCCTACTATTTATAGAATTTATACTGTATTATAAATAAAATAAAAAATTGTCAAAATCATCAAAAAATAAAAGATGTGAAAACTAGCATGAGAATTTCTTTCTCATTCAATGTATATGTCGTATTAGTCTGATTCAGCAGCAAAAAATATAAAATTAAATAAATTAACTAATAATAAGTTTTTTGATCACATGTTTTCTACAAAACTCATGAAAAGTTTGTTAAACAAAATATGTAAGCATTAAAAAAAATAAAAGAATTTTTTTTAGGATCGTTTTTAGTTTATTTTCACAAAATAGAAATCGATAAAAAAATGATCAAAATTATTAAAGAGGTAAATATACATTTATAACCTTAGGGTTAACTAATCTAGACTTAGGATATAGAGTTAAGGGATAGGGTTTTTGGAGGTGAGATTGCAAATATTAAAAAATTAAAATTTTCAAAATAAAACAGACTATTTTAGCCATTTTTGGAGCTATTTTGTGATAAAAAAAAAAAGAACTATTTGAGAAAATTGTCCAAAATAAAATTAAAAATAGTGAAACATAAAAACCCTTCAAATCAGTTAATAAAAACAAAAATATAATTATAACAAAAAATATCTTATCGATTTAATTATTGCCATTTTATACCATCTGCATATACAACAAAATTTGCATAAGAATAAAATTTCAAAAAATGAATAAAAATAAACTTACTACAATGTCGATATTTAAATAATTGATATAGTAAAATAAAAATTATAATTAAATAAAATGTAGTGTCATAATCCGCGCGTAGCGCGGACCGAGAACCTAGTTTGGAATAATAAGTAGAGACAATAAAACCTAAGGTGCCTTCATAGGTTTTCACCAATATATTTGGGATAAATGTGAGTATCGTCCAAATCCTCAAGGCTTAGCTTTTTTTTTCTTTTTACACTGGATAACACAATATATCATTATATAATCTCTAGTTCTATTACCTATATGTTTAACCGAACGACTTTGCTTACAATTGAATAGTTTGGAATTCGAATTCCATACCTGAATGTAAAAAGTCTTTAAACTTTAATCACTAGGCTAAGGTGTTTCCAGAATTATTTTCAGTTAGTACACTTGTACTAAAGAATAAAGATGAGACTACGTTCTCTATTAGTTATGTAGGAAATGGGGTTTAATATGTTACAAAAGAAGTTATCAGCCGTATGTACATTCTCTAGTAACTTTGATATAGGAAAATAAACATTCGTACAAACAAAATTAATTATGAATCTTGTAATAGACAAGAAATAAATTATATCCTCCAACCTAACCAATGTGTGATTCTGTCTCTGTTGGATTCAGAGTTGAGCTTCTTCAAATGTATGTATTAGTATAGCCGAATTGTTTGGCATCTACCTATCATCAATCTAACCACACACACCACCCGAGCGAGCATTGCTTTTTCGCAGTCCTATCTTTTCCTTTATCGCATGCTGACTTCTGTCTTCTAAGCATCTCAACTTCACCTTCAATGGTTTCTGCAGCGCTGCTATTTTTACCTGAGACATTCCATTAGATAGAATGGCAACTAAGTTGAATGTCATCGAAAATTCCAGAAAAAGGATATGAAGATCACTGAAGAAGACATAATGAGAACAACCACCGAAATCAAGAGGTAATGATCGGAATGTGTCGCAGCTGTGTGATCAAATCTGGGAACAAGAAAATTAAGACCAACTAGAATATAACAGCGGTAAAAAATAAAAAAAAAGGATCTCATTGACTGAAATTTGGTAAATTGCCAACAATACTATATTCATAACATCATTTTTCATGTTTATACTAACCATTTTTACCCTCATTTTTAACGAAGGAAAATACATTTATAATTTTATGCTTAACTAATATAACTTAGGGTTTAGAGTTGAAGGGTAGAGTATGGTTTTAGAATGTGGAATTTAGGGTTCTAATAAATATATAAATAAATACATTTATGCTTAACTAATAAAAATCTTATACCTCATAATGAATAAGATATTTTTGAAAATGTTTCTTTAGTGATGGTAAACATAATTAATGATACCAACAAAATTGTAAACATCAAAATTCCTCCTCAAATTTTAAATAAACATTTGACTCATCCCGTCGTCCAATCCCATTTATCAACATTAGACTCAACAATTAATCAACCGATGTTTCAAAATTAAAGTCATAACATCAACAAACCAACAGATAAAAGATGCTAAGATAGTTTGGAGTTTCAGTAGAGAAGGCGACATATATCACAGGTGAAGCAACGGTGGTTCTCGTCGCCGGAGAGCTCGATGGCGGAGATAGCAAGACCCAGTAAAACTGAGGCTTCTCGAGGAAGGGTTTCTAATGCTCGTCGGTGAAATCAAAGCCCCTCTCACCGGAGAAATCAATGCTACTAGAAAGAAGAGGATTTAATCGCCTGAGAAATCGAATCCGACAGCCTTTTCGACGAATCCAAGCTTGTAATTTTGTGGGAACAATAGTAACCATCAGTTAATTGCAGAATGGTAAAAAAAAATAATTAAATCACGGAAAATTTAAAATTTACCGAATGATAGAATACATGTTAAATTGATCAAAATATTTTATATGGTATTTTTATAAAAAGAAACATATATCAATAATTAAACTAATTATTACAACTAGAGGTTTTCTCCTCGGATAATCATTGTAAATATATTTTATTTTGATGTTTAATTACAGTGTTAGCTATCTTGTTTGGATTTTTTTTTTTCTAGAAAAACTTTATTAGTTATTTTATTGATCATTTTAACTTAATTTTGTTCCATTTTTGTTTGGAGTTTGATATTTATTGGTAACTAATTTAACTCATGTTATTTACAGTTTTTTTGTCAAAAATAGAAATTGCATGACTAATTTATAAAACATAATTTTGTTTATTATCGTTGTAAAAGAAGCTCGAAAATGATTAACTTTCAAACAAAACTTAATTAATGTATGAAATAAATAAGATGTGATAATATGATAGAGAGTATCTCAAGAGACTAGCTATAAATTGTGAAGTATGAAAATTAAGCCCTGGAAAATTGATATTTTATATAAGTTTTATATTTTATTTAGTTACTATTATGTTTAATTCAGATAATATAATTCTAGTACTCGAGATAGTAAATTTAGAGTTTTTCTTGGGTTCACCCCCTAGGGTGAACCTCTAGGTTCACCACCCAATCAAAATTTGACATGTCATATTATATTTTTTTTTTAAATGTTAAAAATAGAAAAATAATGGAAATTAAAAAAAAATTAACGTTGCTAACACAGTAAAACCCTAAATCAAACACTAGACTCTAAATCTTAAACATAAAACCCTAAACCCTCAAAAACCCTAAATCATAAATACTAGACTCTAAACTCTAAACTCTAAATACTAAACCCTAAATACTAAACCCTAAATCTTTAGGTAAACCCTAAACCCTTGGTTAAACTTTAAACCCTTGGGTACACACTAAATCTTTGGGTAAATCCTAAACCCTAAAGTAAACCCTATTACTATTATTTAGGGTTTACCCAAATATTTAAGATTTACCCAAGGGTTTAGAATTTACCCAAGGGTTTAGGGTTTAGTGTTTAGGGTTTAGGGTTTAGTGTTTAGGGTTTAGTGTTTAGGGTTTAGAGTTTATTATTTATTTAGGGTTTACCCTAAGATTTAAGATTTACCCAAGGGTTTATGATTTACTTAAGGGTTTAGGATTTACCCAGGGGTTTAGGGTTTACCCAAGGGTTTAGGGTTTAATATTTAGGGTTTAGTGTTTAGGGTTTAATATTTGGGGTTTAGTGTTTAGGGTTTAGAGTTTATTATTTATGGTTTAAGGTTTTACCGACAGTATTAACAACGTCATTTTTTTTTAATTTTTGTTATTTTTTATTTATTTTTATCTTTTTAATTAAAAAATTATGCTATGATGTGGCAAATTTTGATTGGATAGTGAACCTAGAGGTTTACCCTAGGGGGTGAACCCAAGAATAACTCGTAAATTTATATCTGCTTAAAAACTTTTTGGAAAACTCAATTACATTGTAATATATATTATGATTAGGTATATATGTTAAATGAAAATAACGCCATTAATAATAATCTAGTATCAGTATTAATTTTAGTGACATTTATGTAATATTTCAACAGGAAAAAATATTTTCAAATTGTATTTTAGTTTTAACAAGATAGAAGAATGTAGCCTGGTGTAGGAAGGTAGTGAAGAGGTTGTGTTTATGTTCTTTCTCTGGGCGTTGAGTTGATGCGTGTGCAAGGTATATTGAAATCTTTGTTAGTATATAATTGTAAAGAAGCGTTTTGTATATAATTGTATGCAATTAATATGCTTTGATTAATATAAAGTTATTGGTGAGGGGATTTTCTTGGAAAAAGTACACAAATAAACGTCCCCCGGTATTAACTAAGAGTATCTCCAATGGACAGTTCTACCCATTGAAAGTGCTCTAACGAAACTTAAATATTTGATTATAGATTTCTTCATATCTGCTTGAGAGTCTTTACGAATGTCGTAATTATTTATATAAAAATATCAGATCACAAAATGTTGCTTTTTAACATTGTAACATAGCAATAGTTGATTAGGAAAGCATAGCAGAATGATCGACGAAAATATCTTGAATCTCCGTGGACGTGATCAAACTTGATCTATCTAAGTAAGGGCATGTGAGCATCAATATCAGTCACACAAGTTATTCACAATGTACTGTAAACTTACTATCAGGATAACACAACTCTTTTACCATATCTCTTTTACCTGACAGCAACAACATGTTGCTGCACTTTTTTCTTGGGAGATTCAGTATTCAGCTTTAAGACTATTGCTTCTTTCACAGTAACAGTCCCTTGAGTGTTTTCCTATGCATCGGCTAGCATTTCAACTTTATTTTCTTCCGATGCCCGAGGGTCACTTGTGATCTCGACAAAATCAAACGTCAGAAACTTCTTGGAAAAAGTCTTTTTTTTTGTGGAAAAACATAGATAAAAAGACGCAAAAAAACTTAAATCGAGTTTTAAATCAATTCCGGAAAGAATCAGACGATAAGTCCTCGAGAAAGGTTACTCTAAGCCTTAAACAATGAAAACGGCTACAAAACTCAATTGTCCGAACACATCGTCCAACTCACCAAACAAGAGAATCGGACCAAGCGTCAAGGACAACTCACCATTTTGGCAAGTTGGACAAGCTCGAGCTCGCCATTTTGGCAAGTTGGACAAGCCCGAGCTCGCCAAGATGGCGAGTTGGACCAAGCAACAAGACCAACTCGCCATTTTGGTGAATTGGACCAGTCCTACTCGCCAAAATGGCGAGTAAAATCACCCAAGCAATTCTACTCGCCATTTTGGCGAGTTGGACCAGTCCTTGTTTTGGTACGGATCAATCTAACTCTCAGCCACCAACGCTTGATCAGACATGACCGATAACACCGACAAAGATCAATAAACGCGCGACGAGAACCTCGTCGATGCCCACATTGAGAAGACTCTAGCTGGAAACATTTTGATGGTCACTGCAGACGGAAACGCCGCGATGTTTAACCAGATGAAAGAGTTGTTCACTTCCGCCCAGAAGAGGTCGGACGAACAGGAGAAACTCATGAGCCCTCTCGCCAAACAGGTTGAAACCTTAACAGCAAGAGCCAAAAGTAAGATCCCGCGCGGAGCTACCAGAGTCCGTAGCGGAAGGAGACTCGATTACAAAACTCCAAGAAATCGAGCTGTAACTGCTGGAAAGGATTCGACAGGGAATGTCCCCGACGAAACAATCCCTCCAGGTGCGCCGCCAACCACGGAGAATCTTCCACCTTCTGCTAGGGATAACGAATAAAACAACGTCAAGCGCGTCAACCTGAACTCTAATAGTCAGTCTGAGCCTACGGACAAAGACGCAGACGTACATCCGCGTCGCAAAAGGAGCTGTGCGGCTCGGGATGATTCCCAGTTCGATGATCCTATGTATGTGGAAGAAGAAGCAATCTTCCAGGACAAACAGGAAGAACTGGCCGAGGAGAACAATCAGAACACTCGCGGCCAACATCGACAAGGTTGGAAATCTTCCAGCGTAAACCCCAAGATTCGCTACCTCCACGATCATCTCATGAAAACAGTGGCAGAAGTGAGAGCGGTGAAATCTTAAATCCATCTTGCTACTATCACACACCTGAGATCGATCTATTGCTCGAAGAGTCTCCAAAAATCCCTTCACCGTTCGTGTCACCGGAACTAGAGTTTAGGACCCCAGAAAAGTCAGAGTGGCACCTTACAACGGCACAACCAATCCCAAGGCACACCTGTAGGCCTTCCAGATGTCGACGAATGCTGCCTCTTCATCAAAAAACTCCGAGGAGCAGAACTCGAGTGGTTCTCTCATCTGAAACAGAACTCCATGAGAAGTTTTGTCAACTCGCCTCAGATTTTTTCAAGCAATACTCAATTTTCATTGATAGAGAGAAACCTCCAACGTCGACCTCTGGAGCCTATCCCAGGGGGAGAACGAGTCTCTCCGCGACTTCATCAAACAATTCAAGACGCGCTCAGGAAGTGGATAACAAGTCAAAGCTCAAGAAGTGGATAACTTTGGAGAAGCCGCGCACGATCTAAGACGCTCTCCACAAAGCCACAGACTACATAGTGATCGAGGAAGAGACAAAGGTCTTGCCACAAAAGTCGAAAAGGAAAAACCCTCGCAACGACAAGAACGTCCAACCCGGGGAAGAAGAGATCCAAGGAGCTCACAACTACGCCATAACCTCCAAACCATAGCAAGTTCGGACAATGGGCAACACATGGACCCGAAACACAGGTTACGACGAGAATGTCTTATGTGACTTTCACCAAGCCCGCAGCCACTCAACTGTGAACTGCAAAGTTCTCACCGCAAGATTGGCCGTAGAATTGCTTGCGGAAAAACTCGCCGGAGTGACCAACGTAAAAGACCTCGTCCTCAACTCCGACCCCCCCCCCCCCAAGAGGCGACAGGGCTCCTCAAACGGAGAACTCTTCCCAATCGGGAGAAAAGCGCAGGAGAAGGCAAGACGAGAAAGGCATCTATAATAATTGCCGCAGAGTGAACATGATCATTGGAGAATCGCAATACTGCAGCGATATTGTCTCAGCCATCAAAACTTACCAGCGCAAAGCTAATCACTAAGCGCCGGATTCACTTCTCCAGATTATAAAAGTTATTGCTAGTAAATCATGACCTCCCCATAATCTTTTTAGGGCCCTTAATAACAATAAATATTTATGGTTAACCAACTTGAATCTTACACACTTGAATTTCTTGGCACCTTATTTTAGTTATAATAAATATTTTAGTTAAGTTTATTATGTTATAAGTAGATTTAATAATTAATTCTAAGAAATGTCTTAAATCATTTTTTACCAAAAAAATATATTATGTCTTGATTGTGTTTAGATTATAAAACACAATTAAAAATGTAAAGTAAATTTTAAACGTGCGTGCGCCTTTAGAAGGCTTCGCTCGGCACTAGGCATGTAGAACCATAATCAGAAAAGTCTAGTTCTCCAAAATAATTATAATTACTTAGATAGGCATGGGCGTTCGGGTACCCGTTGGCGTTCGGGTCGGATTTTTTGGGTTTTTGGATTTTCGGGTTTACGCTCCTAGGTCCCATACTAAAATTTTATTAGTACGGGTCGGATTCGGATAATAACACTTCGGGTTCGGTTCAAAATTGTATTGCATCCTAAAACCCATAAAGTAATCATATATCATACGGATTTAGGTTATATCGGTTCGGTTCGGATATAACCAAAGTAAAAAACAAAATTTTTGAAGGAAAACATAAAAAAAAAATGTCTAAATTAAATAAAAATTAAATTATCACACATAAAATTGATAAAATAATAATAAAATGTTAAATCAAGCATAAAAACAACATCATTTGTGAACACTATATATTACCTCATAGAAAATAGACTAACTATTTCAATGAACAAATTATAAAGTACTTATTTATACGTAATTGTATACTTAAAACATTTATTAAATTTTTACTATTTATTATTATATATCATATTACCACAAATACTGAATTTAATAATTGAAACACTTATATATATTTCAAAATATTTGTATTGACTATTAATTTCGAATTTTTCGGATTACCCGTTCGGGTTCGGTTAATAATACTTCGGGTTCGGATATTTTTTGTATCATCCTACAAGATCCGTTCGGGTATTTTTACATTTCGGGTCGGATAATGGGTTGGGTTTCTCGGTTCGGGTTTGGTTCGGATTCCGGATTCCGGATTCCGGATTTTATGCCCAAGACTATACTTAGAACCTATCGTAATATTAAATTTTTTTTTGTATGACCTATCGTAATATGTTTGTATAATAAATGTGACGATACAAGTATTAAATTAAACTGTGATTTTTGTTTAATACGTGATGGATGTGTATGTAACTACATTTTTTTTTGTTCAAATAAAAAAATATAGGAATGTGTATGTAACTACATATATCGTATTGGTAAACTTTCGTTTGAATAAAAAAAAAAAGAAACCTTTAAACTGTTAAAATATGCGATTTGATTAATTAAATATTAATAATAAATAGGAATAGGAATATGAATTAATACTCCCTACGTTTCGCAAATAGTGTCGTTTTGAGATTTTATTTTTGTTTCACAAAGAGTATCGTTTTCTATTTTTAATGCAATCTATTAATGTTTTTAGCTTAATATTTATTGCAAAACGTATTGGTTTTATAAATATTTTTATTTATTTAAAACACTATTGGTTGAATATTTATCATTATTAAAAATATTATTGTATTCTAATCATTTTCTGAATTAGTATGCAAATTGTCAAAATGATTCTGTTTGTGAAACAAAGGGAGTAGTACTTTTTAACTTTCATCTTCCATTGACCATTGTTATTATTACAATAATAATTAGATATCCTTTCACCAGGATTTAAACTTTTTAAATCACACATCAGCATATGATCGATCATCTATATGATAGAGATACCTTACGGAACTAAACCAGCAATGTAAGGAACGTTGGTTTGTGGAATCCAACTATCGCCGTCAATAAAACTAGAAACCGTGAACTTCGAAGCAATAGTGGTGTTGATGATATGGTAAGTAGGCCAAGTGACACGGTTTGTGGTGTTTGAACCGGTTCCATAATTGTTATATTCAGCAAAGTATGCCGTTTTCAGTGCGAATTCACGATCAGAAGATTTATCCCAACCAGCTGGTTCAATAAATCCATCGATGTATGTTTGCATGATAACCGTCCTCGAAAAATTATGCCACGGCCGACCAAGATACGTTTTAACCCTATAGTTGCTCCTTGCGAGATCTTTTGTTGGTTTTATCTTACAACCATGGATTACTATTCCGGTTTGGTCCATTGGGTCGGTACGACCTTGTGCTGTAATCTCGTTACTATTGCCTTTGCATGGTCGACGTGCATACAAGTTGCATTTCTGAAATACAACCATAGCGTTACCGAAAATGAAATCGATTGTACCATATATGTCGCATTCTCGATAGAATTGTTTTTCATTGTCGACGCACAAGGTATCTTGATATCCTTCGATACTGCATTTGTAGAAAACGGATAAGTCCCCGTTGCACTTCAATGCCACAGCTTGTCCCTTTCTCGGTCCAGCCGTGTTTCGAATGCTCAAATATTTGCAGATAAAATGTGAGCCTGATGCAACTGTTGTCCATGAACGTACGTAAAAGCCAAAGTTGGTGGTTAGAATAACAAAAAGAAATGAAAATCCTATTTGCAAAATTAGTTATATATGTACCCTCCATTAATGCTCATTTGAAATGCTTTCAAAATTATTTGAGAATCTTACACTATTAAATGCTCTCTCCGTTTCTAAAAAATGTATGTTTTAAGTTTTTCACATTTATTTTAAAAAAACATAAAATTGTAGTCACTAATGTATTATTTTTTTAATGAACTATTTTTCATAATTTTAAACAATAAAATTTTAATAAATACAATTATATCTTTTGAAATGTATAATTTGTCATTAATTAATGTATTGAAAACATAATTAATGTATAAAGAAATTATATATGTACCCTCCAATGCTCTTTCAAAATTATTCTTACTTATTTGAGAGCTCTTACACTATTATATACTCCATCCGTTTCTAAATAATTCATATTCTAGCAAAAAAAAAATATTCAAAAAGTTGCATTTTTAATGTAATTTTTAGATGGTAATAATGATAAATTGTAAATTTCAAAAAAAAAATTGTATTTATTGAATTTTGATTGGTTAAAAGTTATGGAAAATAGTTAATCATAAAAAAATTATATATTTAATACTAAAATTTAATATATTTTATTAATATGTGTGAAAAACTTAAAGGATATAACAATTTGAAACGGATGGAGTATTTTTTACTGAAAACTTGAAAACAAAATTTTGATTCTACGTAAACGATTTATGGGAATATTAACTTACTAAATGTGGCCGAGTCACCAGTTTGCCATCCATCATCAGAGTTATGGTTTCCGGTGATGATTGTCCGGTTAATACCGGCGCCACTCATCATCAAATATCTCTTATTCTGATCGATTTTTATATATTCTTCATATACTCCCTCCATTATCTTTATATGAAAATAACCTTCATCTCCGTTACTATTATTTGGAGCCATTGCAACCGCATCATTTATGCTACTGAAGTTCCCAAACCCATCCTTGCTAACAGTTACGGTTGCTCTAATCTTGACACCATCGCCATCGGTATCATTATGGAGAATGCTTTTTGAGATAGCCACGCGGCGGCTTGCAAACGAATCAGAAGAGAATAAAGAAATTATGATAATGATGATGAGGTATAAGGTTGCAATCCGAAACATCTTTTTCTAAATATTCTTGTATTACTTTTCCTTAACAAAGTACACTAAAATAATTGTGTATTGTTGTTCCTTAAATATTGTTTTGGCAGAGCATGTTGAATGGAAAGTAAACATTTAACTAAGCTTGAATGGTTGGTCAGTGGAATATTTCGTTAGTTGAATAACTGGAAAACTCAAAAAGTAAATAACTAAGTACAACAACAAGACATTCCCTTACTTATGCGTAAGTCACAACTAATTTCTGAGAAGGCGACACGTGTCGTAGGTTAACCAGTTTTGCTTGGTCAGCGCAGTGGGCTTATTTTACTTCGCTGGCCCATTACATTTTAACATTATCTTTACCTTCATTTCATTTTACTTTACATAATTTTCCTTTTTAGATATTAAAACTTCAGCAAACAAATATCTTTCACTAACAAAGTTAAAATTCGATGAAAACTTGACACTAAAGTTGACATTAACAACACATATTATAATAATAAGCTAACACATTCATCATCCTAATTAATGTTTCTCCACCAAAGATCCACAAATAATTCACAAACTAAACAAAAGAAAAAAAAAATCAAACTATTTGAAAACTCGGTGTATATCTTCTTTGCATCAAACATATATTTAAAGAAAAATCAAATCAATCATATTCGAACTATGATGTGATATAGTCAAAAAATTTAATACTGATATTCAGCTTAAGTTGAAAAAGATAAAATTTAGTACGGGCTTAGACATTTTGGACCTAAAATGCTACAATAACGGGACTGAAATACGAAGAAGCCCAAATAACGGCGTGTCTTATTTATTTATTTATTTGGAATTAAATAGCAAAATAGTTAGATTTTCTAGGAGATAATATACTTTTAACACTGGAAATATATAAATTGACTGATTCTTATTTCTTTTTGTTTGATATATAAATGCATGCTTTTAGAAAATATTAAATGATACTTTCGCAGTGACGATTCTTCCAAGGTGGTTGCATGTGCTTCATCGTCTAGAATCCATTCTAAATATTTTACAGTAAATCTCTCTTAATACTTTCTTGAAGTCACAACACAATATCAGTAACTCTTTATCAAAAAAATGAAAAACCAGTAGTTTCACTACACAATCATTAACTAAAGAGAATTTTAATAAACAAATAAAAAATAAAAGAGAAAAGTAAATGAACAGTTCATCAAAACAAAAGAACACAGCTCGACATTTGTTAGAATCTCGACACTTTAAAAGAAAAGACACAAACGTAATGGCTTCGTTTTCAGTAGAACAAGAAACGACATTCATTTCTTGATCTCATTCTCACCGACAGGTGACCAAACATCATCTCTAACCTGTTCAATTATACAGTGGTTTTAATCAAACAATTGTTATCATACATGTTTTGAACAAAATCACGTGTTGCATTATTAAAAATAAGGGTCCCTTGAAAAAACAAAGCACATGATCAATTTGTTTCCAGAGATTAACAAAAGAAAAACTAAGTAATGCTCTTTAAGTATCCTATGATCCTGTTTGGATTTTAATACATTTGATCTATTGTCAATTCGTTTGACATTCATAATTTTACATCTACCGGTCAATCAAAACTAGTTATTAACAAGTTGAACTGAATCAAACCAAAATATACTATTTAAATCCCGAAGACCGAATATAATTAGAAGTTAAAATAAAAATAAAATCATAGTCCATGTTCTTAAAAAGTTTTTTAAAAATAAAAAATAAAATATAGAAATCAAAGTCATGTTCTTCTATGCATTAAAACCAGTCTGGCTAGCTGAGGTTCTGCAATGTGCAGTAATGAACAAACAACCAAATATTTAAAATTATTATAAGAAATGAAAGATGGCATTAAATGCATCCACTTAATTTTCCCATGAACATCTTAACTGTCTTTTGATCCCCAAGCTATCTCCTCCATCTTCCCAATAGATCTGCCAGTCTCTGTGATCCAAGAAAAGAAAAAAAAAGAGATGACAACTTTCAGTGAGTTTCTGTTTCTCTAAGCCTAAACACATCACCAAACCCTGAAAAAAGTTCAGAGAAAATGCAGAGTTCCCTCCAAAACCATGTATTGTCCTTCACTTTCCTTCTTCTCCTTCTTCCACTACTCTCTGAGTCTCAGTTAACTCCAAGTGAATCAAAAACTCTCCTTGATATCCAAAGGCAGCTACAATATCCACAGATTCTTCAGTCATGGACCAATACAGCCAACTTCTGCAACCTTCCTTCTCCTTCATTCAAAATCATCTGCTCCAAAGGTCACATAACAGAAGTAACCATCACCGGAAACAGAACCAGTAAGCTCTCTGGAAGATTTGAAGAGCTCTTCACTCTTCTTACAAAACTCTCAAGCTTAAACACTTTGTCTCTTACCTCGCTCGGTATATCTGGTCCTCTCTCTCCTAAGATCATCACCAAGTTATCACCTTCTCTCCAGTCTCTCAATCTCAGCTCTAATTTCATATCCGGGAATATTCCAAAAGAGATTTCGTCTTTGAAGAATCTGAGAAGCCTTGTTTTAACAGACAATCTGCTCAACGGTTCTGTCTTTGATCTCAGAGGGTTGTCTAATCTTCAAGAGCTGGATCTGGGAGGTAACAATCTCGGTCCTGAATTGCCTTCTCTCCCAAGTAACCTCATCTATGTTTCATTGAGGAACAACTCCTTTAAATCCAAGCTTTCAGAACAGATCAAGAAGCTGAATAAGCTTCAAAGTTTAGACCTTTCTTCCAACGAGTTCACCGGATCGATTCCCGAGTTTCTGTTCTCTCATCCTTCTCTTCAAACTCTCAGTTTGGCTCAGAATATGTTTAGCGGAACGCTACCAAACTCTTCTTGCAGCTCCTCAAAGGTTAGAAGAACTTTAGACGTTTCTCACAATCTTCTAACCGGAAAGCTTCCGTCTTGCTACTCTTCCAAGAGTTTCAAGAACCAGACAGTGCTCTTTTCATTCAATTGTTTGTCTTTGAATGGGACTCCTAACGCCAAATATCAGCGTCCGCTTTCATTCTGTCAAAACCAAGCCAGCAAAGCAATAGCTGTGGAACCTGTCCCCAAGGTTGAAGAGAAAGATTCTGCAAGAATCAAACTCGGCATGGTGATTCTGGTAATCACCGGTGTGGTCATCCTTGGAGCAATTTTGGTTGTGTTGGTTTTGATTGTCCTGAGAAGAAGAAGATCAGAATCAGAAGAAGATACTTTTGAAGTAAACAACAACAACAATGATAGACATGCATCTGATAAAGTCTCAGTTTGCAGTACCACAACCACCAGCACTAAGTCATTACCAGATTCAAGTATACAAAGACTATTACTATTGCTTTATTGATTCCGTTTTTCTCTCTAGCAGAACAATTAAAAGACCTTTTTTACGAACGTAGGACGTGTACCGCAGACAATGAGATCTGCAGTGATTGGTCTGCCACCGTACCACATTTTCTCCTTGGAGGAACTGGAAGAAGCGACTAACGACTTTGATGCAGCAAGTCTTCTCTGCGAGCAGGTAAACACAACAACAAACATAACATGAAACTACATAATATAAAGCCTGATTGGTTTATATATATTGGTATTCCAACAGCTGTACAGAGGTTGTCTCAGAGAAGGCATAGCAGTGACAGTGAGATGTATCAAGCTGAAGCAGAAGAATTTACCACAGAGCTTAGCTCAGCAGATGGAAGTTTTATCAAAGCTAAGGCATATGCATTTGGTTAGCGTTCTTGGACATTGCATTGCTAGTAACCAAGGCCACAATCAACACGCTGGGCACACCATCTTTATTGTTCAAGAGTATATCTCAAACGGGTCATTGAAGGACTTTCTCACAGGTAAAACCTGACAAACACAGAAGACAACATTCAATTTTCAGTAGATTCATATGGGAAGGTTTTAATCAGATTGTAAGAAGAAAGAGGTGATGAAATGGCCTCAGAGAATGGCGATAGCCATAGGAGTCGCTAGAGGGATACAGTTCTTGCACATGGGAGTAGCACCAGGAATATTTGGGAACAATTTGGATATAGAGAAAATTCTGCTTGATGGAACACTCACTGTAAAAATAAGTGGCTACACTATTCCTCTACCATCCAAGGTATAAAACACTTTGCATAATTTTTCATTCTTTCTTCTTTTAATTCAATCTAAGAGATTTTCTGGCATTTGTAGGTTGGAGCAGAAAGCCATCAAGTCAAAACTCCACGGAGGTATATATCTCTGAATATATGATAAGATTTGCTTTCTTGTATCAAATTCTGAAACTTGTGTAATGGAATTATGTGCAGTAATGAGGATGGAGAGAAAGAAGACGTGTACCAGTTTGGAGTGATACTACTTCAGATCATCACAGGGAAAGTAGTAGCTGCAGGCTCTTCAGAGATGGGAAGTTTGAAGCTTCAGGTCTGTTATGTTTCAGATTGTCAATTAAAAAACTTTTTCATGCTTACAAAGTGTTTTGTTATATCTGGCAGCTGGAGAATGGTTTGAGAGATGAACCATCAGTGTTGAGCAGCTTAGCAGATCCATCTGTTAAAGGATCATATGCTTATGAGTCGTTGAGGACAACAGTGGAATTTGCTATCAACTGTCTTTGTGAAGATCAGAGCAAGCGACCATCGATTGAAGATGTTGTATGGAATCTGCAATATACAATTCAAGTGCAACAAGGATGGACAAACAGTGGGAATCATGAAGCAACCATGAAGGCAATATATGAATGAGAAAATTCTCCACGAAAAAGCATAAGTTGTAGAAACAATAAGGCAAGATGAATGTAGAGACAGGTCAATAAGTCAATATGTAGTCTCATGGATTACAATGTTACATGGACTATCTTACATTGAAGATTCCAAGCTAACTTAGTAACCTCTTGTTTTAAACAAAGCAAAAGAAGATATCTGAGAATGATCAAACTGAAATAGATATGATAATTACGAAGATGAAAGTGGTTGAGATAATACATGAAAATACATAGAAACATTAAAAGCAACAATCACAGAGTTTGAAAAACACACGGAAGAAAGCAAAGAGAAAAGAGCTGGTGGAACCAAACACATGAGAGGAGGTTCAATGTTTTTGAAGACAAATGCTACAGAATATGATTACTAGTCTGCAGTCCAGCTTTGTTCCACAACCTCGCGGACTCTTCTGTTGTACTCGCGTTTGCTTTCGCTGAACATTCGTGCAGCTTCGGAATTCGCAGGTGAATTCGGATTAGGATCACAGAGCAATGACTGTGATTTGAAAGAAGAAAAAAAAAAGATAGTTCAGCCAATGTGATCAGATCAAGAACACAAACACTTAAAAATGAGATCCATGTAAAAGGACAACAGAGGAAGCAGAAGAAGAACAATAATCAACTGATTTTCTTTTTAGAACAAAGAAAATCATATTGATTTTCTTTCAATATGAACCTTTCTATTATTATTGTTTACCTGAATGGAGGTAAGTATAGCAGCAACATCATATATAGGACTCCACTGGTTTTGGAGGATGTCCAAGCATATACTCCCATCAGCATAAACTGCAGGACAGTGAGCATGTGTGAACCACATGCACTCTAGAATAAGAAAATGCTAGTGTTGTTTATCTTTTAACTTACTGTTCGGATGGAACATCCGTGAAACAAACCGAACTGTCGGTGGTTTGTTTGGATAATCTTCTGAAAACTGCAGTGAGAGTTTGAAAGTACCTGACAAGATCATACAAGAGAGAACATATATGAAAAATTGCCAAAAATACCAAGATAAGTGTTTACAAATATAACAAAACTTTACCTCCATCCCATGGGGTGTCATCAGGCCTGCAAATCGAGAAACAGAAGGAGGCGTAAGAAAAAAAAGCACAGTGAGAGTCTTTAGAGAATGTTTCTGTAACCAAAAAGTAAGTAAGAAACAAGGTTACAGTTACCCGAAAATAACAGCATTCCAGAGCATGATGTTGTTGTCTTGAGGAGCACCGCTAATTCCAGCAGGGGGGTCTTGCTGCAACCTCTTGAAATCCCTCATCAACCTCTTCCTCGCTGGAGTCGACATCCTTCTCTCTTACTCTACCAAAGATCACAAAAAATCAGGACTTTGCAATCAGATTCAACAGCAGACTTCTGTTTCTGGCAACTGGTTTCAGTAATACATTTGAAATCTGACGACGATGATCATAAAGCTACCTAGCTTAGAAAGCATATCAATCGCAAATCGGATAAAGTGATATCTTTTCTGTTAACCTATGAAAACTCTTAAGACCGGATCAATTCACCAAAAAGATCCAAACTTTGATAAGCATCGTCGAATAAAGATCATAATTCATGAGAGAGAGAGATCTCACTGTTGAGCAAAAAAAGAAAAAAAAGGAACGGTGCAGGTCGTCGTCAAGCAAGCATCTCCCGTCGTGATGATGATGAAGGCCGGTGACAAGAGAAATGATCAAGTGGACAACCTCGTATGACGCAAGCAGTGGTGGTCTTCTAGATATTTGTCCGGGCGATGCAAGAGAGGGTGCTGCTTAACCGGAATTAGACCGGTAAATCATAATAACCGATCTGAACCACACCTGAACCAACAATCTTATTATATACAGTATTGTTGTTTTGACCCGAGTTTAGCAATCTTTACTGTTGTTCTATCTGCGTGTAGTCACTGTGGTGGCAATGTCGAAAAGGGATTTCAAGTCTTTATTTTGATGCAGGGAGTATATGGATTTAAACCTAGTACAGAGAGCACATTGGTTGATCTTTTGGGAGATTAAGAGAAGCCAATAATGATATAATAACATCAAATGTCTCTTCGGTTTACTCTTCTTTGTTTGGTGCATGTAGGCAACACCTGGATCCAGTACTTGGAGAGGAAGTGGCAATATACTGCATTAGAAAGATGGCAAGATATGGATCCCATTTGCTTTAACCGTTTGCTCTTCAATAAAAAAAGTCGTATAACACAAAATGAGTTTTTCCTACACAACAACACATCCCATTTGGTCTAAAACACTACTTCAGTCTCTACTGCTACTCGTTGTTTGCGATAACAAAAAGATGGGATGGACACAAGAACCGAGTTTGCAAGGTTGTCTGTAATTCTCAATCATCTACTCCATTCGTAGTCTCCTCCATACTTAGGGGACGCGTTGTTAAGACGGTTAGAGTCTTCTGGTTTGATGGAGCTTGCAAATGCTTGCCAGCCTATAAGGTGGGGCAAGATGAACTGCGACACAATGTGTAAAGTTAGAATAAGGGTCTTTTAAAAAGAGATAAAGAGACTGTGAGAAAGAGGGCTTACGTTAAAAGCAGAGATAAGAACAGCAAACTCTGCTTTAGTGATTGGTATGTATACACTTTCATCTACATTCAAAAGCTTGTTTTGAACACCTTGATGAAGAAACAACAACGAAAAAACAGAAGAGCTTTTAATCATGAGAATACCAAATCAGAAGTCCAGAAAAAAAAAAAAAAGATTCACTTACTCAGGTTAAAGAAGCGGCCAGAACCATCTGGAAGGGGTTCAACTTTCAGCACTTTCCTCACTTTACCTTCATCACTACTACAACAACCACAACCCAACATTGATTCAAGAATCAGAACTAAACGAACAACAGAATCTGTGTAATCAGATAGATCTCACGGGGTCCTAATCAAATCATACCCTTTTCCCTTGTTAGGATCATGGAAGAATTCACATGATTCCCTCGGCCCAAGGCTAACTAAATTACCAATCTCTGTAACTGATAATGAGAACACCTGCATCAAAACATGAACATACCACAATCATAAAACAAAGTAAAAAAGGCTACTTCTTTCACTACAATCATTATCACAACGTCCACATATGATCTAACCACAATCATAAGGTTGAAAGTAAAAGGTCATTTCTTTCACCAAACCAAGTGATGATCACTATCACAATCCCATAGAAAAAAAAAAACTAAAGTTAAAGATAACACCAGACCTGTTTCCTGCTCCAATCGTACTGACGAACACCAGCTGCAGGAGCAAACTGTAGCAGCAAGAAACCTTCCTTCGAAAGCTTAAACGCACCAGACTGAACAAAGACAACGGAGACCAATCTAAATAATAGATGCAGAGACGATTCAATAGAGGATTTGGTAAAAGAGACATACTTCTAAAGCCACAAACTCTGGCGCACGAGGCTCTATAGTAAGAGCAGCTTTCCCTTTGTAAATCGAATGACCCACATAAAACCGTGGCGAAGAAGATCCTTCCCCTAATCCAAACGAAAACCATACACAAACCACAAGTATAAGCTCTATGCTATCGAAAGTTCTGGACTTTCAAGCTTCCATTTTCAGAATTCAAACAAAAGGAAGAAGCTTTCAAGTGGGTTTACCATTTTGTGGAGAGTAAGCCGGAGAAGATGAGTCGCTATACCGAGACTTCACCGTTAGCTTCACCCTCTCCGTTGGTTTGACGACAAAGCAATGCCCTTTTCTGACAAAACCACCGGCGGTCAGAAAACGAGCTTCTGGGAATCTATGGGTTAAGAAGATTCTAGAGTTTACCGCCATAGGAGGAGAAGATAAGAGCTGCGACATCGTCTTCTTTTCCACTGGATACGACGGAGGAATAAAGGTTTCAAATTTCAACTAAGGAGAGAGAGATAACTTTTCGTTAATTCGCTTTTACCATATTTAATTAAAAACCTTACAAAATTGCCCCAATAGTTATACCTAAAAAATGCACGGCTTAGATTTATTTACTACGCTTGTGTGTATCATCAACGGCCTAGATTAGTTTATTAAACAGACGACACCGTTTTGCAGAAACCGGCATTAAATGAGAAGGTTTACAGTTTATTACGCCGGCGAGCTAAGTTTCACACATCGACGCCGAAGAAGAAGAAGAAGAAGAAGAAGGCTACCTTTTTTATTGAACATGGCTATGCAATCCGGTATTGGGTTAACCAGGATTTTGATTCTAGCTGGAGCAGGTAGGTAACTAGGATTTCTCGATAATCACTGTAAAGTCTCTGAAGAGTTATTGAACCCTCTTTCTGCATCTGAAGGTTATACAAGTACGGTTCTGGTGAAGAATGGAAAAATGGCGGATCTTTTGGGGGAGCTGCAGGTAACGAGTAAAGCTTCTTGTGAGTTTTGAATGAGAAGGGTATAGTAAAAAAGGTTCCTTTTGTTTTTGTTTTTGTTTTTGAAGTCTTTGGTGAAGCGATTTGAGAAATCAGGAGATCATTCAGATGACGATTCTGATGACATGGCTACTCAGGTAATGTTGTGTATGTTAATTGACGTGAAGAGATTGTTTGAGTTAGAATGTAACTATGTCTGGGTATGTTGTAGATGCAACGTTTAGCTATGGAGATCCGGCAAATATCCTCGTCAAGGCAGATCACTGTCATGAATGGAGCTCAAGGAGGTTTGTTTCTGATTTGGTATTTTTAAAGAATGTGTGTTAAGTAATCTCTGACGTTCTCTGCTACGTTTTCCAGCTGACTTCACCCCATTGATCGTCCCAGCAGCCACATTAGGAGCTATAGGTTATGGATACATGTGGTACAAGGTAAGTTATTATTAGTTGTTTGTTTGTAACTTGGGATCACTTCTATGAAGCTAGCTGATGTTTTGTTCCTGTGGTTTAGGGTATGTCATTCTCTGACATCATGTGCATAACAAAGCGGAGCATGGAAGAGGCAGTCTCGAGCTTGACTAAGCATTTGGATACCGTTTCAGAAGCTATTTCTGTAGGGTGCTTCCCTCATCATTTGTTGCTCAGGCCTATGTTCTTTAAGGGATTCTAATTGTATAGTGATTTTGCTTTTATGTTGTTGGTCAGAATGCTAAGAAGCACTTGTCCGAGCGGCTTAAGAGGACGGACGATAAGATGGAATTGCAGAAGGATCTCTTAAAAGGAGTCCAGGACAATGTACTAATATTGCATTAAGTATTAACTAGTTTCCAGAGCTGTTCTATGTTTTATTTTTTAGGGTGATGTTAATAGAATTTCAAATCTATGGAACAGGTGGGTTTGGCTCTAGAGGATCTTGCTAACATTGGAGATGATTTTGACGCAATGCATAGCATGTTTGGTGGTATGGTGCGTGTGAAGCTGTTTCGAAAAACCTTTTTTCCTGTTTTGTCTGATCACCAATAAGACTCTTACTCTTTTTCTTAACATTAGCCTAACTAGTGTATATAGCAAACAAAAAATATATATACAGAGCTTCTAGAGGTGATTATTTGCATACTGATTCCATTTAAATTCTCATGTCTTTCAGGGTGGAAAATTAGATAGTATTGAGTACAAGCAGGTAACTTCATTTCCTTTTTGCTCAGCTCTATGACATTCGTGGGGATCATTTACTTATAGATAAAATGTCATGTTGTTGTTGTTTTTGTTTGTTTTCTTTGGGCAGAATATTGCCAATATGGGTTTAATGTATATATGCGACTCTATGGGCGGAGAAAATCACAAGATGCCGGATATTCTGATGCAGGTAAGTATTCTCTTGGAAGAGAAACATATGAATGCACATGCACATGGTTGCTAGCAATAATCTGCTGGTCTTACCTCTCAACTGTTTTCCCTAATGATAACTTGCTACATGTGGTATTGCAGGAGAAGCTTCGACTCTCTGGGAAGTCAAACACATGTATAGTAATTACAAACGAAGAAACTTCAACCTCAGAGGTATATTGTCTTATCAAATACAGTCACGGATAGGTTTACATGCAGAAATTAGTAATCACTAAACCTCTAAACCTACACCTATCTTATCTGTGTCTTGACATGTTGCAGGGTTTGAAAGAAAGCGATAAGATAGAGCTACTTGAAGGCTGATTCAGATGGTACCAAATATCATCAAGCCTTGATGATATAGTAGATGTAGTATAGGATATACGGAGACTAGGAGTGATTATTATGTAATGTCCTTTGGGGCAAGAAAGAAGATTTGAATAACAAAAAGAATGAACCCTTTTTTTTTTACAGCCAAAAGAAATGAAGCCTAATGATTATCCCTACTGCATTATGCACAATTTGTTACACTTCTTTTTCTACAGTCTCTTCTTGTTTTGTTACCATAACAACACGGCGCTCACACACACACACATGGAACTTTTAATCAGCAGGACTTGCCCGGTCTGCAACCAAGCGTACCAGCATCCTTGGTGAGTCTTCTTACCTTTGTTCCAGGTTGAGGCCGGATCGCAAACTTCCTATGGATTGGGTTTTTCGGAGCAGGGCTCCACGCGTTCGACCTTCCTGAGTTTACAAAGTAAGCTCCGTTCAAGAAGTAATCTCTCTCTGATTGCCAGTTCCATAATTTCCACTCTTTATAAGGTGTATACTCTCTCTTTGTGACCTGCGCATTTGTTTTCTTAAAAGTCGTGTCTCAAGTGTTGTGTAGTGATTAGAGAAAGTGTAGTTGTACCTGCTTGCAATTTTCCTGAGGAGGAGCAATGAAACGGTTGCCTTGACTTATAATGGTAGGGTTCATGTTCCCACCAATTGCATACATTTCCCAGTGAGTGTAGTCATTGTTCACTACATGGACCAAACCGTATCTGGCCCTTGGCATTCTCTGAACCAACCTCTTACCAAAATGGTTAAACGCAACCGTTATCTGCATCTTCTTGTCGATCACATCCTCGTTTTTACCCCCAAACAACATCACCTGAACATCCCAAACAGGACCACAACCTTAAACATGTCAAGCATGAACCATTGTGTTTATGTTTTGGTTCGGTTTTATGCTGCTTTACCTCGTTATGGTCGGTTAAATGAGAATTGGAGATAGTAATGGCCGTAGATCCCATTATAGCATCGATCATTCCATCAGAACAATGCGTCATGGAGACATGATCGATCCAAATATTTGTAGCTCCGAAAATATTGATCCCATCACCATCACTCTTTGAACGATGCCCAACATGATGTTCGCAGTCTCTAATCAACCCACCAGCCCCACATTTAATGTTTTTGATATGAATATTGTGTATGATCACATTCTTCACAAACTGTAACGTTAAACCTGCACCTCCCGTTATATGAACATTCGCTCCTCGACCATCGATCGTTTTATCGTTCGTTATGATCAGTTCTTGCTGCAGTTTTATGATCATGCCTCTAGCAAAAACAATCCATAACGGTCTGTCCCGAGTCACTGCGTGTCTTAGAGTTCCTGGCTTAGGGTTGACGAGATCGTTGTCGGATGCGTCAGTGACTACGTAGAACTTCCCCTTTTTACCTCCTGTTGTTCTCCGGCCAAATCCTAGGGCGCAGTCCGCTAGCTTTTTCCGGTTCTTCTCCCAGTTCTTGTCTCCTCGCCAGCATTTATCTATGGCGTTAAGGGAGTGGTACCTTCCGCCACGTCTCTTTGTTCTCCGACCGCGTCTAACTTGTCGGAGCTCTCTCCTTGTTCCGTTGTCTACATCATTCGTCTCCATTGCTCTGAGCAGTAAAGAAAAAGAAGAAAACATTAAGTTTACTCCTGCAAGAAGTTAGGTTTTAAAAGACATTAAGTTTACTTGTGTTCGTAGTTAGTTTTTTTTTAAAGACAAATAAAGGGTAAGATTAACCCATGATTTGATAAAAAAATTTTATTTTTTTTTATTTTTTTACTTTTCGGTTAAGAGACGGTTCTTAGACCATCTCCATCAGGGGTTCTTAGGGAGGGGTTCTTAGCGGGATTTAAGAACCGGTTCTTAACTTTAACAAAGAAAAAGTTAAGAACCGGTTCTTAAATAAGGATTTAAGAACCGGTTCTTAACTTTTTCTTTGTTAAAGTTAAAAACCGGCTCTTAAATCCCGCTAAGAACCCCTCCTTAAGAACCCCTCCCTAAGAACCCCTCAATGGACATGCTCTTATATTCTTATTTAAGAGACGGTTCTTAGCTTTTCTTAGTTAAAAGCTAAGAAAAACTAAGAAAAACTAAGAACCGTCTCTTATCCGAAACTAAAAACCTCGGTTAAGAGACTGGGGTTATGGTCTAACGAGTTTTTTTTTTAGAACGTACAGTGCTGCATGGTAGTTAAAGTGGTCCGTGACGTTAAACGGGTTCGGGTCATAAGATTCTATAGTTTGTCGCAACGCGTCGGCTTGACGCTGTGACCAGTATTCATCGTATACCGCGACGTGAGCTTGAACCAATGGAGCCACGACGGCCAGAGACAACGAGATGAAGGCGAAAATGTAGCTCCCAAGATTCAAATGAGCAGCCGCCATTTGAAATCGACGGTGAGTTTTTTATAACTTATTCTGGTGATAGAGGACCCTTGGAACTAGGGTCGTCCAAAAAAAAGTTTTCTGGTCGGCCTAGGGTTTAGAAATAGATGATCGGATTCATAGGTTGCTTAAATAACAAGGAACTTGGATGAGAGGGAAGACATGAATGGAGGATTAATGATTAGCAGAGTAGTTATTATGTAACCATTGATTTTTAAAAACTCTCTGATGTTTTTGTTTTTTTTTTTGCAAAACCAATTATAGTTTGGCTGATTCTTTTTATTGTTCTTTCTATGTTTTATCCTTCTTTTGTGGAATATATTGAGTTATTTTTGTGTGGTATTTATATTTGGGTTTTGTGCTAAAAACCCTAAATATTTTATCGGATTTGTTTCAAAATGAGTTCAGTAAATAGTAAGATAGATTTAAAAAAAAAAAAAATAGAGAAAGATTCTCTTTAACATATCAACACAGGACCTTTTGGGATGGACTTTATACGGTACAATTACACTAGCTTGTCGAACATCTACCATATCAGGAGATCAATGTTTCTCTTCCGCACAAACTGATCGATTACAAAAAGAAAACCTGAAAACTGAAAACTGCTCTCCAGATACATCATTTCCTATATATAGAGAATACTGAACCACATTAGTATAGTTATTGATTCTCAATGTGGAGGATGTTGCACAGATGAAGAATCCATGGAACATCTCTTTCTTGACATGTATGTTAGCGTGGATCACATATTACAAATGAGATTCTCTTGGATTCTACTAGTTCTTTTGAAGACAAATTTCAAGCAGTGTTAGATTGTTATAGTAACATAAATCTTTCTCATCAGTTTAGAAAACTAGTGTTATTGGATTTTTTTTTTTTGAAGAAGAAGAATTGGAAAAGTTGAAATCTCCTTATAATACAAAAACAGAACAGTGGATGGTTCTAAGATTGACTTTACAAACTGAATGTATGCAACATGTATTGATGCAAAGAAATCCACATCTACAGTTTGAAAGTGATAATAAAACGGTATTCAATCTACTTTAATGTGATTGAAATCAATTTATTCGTTAATGATGGACTTGCAAGATATTCTAACCAAGCAGGTGATTATCCTGTTAAAGTGAATTATAATATTATTTTGTAACCTTCTTCTGTATTCCATCATGTATTGAAACAATCTTCCTTGAGGATCAGTCAATTTTTAGTTAGTGAAAGAATGAAGAAAATAAACATGTAAAACATGTTTGGTAGTGGTTGGTTGCATGAAGAGACAAAACAATATAGCCCAGTGGGCTGAGTTAAGCCTCTGGTCCAGTCCATAAAAGCAATGATTGAATGACACGTGGTATCCTGTTGATATGATAGACAGTGTAATTTGCCGCGTAAGCGAGTTTGCTTCGATTAGATACTCAAGCGAAAGCCACACGTCAGTAGAAATGGATAAGTATGGACAGTCAGATTCCTTGTCGTTTTCCTGTATTTGCTTACGTGGAATCTCGGTTTATTATAGGACCCCACGCTCCTACTAGCAGATGTGACAGGAAATATATGAACAAAAAGATTAGCCGACACATCCGGTGTGATATTAAGATTAATCCTGATTACCATTGAATATTTTCTTATCACATTGCTATTTCTGAATTCATAACATTTCCAATTATATTTTTAATCAAACAAGAAATTAAAATAGGAATCCAATTGACTCCAACATATGATTCTAAAATATTGTTTTTCTATTTTTACTTTAAATATAAAAATAGTTATTTTCAGTGTTCTAAAATATTATTTTCCTATTTCCATATGTATATTTAATAGATTACTATAATTTACGAATGTATAAGCTACGTAATTAATAATTTAGACATTTTCTTAATTAATTTAAGTTTAATCTCTGTTTAGTATTTTTTAAAATACTGCTTATTTTTTTAATATAGAGATATTTTTAATTTTAAATAATAATAAAACTGAAATAATTTTTTTTCTAAATAATTTATTATAGAGAAGATATGAATGTTTTAGACTAACTCAATTATGTTTTTATGTTGTTATTAATTTATGGTTTTGTAAATAATCTCTCATTTCTAAATAATTTATTATAGAGAAGATAAGGATTTTTCAGACTAACTCAATTATGTTTTCATGTTATTATTAATTTACGTTTTTGTAAATAATTTACAAAATAAAACGGGCTTTTAAAGTAAAATTTGGATGGATGGACCAGAAATGAATATTAAGAAGTACACTTATCCTACTTGAGCCCTCCTACCCCACTAATAAAAACTTGTAGTTATCCCAAATCCTTGTGGATAATTGTTGATAATGAAATGTAATTATAGAAACTACTAGCTGTTTCTTACTTTAATCAGAAGACAAAGCTGTCACATATAACAAAAAAAAGAAGAAAAAAAAATCTAAATTGAAAAATTGTTTAATACAGTAACAGAGCCGTCCCCTCTTCCAATAGCCACAGAAACACAAAATAAAATATCAGAGAGACAAAGAAGAAGAAGAAAGAAGAAAGTTTCTTCTACCAAGATTACATCAATTGAAGCTAACTGCTACTCAATTATCGTCTTCTTCTTCCTCCTTCACTTTCATCGCTGTGTTTCGCTTTCTCTTCCTTATCTGAAATTGTGCAAATCGTCGATTTTTTCAATGGGTTTTCTTGACTCCAGATTGAAATTGTAATCTGGGTTGTTTTGTACCGATCAAACCCAAGAAGAAAGGTTTAAACTTTCGCTCTAAACCCCACATGGGATTGGCACTGAATAGTAGAAGACGAAGAAGAAGAAGAACAGTGATACCAATCATCGAGTGTTCGCTACGACTATGTCCATAGCCCAATTGCCAGCATCGCTTTTCACCGCCACTGAAGAAAAAGAAGGAACCTTTAACGCTACTCGTTACTCGTTATGGATCAAAGAAGCTTTAGACGAGCTTCCTCACAGTTTCACAATCACCGACCCGTTTATCTCGGGTCACCCGATCGTTTTCGCCAGCCCTGGGTTCCTGAAAATGACCGGGTACTCGCGAGAAGAAGTCATCGGGAGAAACGGGAGGGCTTTTCAGGGTCCTAAGACAAACCGGAGATCGATCATGGAGATTCGCGAGGCGATTCGTGAGGAGAGAGCCGTTCAGGTGAGCCTCTTGAATTACCGAAAATCCGGATCTCCGTTTTGGATGTTGTTCCATATGATTCCTGTTTTCGGGAAAGAAGACGGGAGAGTGATCCATTTCGTCGCGGTTCAGGTCCCCATTTCGGGACAGAACATGAGAAATGGGTCGGGTCTGAGGGGAGATGTGTCGGGTCTTTCGGAAATGGTGTTTGGTTCTTGTCGGAGAGAGGTTTGCTTAGGTAGTTACGTGCATCAGGATCGACCTGTACAAGTTGAACTGGATGAACAAGGTACATGCCTGTAACTTGTTTGATGAAATTACTCAGAGAGCTTTGTTACACTATTGAGAAGAGTGTTGTAAAGTCTAAATCATTTGTTACACTGCAGAGTTAGAGAATTGGGAACACTGTGAAGCGAGTGAGTCCGAGAAGCTAAAGTCTGCTGAAGCAGTTAGCAATGTATTATCTGTTTTGACGCGTTACAGTGAGTTCGCTGGCAGATTAGTCTGTGGGAAGAGGAACTGTTTGCGTGGTGCAGATTGCTTAAGCTCGTCGTTAGTTATATCTCTTGGTAGAATCAAACAAAGTTTCGTATTGTGAGTTTTCTCATCGAGTTTCTTGGTTTTATCATTGAGTTATAGACTTAATAGTCTGATACATTGTGTCTGGTGTATTTGCAGAACCAATCCGTGCTTACCGGACATGCCTATCGTTTACGCTAGTGATGCCTTTTTGACATTGACTGGTTAGTGCTTGTTTTTGATTTTATTAGCACCAACTTCTAGTAGATCTTGGTACTGTTCTTATTTGTTTCAATGTCTTTTGTAGGTTACAAGAGACATGAAGTGTTGGGACAAAACTGTAGATTTCTGAGTGGTGTTGATACAGATTCCTCGGTACTCTACGAGGTAGTGATTTCGTTTTCACTTTTAGTTTTAAATAGTAATGCGAACTGCTACTTCCATGGGATTGGAAAATTTTAAATGTTACTTTTTTCTTTTGGTTCAGATGAAAGAATGCATCTTAAAGGGGCAACCATGCACAGTGCAGATACTAAATTACAGGTTGAAGATTTGTATTCCTTCAAAACATTTTGTGAGACAGAGTTCTTGTTTGTTTTGTTTATGTCTGATCATTTATGGGTTTTTATCAGCAACAGAAAAGATGAGAGCACGTTCTGGAATCTTCTTCACATATCGCCAGTTCGTAATGCTTCAGGCAAGGTAAATCTCATTTCTTTGTATTGGCATTGGCTCGTCACTCGTGTCTCTACATAATCTTTGAAAAAGAAAGAAAGTGATGTTTAGGTTATGGTTCAGTTCTTTAGCAAATTACATTTTTGTCAAAAATCATTTTTGACTCTGAGAATTCAATGAATCTGATTTTGCTCTGTTTTGCTTTTGTCCATATTTTGGTTTCAGACAGCATATTTTGTAGGTGTTCAGGTGGAAGCAAGTTGCAGAGATAGTGAAAGTAAAGAGCTGAGACCGGAGACAAGGCAACTGAGTGTGGTCGGTGCGGTTAGAGTTGCTGTCAGAAGCTCTTTCATGGTGACTTGCTGATACTAATAATGTACACCACGAAGAAAATGTTGTTTAAAGAGAGAGAGAGGTAGAGAGAATACGAAATGAATTAAACGTACATCTCTACGAATCATATTGTACATGAACATAATAAGTGTTTATTGAGACCGGCCCTGGTCATAGGCAATGTAAGCATCAATTTCCGGTCTTTCATAATATATTTAAAAAGTTCGGCTTTCTTTTTAGAGAGAATTTGCTACATATACCTAAATGGAACCAAAATTAATAAACTACCATACACGTTTAAAAACTAAAATTACTGTAGCAAATTAAGATTGTGATATCAAAAATACCCTTTCTCCAGTTCTACGTTGCTTTTGCAAGTACAAATTTAAAGATCACTTTTAAATATGACCTAGAAATAATAGGATTCTGTTCAATTTTAGGTATACACCTATACACCATTTTCAATGGTTTACTATATTTTTACACTAAAATAAAATGATTATATAATAGAGTTGGAGTTTACTCTAGTGATACTTTATTTTAGAGTGAAAAATAGAGTGATGAACAAAATAACAACAACTTACTCTATATTTGGAGTAAACTTATTTTTCACTTTATTATAAAGTGAAAACTAAAGTATCTTTAGAGCATTTTTTACTCTAAATTTTATTTTAAAGCGAAAAATAGAATGCCGGTTGGAGATGCTCTAAACCACAAAATAATGTTAGGGTCGCGTCTTCCAATACACGAAATCTGAGAGATGATTTTCTTAAAAATATTTTCATTGTCTCCAAGAAACAATTGTAGTGATCGCTAACACAAATTTATCTCACTAACCATTACGTTAGTCATCTAACATAAATATTATAAAGATCTTAAATATTAAAAATTTAAACACTTACGTATGAAGTTATATAGTTACGAAAGCATTGCCATTTAATACGGATTGGTAGCTGGCTAACACGAATATGGCTGCAAGCCATTATGTTAACCATTAAGACTATATGTTAGATGGTACGCCTTTTGATTACAACTAAGAAAATATTGATAGATATCTAATTATGGCTTTTCCCGTGTATATGAGTGTAGTCAGTCAAAACTCATGTTTGCGATATAGCTAAGTTATGGCATAACTTGCACCTAAGTTAACCTAACCGAAGAGAGATGATATCTAAAAGTAAATATTAGACGGTACATCTTTGACTTATAGATTGCAAGAAATAAATATGTTAGACGGTACATCTTTGGCTTAGATATAAACACTTACATTATTAGATTGCAAGAACTAAGTTAATACTCTTTCAGTAACATATTAGCTATATAATTCACCTCCGGTTATATAGCTAGGAGAGCTTAAAAACTACTACTATTAACTGATTTGTTGTATAATTATATGCATTAATTTGTATCGAAATTACTATGTCACTTGTAAATTAAGTATCACAACCAATTATGTAGTTTAGCTCGGAGGTAATAGTATATGTTTTCTAATCGACCGGATGCAGATGTCATCTAATAATATATGTTAGATGCAAAACATTTTCTTAGTTTCTAAGAAAACAATTACGATTAATATGTATTGAGTTCAATTTAAACTTATTTTATTGCAATAAATAAGTTGGTGGCCATACTATTTTAGTGACATGTGGGTTTAGTCACCATTCTAGTACGAAATGGAAAGTATCAATATAGTTACAACAATATTTGGAAGTACATTAAAAAAACTAAAAAAACAGAAACAAATTATTGGGGTGAGACCAAGTTCTGAATCGGTGTTGTTGTTTCTCTCTTTCTTTTCTCTGGCATCTTTTTCTTTTTGTTCTTTTTTATCGTTACACATTAAAACCAAATCAATGGCGTAACTGGCGTTCAAACCTTCAACAAACATGGTCTTCACTAGCTAGACTAGCCATGTTATCGATGAGTACATCCTCCACTTCGTCATTCCATCCATAGTCTTTTACGGATCCCCCAACCCTATCTGATTGTCTAATATGGACTTCACATGGACCTAAGATAATTTGTATATTGGCAAGTGAGAAAAGGATAGTTAATTATATTATTGCCAAATACTTCGATTGTTAGTGACTAATATACAACGTAGTCTCAAACAGTTGTTTTAAAATTTACTAGCGACACTTTAGAGGTTACGAAAACAATTAATGAGTAGTTTAGGGGATATATCAATGGAGAAGTCCTCAATATTCAACATTCTGAAAATCTGTCTATTAAAACAAATATGGTATCCCCCAAAGAAACACTTACCCTCTAACCTACGCTTTAGCATGTAGTTTATCAAAACACATATTCCCACTAACAATACGCTTAAATATATGAGTTATCAACCATGGTTACAATAATACGCCTACCAATCTCTAAGGTGAACAATGGTAACCATGAACCCATTTTCAATAGTTTATAGGCAATCAGAGCCGGTCTTGAGATTCATATATTTACTTAAGACCGCAGTCAAAAAAATAAAAAAAATGGCTGGTTTTGTATATTTTAAAAAAATTAAAGCTACTTTTAAAAGTGATATTTTTCGGTGAAATTTGAAGCCGCAAACGGGTGCTTCCTTTGCTTAGTTTCAGGGCCGCCTCTGTAGGCAATACATGGCATTGCAGATCAAAGTCACGGCTATATAATTTCGATTAACAGTTAATAAAAAAGGTAACGTCTATTTAATGTTGGTAACATATAAATGAGACAATAGAAGTTAACGTCTTATATTTTCAGATATAAATAACAGGCACATTATATGTTAACATCTAACTAAGTAGATATCGTTGACAAAAATAAGTTACACTCCAGATAACTTCAATCTAGAAACTAAAAAAATTGATAATTGGAAACTTATGATGCACCTGATATTGTTTGTCTAGATCTTTGTGTGCAGTTCACACAGTGTTTGACTGGTGACACTTGAAAGCTGTGGAAGAGACATTTAGACCAATTATCCAACAAACAAAAAACACAGTTTTTGTCTAAAGATATGATTTTCCCGAACAGTGACTAATTTTAATATTAGCGTACACCAATAACTATTAACAACTAACTTTTTACTTAGAGAAATTCCCTTAGATAACCTATTTTAGTTAGTTTGTCATAAAAATAGCTTTTAAAAAAGAAAATGACCAAAATGTGTCTTTTAGAAGCTAAAAATTTCATTTATATGCATTTATACCCTTAGGGTTAACTAATTTGGACTTTAAGGTTTAGAGTTAAGGGGTGGGTTTGGGGTTAGGGTTTCAAATTTCAAAAAAAAAATTAAAAAAAAAATCAAAATTTCAAAAAAAAAAAAGTCTATTTTGGTCATTTTATTTTTTTAGGGTTATTTTTGTGAGAAAAACTTAAAAGAGGCTATTTAAGAGAATTGTCCTTTTACTCATCATGTATTGGTTTTACAGACAAATCTAGGTAAAAAAGCTATTACAAATCAGTTCCTCTAAAACCTCAATACCTTAACACAATGTTCAGATTCTTTAGCAAATAAATGATTGTATTCATGTTTTCTTACACAAATCCGAGATAACAATTAGCTTTTAGTCAAAAAATTGTAATTTTGAAAATGAAAAAAAAAATTTTTTTACCTTCTTAGACAGTTGCATAAAACATGAAGGATACTAGAAACAGATCCGGTCAGGTGATGGCGAAGACGATGTGATTAGCTGTGATTTCTGTTGCCGGAAATGGCGGTTGTGAAGGAAGAGAAGGAGCTAGTGGGGGAGTCATCAATGGAATTGTATTGCTCCGTCTAGTAGACTCTACAGTGTCGATCTCTCCTTTGTTACTTTTGTTACTGATGCTGTTGAATCAAAAGATTAAAATGACAGATGTTTAGATAGCTCTAGAATTTTAAAGATACAAAAGTTTTTTTGTTGTGAAAGATGGATACGTTAGACAAGAACTGACAACAAATCTTAGCTGAAATAGTTAGGTGTGTAGCTTAGTAGGGATAGTGTTGGGTTATTGAAAATATAACAGTGTTTCTAATAGTGGAATGATATCTATTTAATATTGGCCTTTTCTAGGTAAGAGCCTAAATTCTCTTTATTATATTCATTATTTTTCTCTCAATGTAGTTATAGTGTAAAAGCCCTTTACCATGTAGAAACTCATCTGTAGCCTTTTTTTTTAGTAGTCTACGATGTAAATTATAGAGATTGGGGTACTGATATATATATATATATATATATATATAGAATATATACTTTTACAAACTAAACAACAAATATTTCTAGCAAACTCATTGTAAATGTTCCTTAACTTTAGATATTTCATAGTAAGCAAAAAATGTATTTAAATGAATGAAGTTTTCGAGTGTTAACATTCTTATCTTAAAAGTATTTGATTTGATATACCAAAGCTAAGCACCATTGTAATAGACTTTTAACACCTAATCAAAATTATAAATGATAACTATTTCACATAATTATATTTTCTTTGTTTTTAATAATTATTCGCTTTTTGAGTTTCAAATATAATTTTGGTTTTTGGATATATTTTTGAGATGTTAGGTATTGATAGTTTGTCACAGATTAACACGTATATTTTGTTTTCATTTATATATTTAGCACTAATTTATTTTAGTATTTTTGAGTTATTCAAATAGATTTTTTATTTTAATATTTATAGATGGTTAATCAATATTGTTTCGTTCAAAATTAATTTTGCCTTAAATTTAATAGTTCAATAATTTTTTCACAACAAATATTAGTTTAGGATAAAATCGACACTATATCAAAGTTTACGTAGGAAATAGTCCGATCGCGAGGTGGTAACTCGAGATGAAAACATGATTAAAGGTAAAAGTGTACTTGTTAATCAAATTTCCTCATCTAAGTGCATATAGATTAGCTTTGCAGGCCGTTCAAGTTACTGTACAATGGTGCATATTTATAGTAATTGTTTATTTTTTTTAATAGAATTAGGGCCGGCTCAACATTTATTTAGATCCATGAAAAAAAAAATTCTTAATATTTATATTTAAAAAAAATTTAAATATATTGTAAAAAATTATCATTAACATCTTCACAAACTTTGTGAAGAAAACAAATTATGTAATTGTAAAATATGTTTGACACTTTTTCAATCAAATTTGTTGAATATTTTAAAAGTTTTTATAAATAAATATGAGACTCTTTTTTGTTAACATTGTAATATTATTTGATGAAGCCAAAAACTATACAGATTGCACAAATAGTTTAGCTCACAGCCCAACACTATACATTAAAGATAAACATTTATATTATTAAAATAGAAATAAAAAAATAAAATACTTCTTAGTTTTTAATTTATTTATAATGATATGTCATTGAAGTTATTAATTAACTTACTTTTCAAGATTCTTTATCTTTTCCTATTTAATTAATACATTTATAAAATTAAATTCTAACTAAAAAATCTTAGAAAAAATAATTAATAAACTTAACTTTTGGTATTCTTTGTCTTTTCCTATTTTATTATATATATATGTATATTTTATATATATATAATATATATATATATGTGTGTGTGTGTGTTTAAAATAATAATTAATAAACCTAACTTTAAATAGTTAATGAAAATATTGTTTTAAAAGCTATATAGTTATATTTTCATTATTTATTAGTAATAACTAAAATAAAAGTCATATAAAAGAATCATTTCTATAATATATAGAATAATAATAAATATATTATGTTACATATATTTTCATATAAATAATAGTCCAATATAAATTCAGTATGATAAATGTTGAAAGGGTAATTCTTTCAAATATTATTTTTTATGTTTTTGTCACAAAATAGCCGTCAAGAAAAAAAATAACCAAAATAGCCTCTTTTATTTAAATTTTTATTTATTTTTTTTATTTTTTTAAAAAAATGAAATTCTAACCCCAAAACTCCACTCAACTCTAAATTCTAAGTCTAGTTTAGTTAATCCTAGATATATAAATGTATATTCACTTCTTTAATAAAACATTTTGGTCATTTTCTTTCTTGTATACTATTTTGTGACAAAAACTTTTTAGGACTATTCTAGAGTATTTCTCATGTTAAAAAATATAAAATATATAGCACCATAATAATTTATTATACACTATCATAAAATTTTGATCTTTAAAAAGATAAAAATACATTTATGTGGATATTCAGATTATATTACAAAAATATGAATGATACAATTGATAGTAAAATCACTTAATATAAACTATAAAATCATTATGTTTAGAAATATCTTATTACACAATTATATAAATGGATAAATTGTAAAATATATTATTACATACAAATAAATTTTAATTTATATTAAAAAAAAAAACAAATTCTGGTCGCGCGGATACACTGGTTAAGCTCTAGTAAAACATTAAAGCTTGTGTAAGGCCAACAAAATTGCTTCAACATGTGGTGCCTTCATTCTTTCCCTGCGAAAGTGCAACTGCACATCTTCACCGCCTTTGACTTTTTTGCTACCCACTCCATCGCCGGTGAAGTTCTCCGTTTCTCCTCACCAAGAAGCAACTTCATCTTGTAAAGTTTGTGCCTTCTGCTCAAGCATAAGCACTTTCCACCTTAGTATGTTGTTGAACCGTCTCTGAATCACCAGAGATATGAACCATGGAAGACCCTTGAACAACCAGAAAATAGATCTTTGTTGAACTGTTACTTTGCTAAAAGAACGCTAATTCTACTGATACTATTTCTAAAAACCAAACCCGAATAGTCACCCAATTATGATACCTAACTTTTGGTTATTTCAAGTCAAGTTGTTGTACCTAATCAGAGTTCTTTTATGTTTCTGCATGTTTCAGTAATAAGGCATGTTCTTTTTCTTGACGCGTGCAGCAGCGTTCAAAATAATGTCTAATTGTAAGTTTTTTGAAGCTTAAGGATGTGGAGAATAAATGGCAGCGACATCCATGTTTGACTACAAAGACAATTCCGATGAACGCTGTTTTTTCAGCGTCACTGACATCACCTGCAACACTTCGTAAAATAATCGCAGCGACACAAATGTAAAAGATGATGGCTGACGCTGACTCCGACGAACACTATTCCTTCCTGTTTTTAAGCCGCTGCCGCACACGTCAAGAAAAAGAACATGCTTATACTCTTTCGAAAAGTTCTCTTTTTTTTTTGCCAGCCAAAAACTTTCATTTATTAAGATCTGTATTCAGTTTATTAAACTTCAGCTTAGCTGTATACCAGGTTCTAAAACACGGCCGCAACAACGACTACTCGGCCGAGAAGCGCTAGACGGTGGTGAAGCGTTGCGATTTCAACATAGACGGCCATTAAATCAAAAGTTTTTGAAAAATGGTATTCAACTTATGGAATTTCAAGCAATTTCTTATATGTAACAAAAGATTAAAAACATGCTTTCTCTCTCTCTCTACCTCATCTCTCTCCCGAAACAAACCCTAATTTTTTTATCTCTCGGTGGTCGGCGGTTGACCTCTTCACCGCCGGCCTCCCCACCCGTAAATTTTCTGCTTTCCTTTTCTCTCCTTGGTCTCGATTCTCTTGTTTTTGATATGCTTGTGTCTTTTCATTATGGGGGTTTCTCAGATCTGGATCTTTGTTGGAGAAGCCGCAAGATTCCAGTGAGACTGAGATGAGGAGAGCCGGCTTCTTGAATTCAATGACGTAATATTTGGATCCAATGATTCTTGGAGGCGAGTCTTCCTCTTCTCTATTATCGGTTTGATCCTCTTGGTGAGGTGGAGCTCTATGACGTCCCCATTTCTCTAGCGGTTTATTGGATCTGGTGGCGTATACTTTGTTCTGAGGATGACAAAGTGGCTGTCGGCTCTGCTACCCAGTCATCAGGGAGGTGGTGTTCTGTTTACCGATTGTCAAGGAAACCCATTGACTGAGGTTCTTTCCTCGGGGATGGCAGTTCTCCATGACTGTTTATCTCCGTCGTGGCTCTGTTCTTAAACATGTTGCAGAGGGAGATGAGAGAAGATCTCGGACTTGTGACATTTAGGGTTTTCGAAAGTCATATCTCCACAAGAAGAGCTGGTGTTTGCGGCTGCCGGACGACTCCGATTGTGGCTTTATACTAACAGTACACTATTATCGAATCTACAGCCGAATTTGGACACCCGGTCTGTGAAGCGGGGAAAAGTGAAGATTTAGTCACCGATGTCCATCAAAGGCTTCTCAGCTTTCCATGCCTTCTTTCCTTTTGTAATACTTTTTTCTATTTCCTATGTTTGTTTAGGCCTAATTCTTTTTTGTAACCTAAATTTTTCTGTTTCTTTGGTTAGTCGGTTTCGGTGTTCCGATTTCCGTACAGTGAACTGTTTAATATAATGTATATTGATTTTTTTAAAAAAAACAAAGGATTACAAATTACAACCGAAAACACAAGAATAACTGAAAATAAAAAGGGAAAAATAAACTACAGCTACTAGAGGTGGGCATTTTATCCGAAATCCGAACCCGAACCCGAACCCGATCCAAAAAAACAAACCAAAATAGTAAAATATCCGAACATATATTAAATTAAGAGAGATTGGATATCCGTATCTGAATGGGTAATACTCGAAACCAAATGGATATCCGAAGATAACCGAACATATGGATACTAAACCCTATATTTGTAGTTTACTTCTTCCATTTTATTCAAAATATTTATATTGAGTTAAACTTTTCAAATCTGTTTTTTTTTTAACTTACAGTGTGAAGGATACAAGGAGACTTTTTAGTTTGTATCATCACTATGTCTGGAAGTAGAAACTCTTTTAGCTTGCTTCAGTTTGTTTGTTTAATCTATAAACTTTATTGATGTTTTTACTATGTTTTTGGACGGATTATTGTTTTTTTTTTTCATTTTGATGTGTTCTTAGACTATTTATATTATCAGGAACGATTTGAAGACGAAATAGAACATGCATTTCAAAAAATTTGTTTTTTAATGTTTGGAGTTCAGATATATCCGAAATTATCCGAACCCGTAGTGAAAATACCCGAACCCGACCCGAAATGAGAAAATACCCGAACGGATTTTATATCTCTATACCAAAATACCTGAACATCTGAAATACCTGATCCAAACCCAAACGGATATCCGAACGCCCAGGCCTAACAAGCCTAACAACTACAGCTATCCAAACAACACTTGAAAATGGAAACTAACAGAAAAGCAAGCCATGGTAGGTTCCGACCTATAAGAAGTCAACTTAATCATCCAGCACATGCCAGCCTATTAGATCAGTAATGCTACCTACAGCTAGTTTTCATTGTTTATTGATATATTCAAAAGAAAGAAAAAGACTTAAATCGTGGTACAGGCTACCGCACTAGTTTTGGTTATTTCAAGTCAACTTGTTGTATGAAAACGTAGTATGAGGATTCTTGCTGGTTGCAGGCTGGCACTATACCCGGAGCCGGTCGCTGTTTTCATGGTTGCTCGAACCCAGGTTACAAACACTAAGAGCAACTGCAGTAATAGTTTCTTAAAAAGTATTTGATCAAATAAAATAATTTAAAATGAATAGAACAAGCAAAAGGCAGGAAACGATTCTTGCGGAAGAAACGTTCACTGAGACAGAGGTACCCTTAACATGTGATGTCCAATTTTAAATGGTTAAGTTTTCTTTTTCTATTTAAAAAAAAAAACTAAAAACATAATTAAATATTAACAAAATAATCCATAAGAAACTATTTTTGAAAATTTGCCACTAATGATGTTCTAAGTCTTAACTCTACCACTAGACCAAAGAAGAATCTTGAAAAATGTGGTCGAAAGTTTTTTTATAAATTTAATGGTCGGAAGCCTCAGGTTCCTTTGCTTGTATCAAGGGACGGCACAGCACTGACTATACCTAGTCATGCATGTTATGTATACTTGGATAACATTAAATAAATTAGACAACTTGGTAATAACTTTTCTCACAAGCAAAAGTCTGAAAAGACAAACCCCAATATGAAAATACAAAAACTAAATCAAATTTTGGTCAGACGAAATGATCTTCCGAAAAACACTTCTATCAGACTGTATATGATTTATATGAAAGAAAATAAAACCTTTATTTGTAGTTGGTCTGTTCGACCATTTTTGCTCCATGGAATATGTTATAAGGTCAAGCTCTCTAAGTTATTTTGTAAATTTCGGAAAACATCAATCTCCAAAGCGAAAGTAGGTTAGTCCGTCAGATATGTGGCCATATTCATTAAATCTGAGCAGTCTGTCTCGAAATGGATTGAAGAAATTTTTATACCTCTCATATTTGTAGTTGGTCTTTATTGGTGCAACAATAAAGATGCCGACGAGCTAGAAGGCGAGTGCTTGGCTTGCCAAACAAAAAGAATCGGCACAGACTATTATTTTTGTGTCGGGTGTAAAAGTAGGTTCCACAAAGAATGCGTCGAGTCTCCACTTGAGGTCAATCATCCTTCCCACCTCAAACACCCTCTCCAACTTTACTTATCTGATACTTTTGACGTTGAATATTGCATCTTCTGCAAAATAGAAATAAAAGATAAGATGTTATACTATTGTGATCTTTGCGAAATATTTGTGCATGTGCATTGTGCTCAAGCAACAATACCCTTTTTTATAGACCAACCAAGAAGGCATGACCATACCCTCACCCTTTTCCCTAGACAAGCTTCCTTGACCTGCAATGTTTGTAGTTTGGTAAATGAACTTCATCTAACATATATATGTGCTATATGCGATTACGTAGCCCATAAAGATTGTATCTACATCCCACATACCATAAGAATATCTCGTCACCACCACCGTATCTCTTTCAACCCTTCTCTTCCATCACAAGTTTTGCCTTGTGGAGTTTGCCGCCGAGAGGTTGACAGTGATCATTGTGGTGCATACACTTGTAATAAGTGTAATGGTTGTTACGCTGTTCACACAAGATGTGCACTGCGCCACGATATATGGGATGGAATCGAACTGGAGGGAGTACCAGAAGAAGAGGAAGATGTTGAGCCGTTCACGAAGATAGCTGATGGAATAATATTCCATTTTTGTCATGGACATCATCTGAAACTCGAGACCAGTACTGGAGTTTATGACGAAAACAAGTTTTGCCAAGCATGCGTCCTTCCTATCTACGGAGGTAACTTTTATTCATGTGTGGAATGTGACTTCATCCTACACGAAACATGTGCATATGCTCCTCGTAAGAAGGTACATCCGTTGCATCCCCATCCGCTTCAACTAAAGGATGCCTCCGGTGAACAAATCTTCTGTTGTGATGCATGTACTCGCCTAAGTAATGGTTTCATCTATAAGTGCACCAAGGAGGGTTGTGACTACAAACTCGATATGCGGTGTGCATTGGTCTCCGAGCCGTTTGAGTATCAAGGCCATCAAGACTCGTTATTCCTATCTTTGAACCCAAAAGAAAAGCCACCTTGCCACGTTTGCAAGTCAATGGAAGGTCGTCAGCAAGTACTAAACTGCACTAAATGTGACTTTGTTATATGTTTCAAGTGTGCTACGTTGCCTTACACGCCAAGGTATAAGCATGATGAACATTACCTCGTATTCTGTCGTGGAGATGAGGCAGGTGACTCAGATTGGTGTGAGTTATGCGAAGGAAAATTAACAGTTGGAGGAGAAAAAGAAGGGTTCTATAAGTGCAACGATTGCTGCACAACACTTCATATTAACTGCTTACTTGGAATTACACCATATTTGAAGCCTTCTCAGAAAATCAAAGCTAGATTCCACCGCGAATATCAGCTATTACGCAACAATTCCCAAAGTCGACCATTTTGCAATCACTGCAAAATCCATTGTCCGTATCCAATATATTGGACTAATCTACAAGCCAGTACTTTATATACTTATTGTTCTTCGTACTGTGCACGGCGCGGCGGACGCAAGGCAGGAATTAGAGCATGATTGATGGGAGATTCTGAGGGTGGGGTTCTTAACATAATTTAAGAACAGGTTCTTAACTTCAACTTAAAAAAAAAGTTAAAATCAGTTTTTAAATTACGCTAAGAACTCCACCATAGAATCCATTAATCATGGTTTTAACAGAAAAACAAAAAAAACAAAAAGGTGGAGAGAGCTCCTCTCACCGATTCAGTTCAGGTAGAGTTCTCGTCTCTCCCTTGGTAGATTCAGTAGAGTTGAAGCTCCTCATACAGAGAAGCGTTTCAACAAAATTTTGTACCAAAATCTGATCAAGCTTTCTTGTTGCTTGAAGAATAAGATCAAGACACGTGTCTCAAGTTTATTTTTAATATTGTTGGGACTTTGTTGGGATTCCTGCATGGATTAAATTTCAACAAAATCACTTGTACTAAACTTGGCTATGGCCTTTAATATTATAGATTTATAAGGTTGACAGCAAGAACTAAGTTTTAATGATATATCATGCTTATTTGTTGCTACCTGTGGGTCAAACGCTACTGCTTTAACCATACTCTCTCTGTTTCATAATAAGTGTCGTTTTACATTTGTGCACACGGATTAAGAAAACATTTAATTTTATATATTTTCTATATAAAAACATCATTTCTCATACACCTAAACATATTTCAACCAATAGAAAATTAAACTGGAAAATAAAATTCTTAAATTTTGTATTGAAATACGAAAACGACACCTATTTCGTAACAAAAAAAATTCTCTAAAACGACACTCTTTGTGAAACGGAGGGAGTAGGAGCTAATGAGAACTTTAAAAAGAAAAGAATTTATGCTCTATATACCTGGAAAATGTCAATATTAACTAGATACCATTCCACTTTTAGACACACTGTTATATTTTCAATAACCCAACACTACCCCTACTAAGCTACACACCTAAATATTTCAGCTAAGATTTGTTGTCAGAATCCTATCATTTCTTGTTCATATCTAAAAGTGATATCCAAATCTGCACTTGCAAAAGCAACGTGGAGCTGTAGAAAGAGTATTTTTGGCATCACAGTCTTCATTTGCTACAACAATTTTAGTTTTTAAGCGTGTATGGTAGTTTATTAATTTTGGTTCCATTTAGGTATATGTAGCAAATTTTCTCTATAATAAACATGCCAAGCGAGCGCTCTACCTTCTGATCTACATCCTCATTGGTAAAACTTACATTGTAGTTATTATCGATTAGTATTATTACCCTGTGTTATACATGGGTATAATTTTTGCTTGTTTCAAATTTAAAAAAAAAATTATAATTTTTAAAAATCAAAATTAAACTTATTTTAAACAAAATTTTCTGAAGCTAGGTTCAGTTTATTTTGTACTATCTTGTAGAAATATCATATTTGTTATATTCAGTTTTATATGCTTTTGTTTTGAAAACAGTTCTTCTTTAAAATAATTATTTGGTATTAATATTAAAAAACATGAAACTAAACATGCATACAAAATAGTAAATATAATAAACTTACAAAAATCTGTAAGCTTTTTTTATCAAGCAAAAAAATTGTAAGAATGTGCTATGTTACATTAAGAAAACAAATTGTTAAATGATTAAACTATAACAAACAAATATGTAAATACCTAAATTGCATCATCATGGTTATTGATATTTTTCTCTTGGTAGACTCACATCACATCATTATTGTTAGTTATGAGATTTGATTTCAAAGCTACTAAAATAAAATAGAAATTCTTAAAATGTAACATAAGAGAGAATCATAGAATAACTAAAGATAAAAGATACCATTTTTGAAAAAGGCTTGCAATAAAAGATACCACTTGTTTATGGTTCTTCTTGTGTTTATGTTTGTTACAGAGAAGGCTCCTTCATTTTATTTTGTTTTTCTCTTTTATTTTTTCCTTTTTTTTTTGTTTTTTTTTTGTTTTGGATGCAAAAGAAATATAGTAATTTTACAAAGATAAGACATATAAAAGAAAATATTTGTATACACCCATTTAACTTGTAGATAACAAAGTTGAGATGCTTATGGTTGCCTTTGTTGCTGAGAGAGCTTTCACTTTTCACTTTTCATTCTTCTATTGAAAAAATAAACTTTGAAACATATACATTCATATACCGTTTTACCTGAAATGAATAATTAAAAAAATTATTAATTGAGAATAAGAGAAAACTGAATCTAAATTAAGAAAAAACATTTAGAAACACTTAGAATTATGAGTAATCATAATTTTTATGGAAATTTTTTGATCAGTGGAATAACTGATCAACAACTGTAAAGAAATGATGAAGGAGAAAGAAAAACTAAATAAGATAGAGAGGTAAACAGTACGTGATCTCTATGTGAAAGTGATAATACGAGAAAATTTAGTTATTTCTTAAAATCAATTTCTTTTTAACGTGGAGTTTCAAAATCAATTTTTAATCAATATTATTTGTTTTATTTTTGTAAATTTTGTTTTGCCAAGTGTTAAATTTTGATTTGTTAGGTGACTGGTGCTTTAAGGGATAAAGAATTCCTATACGGTAATTATGTTTTCTCACCGCTCAGGACATGTTCATTTAAAAAAGTCATAATCTGATAAATGACATAATTTGCATACCAACAACCAAAATTTATTTCGATTCGTCATTAACATTGTTACCTACTCAAAAGAACCAATACGTGAAGAACTCTATTGAGTTGGTATGAACTTATATTATTATTGACATAGAAGCTCTGTTTATATACATAGGAAGCGAGTGATGAACAAGGGAAGAATATACGAGAGTTATTGCAAATATATGAAAGTAAATGTAGACAATGATTTAGGGATATAGTTAATCCACCAAATATGCATTCCATATCCTATCACACCCCCCTCAAGATGGACGGCACGGGGGAAACGTTTCGTGAGAGCATCGACAAGTTGATCGGCTGAGGATACATGAGATACTTTGAGCTGTCCACTCTGCACAAACTTATGAACAAAGTGGTAGTCTAAAGCGGGAGTGACAAAAAAGGATTTCCTGCCAAATAAGTTGCTCCCATGTTGTCGCAATAGATGACCGGTTTCTTGGTGACAGTGATTCCAAGTTCCTGAAATAAAAGAAGATATCCAGAAAATCTCAGAAGTAGTGGACGCAATGGAACAGTATTCCGCCTCTGTAGAGGACCGAGCTACTCCTGTTTGTTTCTTGGAAGACCAAGCTATAGGATGACTTCCCAAGTAAACCACACACGCCCCAGTTGATGTATAGTCGTCCTTGTTGCCTGCTCAGTCAACATCGGTGAAGGCATGAAGGTTTGGAGCATTGTTAGCGCAAAGATATATACCCAATTGGCGTGTACCATAGAGATATCGTAGGATACGCTTGACTGCAGACCAATGTTCTGTGGTTGGACGATGCATAAACTGTGACAGCTTGTTGACGGCATAGGAAATGTCAGGTCTTGTTAGAGACAAATATTGTAAGCTCCCAACTAATGTAAAATATTCAGTTCGGTCCGACAAAGGTGTTCCTGAGGTCAAGGTGAGGGCCGAGTTGGACTCCATTGGTGTGGAAACTGATTTAGCATTGGTCATGTTTGCCTTCTGCAATATATCTGAAACATAATGAGACTGATTTAAGTGAATACTTGTTTTTGTTCGAAGAACTTCAATGCCTAAGAAAAAGGAAAGATCACCCAAATCTTTAAGTGAAAAACGAGTAGAGAGGGAAGTCATAAACCCATATATGGCGACAGGATTATTTCCAGTGATGATTATGTCGTCGACGTAAACAAGCATGTACAGCAGGGAGTTGATGTGATTGTAGATGAAGAGAGATGCATCTGCAACCGAGTTGTGAAAACCGGACTGAAGAAGAAAGGTTGGCAACTCATTGTACCATGCCCGTGGGGCCTGTTTGAGGCCATATATCACCTTGCGAAGTCTGCACACTGCTTGTGGGTTATCTTTGTCTTGGAAGCCTTGTGGTTGCATCATGTAAACTTCTTCCTTAAGTGTCCCTTGTAAGAATGCGTTGTTGACATCTAGCTGTCTCGGAAGCCAATTTCGTGTAACTGCAGTGCTTAGAACAATTCTAATAGTTGATGGTTTTACAACCGGGCTGAAGGTGTCTTGATAATCCATTCCAGGCTGTTGTGTGTAGCCTTTGGCGACAAGACGAGCTTTATATCTCTCTATAGTTCCATCTGCTCGTCTCTTAATTGTGAACACCCACCGGCAGCCTACAACATTGAAGTTAGATGGAGCATTAGATAAATCACAAGTATGATTTTTGATATGAGAATTTATTTCATCACTCATGTTTTTACGCCAATAAGGACTCTTGAGAGCCTCTGCAACAGTTCACGGAATTGTGTCTGGTGGCGGTGGAAGCTGTGTGTTTAAGTTGAGATTTTGAACTGGCTTCCTCGTTCGGTTGCTAGTACGGAGTGGTTGAGCTGGCGCTGCAGGTGCATGAGGCAGAACTGGAGGTAAAGAATCTGTCGCTTCGTGTTGATTGGAAGTTGATTGCCCCGACTGGTTTGATGTTCCAGGAGATGGCACCGTAGGAGAGACAGACATAGTAGACATAGGTACTTCTTGGGAAGGTACTGGTGTCGTCTGATCCTGTTGCTGAGTTGTTAGAACACATGGTTGTGCAGTAGTTGCAGGTTGCAGAATGTATGAGGGCGAAATGGGCGTCACTGATGGTGAGGATGATGAGGGTTCTTCAGCTAAACCAGAGTCGTCATGTCCTGCACATGAAGAGATGAAGAAATAGCAAACGGAAAAACTGTTTCATGAAACACAATATGACGAGATGTATATAACCTGCCAGTAGTTCTATCTAAGCAAAAATAAGCACTTTGCGAGGGAGAATATTCTAAGAAAAAACACATGGAGTAGAACGAGAATCCAGCTTATGAGTCGCATAAGGACGTAACCATGAAAAACATAAGCAACCAAAGACTCTTAACTTTTCATAATTCGGAGCTTCATTGTAAAGACTTTGAAACGAGTTTTTAAAATCAAGAGTATATATTGGCATTCTATTTATAAGATAGACAGCCACACCAAAAGCATAAGTCCAATATGACTTTGGCATTGACCCATGAGAGTAAAGCTAAGCCTGTTTCGACTATATGTCGATGACGTCTTTCAGCTATACCATTATGCTCAGGAGTGTGCAGTGGACTGGTCATGTGTCCAATACCATGACTGGAGAGAAAAGTCCTAAGACCAACAAACTCACCCCCATTGTCCGTATAAAGAGTTTTGATCTTTGTTTTAAAACGGTTTTTGACCAAGGCTGCAAATTTTGTAAAAACATCAAACACATGAGATTTTTGTTTTAAAGGATATAACCAAGTATACCTAGTAAAATGATCTACAAAAATGACATAATATTTAAAACCATCGATGAAATAAGTGGAGAGGTCCAGACATCTGAAAACACATAATCTAAAGGAGCAAGAGATTTTAACAAAGAGAGATTAAATGGCAACTTATGCATTTTATTTGTAGAACACACATTGCAGGGAGTAACCAAGACAGAGTTTGAAGAAATAGGTAAATGAAACTGAGAAACTATCTTATTAAGAATAGATAAAGCTGGGTGTCCTAAACGAGAGTGTCAATCTCTTAAAGATTCTCGCACAACTGAAGCAAAAGCAAGGGAAGGAGGAGAAGAAGATTGCGATTTGGGCCATTCATAAGTCCCATTACTAGGGCTGCCTCCAAACGAAGAGCTCATGTTTGTAAATCCCTGACCTGAAAGTATGTCGGTGTAAATATAACCGCAACATCATTAGTTTTACAAAGTTGAAACACAGAAATTAAATTCTTATCTAGAGAGGGAACACACAAAACATTATTGAAGAAGAAAGGTTTAGTAAAGGAGTTTGTAGAAAAAGAACCAGAGTGTGTTATTGGTAATGCTGATCCATCACCAAGAAGCACATCATCACCTCCAGCGTATGGATGATGAGCCGTGAGATCGTTGATGTCAGATGTCATATGGTGTGAGGCTCCAGAGTCAATTAGCCATGTCGATGAATCAAAAAGCATTGCTGCATTGGCGCGAGGTCTCCATGACTGAAGGGGGTTTTGTTGTTGCCAAAGCTGAGATGGTTGGAGTGGTTGTTGAGTTGGCCACGTTTGAGTTGTTGTAGAGCCAGGAACTAAGCGAAATTGGGGACAATATTTGGCATTATGTCCTTGTACACGACACGCCTGACACCTACCAAGATATGGTTTGGAAAAGCGAGTTGAGTTGTTGGAGTTGCCGGAATGACGGTGCTGAGAATAAGAGATGTTTTAACGAGGGTGATTGTAATTGTTGTTGTAGTTGTTGTTGCGACTTTGATTGCGAGGTCTCGCATCAAATGCATTTGCCACCACCGGTGTGACAGCAGACGTTTCAGTAGTGAGAATCATCGCTTCTCTATTCAATAAACGCTCGTACAGTTCTGTAAAGGAGATCGACGTGTCGCGTCCATGAATTGCATCAACTTCTGGTTTGTAATCTCCAGGGAGTCCCGCTAAAATCCTCTCCATAAGATCTTCTTGATCCATCGGTTTTCTCAGTAGAGCAAGATCATCAGCAGTGGCTTTGATTTGCTAGAGAAACTCACTGATTGTCTTGGTTCCTTTAGTACATCGCTCAATCTGGAGTCTGAGCTGTCAAACATGACCACGAGATGCATTACCAAATGTAGCCGCAAGAGTACTCCACACCTCCTTGGCCATATTGGTTGTTGAGATAATTGGCTGAACCAACAGTGATATGACCCCTATCATCGAGCTGTAGAGAAGGCGATCTTGATGACGCCATGGAGCATACGCCGGATTCGGAATGAGAACACCATCATGAGTGATTGTTGCTTCTGGTGCCATATGTGTCGCGTCAATAAAATGATGAAGTTTGTGGTTTTCAAGCAACGCTCAGACTTGTCTGCTCCACATCAAGTAATTGAGAGTGGTGAGTTTAGTGATGTCGGACATGTTGACAGAAAGTAAAGTACTTTGGGGATCTTGAGTGTTAAACACAACAATACGTTCAGCTATTGATTCAGACATGGTGATAAGCAATCGAGACAGAGAAGAGGTTTAGAAGAAAGAGACTTGGGAGAAGAAGAGAAGAAATCGAAAAAAAAAGAAAAAAAATCAGAGATCTAAAGCTTTAATACCATATTGAGTTGGTGTGAACTTATATTATTATTGACATAGAAGCTCTGCTTATATACAAAGAAAGTGAGTGATGAATAAGGGAAGAATATACGAGAATTATTGCAAATATACAAAAATAAATGTAGACAATGATTTAGGGATATAGTCAATCCACCGAATTTGCATTCCATATCTTATCAAACTCTTCTTCAACATAACGGCTCTAACTAGTGACCATGAAAGGAATAATATGAACAAAAAGGAAATGAATGAAGAGAAACAAAATAAGAGGAATACTTGTTTCTTATGTTCCTTCCCGAGTTTATTAAAGAATAATTTTGTTCTATAATTCCTTAAATTGAAAGGAATAAGGAACAATGGGGAAAAGATATTCCTTACAAATGGTGTCAAATTTAAGGAATAATGAAGAATTAATTATTCTCACTCATTCTTTTGGTCAGCATTTAGTAGAGCCAACATCTAAAACCAATTCAAGGCAAAGACGGTCTTATAGAATTCCTAACGTTCCTGAGAACACTCCACATAAACGTAGAAACAAAGAAGAGAAAAATACCAGCCACAATAGCTTCTTTCAGACCAAGATTCACCAGCAAGTAAGTTCAGAAGCAGACCCGCTAACACAACCCCGCAGAAGTAAGCCGAGACAGTAGACCAGAACGGCATGTGACGCTATTATAGCTCCTGTGCCAAGCACCCGTTCCAGGGAATGGAACAGCTACAAAGAGCATTAACCCTAATCAGTGAAACTCTTCCACAGGTCCAGTTTTCTCTTTAGCTCTTTTCAATAATATTTCAAGTAATTTGGAAGCTGTCTGGCTCTTACCCGCTAAGAAAGTCACCACCTTTTTGAGGTAAAGAATGATGAATGGAGCCATATTTCTGCAAAACCCCCAAAAACACAGTGACACGTCTCTTTCGTTTATACATAAATGGAACCATATGAATATAGACTAAAATGTTTTAACTCTTATCATTCAAAGTAAATAACAGAAAAAATGTGTAATCCTCAAACATAAGAGAACATTGCAGACAAAACTAATCATCAAAATCTTGACACTTGCAAACTCTGGTCTGATAACAAATCAACAACAACGACAAGATGTATTCTTTACTCTCTTCAAATTTTTAGTATTATGCAAGAAATTAAGAAGACTAACCCAAGGACAGAGAAGAAAGTGAGAACTGTAGGTTTAAGCTGCATCCAATAACCAAACCGGCGGAGAGTGGCGGCGAATCTGAGACCAAAGCTGGATGATTTGATGGAGTCAGCGGCCGCTTTGGCATCGCCGGACCTAGCAAACCAAAAGCAAAGAGAAAGAAGAGCCCAGAACACAACGCATATCGCGAATTTCACTGGGTTTACGCCAACAGATGGAAGCTGGATGCTTTTGAGAAACCCATCTAGAGAAGAACAGCATCTGTGACGGCGTAGTGGGTAGAAATGACTTTGAACTTTGAGTCCTGTTTTGATTCAGTGCTCCTGGAGAAAATCGAAGATGAGAAAACCCTTCTGGGTGTTTGAAGTAAGGAGATGGTTTTTTGTGGATTGAGACTGATGTAGAAATCGTCATTTGTATCGTGAATTCAGCTCTGATTCTTGTTCAATCTGATCATTGTTGGCTCAGTATATGGGGTTTTCAGAAAGCAGCAAAGTGACTGAAATATCTGACCGGTAACCTTGAGTTGAGTTTGGTTTTCTCAGACGTGGTCGGAAATTGATTCTAACATTCAATCGGAAGGGGTATTTTGAATAAATATTTAGTTTGGATACGTTCATAAACTTTCATAAGGTGAGGGGCTATTATCGAAATAAAAAGAAACGCGCCGCTTCGCGTTCGCGTTCATGTGTTATAAAATAAACAAACGGCGTGCAGTTTTTGTTACAGAATAATAGCCTTCCTTCTTCTCTCTAAAATATCTTGGCGACGAAGAAGAACATCGGAGAGGCGGAAAGATCAGTGAGATTCGATTGGATAGGAAGCTAAGTCTTGATTTCAGTTTGGGGGAAGAAAAGATGGAAGGAGGAGGAGGAGAAGAAGAAGTGAGCATCAAAGAGTTGGCTTCCAATCTCACTACCTACAAAGAGCAGCTCCAACAGGTTCTTCCTTTCACGGCTTTGTCTGTGATTATAGAATCTAGGATGCTTTAGAATTGGTGAAGAACAATTGAATTGAGCAGATTAGGGATTGTTAGGGTTTGTGATTACTCTTAAAATTAGGGTTTCGTTGATTCTTTTAGGGATTAGCTGAGCTCTATGTTATAGATGATTTGGTCTCGTGTCTCCAGGATAAATCTGATGGAACGGATAATTTACACTCTTGTTGGTTTCTTTCAGGTGAGGCAGCTTTTGTCGCAAGACCCTAGAAACTCTGAATATGCAGACATGGAAAAGGAGCTTAAGGAGGTGAATACATCCCACTCTCAATACTAATCACTTCATTCTTCTTGTTTTTTTTCTGTGATGATCACAATCTTGTTGTCTCTCTTCTTGTCCATTTCATTGTGCGTGCTCCTGAGTGAAATTTATTGACACGCTAAAGTATAGAGCATCTAGGTTTTGAAAATCATGTCCTTTTATGTTTCTATTCCATCCATCTTTTGAAGGATTCAGCTTCTTGCTCCAAATAGCAACAGCTAGTGGATACAGTGGAGCTAGGTTTCACATCTGTAATCTGAAAGGTGAGTATAATTTTGAGTGCTCCGGCAGTGGAGTCTGGGCCAGCCAAAAGCAATTGTTGGAACTAGACATGAAAGTAGGAGAACTAGCTTGAAATTCATCATTTATATCTTCGTTGTTGTGCAGGTGTGCTAATATGGGTCATGATTGCCACTCTACTCTCGCCTGTTTGATCCCTCCTGAAGTTCTATTTCTAGTAGACATATACTTTGTGTGAAATTTCTGGAAGAATCCTCAATTCTCTCTGAGACGCTTGTTTATGTACCACGTAGGTGATTGCATTGACAGAAGAACTTCTTGCAACCGCTAAGCAAAATGAGATTCCTCTATCAGACCATGCTGGAGCAACCCCTGAATCACCCGATTTACTTGAGGGTGCTTGGCAAAAGATGGTACGTTATTTCTGTTATCTCATCTCTTCTCCTTTGTCATTTGCCTGAAAATGTGGCTACGTGATTATTTTAGTCAGTTCTTCTTAGCAGGAACAAGTTTTGGTCACTAGGCGTGATTGTTTTCCATTTTTTTAACAGGAATCAAGGAATGACCCAATACATGAGGGTAAGTTCCCCATTGGAACAAAAGTTCAAGCTGTCTATAGCGAAGATGGCGAGTGGTATGTCTGAAAAAACTCTCTGGTCTCTTGTAATTTGTGATGTATCTACTGTATTCTTTTTGCCTTCTTTCCCATTTTTCTTCTTTGTTTGATTAGTTAAATGTTCAGGTATGATGCGACTATTGAGGCGCATACTCTAAATGGCTATTTTGTTTCGTATAATGAGTGGGGTAACAAGGAAGAGGTAATGCTTCTGTTCCCGTTTGTGTTTTTCTATTAAACAAAAACTAATGTTGAGGTTGTCATGTTTTAATATAATAGGTTGATCCAGATAATGTGAGGGCCATAGAGACCAATGCCCTATTGGAAGCAGAAAGAGTAGCTGAAGCTGCGAAGAATGCACTCAAAAGAAAGATTGAGCAAGCTGCGAGTTCTGATTATCAATCCAAAACTCTACCAGCAAAGCTTAAAATCGATCCTAACGATCCCGAGGATGTGGTAAGTCAAAAGATTTGATTATTTCATTTTTGTTTGGTCCAGTATGAGGTCGTGTTTATGAGATCTCTCGCTTATTGGTTTTCAGAAAATTGCAAAGCGTAAGAAGATACATGCTTTCAAGTCAAAGGCGAGGCAAGAGCAACTCGAGGTTGCACAGAACAAGAAACAGAATGCTTGGCAACAGTTTCAGACGACTAAAGCCAAAACTAAAAAGGTTAAAAATATATATGTATTCGCAATTTGGATTAATAATTTTTCTTTTTGTTTCCTGCTGCTCACTGAGTCTGAGATGGGGTTTGGTTGCATGTTGGCAGGTAGGATTTTTTACAGGGAGGAAGAAAGAGAGTATATTCAAATCACCAGAGGATCCATTTGGGAAAGTGGGTGTGATTGGAAGTGGTAAAGGTTTGACAGATTTCCAAAAGAGAGAGAAGCATCTTCATCTCAAGTCTGGTAATGATGCCGAGGGTTCTAATGAATGAGAGTTGTGATTTTATGTGTTTCTAAAGGATTTTCAGGTAGCAATTGTTCCTATCTCTCGAATAATCCCGCTTAAAACAGAAAGATCTAAAAAAAACTTTTGTGGATTTTCTGCTCTTTTGCAAGTTGAATCAAAGATTAGCTTTTTCCTATCGGATGGGGTTTGTTTCCCTTGTTAGTTGACATTAGAGTAGAGTCAGACCAATGTCACCAATCCAATTAAGTACAATGCGAATCTGTTTTGTTTCCCTGTCCTGTCACTATTTGCTATCAAATTGGGATTTTTACCTTTTCGTATGGCAAACTGCGAGCAGTCAGGATTATATACTAATGTAATCCCCGATGTTCCATTCCGAAGTAGTATTGGGTCTACTTGAAGTATTTGTCAACTTTCTTTTTCCTCGAATAATCTCATTCCATTCATAAAGATAACTAAATATCTGAAGAAAGAGAAGCTCTCTTGGGGTACAACATTTATGATAAATATCAAAAGATGCAGTAGCCTGTTTTGCGAGCCAGTCTGCACATCGGGTGCCTTCTCTTCCATTGAAGTATTTGTCAATATGGTCCGTGACATGTATAATAACATGTGCCGTTTCCCATAATTTCACACTGCCTAAGCTTTACATGCACACCGTCTCACTCTTTGAGAGGCCCACAGATTGTAGTTTTGACTCAAATTCTAAATTGTCTGAAACACAACACTACTAGTTACTGAAAAAGTCAAACAATACAAGACTAAAAAATCCCTCCCCGTCGCAAAATGCAAAACTTACAAAGCATAAAAAAGACCAATAACTCAAACAAAGGTTCAATAAAAAAGGTAAACCTTTTACTATTGCAAAAGTAAAAACAAAAAGTTTTTAAAAGAAAACAGTTGAACAATATTTTAATCATTGTTCGCCGATTTAGAAAACTATGTTCTCATTTTTTTCATGTACCCTCTTGAAGTAATTGTCTCATCTCATGCAGAGAATTCATCATCGATCGATCGATCACCTTTTTTCATGTAGTAACACAACATGCAAACTCTTTACTCGTTGCGGATTGTCTGGTATTTTCCCCACAATCGTTCAGACCTCTTCATGTCAACCATTAAGCTCTTGAACTTGTGGCTATAATCCACTCCACTGTTTGAATTCGACATTTAATGCAAAGAAAAACAGATCAGATAAGTTTGTATTTAACGCAGAAGAGAAAAAAATCATAATCTTGAAGGAGTGGAAGAAACCTGATCCGGTCTAATGATGATATAGCACGAAGAGCACTTCTGATCATGTCTTCATTACGGTCATGCTCTTGCTTCACTGCATCTTGCTTTGGCTTGAAGTTTATTGTTTTTTGCAGTGGTTCCACTAGCGAATCCAGTACTTAAGAAGAAAACATCATATGATTAAATGAAGACACATCAATATAAAAAAAATCTCCGATTTGAACCAATGATTTTGGAAGCTATTAACATACCAGCTAGCACGGCTGAGGGGCACTTATCCGCTAGTAGTGAGAGTATGAGATGACAAAGCATCTTCAGATCATAATGATCTGCATAAACAGAGGTTTTATGTTATAAAGATATTATAATGAAAAAACATAACTGTAGGTTAATTAACATATGAGAGAGAGAGATAGACACACTCACCTTCTAGTCCGGATTTGAGGAAAGGAATAATAAAAGAAGACGGATTCAGTTGATCAAGACAGCTATCGAGCAGAGTAAATACACACTCAAAAGCTGCTTTCCTCAATTCAAGCCCATCATCTACAACGTGCTTGAATGGCCCTAGATCAACCGTTCTTATTAGTTCTTTCTGCAAAACAGATAGTCCCCAGTCAATGGATAAATTAAAACCTTCCGAGTTATAATGATATATGACAACAGTTGTGTTATGCATCACTAATATGCTTCTAAAGAGATTACCTTAATAACGGTTTGATCATAAAGAAGCGGTAACAATTCAGGGAGGAGTCCTTTGATAAGGTTTGGTTTATAGTGAGCAAATGTACTCAGGGCTGACACAGCTGCACGCCTAACATGCTGCATTAACCATGGAAACGTTATGCTCAATCACAGCAAAGTCATTTTCTTGTCAAATGCTTCTTAATGATTTTGTTATCATCGAATTTGGGTTAACTTTATTAGACTTACCCTATCGCCATCTTTAATTAACATGAGGAATGAAGAAATCTCAGGGAAGATGATTTCATCTAACTTCTCAGGCCGTTCCACTACAGAATATTTCACTGCGGTAACAACAGTTGCACGAGTAAAAGCGGCTTGACTTGTCGTCCTTACCTATAAAATTCAGAATTGTTCATCGTTAAAGCATGATGGAAAATGAGTAAATGCAGATAGTTAGATTGATCTGCATCGCTTCTCTAGCTACCTTAAGTGCAGGAACCAGTTTCTCAGGTTCTATCAACGCCATTTTTCCCAAGCATTCAGCAACAACATTTCTTACACCCTCTTCCTCGCTTTCACAGTGGTTAAACAGTAAAGCAAGTATCTTCTCAACACTAGAATTCTGGAAGTCCGCTTTATCAACAGACTGCCTCACGATCACCTGAAAAACGGATGAACAATATATGAAATCCAGTAAACCATGTAATCTGATACTATACTTAGTTCAGGAAAACTCACCTCCTTGAGTGAATGAAGAAGAATATATTGTTTTTTCTGTTGATTATCAATCTGGTTCAAGATAAAAGGTAAATAATTGGGCAGATTGCCAACAGCAATGTTTCCAAGAGCATACGAAGCCGCAGACTTTATTTCTTCAAAAGGAGATTGGAAAGATTCAATGACGAGTGTTTCAATGCCAGCATGTGCGCTTAGATCTTTCCTTCTCCCAATCTCACCAAGAGACAACAAGGCAAGGTGCTGTTTTGCCTGCACGAGAGAATCCATCACCACAAAAATAAGCCTTCAAATAGCTGTAGATCTATAAAGGACAATAAGCTCTAGTCTAATCCCTAATGGTTCGCACACTAATACAAAATCAGAAAGCTTACTGTATTTGTTCCGCTGTCATCTTTAAGTATTTCCATAAGCATTTTAACTGTAGAAGAACAATTCTTATCACCTGCCGCGAGACAAAGAACCGCGACACACTGTGCAATTGAATACAATGCTTGCTTTGGGACACCTCCAGACTGAGGAGAAGGCTTAGCGCAGGAAAGCAATGAGTCCAGCAAGGTGTAGAAACTCGTATTTGCATGATAAACCAGAGCTTCAAAGAATCCTTGCAGAGCCTGTGACAAGCGTTCAAGAAGTCATTTCCGTTTTGTATTTTGATCTCAGACAAAATATATAAAAACTCAAACAAAACGACAAGTTACCAAAAGTGCTTGACCCTGAAGCAATGGGCTTTTAACTAAAGTTAGTGCCTGCGGAAGAACTTTGTTGCGAACCGCCAAACTGATATTTTCACTACAACTCTTTCCAGTCATCAGAGTGCAGCAGAGTTCAAGTGCAAGAGCTGTCATGTGGAGATCCGAAACACTGGAAAAGACAGATGAACGTCATCTTTCTAATAAAACAACCACCCTAGAAAGTAAAAATGTAAAGACCATTAGGAAGATTCTGGACAAACAGACCTTATCAGAGATGAAAGCTCCACAACAATAACTTCATAAGCATCTGACCCAATCTTATCTCCGTACGCAGTTACCAAGGTATTCATGGTGATCAGTGTTGCTTGCCTTAGCACCCGATTAGCCTGTTTTACATTAATACAAATTGCATCAGTACCAGATATTGTATTCAGGGATATTTTTCACTGGTTATGAACAGTAGACAGGAAATTTGATGACAATTAGATATGGTTGTAAAAAGCCATACCTTTCTTAAGAATCCAGTTAGTTCAGCAATCAAATTGACCAAAACACATGACAGATCAATGTGCAGCGGAGAAGTGGCAATGACAGCAAATGCCTGCATGCACCAACAGAATCACATACATGAGCTAAAAAGTTCGGAAATAAAAACGTCAACAGAAGAACGAGAACAACCTTCACTGCTGTGAGGCGAGTGATTTCGTTTCCCATTCGGTCAACAAGCACAGGAAGGCATGAAGGTAATTCTTTTCTGAGTTCATCGCCAAATGTTGAAATAACTAGACCCATGCAGGTAATAGCACTTTCCTTGACCTCCTGTTGAAGCAAAGTGAGAGGATAAGAAATAGTATAAATACAAACACAGCAATCTGCTTGCATTATCTAAATTCTGCAATTACTCATAAAGACAAATTAAAATATTTTACAGAGAAAATTATTCAGATCTAAAGCCCCCAAAACGCATGGATATTCAAAAACAACTAAAAAATAGGAAAGGGGATTCAGCCACATACCTGGTCTTGATCTTGATTTGTCAAGCGAGACATTATCGCATTGTAGATTGGATGAACAAATGGTTTAAAATCAAAGCCCATACTCTGAACCACATAAGAGAAAATATCAGACGCAAGGATCTGTGGGTTGTGTATGGGTAAAAGTATGGTTTGAATAATAAAAGAAAACGCTGACACTGTATCTAGAGAACAGACTGACTCAGCAAGCTAGTACAAAATGTCTCAATGTAATGAGTTACTCACCTGAGTACTTGGACGGACTACTCTGACAAGTTCCCCACAAACCCTTAATGCCTCAGCGGTCACCTTGTAATAGCGTTCTCCAACAGCAGCTAAAACAGGACTGGAGAGAGCCTAGATTAACATAAGAGTTGGAAGAGTCAGTAAAATCAACGCATTGGTTGTTTATGTTCATTTTTTTGGGTCAAAGGTTGTTAATGTTCATTTTTTAAAAAAAAAACTGAGGGTTTTAAAGTATATGGACTCAACAACAATCACTAAACATTTTGTTAATATTTCAATGGACTAAAAACCATAAAACGTTTCCAACCTTAATGTAAGGATGAAAAACAGGAGGCGCATGCGATGCCAAGACTAACTTTGTGAAGACAAGAGCTTCGATTTTCAAGTTTGATGTAGAAGATTTATCCTGGAGGGGAAAAGAGGAAACATGAGCAAATGAACAGAGAACACCACTGAAAGTACATAAATAAATATACTGAATATCCCAACTAACATTTAGTGCTCTTTCAATTCCAGGAACTAGCGAACCAATATGATCAGCAAGGCAGTCCGGCAAGACGACCACAAGCTCTCTCAAAACAGAGAATGCTCCAACCTGCAGATAGGTAAGGACTGAAAATTATATCAAATAGGAACCAAATAAAAAGGAGAGTTTCATACCCATACCTTTGTCTTAACAGATTTCTCACGCAGTTGCCTATTTATGGATTTCACAACCTTTGAGACTTCTTGCTTCAGTAGCCACTTCGGACTGCTTTAAAGAAAGTTATATATTTAGTCAGCAAGGATTAATTAGTAACGTGACAGACGTCCATACTGACGGAGTGAAAGGGTGCAGAAAATTTGCCTTGATTCATCGGTGTCAGTTTGACCTTTTGTCACATTTCCTGTTTGCCGCAACAGATCAATGAATGTGTTGAAAACATCCATCTGTAACAACAGTACCTCGGATCAGTAACTATATACAACGCAGGATAAATAGTTTATTTATTTTACTTACCTTCACATTTTCCTCCCTTTCCTTAAATCTATCAATTAGTTTCGGGCAGGCCTGCACAAGAAGAGACTTATTTCTAAATTTCTCAACAGTAAAGACTACAGTAAATTTTTATTCCTTATATTATTAAACAATACAATAATGCCAGATTATACCTCTTGATATACTTTAGAGATCATCTCAGACCGGGAAACTATTAATCCTGCCAAGCATTTCGCTGCTGCTCTCCTAACTTTCCAGCTGGCATCCTCATCATCCGTGTACTCATTTGCGCTCTCGCTGTGAGGGAAAAAGACATATATTACTGAGACAATGGTGCACTGTAAGGGAATAGAATACGGATCCAATATTTATATCCTAACTTACTCATCTTCTTCATCTTCAGGAGTCTCATCATCAGTATCTTCATCCATGTTGTCCGTAAAATTCGGGTCATAACTTATATATTCCAAAGTGAGATTTAAAATTTCATCACAGTATGGTGAGATGTCCCTTGGACACCGTAGCAAGAAACTTTCAAGTGCCTGCAGTTGAATTTCAGAAAGGGCATATTATCACCAATCATATACCACTTTCACTGAAGCTTGATAACGACAGAATAAGAGAAAAGAGGCTACAAGCACGCCTACGTAATTATTCATTGGATAAGAAAACAAATATGTACGCCTAGTGACAAAGTAGAATAGGGAATCTGGGGGGACCTGTAAGCTATATTCGCGGAGCTCCTCATCATTTTCTGAAGCGCTGGTGCAGTAATTGATCAATACTGGAACAGTGTTACCAAGATGAGTCCCAAATCGGTATCCGACAGCACGGCTAAAACAAAACAAAAAAAAAGCATTAAATAACATTACACCCGTGTCAAGCCTAATAATAGATATACGGTAAACCATGCATCCCACTCAATAAATAGGTATAAAACCACAACTAACAGAAACATATGATTAACACTGCAGTTATACATTAGTAAGAATTTAAAGACAAATACCACAACCAAGAAGGATAGAAGGATGTACCTTATTGCTCCAATCATTTGTATATTGGTGCGTGTAATCTCCGATTTAGCATTCTTGTTACTTAGGTTTTTCACAACTTGAACTGTCGCCTTTGCGAGCAAATCATCAGATAGACTCGACGCAAGAGATGCTAAACCCAAAAAATTGAAATATGAGAAATCAGATATCCACCACTGAATTAGGAGTTCTACATAAGACTGGGGAGAAAATAAATGGAGCTGAATATATCATTTGAATCAGCATTAGTATCAAATAAATTGACACCAACCGCTGAAATCCATATTCCAATACTCCCTCCGTTTCATATTAGTTGTCGTTCCAAGTTTATGCACACAGATTAAGGAAACATTTAATTTTACATATTTTCAAAAGAAAAACACTATTACCAATTCACATAACCATATATCAACCAATAGAAAAATAGAATGGATAAAAATACTAATAAATTTTGCATTGAAAACCGAAAACGACACTTATTTTGAAACAAAATTTTTACTCTAAAACGACATAATTTGAAACGGAGGGAGTAGTAAATATTGGGGTGAGGAAAGCTGTCAATTAATCCCCATGAGCTAGAATCTGGTTTCAAACAAGCCAGCTATTGACAGCGCTAGACAGCAATCTTATTGACTCAATTTAGTTAACTTACCAATGCATGTAACAGTCTTCTTCCTGACTGTGGCTTGGTTACAGTCCAATTGCAATAACAGTGTGTTCAGTAGCTTCTCGTGATCATCTGCCATTAAACTTCCGTATTTTTGAACAACATCACACATGATCTCAAGACATTCACACTTAATCCCTGGGCTCATTCCCTTCAGAAGCAAGCCAGCAGAAAGTTAGTTACTTGCAAAACAAGTAGATAGTACATCAGATTTCATAGGGTAAAGCAAATATTATAAGCGTGTATAGTTCTATGGTTTACTAAGAGATATCCAGAAAGAGCTATCAAATTCTAACAGCGCCAGCAAAACTGTAACGTAAAATCAATTCAATTGTTAGTATCAATCCATCTATTGTGTAGCCTGATTTTTACATTAAAATGTAATTTTCATGACATCCTGAAATTTCCTCAGACCCTAATTGTGGCATATACAATAATAAAAAAAAGAGGAATAGGCCTCCCATAAACTAACCTGTCCACTAATCCTTCCAATTATTTGTGGAGTTAGAGTAACAAGAATAGATGGAGCGAGCGAAGGAGCAACTTGAGCGACAACAGTCCTGAGAGCTATGCTCGCGGTATCACGGTGTTGGTCTTTCCCATGCAGCAGTTTATCACACAGTTTGTTGGTCATCTCCACAATACGCTCTTCTCCAACCTTCTTCACCAATGGAGCAAGACTGGAACAAAACACAAACATCAAGGCTCGGATATGTTCAACAAACTTTAAAATTCTCAAGAGCAAGAGAAAACAAAGGCTGTTGAGAGAAGAAAGCTAACCACTTAACAGCTAATCCAGAAACATCACCAGCAACATCATCGAGCTGTTGCAGTATGATGCTCGACAATCTCATCTCCAACTCTGAGTCGAGTTTAAAGGAATCCTTATTCAACTCATTGAGCAAATCAGAGGTTGCCATATATCTATAATCTTTATCTTTACCCGTCATCTGAACATAATTAAGAAACATAGAAATAAGAAAAGTGAATATTATCATCAAAAACAAAGTTGAGCTTAGTTGGAAATGATGGTGATAGACCTTTTCAATGATTCCAGAGAGTTGTAAGCTCGCCATATTTGCTTGAACTTATCAAATCACTCCTTCCAACTGCAATCAAACAAGGAAGGATCCATCATCATTCAATTGGACTAAAACACTTACACAAAAATCATATCACTCTAACAAGCTCTCCAAATAGTTCAATACGTCAGAAACATAGTCAGAAGAAGAAAACGAGAATCTTGAACACGGACTAATCCTCTCTCGGTAACAGAACCTAATTGATTTCAATAAGAAAACTGTTGATCAAACGAAGATCGCAAAGAATAAGCTCGGTTCGATAAATCTAAGTACCTTCACCGCAAAACCCTAAGACTACGAGTACGAATACCGAGAGAGTTAGTGCCAGACATCATCAGACTTCTCGATGTCATACAGAGAACATAAATAGCAGAATAGGAGGAAATTCTAACCTGAGAAGTAGAAATCGACGGGAGAGAGCGGAGGAGACGGGAAGAAGAGCACCGAGACGTTCGATCTTACGGTGGTGAAGTTGCAAAGTAATAAAGGATGGAGGCGACAACTGTAATTATTCCTTTTCCGTACTCGCGTGAATCGTTAATTTTCTGTTCCAAAAAGGAAACTGATAAGTTACAAATGGGCCAAGTGGAGATTAAATGGGCTTTGGCTTCTATTATGGTAATGTAGTTATTACTGGGCTTTGTTTTAGAAGCTTTTTCACATATCACTTAGCTCAAAATGTTTTAGACAAAGTAAGTCTATGGTTTCGACCCCGAATAGGGAACGACAAAGAATAATACAAATATTCCTAAAAAAAATAACCATTCACAATAAAAATAACCATTCACAATGAATAAATTTTTTCTTTTATTCTTTTTTTCCATAAAAATAAGGAACAAAATTATTTATTGTTAAATTGGAAACAATTTTTTTTTTGCTAAATTGGAAAATGAACGACTATTTATTTTCATTCCTGTTATTTTATTTTTTTTACATTTATTTCCTATTTATTTTTCTTGTTTCTACAATTATCACCGGTCAAATTTTAAAGGTGTAACTGGTAACCATGTTAGGAATATTAGGAATCAATATGAAAGGAATGAGTATGAATAAAATTTTGGGAATGTTGAAGAATAATGATTTCTTATCAAAATTTACAATGAAGAAATTTACTCTTTAATTCTCAACAAAAAAAGAATGAATGAGAATGAAAAGGAAATTTTTTTTTTTTTAAATGATAAATATATTTTAAAGAATGTTAAAGAATGTTATGTTCCTCTTCATTCCTTTGGTTACCATTCAAAGCCTAAGTGTTATGCATCATTCTTGATTGAAGTTTACTGATCCAACAAGTAACAGAAAGAATGGAGTATACAATCGTGAAAACAATGTTAAGAAGATGTTACACAAAAAATGTTACATTTAATATTGAGAAATTACCTTAGATAGCACATTTTAGTTTGTTTGTCACAAAAATAGTTTTTAAGGAAAAAAATGACTAAAATGTTTTTTTAGAAGCTAAAAAATTCATTTATATGCATTTATACTCATAGGGTTAACTAATTTACATTTTAGGGTTTAGAGTTAAGGGGTGGGTTTGGGGTTAAGGTTTCAAATTTCAAAAAAAAATAAAAAAAAAATCTATTTTGATCATTTTATTTTTTGAGGACTATTTTTGTGATAAAAACTTAAAAAAAACTATTTAAGAGAATTGTCTTTTAATATTTGAGTAAATGAAAACATTTGATATCACAAGGAACACAACATCTTGAAATCATAATCCCCCTTTTGATGCATGACGTATTTGATCCCATGTCTTCTTTTTCAGTCATCTCCCAAGAATTATCAGCATAAAGAAAAAGAAAGGTTTTAATAAATGAGCTCACTCGTGACAACACCAACCAAGCATTTACTCAACCTAATACGTCACACATAATAGGACTTGACTTGTACTCGTCAGAACGATTTTCAACCCTCCATTAATGGAAACGATAATTTACTGCTTCCTTTGTTTTCCGTGCAATAGATTTTTTTCTTTTTTAATGATGATGATATAGAAACGATAACAAGACCGGACAAATACTATTGTTAAGATACTATTGACCATGAATATATAGGTAATGTTATCAACTTTCTTATGGACGTTGTGCTAATGCATGCCCTTCGTTGTGCTAATGCATGCCCTTCGTTGTGCTAATGCATGCCCTTTAATAAGTTCCCCATTGTCTATGATTTGAAATAAATAAATATATAATAACAGTGAAAATCCCAATACGTTGATCAGATAGCTAATTAAGAATATATACCTTATACTAATAAACATATGTTTTAAAAGGGTAAAGCTAGCCAGACAATGATTAATTAACAAACCAACAAAGAGGTAAAAACAGTAATTATTAAGGTAATTAACTAGACTTTTGATCTGCACTTTGAATGAAGTAGTAGTACTCCCTCCGTTTCATATTACTTGTCGTTCTAGGTTTATTCACACATATTAAGAAAACATATGATTTTGTATATTTCCAAAATAAAAACACAATTACCTATACACCTAACCATATTTCAACCAATAGAAAAATAAAAACACAATTACCTATGAATCTTATTAATGAATTTTGCATTGAAACACCAAAACGACACTTATTTTGAAACGAAAAATTTTCCCTACAACGACAAATAATTTGAAACAGAGGGAGTATTATTTTTGGTTAATTACTTTTACAAAATTTGAATAATGTTAATTGTTTTTTTAGATGCAACATTATTTGAAACATTAAAATTTTACAGTTTTGTAAAATGAGAACATGAATTCTTTATTTTTTGTTCTTCTAAATATGTTCAATATTAATAGTAATGATAAATTTTGTACATGTGGAAGAATTTATGTTTGGTTAAAAATGTTAAATATGATAATTTATTTTGTCAATCATTTTTGTATGAAAATAAAAAATTGACATTTTGTCATAATAGATAATTTAAAATGTGTAAACAAAAGAATATTTATACGCAAAAATATAAAACAATAGATAGTCACTTTCAATATTAAACATTTGAATAAAAAATTTACACATATAAAATTGATTAACTTAAAACTTGGAAAAAAAAATTAATCTAACATTATATATAATTGTAGGATTCATTTATGTAGAAACAATATTTAAATGTGTAATTGTAATGTCGGTAATAAATAAATAATTGTCCAAATAATTCTTAATTTTTGTTAAAAATTAATATTTATGAAAATATAGTATCAATAGTAATGTTGGAATGACCTAAATTTTGTAAATAAAAATATGATTACTTATTTTTTTGAAAGCATAGGTATTAAAAGTGGGTTTAATTGGACTTTTATTGGGATTTGTTAGGATATGTACTAAGCATTTACGCAAATATAGGTTAGTAGTTACAATATGTACTACGCATTTATGCAAATTAAAATCTCAGATTTAAAAGTATAATGTTGTATGCTTTAGACGTAATTAATTAAAATCTGAACTACATTTACGTATTATAATTGTGTAAAAACTTTATGTTTAAATTTCAACTGAAATAGCTTTTGATTTGAAATATCCTATAATTTTGAATATCCCATTAAGTTTTTTTCAAAACATGAATGTTATACCACTTGTATTCTTATTTATGATATAATTATAAATCATGTACATTTATTCCTTCTATCTATAATATATATTTGTACGCAAAAATATAAAACAAAAGATAATAATTTTTCAATATTAAATATTTGAATAACATTTTTTACACATAAAATTTAAGACTTGGACAAAAAAAAAGTTTTAAATCTAGCATTTTATATAATTGTGTGATTCATTGATGTGGAAACAATATTTAAATGTGTAATTTCAATTTCAAGAAGAAATAAATAAATAATTTTCCAAGTAATCCTTAATATTTGTTAAGGAATTAATATTTATAAAAATGTAGTACAATAGTTTGTTCAAACGATCTAAATTTTGTAAATAAAAATATGAGTACTTATTTTTTGAAAACATAGGTATTAAAATGGGTTTAGTTGGACTTTTATTGGAATTTGTTTGGAATATGTACTAAGCATTTACCCAAATATAGGTTAGTAATTACAAGATGTACTTACTTATAAGAAATTGTACTCTCTCAAATTAAAGTTAGTTGATAGTTTTTACCTACTGAGAGAAGTGGGTCCCGCATAGTTTGGAACTAAAATGGTGATTACAACTTTTGTATTAAACGAACAAAGATAGTTACTAATATAAGTACATGTGTATTTAAAAATGGCCCCAGTGGCATAAAAGTAATATTTCATCTTTTAACAGAATTGATTAAGAAATCCCAAGAAAACACACATAGAACCACAATCTTAACTTAAACTAAGGAATAGAAGCAAGATTTTCAACAGGAGCTTTATTGATGTCGTTATTACCAGCAGAAAGCTCAACGACATTATTATTATTATTAACGTTGTTGCTCTTCTTGGATAGATTGTGTTTGTTGTTATGTATCCAAACTTTAAGAACTCTTCTCCTAACTCCAATCTCTTGACAAAACTGCTGAACAACAGCTTCCTCTTGTCTCTGCATCTTCCAACCAATTCTCTCCGCAAAACTAAGCATCTTCTCCTTCTGCTCTTGACTAAACTTTGTCCTATACCTTTTCTTCTGATTATGTCCGCCGTAACTGTACGGTGCTGGAGGTGGTGGTACCTGACCGTCTTCCTTCATATGATCTTCTGACTCTGAGTTTGATCCAGCTGCGGTTGCAATGCCAATTGGCATTACCATTTGCTGTGGTAATGGTGATTTGATCATCTTGTTGTGGTGATGGAACATGAGTTTTCTCTGAGGTTGGTTGTGGTAGTAAGGGGAGAAGACGGTTTTTTCTTGGCCTTCGATTTCTCTTCTATGGAAGTTTCTATGGCAGTTACAAGCTGAGCAAGTGAGAGCTTCAATGGAACCTTCTTCACCACTTGGCATAAACTCTCCACAGCCATCAATAGCATTGCCTCCCATGGAAGCTGCATGATTCTTCAGACATTCCTTGTACTTGATCACCACTGGCTTCTCCTTTTGAATGTTGTTGTTACTGAGCATCATATTGTAACCCACATGATGATGATGAGGAGGAGGATCATGACTTTTGCCAAGACCATTACCATTTGAGGGGAGTATTGGTGGGTTTGGAGCAGTAGAATTGGCAGGATGATGATGAATCATGTGTCCATGAGCACCATAATTATTACCATAAGCAGTGCTTATTGGTATAGGCATGTCATGATCTTCTTTACTTGCAACTTCCATTCTTCTGATATCTTTTCTGCAGAAAATAATCAAAATTCATTAATACTCTTTTTAATTGAGATTTCCAAAGTGTTTCTTGGTTTGGGGACAAAGAAACTAGTTAAAAACAAAGAGTAGAGATAATTAATGAGTAAGATCAAATGATTAAGCTACAAAAAAAGGCAAGAGCTTTCTTCACTACTCATTAAGCTCATTTTAAAATATTTTTCCCAAAACAAACAAAAAACCCTAATTCTGGAAGGTCCAAAAAGATAGAGAACAAAACGAAAAATACAAAAGAAAATATATGACTTTATTGCAAGCATGCTCAAGCAAAAGCTGACAAACCCACTTGAAAAAAAAATCTTTGTTAAAGTGAGAGGTTGATGATAAAAGACATTAACCTAACAGATATTGTATCGTCAAAACTCTTATATTAAAATCTAACGACAATTTGAGATGGAGAGATTGAAGAAAAAACACATATACCCTTGCAACAAGCAAAAGTCCGCAGCTTTCCCTTGATATGCTTCTGAAAAGCAATATTATTTGTCTTCAGGATAAACAGGAAGAAGTATCCAAACCACAGTAATCTGAAAATTATAGTCACATGAGAGGTTTAGAGATATACATAGGGTTTGTAAAGTGAAAGACTTCTAAGAAAAAAGATAATGAGAGAGAGCGAAAGAGAGAATTGCAGGTGTGTTTTCGATGTGAAGGCACTCCCTTAAGCAAAGGGCTTAGAGTATTAGTAGTGAAAGCCTAAAAAGCAAGAGAGAGATAATTTTTCATTGAACTATAGCTTTTTTTACTCTCTTTTTCTACCGGCAAAGAGAAAGAAAACATCATTAATGAATTGCATCACTTTGACCTGGTTTTCATATTTAATAAAAGGGCTATTGAGATTTTTTAAAAAATATATAATTAATTTACACAAAGATTTTAAGTTCTTTTTTTTTTGTGTTTGTTTACTTTTTATTACGGCGAGTGAATTGTAAATGTGTTTACCAACGTCTTCTAATTACGCAAATAGAACTAGGTGGTGAAAAAGGGTTCATTCCGAATGTGTTCTCCGAATATGTTTTCGGAGTGGTAAAAAACTACAATTTAGCTAATGAAAATTGATATTTGAGGGAAAAAATTAAGCAAACAGAATATAGTATTACGATAAATCATTATAGCAATCAGCTATGTTTAAAAATAGTAACTTGGTACTTAAGAGAATAAATGATTTAAAATATCTATAGTTAATAAAAGAATTTCAAATTCATCCACAGACAAATTAGTAAGAGCGGGGAAGAAAAATGAGATTAAAGGCTATGCGAGATTGCTTGGCTTGCACTATCAGACATCAAATATACAACAGTGTCGAAACGTGTCATATAATTAGTGGGAAGAGTATTGAAGCAGGTAGACAAACAGAAAGTCACAATAAAATAGAATATCTCATATTGGTTTTAAATTAGCAAAAATATTGATGTCAAATATCAATACTAGTTTTTTCTTTTGATAAACCAAAGAGCATTTCATATTCATAGAAAGATTCAGACTAATTTTTAAAGAGAGTGGAGGTATAGTCCATGGATAGACCATTTCTCCAGATATTCAAATGAGTTTTAAAACATTGACACATATCCGTATAAAGTGATCATAAATAATTGTGACTTAGTTTCGTGCAGCATATAGGTCAAAGCTGAAACGTGTTAGCGTCTCAACTCCATTTTCTTACCACTCGACCGCAATCACTCAATCATCAATACTAGTTAATACAAGATTAGTGAAAAATAAATAATCTAATCTTTGTTTTGTTTTTGAAATGGTGCAAAACTGAACTGAAATGGCATTGAACATTCTGTTTTCCAAATGTATAAAATTGTTGACCAAAAAAAAAGTAAATACATGTTTAACATAAAAAAGTAGATACATATGCATGTGGTTGATAAAAAAAGTTTAAGCTTCTGGCTGTCAGAACAAAAAAGAAGCATTAAGCAAAAAAAAAAAAAAAAAGTAACCATGAAGATTTTTTTTATGGTAACAAAAAGATGGTTTCAATTTTTTGCTGGGAATCCAAACATTGTAAATTGAATCCAAGTGGCAGAAGTTATAACTGTAATCTTTTTACCACAAAACCAACTCAATGTTGATACGAAGAAATTAGTTCTCAATTGAAGCACATTTAATCACCAATATAATCGCGTGGCAAGCACGTATTTTGGCGTTAATTTATGGCATTATAACTTAAAAAAGCTCATAACAATAGTATAACATAAGAACCATACATTCTTCATTTACTCAAAATCACATCGATAATTATCTTTCGGCATTAAGTAAGTCACGTATGATATTAGCTTCCAGAGGTTGTCATGTCATGCATGTGAATTTATATCATTCACTTGAAGTTACTAGTATTAATTTGAGTGATTTACATTATAGGTCACTTTATAGATATTTATTACACAATAAGTCACTTTGTACTCCTCACACACTTTTGCACAGATTTCAATTATTCATCTTAATAATAAGCTAACTAAAAATGTAACGATAAAACTTCATTCTTTCTTTTGTTTCTTTAATATTTTTTTATTGCTATTCTTTTGTAAGTGAAAAGCTTTTTCTGAACTTCTCTTTATGTGGTGGTGGGTCCCTCCAATATTCATATGTTCACCATTGAAACCCAACTTTAAGACCATTAATATGATATGAGCAAAATCGATCAGTATTAGTGATCTTTTGAATTTTGTGGGCAAATCTCTAAATTCAGTGGCAAAATTATCGTTCACCTCTTCAAAAAAATTAATTTTTCGAATTGAAAAGCTTGAAATCGGGTCTTAAAGGAAATATCTACGGGATTGAAGGTAAAATAAAAAGAAGAGAAAAAATGATGAATAAGGTGAAAAAAGATTGGCGGCCATAAAGAAAAATTACAGAAAACCTTAATTGATTTTAGGAAGATAAAAATAAAATTATAAAAATGCCACTCACTGAAAAACATTAAAGGAACACTAAAAAAAAATTATGTTACTCATAAATCAAACATGTGTGCTGAACGTCAAGAATAATCATTTGTAACCACCAGACTAAAGTACTCATCTAATATGTATTGTGTAAGCAATCTAATATAAAACACAATACACCACTATGTTAAGAACCTATAAAACACAATACACCACTATGTACACTAAAATTATTATTCTTATCATTATGTACATTAAAAACTTGTAAACATAGATACTAGAGACATTATTTTGAACATAACTTTGTAGGTGTACAATATAATATAAGTATATATATGTACAATAAAATTTTGAAGTAAATAGATATGGTACAAGATGAATATGTTTTTAAAAAATGCTGAAAAAGATGGTTCACATTACATTTCATAGATATTGTATAAGGTGATTTACATTACAGCTTAAGGATATCATATAAGAAATAAAAGTTATATTAAGTGTACTCATAGATATTATATAAGATGGATACTTTTACAATTCTACATGTACATTATTTTAAAGCTATTGACATGTACACCACCATATGTTTCAAGTGCGTATAACAGATGTGTTCATACAATCAACATGTACACCGTTTCACCAATATGATTTTAACATTATCCACATGTGTAATAATAAATTAATATACAATACCATCTTTGTTGGATTTCCAAGTTGCATACAATAACCATATTCATCAACTGGCAACATAACTTTGTAGGTGTACAATATCATATAAGTGTACATATGTACAATATCATATAAGTGTACATATGTACAATATAATGTAAGTGTACATATGTACAATACAACTTTGAAGTACATAGATATGGTACAAGATGAATATGTTTCTAAAAATGCTGCAAAAGATGGTTCACATTACCTTTCATATATATTATATAAGGTAATTTGCATTACAATTTAAGAATATCATATAAGAAATACATGTAAAAGTTATATTAAGTGTACTCATGGATATTATATAAAGTGGACACTTTTACAATTTTATATGTACATTGTTTTTAAACTATTGACATATACATCACCATATGTTTCAAGTGCGTGTAAACAGATGTGTTCATACGATCAACATGTACACCGTTTCACCAACATGATTTTAACATTATCCACATATAAACTAGTTTATTAATATCTATATGTACACCTTGCCATTATATTTTTAAATTTACTAGCACATTTGCAAATTTCAACATGGGCATAGCCAAATGGTGTCCAAATGTACACGTAAATTTCAACTCTGTAAAATGATTTACAAATGCATAAATATCCATGTACACCAATAATTATTTTTAACTAAGATATATAAAATAATAAAGTATATGTATCTTTCTTCTAGATTTATCAATAATCTTCAAAAATAATAACAATATGCGTAGCTCAAAATTATGTACTCATTAACTCAAAATCTATGTATATTAAAATAATTGTTTAAAATTCTAGTCTTGTGAATCTAAAAAAAAATACCAAAAAGAAGTAATGAGTAAGAAAGCTAGATTGTTCTTTTTAATAATAGTTAAATATTAATTAGACTGTTAGTTAGATTGTAGCTTTGTAGTAGTTAGGATGGAAGGATAATGCATCAAAAACTGTGCAAAAGTGTGTGTGGAATAAAAAGTGTCTTAGAATGAAATAATAAACTGAAAATGTGACTTATAATGTAATTCTCTCTATTAATTTTGGTCCTACAATAAATGTGCACTCATAAATTACTGCGATCTTCGGTGTCATATGCAAACACTTGAGTATGTAAAAGTGAGTGATGTCATTTAGGGTACGAATGGTGACCAAGGAACATGAAGAATAATTGATTTTCTAATGTTCTTAAAAAAAATCACCATTCAGAAAGAATAAATTTTCCTTCTCATTCTCTCTCATTCCTTTTTCTATAGATAAATAAATAATAAAATTGTTCTTTGTTAAATTGGAGAAGGAACGACCATTTATTTTCATTCCTGCTATTTTATTCTTCTACGTTCATTTCCTATTCGTTCCTCTTGTTTCCAGAATGGTTACAAGCCGGACCCTTAAAAAAAATACAAAGGGCTGTAAAGAGAACTTCTTGCTTAAATTCCAGACTTACCGTTGTTCTTGGTCTTTTATCAATACTAATCTCTAATCCTGCAAAACCCGCTTAAGAAAGAGAAATTCCCTTAGATAGCCTATTTTAGTTTGTTTGTCACAAAAATAGTTTTTAAGAAAGAAAATGACCAAAATGTTTTTTTAGAAGCTAAAAAAATTATTTATATGCATTTATAGCCCTAGGGTTAACTAATTTGCACTTTAGGGTTTAGAGTTAAGGGGTGAGTTTGGGGTTAGGATTTCAAATTTCAAAAAAAAAATAAAAAAAAATCAAAATTTCAAAAAAAAAAAGTCTATTTTGGTCATTTTATTTTTTGAGGACTATTTTTGAGACAAAAACTTAAAAATGGCTATTTAAGAGAATTGCCCCTTAAGAAATCCACTCAATCTTTTTTTCTTTGCAGTTCTTTAATATCAACCAAATTAAAATGTCGTTACGCTTAGTCAACTGTTATGATCAGTAAAACTGATTTCGTTTAAGAAGAAAATAATTTTGGCTCTGCTTCTTGACGAGTAATGTTATTATGTGTGTAGATATAACTATTATGTTCCACAAATTCATTTGTTTTTAGACCATTCAAGTCTAAAGAAACTGGTGCAGTTCACTTTCTTCTTTTATCAACTTAAATGAAAATACTTTTATCTTCTTTTCTTTTTGTTTCCTTTTTGTCTATATTTGTTGTCTATTCTTCTTGTAAATTCCGTCCTTCCACTGTGGCAGCTTTTTTTAATCTCCTTTATTTTTACTTACCCTTATGTAAAATTTCGTAAAAGTCATGGTAGTTTTTTAAAACTCTCGTCCATAATATGAATTTATTGACACGTTAAGTGATTTTTGACTCTAGGTAAGAAAAATAAAAGTAACGATACTGGACCACAAGAATAAATGACGTTAGGTTTGATGGTCCAGAAACTGGATCACAATTTTCAAGATGGTCAGGTCTTTCGTATTTATTCAGCTTCCTCTACTATACTTATATGTTTACAATTTTGCATAAATGAAAGGATAAGTTTTCGACTAAACATAAAAGAAAGAAATGATAAGTTAATGTAAAAAATAACAGAATAATGAGGGGAGATGATGATGCTCGAGAAATTAATATTCTTTCTAATTTATCTTTATATACTATATACAGTTTCATCTATTTTACAATGACCGGATGTGTGAATATTCGATAATCTAATAACGTGTGGTATGTAAGAAGAGAAATTCCCATATAGTCTTTTTTAGTTTGTTTTTCACAAAAATAGTTCTTAAGGAAGAAAATGATCAAAATAGGTTTTTTTAGAAGTTAATTTTTTTAAAATATACATTTATATCCCTAGGGTTAACTAATTTAGATTTTAAGGTTTAGAGTTAATGGCTGGATTTGGGGGTAGGGTTTCAAATTTCAAAAAAAAAATTAAAAAAATTGAAAATTTCCAAAAAAAAAGAATGCTATTTTGGTTATTTTATTTTTCTAGGGCTATTTTTATGATAAAAATTAAAAAAAAAAACTATTTAAGAGAATTGCTCATGTAAGAACGATAGATAATACACGGTGTGTCCTTGCAGATTGCTTTACTTAACAACAACACCAATTAAATAAGGAAACGGGAGCTACGAAACTTTAAGTGACTACTTGAATACATATAAATTCTTTATTTTAATGTTAAGTATGTTTTTTATTTAGGCTGCCGACTTTCTTTTATTTATCTTTATAATAACTACCTAACTTCACATAACTTCTGAACCTGAAGATTCAAATTATTTTCTGTTAGCAAAATAAGAATGATCACGGTCAGCCCTTGTCACAAACATTGAAATTATTGACTCATCTTTTCTTAATAAAATGGAATCTAAATACCTCATTTTCCGTTTGTTACTAGGAAATTATGATACATCATAACAACATCATTTGCATTTTTTCTAAGTTAAAAGTATATGATTGTACCTCTAGTGAACGTCGAGTTATTGTTCATCCATTCTCAAAATATAAAAGAACAATTAACCATTGGCTCTTTTAATTAATTATAACTGAAGGTATTTATTTTTTATATGAATATAGTATGGGTCAAATAACTACACAATATCATATTGATGTATATTATTATTTTATGAATATATATATATATGACATGCAAGGTCATATATGTATTGGATATTTTACCCGATATCCGAATCCGATTCCGAACTCGACATGAAAAACTCAAACTGAAATATATAGTAAAATATCCGAACGGGTATTGAATTATGAGAGATTAAATATCCGAATTCGAATATGTAATATCCAAACCCAACAAATATCCAAAGATAACCAAACATATGTACATTTAATCCTATATTTCTAATTTAGTTCTTTTATTTTATTCAAAATATTTATATTGATCTTATACATGAGTCAAAATTATATAATATATGTAGTGCGTACAAAGTTATTTGATGTTCATTTAAAATGCTTATCAAATTTCTTATTTCATGCATTAATAAAAGTTGTATTCAAATTCTCAAAAAAATAACTAAATTAATGTTTTCAATTTTCAAAATTTTATTTCCAAACTTATTAATCACTCAACTTATTAAAAATTAAAAAAACATTTAATTTAACTAAATATTTATATGTATAAGAAACTTGAGTAATGAAAGAATTGATTTTTTAAAAATATAAAATATCTGAACCCGATCCAAAATAACAGAACCCGAACTAAAAATACATGAGCTCGATCTAATATGTAAAAATATCCAAACATATTATAGACCTCTATACCAAAATATTCAAAAATCTAAAATATTTGATTCAAACCTGAACGGGTATCCAAACGCCAAATCATATATGTAAACATGATATACACATTGATTATAGTTCAAGCAAAGAAGCAGCTGGTCTTCTGGAGAAATGAATGAATAATCAAATATGATGCACCGATCATTGTTCATCAATGTACAGTTACTGCAAAACCATGTTGTATTTGGTGAATCCTCATCATTATACGTTTTTATAACAAAAACATCATGTTACATAAATTTTAATGAACGAATGTAAAATTGAATATAAAAAGTTTACAAATAATTTTTGTCGTTGTAGATTTATATGTTTCCTTATGTTAAAGACCATTTCAAGTTTTAGGGAAACTTATTAGAATAAGCATTTGAAAATTTACTTTTCTTGGCAAACCTTTCATTGAAAACAGAACATACAAGCTAAGCCATAGATGGCGACTTCGAGAGGGCTAGAAGACCCTGTTAGCTAGGAAGTTGTCTTTTTAATTACTAAGTGTAAGAACAATCTTGAAGGATAAAGACTCAAATGAGTTACAAAATATAAGGAATGTCATGAAGACATGAACAACTCCTTGGAGCTTATTGACTCGGCCTTTATAATTGATGATCTCAATGAGGGTCTTAGAGTCTGATTTCACAACCAGCCTACTATGACCTGAAAAATACTGCATCCAAGAGTGCAGCTTTAATCACTATCGCCTTTGCCATAAGAGCTGAGAGACAAATCTTCGGTTTGCAGTAGTTTCTTCTCATACTAATATTATATGTTACTTCTTAATAAGTCAAATTTAAGAATTTAATCAGAATTTTCTCCAACCCATAAAACCAAGTTTTCTACCAAAATTGTAAATTGATGGTTTCTACCAAAAATCGCAAAATTCATTTTCCATCAAAACCGCAAAATCGTGTTTACGAGTCAAAACTACAAAATATGTTTGCCACTAAAACCATAAAATTAAATTTTCTCGCAAAACCGCAAAATCATGTTTTTCTACCAAACCCGCAAAATTTTGTTTTCTCGTCAAAACCACAAAATTATGTTTTCCTACCAAAACCACAAAATCGTGTTTTCCATCAAAACTGTAAAATTATTTTTTTCGCCAAAACTATACAATCATGTTTTCTTGCCAAAACTATACACTTATTTATTATACAATTATTAAAATAAAAATAATTTAACTAAATATTTATTGGTTATTGAAAAGAGTACAAAAATATTTAATAAGAAAATTTGCATTGAAAATATAGAATGATATTTTTTTTTGAAAAAGCTAAATGACATTCTTAATAAGACAGAGGGAGTATTAACTATAACATTAATATATCGTTTACCAACTTAATTATTCAATTATTTCAACTAAATATTTAAAAAAATTCTCAACTAAAATAACTATAAATATTCATACACATTTTTTTAAGATTCCAATCTAATAATATATTTTTAAAATAAAATATACATTTTTAAAAATATTAAAATTTAAAAATATCTAGATATCTAAATAATTAAATAACTTCATAATTATTATTAGATAATTATTAGACATAAATATTAATTTAGATCTAGATTTATATACATAATATAAAATTTATTATATTTTATATAAATTTATGGCATTATTAAAAATTAAAAATATTTAAATTAATTTGTAAATTAAAAAAGTAAATTAAAATATATACACACAGAATAGGAAATTCATAGATTTTTAAATACACTTTAATTTTAAAAATTATTATAAAAGGAAATATTAAATAATTAATTAGTTTTAATTTAGGACAATTCTCTTTGATGACTATTTTTTCACCAAAAGAGCCACCAAAGAGAAAAATGACCAAAAATGTTTTAGTAAAAAGAAAAAACTATTTCTCTTGCTTTATAGATATATGAATATATATATATATATAACTATTTAAATAAATAAATAAATAAAATACTTTTTGATAGTTTTCGAATTATAGATTTTCAAATTCAAGCTTTTTATATATTTTAATTTTTTTTTTCAAGTTTTCTTTTTGAAATTCAAAATATTTTTTAAACTTTTTATTTTAATGTGTTTAAAATTTATTTATTTCTTAAATTTTTTAACCCCATTCATAAAATTCTACCCTTTAAATCTAAATCTTAAGTCTAGATTAATTAACCATACAAATATAGTTATATATTTACTATTTAATTAAACCTCTTTTCGTCATTTTCATTTCTTAGGAGCTTTTTTGGTGAAAAACCTAAAAATAATTGTTTTAGGGAATTTTTCTTTAATTTGTATAATAAAATATTTAAAGATTTTTATATTAAAATTAGATAAGATATATTTACTTGGTAAAACGAAATATTATAATTTAAATAATATTTATATTTTTATAATATAATGGAACAAATTATGATTGATATTTTTATGATTTATAGATTTTTAATATTTCATCAATCATGAAATATATTAATCTTATACGACATGGTTTTAAAAAATGAATTAACTCATTTATATTAAAAATTATAAAAAACAGAATTGACCAATTCCAAACATATTTAAAGATATATTACCCAGTTGTCATTTTAATTGATTAAAAATAAAGTAAAACAAATACGAGATATACCAAATAAACTAATTATTCTATCTTGATTAATACATAGTTTATTTGGGTAATATAAATCATAAAGAATAGAAAACAATTTTGACTTTTGCAATAGATTGTTCTCAATTGAAGAAAATGGTTTAAAACGAGAATAATAATATGCTTTTGCAACTAATTCAGAAGATATGCACAACTTAAAAAAAGCTTCAGTAACTTGGACATCATTCATAGTTTTGTATGATTTTAACATTTTAGTTTGGATATGATTCAGTGAAAATTTAGTGTGATAAAGAAAAGGTTTCTTTTTATTTTCATAAACGCCATAGCTTCATAACCATTTGTATTTGATTGGAAAGAATTGGATGCTGCTTCCTCTAGTTATCTCCTCAGGGGCCGTTACCAAGGAACTCTATCTGTTTTCGTTGTCGTGTTGATTAATGGGCTTAATTGTAAAGCCCATTAGACTAAAATAAGTGAATGGGTCTATAAGGCTGGCCCTATATACAGTTTTCTCTCCCTTTCGCTCTCGTTAGTTTTATCTCCGGGGGAGAGATAATGGCAGCGATGCTTCAACCGAATCTTGGCTTCCGTAAATCTCCGACATTTCCGTCTCCTTCTTCTCTGTGTCCGAAGCTTTTAGTCAAACCCACCTCACTTCGTGGTCGTCCCTCAGGCAAATGTCTTATACACTTTTTTTGTTTGTGTTTCAATCTCTCTTTCTTCGGAGAAGAAGAAGAAGAAGAAGAAGAAGAAGAAGAAGAAGAAGAAGATTTTTCATTCTTTCGAATGTGTTTTGTTTTCAGTTCAAAAGCTTTATTTTTGGAAAAGGGTTGGTCGAAACTACTACATAAGGGATGATGCTGTATCACTACACTCAGTCAAATGTTCTTCTTCGTTTGATAACGTAAAAAGTTCAAATTTGGAATCAAAGAAGCTTCTTTTCTCTTTTAAGTTTAAATTTGAATTATCTTTTTCTTTGTTATCATCAAATACAGAGCAATACACAGGTGGTTGTGAAGGAGAAAAGTGTGTCAGTGATTCTCCTAGCTGGAGGTCAAGGGAAGAGAATGAAAGTAAAAGCTCTTTCTTTGTTCTCTGTTTTTAAAGTTTCAAACTTTATGTTGAAGTTTCTTCAAGTTTTTGAGTCGTTGTTAATGTTGAATGTGAGAATAGATGACTATGCCAAAACAGTATTTACCACTCCTTGGTCAGCCCATCGCTTTGTACAGGTAATTAAAACTTTGCTTAAAAACTAATGACACGCTTAGTTTGTTGATAAGATGATTTTGATAACTTGTAAATGTATAGTACTTTTTTGCTTTGCAGTTCTTGATTTTTCATGCCCTTGTTGTTTGCAGCTTTTTCACCTTTTCACGTATGCCTCAAGTGAAGGAAGTTGTAGTTGTTTGCGATCCTTTTTTCAGAGATATTTTTGAAGGTTTTAGTAGTCTCTCTCTTTCATTAGTTATGGTCTTTAAGAGATCTCTCAAAAGGAGCATTTCTTTTGTGTGGTCCTCCTATAGAATATGAAGAATCAATTGATGTTGATCTTAAGTTTGCTCTTCCTGGTAAAGAAAGACAAGACTCTGTTCACAGTGGACTCCAGGTTTGTACCTGGGGAAACATTTCTAAAATGGTATTCATTTCTCTAGTTCATATCAAGCTTAAAGATTAGTTTTTTTTTTACAGGAAATTGATGTGAACTCTGAGCTTGTTTGTATCCACGACTCAGCCAGGCCTTTGGTGGACACTGAAGATGTCGAGAAGGTAGATTTGCCAGTAAAAGATTAGGGAACAAGTAACCAAGTTTCTCTAAGTTCCATTAAGAATGTCTTGTCATGGGGTTTTGTTTGTTTTAAGGTACTTAAAGATGGTTTGGCGGTTGGAGCAGCCGTACTTGGTGTTCCAGCAAAAGCTACAATCAAAGAGGTACACACATTCTTCAGGCAAAAACGTACAGTTAGTTAGTGTTCATCATCTTTGTTTTCTGTTATAGACTTGTTCCATTGCGATATGCAGGTCAATTCTGATTCACTTGTGGTGAAAACTCTCGACAGAAAAACCCTTTGGGAAATGCAAACCCCACAGGTTTCACTTGAGATAAAATGTTGTGTTGGAGTTTTTGGTTTCAAACCCACTTCAATGTATGATTTCTCTTTAATAGGTGATCAAACCTGAGCTGTTGAAGAGAGGATTTGAGCTTGTGAAAAGGTTTTGTAAACCTTAAAAATGATAAGATCTTGATTAAAATCAAACAAACAAACAAACAAGAAACACTGATTGTTATTTGTGTAATGTATCTGAAACAGAGAAGGTCTAGAGGTAACAGATGATGTTTCGATTGTTGAATACCTCAAGCATCCGGTTTATGTCACGCAAGGATCTTACACAAACATCAAGGTTAAAAGAAACACTAGTTTAACCTTTTTACTGCGGTGACAGAATGAAAAAAATCTACATCTTTTGATTGTTTTTTTATTTTGTAGGTTACAACTCCTGATGATTTACTTCTTGCTGAGAGAATCTTGAGCATGGACTCATGAGGTATCATTACAAGTATGTTTTTAAATATCAATTTTGTGACATAAAAATGTTACTAAAGCTATATGATTTTTTTTTTGTCCAAAAAAAAAGAAGCTATATGATATTTTTGATTGTGAATACTTTTTTTTTTTTTGTTTTCTATGTGTGTAGAGGATGAAGTACGGCTTGGTACTTTGAAGTTTTCAAACAGTATATACAAAAGATTTTGATTCAGGTTCAGTTTGGATCATTCGATTATGGTTGATTTAATTGTATTTGTAGACAATAATGTTCTGCTTCATGGTTAAAAGTAAAATCTGAACACAAAAATATATATTAAATCAGATAGACAACTCAGTTTGTTTTATCATTACTAAGATTTATGATAGAAAGCACAACATTATGTTTTCATGTATTGTATTTATAATTTTGCTGGTGGGCATGCGGGAGGACAAATTATTGGGATAGGGAACTGCTCCACTGAGACCTCCGCATCCTGGTTTGGTGAAGGAGAAATTGGCTCGGGTGGGAATTGGATCGGTTTTGACTCAAATTGAACAGGCTCGGTCCTAGCCTGTGCGAGACCAGATGCAAGAAGCAATGTAACCACCATAGTTATTGCAAAGAGCTTCATGATCTTGATCATCTTTGTGTGTGATTGAGAAATGTTTTTAGCCTAGTTTGCTTATTGATATTGTTGTGAAATTATGACCTAAAAAAGGAAGCAATATAATATGTATATTACTGGAACTACAATGAAGAGGACAAATCAGCATAACTTATACTAGTTTGAAAAATAAAAGGTGGTTATATTAGTTGAATTTGAGTCATGATTTTAAGGAAACTAAGCCAAATGTCACAATAACCAAAAACATAATATGTAACATATTAATAATGTCTATTGATTTTTAGGGGAGTAAGCCAAATGGCATATTGACCAAAAACAAAATATATAACATATTAATGTGTATTGGTTGTTTTAGCAAAGTAATCGAACTGGCCATATATTTACTGTTGTGACCAAAGAAGAAAGCAGTATGATATTATATTATTGTCTTTAACTGGAATTATATTGTAACATATATAGCAATATAGTTATATTTGATGACTATATACGTGTACTGATTTTATTGGTGTTCAAGAGATTGATGATTACCAAGATAATTCAGTTGTATATTTTATCAACATTGTTCTCAAGTATTCCATACTAGATATCTAGTAATTAAGAAAAATACTAATCTATTGAAGTAGGAATCACCTAGATAAGATTTGTTGTTAGTTATTATATATGTAGAATAGATGAGTGTGTGTACTCTCTTTTGATGACACCTAATAAGATAACAATTTGGCCTCTAACGTTGTTTATTTTGGGTTATAAATAGGAAAATAATGGAAAACCTTTTTGGGTTGATTAAATTGGTAGTCTTCTGTTAATTGTCGACAATGATGTTCATGGTCAAAATTAAATCTGAACAACTTAACTAAAAATCAAAGAGCGATGATATTAAAAAAAAAAAGTGAGATATTGACATGTATTATTTTATCTTTTTTCTTGAGCGATTAACATTAGAGAAGACAATCTGAGTTTTATGGTAAAAATTTGTCGTGTTTTGGAAGAAGAAAGTCGGGGCTGCCGAGACCCGGACACAAGGTGTGTCCTAAGGATAGAAAATGGGGAATGTGAACTGCTCAGAGAGCTTCATGATCTTGGTCATCTTTATTTAGTGATAGAAAACGCTTAGCCTAGTTTGCTTCTTTTTTTTTATATTAGACTATAGACTATATATCATTCCATCACAGAGAAAAGAACAATTCATTTATTGAAGAGAGAATCGTGACACTTACATTTGTCACGTAAAATGGCGAAGAAAATCAATCATCTGCGTGTATATGGCATTAGCAAAAAAATGGCAGATGTTCATCAACTTAATTTTTCTTAAAAAACTGCAACACAAACCAGAAAAAAATGTAAACCACTGCTCAAGATTGACATTTTATTAAATTTCATAGTAACATTTGTCTAAGTTTTATAAAAAGAACACAAAAAGGAGAGTCTACTAAACTCAATAAGATATGAACTTTACAGTGAATAAAATTTAAACTATCCTTTGACATATCAAATAGTATTTAAGCAAAACTAATGCGGAAGTGGAATAACAGATGAGAAAATTAGAGTTTTAGTGAACAATTTTGTTTTCATGACTCTTAAAAATAAAAGCTTCATCTTCTAAAGTTACCTTCTGGCTTCCTTGGCTTAGCACATCCATTAAACAGTGAGAATCCTCTCTTCCGACTTCTCCGGGGACGAACAGGAGTTCCCTTACTTTGTTTCGACTAAATCAAATCCATAGAACCGAATCAATATGTTGAAAAGAAGGTTCAGTTTCTGATGAATGACCCACATACCTTGTTACTCCTTTGAGTCTTGTGTGCGTTCCAACAAAATAACATATTACAACCAACTCTTCTTGTTCCTGGTCCTGATTCATATCCTCCTCTACACAAACCAAATCCAAAATGTTCATACACAACCCAACTTTTTTGTAGCGAGCATGAAACAACAAGGATCATGAAGAACTTACAGATTGTCTTTCTTGTGTCCGAAGTTAGAATCATGAAGCAAGCTCGGGGAAAGAGGACAATGCTCTCCTCTTTTACCGGTTAGATTCTCTTGAAGCTCACCGTTTTCACCGATTTTCAGAAGCTTAACTTCATTGTTTAACTCATCTGCCCAATGGTGAGAAGTTAATCCAGAAGACGATATAACAGGAGAACCTACGTTAGGTTGGCGATAAGCGTCTTCTTGAGGTAGAATCTGGTTCCTTTCGGGTTTTAACCCTACTAGCGATCCAGGTGTGTCTTTATCAGCAGTTTGTAACCACGCGGTTTCTAATCTTTGTTCTCGGATGATGGATTCTATCCTTTGCATTGGGATTTTTGATCTGCTTTCTTCGCTGCTACCAACTCCTAGGTCCGATGCAGCGGCATTTAAACCAGAAATGGCATTCAGATCTCCACCTCTGTTGGTCATTTCTGGTTTCCGAGGGACGACTAATAACTCGGTTTCAGGCAAGAGGATTATTCTGACCTCGACGCTTCTCCTTAGTACCATTTCCATCGAGTTTGTGATACTGCTTAGGAACCTTTCAGCTCTTGATTTGATATCTGTTTCTCCAAACGCGATATAAGCAACTAGAATGCCTGCAAGTAACATACAACCTTTTAACACAGCAGGAAATAAAAAAGTGAGAAAAGAGAGAAACTGTTAATAGCTTTTTACCTTCAACTTCACTGATAGATATAAGTTTCCCATGAGTATAGAGTAGCTGCCTCAATGTTTTCGAATGGCATCTTTCTATACATTTTCTCCATATATCGTTTAGTTTATCTGAACTTCTTTGGGTAAGCAACATGGTGCTTGCGGTACTATTGTCATGCGAGGAGATGGAGGCTTCGCTCTCTGGAACTTGGCTAGATGAGGAGGATTTATAGCAGGTATTATCGATAACCCTAGAGAAGGATTTTGCTTCGTGGGTGTGATTTCCGCTCTTCTTTCTAATCGAAGCTGGGGATGCTGACTTACTAAAGTGAATTCCTCCTATTCTTTGTTTGTATGCCATCACTTCCCTTGAAAGGCTTGATGGGTCATCATCAGTCGCTCTAGAGCTTTGCCTTCTACTACTTCCTGTATGTGTGGTTCCGGGAGAAGGCATTGATCCAAGCTGAAGCAAAGTCGCTGTGAACCATGTTGAACGGTCATTAGAAACTCTTAGCTGCTTCTCAGCCTCAGAAAGAAGTTTCAAAGCGTGCTTTAGTCCCTCCATATCTGCTTCAGTCACTAAAAAACAAAGCAAGGATTTGATCGATCAGCTAGAACATTCCAATCATACGGAGTGGTCAAAGACACATCGTAGGCATTACTCTCACAAGAAACGATGGTTTATAAGGGTCTGGTTTTGATTTGAGGAGAAACAAAATGAAAATAGGAATTGTTCTCTACAAGCTAATAGATCATCATATAATGAATGCATCAATAAGCTAAAATTCTAACCACTATGATTTTAAATAGTAGTTTGCTAGTAACTCACAGTTTCTTCCATCAAGGAAGGCGTCGCTGTATTTTTCGTCTACGACCTTGTATGTACCAGCAATGATATCCATGATAAGACTGGCAAGTTGAGACATCAACACTATTGGGTCAGCTCCAAGGTCCAACAACTCTCTAGCTCGCTTCACTGTCTCTGCCGTATCAGATGACAATGCTAATTCCAAGAGTTCTAGCAATTTTTCATCTGAAACAACACCCACCTACACAAACACCAAATGCCACATTTTCAACATTAGTAGGTTTTACTTTTTTTTCAATGCACATAAACTTAGACAAGTTAGAAAAACTTACTAGCTCGTTTACTAGACCAGCGGTGATACGTTTTCCCAGCAAACTCAACTGCTCCAACATAGTTTCAGCATCTCGAAGTGAACCATCCGCGTTCATAGCAATCAGGTCTAACGCGTGCGATTCCACATCAAGATTTTCGTCTGAAGCAATTTTCTTTAGTCTCACTACTATGTCTGCATCTTTGAGTTTGTCGAAGAGGAACTTCTGGCACCTTGACTGAATGGTCCGAGGAACATTGTCAAGGTCTGTCGTTATAAATATAAAGACAATTTTATGCAGAGGTTTCTCAAGAAACTTAAGAAAAGACAGCCATGTCTTAGATGGCAGCAAATGACACTCATCTATCACAAAAACCTTGTATGTTGAGGAACTCCGTGGAAGTATCGTTGGTAAGTTTTTTAAAAGGTACCTAACCTTATCAGCTCCCTTCTTATTAGCTCCATCAAGTTCCCAAAAATCTCTACTTTTCCCAGACATGAAGTCATTGCACTCTTTACAGTACCCACAAGGCTTCATTTCTTCAGTGGCCACACAATTCAACGCGGCTGAAAAAATCCTTGCGGTCGATGTCTTCCCAGTTCCCCTCGGACCCTGGAAGAGATAAACAGGAGCGATCCTACTCCTTTTTACAGCGTTCATTAGCGATTGAACCACTATACTCTGCCCAATCAATTCATCAAAGAACATTGGTTTGTACTTTTGGCTGAAGCTTCGGATGTTTTCCGGTGTACTTCCTTCTTCACCTTCGCCATCTAATACTGCAGCCTCCAAACCATCTTGACTCCTATAACTAGTAGACCATCTCCTCCCATCTAATCTACTTTGAGCCTCTAAATCAATCTCACCGAAATTGGTGGAAAGCTCGTCGTCACTGAGCCCGGTTCCTATAGAAGACCCTCCTCTACCATCAACACCGTATGTGAGCAAAGGTAAAACACCTTGAGCACTCCTTGATGCAATTTTCTGTTTACTAAACCCTCCGGAAGAATGTCGACTATGTCTACGATACACCGATTGACTCCCACACAAAATGCTACTCCCCGTTCTCCTCAAAGTATCCGAAAACGACGGAGAGCAACAGCTTCTACATCCACCTCTATGTTTCATAGCCTTCTTGGTCCAATAACATGGAATCCCACAACCTTGCCTCCCTGGTAAATCCAAGTGATCATCCAACTCATCATCACCATCATTAACCGAAGTCGTGGTACCATCCCAAGATCCAACGTTGCTTGGGTTACGAAGAGCATACATGTTGTACGAGCTAGTAGATAAAGCCGGCGTGCTATTATAAGTACACGAAGAATCCTCTTTTCTAGTAGCTCTCAGCAGCTTATTAGAGGAAGAACGTGACCAGTTCTTGTGCTTAAGCTTCAAAAGCAAAGGAGAAGCACCGTTACCAGTGATCTTCCTTGGATCCTCTGGATTGCTGAGTTCCTCTGTATCGTCTGATAACTCAGCAGTGTCACCTCTCCTTACAGCTAAAGCATTTCTAGGTTGATATTTTGATAGAAAATCCAAACGAGAGGAGTTTTGTTTCTTACTCTTCTTCTTGATACCACCAACACTGTTCTTCCTCATCTTTGACACACCTTGTGACGCTAGATTCGTATCTCTGCATCTGGAAGCCGATTGGATTTCATACGAATCGCTCTTGGAATCGCCACCTTTCCTCGCATCACTCACATCGTCGTCGTTGACACTAGCTTCTGTCCAAGAAGATTCTTCTTCTTCTTCTTCCTTGCCGTTTTTAGCTAAACCGCTTTTCTCGCTGGAAGATCTCTGAGTTTTCCAGTTGTACAAGAACACTTTCTTCTCCTTCCCTCGGTTACTACTACTCTCTCCTCGAATCGGGAGCTTCTGAGCGTTGTTACCAGTCTGGCTAGAACTCCCGCCGTTTCTGCTCGCTGGAGGATCCAAAACCGCCGTAACCGCCGCAGCGACGGATCTAGAGGAATCGAGAGGAGATCTCCAGGAGGAAGTGGTGCCAGGATCGCGTAAAACACGGCCAGCTTTCCTGATTTGAGTCAGCTCTCTCTTCAGATGCAATTTGCTCAGATCCGAAACTCTCGAACCCGACATTCTTCTCTTAAGCAGCTTCCCTAGATTTTCGCTTCTTCTTCCTCCTCTCTCTCAACCTCGCGTTACTGTTTCGCATGCTCAAGCACGCACGCGAATAGCTATAAAGAACATGACGACGATGGAAACAATCATAGTGAAACGAATCAGAAACAGATCCAGGAAACACAGTACGATACAGTAAAGAAGAAGTAAGTTGATAAATGGAGTGTACTTGTTTTCGCCGGAACTACGCCTAGGGCTTATGCATCTTCGGCGGTGGAGCGCAAAAACAGAAAAGGATGAATCTCGAGCTCTGAGTTGCCTGAGACTGCGAGAGAGAGAGCATGAAGAAAAGAGAGAGAGAGTATTTTTTTTCAATTTAAAACACCAATGATTTTTCGATTATTTAAACATCTTATTCAAAAAAGAGTATATGATTTTGGAAGAAAAAAAAGTGAAGTGAAGAAGTTAAAAAATGAAACTGTAACGCCCAAGGAAAAAGTGCGGATTTCACCTTTGCTCCGGTCTCCTCATGCCCTGCCTGTCCACTGTTTTCTTTCTAAGCCTGCGTCATCTGTTTTTAACTTTTCTTTTTAAATAACTAATATTGTAATTAAATTTTTGTTGTAATATTTATTCAGAAGAAGTAATAATTTTGTCGATGAGACCATGATGAACAGAATTAGAAAGAATTGGGGAATACATAATATAAACAGATGAATACTGAAACAAAGTTTAAATATAGTGTTGCTACGTGCATTTGTTTTCAAGACTAGCATTTTGCTTGTATGTATTTTCTAGTGAGCTTAGGCCATGTTTATCCCTAGTTTTTAGAAGTGTTTTTACACAAAAAATTTGTGTGGGTCTCACATCAAACCCAAAACACGATAACAAAATATGCAGAAGAATGATCGATTATTGAAAGTTTTTTGTACTGTTTACGAGCCCCACCAACATATGACGGCCCTCGATTAGTTTATCTTTTTTTTTTTTTTTTTTAAAGTAAGAAATTCATTTGGATTTTAAGTGATAAACATGCTCTTACTGATGCCCTACTATATTTGTATTGATATACTAGTAGCAAAGTTTTAAAATCATGATCCTCATTCTATGTCCATGTTAATATCAACTTTCCCAGCTTTCGAATTTTTACTTCACCTGTATTTTTTAACATACATTTCGATATACAAAAAGTAGATATGTAGCCTTTCAGAATAAAAATTCCATAAACCACGTCAAGTTTATTACAACGTGTTTTTCTTTAACGGATTCAAATTATTTTCTTGTATGTTATTTTTCGAAATTTACAACATTACTAAATTGGAAGGATACTAGAAATCTTAATCGGCACACTAATAATCGGCGTAGAGGGCAAAAGAATTGATGGCTGACGCCGCATAGGATAAACCACCACAGTATTGGAATCAAAGCCCTTTAAATAAGACGTATCGAAGGGAGGAGGAATGAGAAACAAAAAAAAAGAGGTCTTTCACGGCGAAAATGGTCGAAACCAATAGCTGGAAACGCAAACTAACTTGTCGGAAATCGCTCTTAGATAGAAAGAAAAGACTACTGAGTATACAATACTATATATAGCAGAAAAATGTAGCAAATGAGTTAACTCAAGAACACCAAATACGAGCAACCACTTGAAATATATATATATTTGTCTTCTATGGTGATCACGTTGGTAATTTGATTTTATCAAACATTTCTTTGTTAACATTTTGGTACGTCAAAGATAGCGAAAAAATATGAAAATAAGTTATTTAAAACGTGCTTACACTTATAAAGTTTCACAAAATGTATCTGTATAAGAACAATAACTTCATTAATGATTTCACATTAGCCATAACATATTTGATAGGTCTCTTGAATGTGCTATGGGCTATTTGGTACGTGGAAGAAACGAAAATGGTTAAACTTGTTTTTGGAGTAGAAGACAGCATGATCAATCCTCAAGTGACTGATATTCGTTAAAGTTTATCTATCTTTGCTTTTTCATCAAATAATTATGACTGATAGAAATCATTTTGAACCTGAAACCTAAAATAAGATGAGTTGTTACAAGAATTTTGTTTAAATTTTTTTGAAGCTATTAATATTCGTATTCATTTGATTCTTTGTGTTGCTTATATAGCTAGTAGTTTTTCTTTGTCAATCAAACCGTTTTTTGTGTCGCCTAGTTTTCTTTTGTACCGCTTTATATATTAGATATGGAGTTATGGACCAAATAACTGTATTACTATCTCACCAAATTACTTTTTTCTCTTTTGGGTAAAGTATCTCACCAAATTGCTTTATGAGCCTAAATCTTTGCCGTGACAAATGTCTTAACTGTGAAAATCTCATGTGTTTGCTGTTTTAATGTTTGGTTCCGTTGGATGCGCCGAAGAAAATGAATAAGATCACATGATTATTTGTTTACATTATTAATATTTATTGTTGATGCTCTTTTCTGATTATAGTTATTGTTTTCATCAGTTATCCTTTTTATTTCATGACATCTAAGGCCATGATTATTGCATCATTCTTAAGATGAAATTTTTACCGTAATATAAGAACCGTTTTTTAATTTTAACAAAAAAAAATGAAAAGACGTCTTTTAAATATTTTATTTAAGAACTGCTTCTTAAATTTTTTTAATTAAAGTTAAAAAATAGTTCTTATATTATGTTAAAAACTCTATCCTAAAAACTCCGCAATAATCATGCCCTTAGTATATTGTAAATTTGTAAATCCAAATATGATGAGGCTTCAGACAAGGGTGATATTAGTATATCTTTCTGATGACAGGTAAGAAATTAAATGATCAATTAACGAGTAAGTGAGGTTTTCGACATAAAAATAAAATAAAAAACATATCGGAGGTTAGATCGTGAGCGAACTTTCAATGATTTGGTTATATACTCGTACTTATAAGAAAGTCAAAAGAAAGGATGAGAAGGAAAATCATGTGAACACATTAAAAATTCACCACTTCCAAACCATGTCTTAAATCTAATCATTGCAAACTCGTTATAACAAAATGCTAATTCTGGTCAATTCTATAATGATAGTGTGCCGTAACACACTTTAAATACTCCATGACGTTTTAAAAGATTATATTTGGTTAGTTTTTTCAATCATGTTTATGCAAAGTTTTTTACTTGTAAGTTGTTGAGCAATAATATTCTGCTGGAGTTGCATTTATTTTTATTAATCAGCCAAAAATGTATATTTACACAAATAACAAAATTTGAAGGAAAAAAAAGAAATAAAAAAACTTTAATTAAGTAATACAGCTTTGACGTATCATTCTTATCAATACAGCTTATCATTCTTATCAATACAGCTTTGTTTACAATTTCACAGGAAGATACATACAAAAAGAAATACAGTTTTCTTAAGAAATAGACATACAATTCCAAACAAAAGAAATTAACAATTTTATTATCTGATAGACAAGTTTTATATTGGACGACATTAAGCAGACACACCTTGTCACAATTTTGAATGCCAGAGACAGAGACTAAGAAAAAAGAATATTATACACAATGTCTATAATGTTATATTTTTTTTAATCATAATTTGATTCGTCAATATATTAAACTCGGAACATAATTCGATTAAATGGCAACTACTATTCTTGGTTTAATATTTGAAAAGAAAAGAAACATATACAATATTTTGTTGATGTTTTAAGACACATCCAGGATTAGTTGATTACTAAATGGAAAATCTAAAATTAATATGATCTTCAAAAAAGAGTGAATACGTTGATCAATATCTATTCTTACAACTATACAAATATCTCATTATTTCAATTTAATGGCAACATAATACTAAAAATGTGACTCAAACGGATCCAGTTTGGTAAATAAGTAAGAAACTCCAGTGTTGGGTTTATGCACTCAGAGAGAATGAATAGGTTGAAACATTGATCGATCCAATGACTTTGCATTGACTGGTTATTACCAAACATATACCAACAAGGCAGTAGATGTGTTTACGAAGATGACAGATTAATTTGTGTACTTATTTGAGAACTTTCTGAATTTGCATCAAAACAAAACCTTGTGGTTTACTTTTAGGTTTGATAGATTCTTTAGATAATGCATTTGTAGCTGCATAAGAAATAACAAGAGTCCAAAAAAACACATGCAGCTGTTTTTGTTAGATATTAAGAGGCCCCTAATCAGTATGGTCCATATATGTGAGAGTCATTTACTTCATGTCTTTTGTGAAAGGTCCGGACTATTAAATATCTTGTGAAATATATGAACATTTAGATAGTGTTAAAAGAAAGAACCAACTGACCAAGACATATAGCCTAGTCTTGATCGAACATGAATTAATACATTTCATTTTCAATTACGTAGTATCTATATTCAGATCGCTATCACATTTCGTATTACCACTCATTTATCCAAAGACATAGGTCGTATTTTCAGACTAAACCAACCGTTTGGTATGTCGGAATCTGTCTCAAACCTCACATTATCATGTAAATGAATATTCCAAATATCATGTAGGTTCATTTAAAAAAAAAATATCATGTACATTAGGTAACAATTAAACATCAGCAGTGTTGAACTAAATAGCAAAATCATTGAAAATACCTTTTTGACTCGGTTAGATTTTAAATGAGACATATATAGATTTTTAAGTTGTTTTCCGTCTATTTCCATATCTATATCCATAACAAGATTTGGAATTTGTCTTCAACACATCTTCATAAACTTGTGAATCGTAATTGAATATCCTATACAAGTTCCTTTTATATATGTTTTTCTTCATGTTTCGCTTTCACTTTTGTATAGATATGTCTCACACACACGTCCTATGCTATATTCCCGGCCGCTCAGTCTGAACAGCTTTGACTAATCCTTTTTGCCTACCCGAGACCGTGATAAATCTATCATCATTACGCAGACCTAGATCATATTTTATCTTCTTCACAAACCACAACCAATTATCTGTGTGTTTCTACTTGTACAACAGTCCAAGCAATAGGATATATTGCACTATCCACAACTCGACCTAGAGCTACCAATAACATCCCTTTCATCTTCGATTTTAAGAAGCATCCATCCACTCCTACAATTTCTCTATAAGTTTTTTCCAGTTTTTTCTTAGTATGTCAAAACAGACATAAAACCTATTGAATAAGTCTAAATCATTCTCATCCTGCACACAATAAATCTCCACATAAGAGTTAGGATACAACTCTACTATCTCTTTACCATAATCACGGATACGCGCAAACTGTTCATCACACTCTCTCTCAATCCATCTCAATGCCTTATTCCTCACAGCTTGACACTGAGGACTAGACACATTGATCTTCCACTTCTACATGATTAGCTCCTCGATCTTCAATGGCATAAAGTACTCTGGTTTTTCCCGGATTTTGTTAACAAACAAGCGTGCAATGACTGGAACTTTGATCACCTCACAACAACCATTAGGGACACAACCATGGACATTCTTAAAGACCTTAACTTGCCATTGAAATGTCTTCCCTGTTGTGGAACAGTATATCCACCATGAACATCCATCAGGATTACAATTGTAACCAAGCTTATCTTTGTCATACATGTATTTTTTGAGATTTTGACTAGTTTTCAGAGTATAACCGAGAACCGATTCCTTAAACGCCAAACCACTACTGAAAACTTGTCCTTCAAACATTTTCCTTCTCCTCTGACAATATTGTTGCGCTTTTTCACTGTTCTTTGGACTTTTTCTTCATCATCACCACTCTCTGTATCAGGATAGACATTGTGACTAATGGGTGATTCATCGTTGAATTCAATCACCGCTTGCTCAATGTTGTAGTCGTTTCTCTCATTACGGTTTTATCCATCATAATCTCGCCGTTGAGTGGAGGAATGTCTCCTCATTCCAATAACGCCATGGATGCACAAACAGACGAACCTTGGAGCTTTGAATTTTGATTTCTCCTCTCGTCAAATTAGGATTCGTCGTAATAATTTTCTAATTTTGAGGGTTTTGCTCTCTTTAATCGATTTACGAGTATTAAATTGGGGTGGATAAGGTTTTAATTATTGTAATCAGATTTATTTGGGTTAATTTGGGTTTTATTGGCGTTTAATGGTTAACAATGTTTTGGTATACATTAAACCAAAGCTAATTATTGTTTATGTGTTAATAGATTTCGATGTATTGATTTAGGGATAAGTAGATTTTGAACTTTTTATCTTTGGGGGAACATGCTATCAACTTTCATTCCACGGACATATAGAACGAGGGTTAAATTTTGTGGAGAAAATAGATCGTCAACCCAGAATTTTTCAACTTTACTTATATTGTTCGTACACAATAGATTGTGTTAACAATTTCTTTTTTGGATAACAAAAAATAAATAAGAAAACCTGCAAAAGCATGCAACCAAAAACAACAATTACTATAGACAATAAAAAACCTAACAACCCTAACAATTACTAAAATAACCTCAAACATGCACATTAATAATTGGAGAAAATGACCTATTACAATCCTAACAATTTGGTTGTACCAAATAAGACTTAATAACTATTCAGTGTTAAATACGATCCAAATTTGATTATATTTTAATTTTCTTACCCGAACTTGCTTTCATAACTCAAAATGCTATTTTGATTAATAGAATGTTAGTGGTAAAATAAACAAACTAATGTCGTTTTATTTCGTGAAAGGTGAGGAAAATGAACCAAATCTCATACACTCACGCAACCAAACACAATAACCACTCGCCCACTTATATTTATATGAACATCTTCTTCCATACATCAAAGCTAACATAACGAATGTGAAAACTCCTTAACACTCGTGACAGAAATCTAACATAATTAACATGATTAGTTGGAGTAGAAATTACGAGAATCAAGTACGATGACCATCGACTGAGGGCCAACGAGGATTTGGCATTGTAACTTGTTTTGTCGGATTTGATATCATTGAGTACATTGTCAGAACTCAATACTTTAATCGGAACATCTCGACTCAACAAAGCTTCTTTGGTTGAATCCATGACTGGAGGAGTGATTCTGAATGAAGCAATAGAATAAGGAGAAGAAGAGAGGCTCGGAAGAAAAGTACATAATCTGACTATGATAACTCTTCAAGACTTTAATGATGATATAGAAGAACAAATGTCTCGTAAAAAGAAATAAATAAATAGAGAAATGTTATATTACTAATACAACTACAATTTAGGCTACTGATTAGTGCGTTAGTCACGTTAGTTTTTATGTTCGAATCCGAACCATTACATTTTTTTTTTATCCCAGATATAAAACGATGTTATTTTACATATTCTAATGGTTGATTAAAAGTTTGTTAGTCAAAGTAGTATTTTGAGTTAGGTAAATAAATTTAGATAGAGTTTTAGTTAAATTTAGGTTGTATTTACCATTGAGTAATTGTTTAGGTCATATTTAGTACGACTTAAATAGACCATTTTCCCTTAGTAGTTGTAGCATTCGCATTAACAAGAAAATCTATTATACGCTAGGCCCAAAACACATGGATAAATACAGTAATTTCAATCCATTATTAAATACATTAATCACTATGAACAGCGACCAAAGGGACCCAGTCCTTTTGGGTTTAAATAAAAAACAACTTCACAAACCCGTAACGTGCACCAAAACAACTTCACAAACCAAAGAATAAATTAGCCTCACAATTACCGGCTAAGGTGATTGTCCTCCGGTTGAAATAAAAAATAGGGAAGAATAATGTATCAAGGAAACGAAAAGGACTCCAGAAAAAGGAAAAGAATTCACTTTTGGGTTTTGGATTTAAGGAGTTGAAATTTCTAATTTTGAGAAATTTAATTTGCGGGAGATTTGGGAAAAAAGGAAAAACTGAATGGAGCTATAGAAACCCTAAATCGAATTAAAAAAAGAGAGACAATTTTAAGACATAGCTAGTACCTTTTCTGACGTCATAACAAAGACAACATGTGCAGTAATCAGTTTTGTTCATGATAGAGTTGCAATATTTGTAGTTCAGTTTTGTTCACTTCAAATTTGATTCTATAAAAGGTTACAACCTAGATCTAATCATTTGTATAGTAATCAGTTTCGTTCGTTTTATAGTTAAAAGCAATAATTTAAATTTTTTTATAAAATGAACCAACGTAATATGTGGTACATCATGTATGTAATATGGCTATATCTATATTTGTAATATATTTCCTCCGTTTTATATTAAGTTTTGTTGTAAAAAAATATTTGTTATAAAATAAATGTTGTTTAACATTTCAATGCAAAATTTATTAATTTTCTTTTCAATTTAATTTTTTATTAGTTAAAATATGGTTAAATATATAAATAATAATGTTTTTATATAAAAATATAAAAAATTAAATATATTTTTAATTTGTGTGTACAATAGTAAAACGACACTTTGTTTCATAACAAATAACAAATTATAATATTAGTGAATTTTGGTTTAGTCCAAAACTAAAACACAGCCCAGCTTTACCGGAATATAATGAAAGGATAATAAAATGTCTAGCCCAGTTAAGAGTAATGGGCTTTTGCAACCTGGGAGTAGTGGGTGAAAGGATAATAAAATGTCTAGCCCAGTTAAGAGTAATGGGCTTTTGCAACCTGGGAGTAGTGGGTGCCGTGAGATTTGGAAGTAATGATCATACTTTAGAAGCTAATACTGGAAACAACTTTTTTAAGGTTACATTTTCTTTCTCTTAAAAGACAAAGTCGAGAGTCAAACGAAGTCAAACGAAGTCAAACGAAGTCAAACGAAGTCACGAAGAGTATTTGTCTTAAACATTGGGAGAAAAACGCTTTTGGATATGAACTACGTGCTAGAAGTATCAAAACAATAATAGACTATAAAACTTTACTGAGATAGATTAAACAAACATATACATAGAGCTTTTTATTTAAGTGCAAGACATAAAGAAATGGAAACAATTTAAGATATCACTAAGTTTGAAGATTTTGGATGGAGGATCGATAGGTATGCATAGCAATAAGGGAGTAGGGAGTTACAGAAAATGGTAACTTCCAAGGATCGATAGCTCCTCTTAATAGCAAGTGAGAGTGAAATCTATCTTACTAAGGACATGATTATTGGAGGTTCTTAGACCATGATTAACTCTTAGAATCCAAATTGAGTTTTTTTTTTTTTTTTTAAATAGAAAATTAGAAAACGAACCAATCGCGGGCCGCCACATATTAGTGAGATTCGCAAACAGTGTAAGAAACTCATAAGAACCGGTTCTTAATTAACAACTTTTGAAACCGGTTCTTACACTATTCATGAGACTCATCCCCTAAGAACTCCCTTTAATCATCCCTTTAGGGTGTGGTTTTTAGGGTGGAGTTCTTACCGTAGGGTTATTAGCGTAATTTAAGAACCGTCTCTTAACTCTAACTAAAAAAAATTAAGAAACGGTTCTTACATAAAAGATTTAAGAACCATCTCTTAATTTTTTCTTAGTTAAAGTTTAAAAACAGTGTTTATATTATGCAATAAACCCCGTCTTAAGAACCATGCAATAATTATGCCTAAGAACCTCAACTGTAACTGTAGATTATTAACTTATGGATGAGTCATAATATTGGGCTCCATGTGTATGCTTTTGTGTCTTTGTGAATCTAGATAGACAATGGATTAAATGCTTATTAATTGTTACTATATATGGTGAGGATGTTGTTGACAACTTTTCGAAGAGAAAACTAATAAACGAAAAGAATTCTAGCTATATACTTTACAACATGCACTTGTTACACGCATAACTATATGAACAACATCAATGCATGTATCAAACAAATTCTAAAATAAATGCACATGACATATTTGAACAAAGGGTTAAACAAATTAAAATGGATTTTATTATTAGCCGTGGACTGACATTTAAGCTAGTATCCAAATGTTATGGAAAAGTTAAACATAGTTGTTATTTAAAAACGTATGGTCTTTTTACATTGCATTCCCTACGTTTTTATTTTGTCAAACCCTAAGTCATACTTACGCACGTAGACAAAAATAGCTGGCGTCTTTATATAGTTTGTCATCATTTGCTGAATTATTAAGAGTTAGTAGATTATTTATCTATAAAGTCGTACTAATCAGGTTTAACAACTTGGATCTAATGTGTTTTAGTCCAAAAAAGAAGAAGAAAACTTGGATCTGGTGTGAACGACAATGCCAAATGAATTTAAATAATGGTAAATGAAAGACACAAAATATCAGACTCTTCTTATTTTCGTTGTGATTCAGAAAATATAATGAAAACCAAATACCAATCAATTTGTTGACGCATGTTTAGAAATCTGTGATTTTATTGGTCTAGTTTTATTTTTTATTTTTTTTGCTAAAAATATGAATTTCATTACTAGAATGGGCTGGTTGCGAATTACAAAGGTCATAATAAAGAGGAAGCATTCCATAGCGAAAAAAATATAACATGGAGATAACCGGAGATAGCATCTTTTATCTGCCGATCCAACTGTTTGAAGATGGCAAAAGGAGTAGCAGAGATGTTGTTGTGTAGTCGCTTATTGCGTTCTGCCCAAATAGTATAGATAGTAGCCTGAGTAACGAGTCTGCGAAGGATGGTTGTGGTAGTAGAATCCTTGCTTCCCATCCATGTTAAAAACACAATCCAAGTGTGGAAAAAGCGTAATCCAACTAGTAGGTCTAATTACTTTTGTTTGTTTCGATTTTTGGATCAAAATGGTTAGCATGATTTGGTTGAAAATGTGTCAAACCGGATAGAGGTATACCTTAGAGCATCTTTAGTGTATACTTTAATATTTACTTTAAAATATAAATTTATATTATAGAAGTTTTCTATTTTAGAAGTTTTCTATTTTAGGAAAAATATAGAGGTAAAAATAGAAGTAGTGGATAGAAAGTGGTTTATAAAATTTTAATTTATTAATATAACAGTTGAATTTAAAAGAAGCTTCAAACTACGTTAGAGATATAAATTATTTTTTGGATAAAGAGATATAAATTACTTATAAATGGATATATAAGTAGAAAATCAGTTCCATTACATAAACTGCAATAACCAATCATAGTCTATAGCTATTACTAAATTGTCTAATTATACAACGAAAATATAAAGATATATAATGAAGCAGCACTATTAAGTTACCACAGGTAATATTTAAGATCTAATTAAATCACTTGAAAGGAGTATCAGTATAATGATCTTTGTTTCCATGGTCAGGTACTAGTGGATTCCACATATCCCACAAGGCATTGTTTGGAATCGTCCCTGCAGGGATCATGTTCATGGCTAACGCCGCCTGCGTTTGAGGCGTTAGCGCCGCTGTTGTCGCCGCCGCCGCAGCCACCAGTTGCAACGCGTTAGCGTTTGCGCTTAGTTGTTGATTATGAAACTGTTGAGCGATTTGATAGTATTGGTGATTGATACTAACTCCATCAGATATTTGGTAGTTAACGAGTCTCTGAAGATCATCAACAATTGCGGTCTCGTCATCTTCTTGATTAGTTGTGGCCGAGACTATAGGTGTGTTGCTTGCACCATAAGGCATCGGACGATAGATGTTCTGATTGGCTAAAGCTATGGTGACGTCAGAGTTACTGTTTGTGGTGGTGGTTGTGGTGCTACCGTCGCCGGAATATTCGGTTGAGAGCTTGTCAAGATTGTTGTTGATGTTGTTGTCGGAATGATTAGAGGAAGATGAATGGTGTTGTTGTTGTTGTCTTAAGGCCAAGCGGGATGATGATGATGCTGAGTTATGGTTATGATGTCTTGTGGGTAGAGAACGTGGTACGGATGGATGATCCTCTACTCCTGGCCTTTTGTACACTCGGCACAATGATATCTCAGCCTACATATATTCATACATGTACACAGTGATCAGATATGATATATATCAGTAATAACGTGTATACACTTAGAATAAATATGATGATTTCATAGGTAAAGTACTATCATTTGACGTAGATATATATTACATAATTTACATTGATCACATTTATCAATTGGAGATTTAAGGATTGATTTATATATTTTTCTACTTAAGTCAAGTATTTTACCAGTACAACATAGTGGATGTGTGTAAAACATGCACATTTTAGATTTGAAACTTATGTCACGCTTGGTGTTGTTTAGCTATCTAATGAGAAACTAATACGTACACAAACGTAATGGATATCAAGCTCAAGAACAGTCGAGTGAATTAAGAAGAGAAGTTTGTTATGAAAATGATATTTCTCATTAACCGTAAAGAATGTACAAAGTGTACTATATATATATACATAGGTGGTTGACCACTAAACCAATGGTTAGCTAAAGGAAAGTAAACCAAGGTAATATATTAGCTGTATGACTCATGATAATGGATTCTAATAGTGACATCTTAATATACGAACAAAGTGGAAAACTATGTATTTATCAGCCAGTGAATAAATTAACATTTCTAATTTGGTCTGTTCCTTATATCGTAATCATTCATAACTTCTATACATAATTTATTTTTATATAACAATACCGTTATACATTCATATAAATGCCAAATGAATTTCAAAAATGTGTCAGGCAAGTTAAATATAAATGATAGAATTGTAAGAACACTAACTAAGCCTCTGCAAAAACAATGTGATACTTGTGAGTATATAGACATGTAAGTAGCTATCTTATTAATGCTTTCTCTACTATGCATATGGGCCATGGCTAGTAATTTAAAGAGTTCATGCGTATGGCATGAACATGTTCAGGATTTAAGCGCAAACGCCGCCTTGCATTTAATTAGTTCAGTCACAAGCATTTTGGATCTTATAGAATCAATTCCAAAATGAAAAAAATAAATGAAACTATTCATATAAATAAATTCAAACAATTAATCTAGGGATTTTCATTTCAATTCGTAAGGCATCAACCTAGCTAGGGTTATATCTATGTCTATATAAGATAAATATATATATAAGAAAAAACTTTATTGAATGTGTACCTTTTGGTATTTCTCGGTCTCATGGTGAGGGAGACGATACTCATTCATAATCCAACTGGTACGAGTGCCTTTAGGGGCTTTACCGGAGTAGAAAACTAGGGTTTTCTTTAATCCAATCGGCCGAGAAGTCTCCGATCTGATCATACGATCAGCTCCGGTGGCTTTCCAATACCCTGAAGTCGTTACTCGGTTTGGTCTATCTCCATTTCTATACTTACGATCTCTTGGCACATAGAAGTACCACTCTTTCTCTCCTATCGCCGCCATCGCTGCATATACATACACATATCTTTCATCAACAACCATATATAATCTTATGATAACACCAAAATGTAAGACTTATATTCATATACACACACATGTGAATATCTTTATGAAGTCTTGATTGAGATAAAATGAAGTTTGCATAGGTTTGAGAAAGGAAGTAAAAGTTGATTCTTCGAAGTTCCACTAATGTTATATATACAAAACACCGTCATTCTGTTTATTGGGTTCAAAATAATGAACTATATTCGTTATTCCAAAAATGAAAATAAAGAGGAAGTGTTGAAAAATATTTAGAATATCGGAGATTGACAAAGATGTAATCTGCAAGAAGTTTATATAAGTTAGTTCACAAAAAAAAGTTTATATAGGTTTAAGAAAAGAACTAGAGAGAGAGAGAGTGAGAGAAGAATCTCTAGATCTTAATAAATTGTGTATGTGTTTATCATGTTTATATTAAGTATATATAGTAAATTTTTCAAATAGTCTGACGGTTTCTTTGTGTATAATTAAACATATAAAATGTATACATACCTGGAAGTTCCCAAGGATCGTAGCGATAAAGATCGAGGAAAGTGATGAGTTCTACATTGAAGCGTTTGCCTTCTACTTTCCGGCGAAGATAAAACTCTATAAGTTCTTCTTCGGTGGGATGGAATCGGAATCCAGGCATGACCATGTCATGATCATGATCATCAGCTTCATCATCATTTTGAACACGACTCTCGTGGCCACCTCCATGAGTATCATCTTCTATATCTTTTTCATTGTTGTTGTTGTTGACTTGGTTACTCATTGTGGTGATGCTTGTTGTGGAGGATACAATTGCCATATGCAAGAAGATACTATATGAGTATATGTGTATGCATGTGGATTAAGATGAAGATGAAAAGAAAGATTAAGGGTTTGTTGGTTTTTATACTAAACAAGAGAAGGGAATAAGAGAAATGAAATTGAGTGGTGTTGGGTAGAGATAAGAGGAGGAGAAGAGAGGAAAATTTTATGGGAGTGAACGTCGTCGTTTTTAGGAGATGAGACTAAACTAGAATAAGACAGAGAAGAGAAGGAGAGTTAAGGAGGAGACAAAGACTTGTCAAATTGGGGACAGGGTGTCCACGGTTTTGTTTTCTTAGCCGTGCCTTTAGACCTTTCTCTCACTCTCCATTTCTAGTTTTTTTTTTGTTATCACAAAAACAAATATCTAATCAATTTTCTTGTTAAACAATATAATAGTTTAGAGAAATGCCTTGGATAGTATTAAAAGAATTGTCATAAAAATAACAAATAAATAAGAAAAATGACCAAAAAGTTTTATTAAAAAATAAATATATACTTATATCTCTAAGATTAACTATTCTAGATTTAAGGTTTAGTGTTAAGGGGTGGGATGTTGGGTTTAGGGTTTCAAATTTTAAAAAATAAAAATTAAATATTAAATATTTGAAAATAAAAAGGCTACTTGGTTATTTTTTTATTTTTTTTTGGTCAAATTTAGTTATTTTTTTTCTATGAAAATTATTTTTATGGTAAAAACTTAAAATAGTGTTATTTAAGATAATTGTCAATAGTTTAACAAGTCTTGTATAATGATGTATTACGAAACTAAATCTTACACGCAAAACAACATAAAAGATTTATTTTGGTATATGACTTAATCTTCGCTCTCTCTCTCTTTACTTATGTATTTGTAGGTATTATTGTAATTAAAAGAGAGACAAAATTGTTTTTAAATATCTAAGATAATTCTGATATAAGAAAACACTCTTTCTGTTTCACAAAACTTTTTACTTTTTTTTGTTACACAAAAATTTAAATTTAAAATTTTAATATTATTTATATTTATTTTTAGTTTAATATTAATTTTAAACTCATTGCTTTTATAAATATTTTTTTATCTCTTCTCTTCGTTTTTTCAAAATGTCAACTTGACATTTTCATACAGATTAAAAATGATTGACATACATTTATGTTTTTATTAATTATATATTTGATTGATATTTAAAATAAATAAAATTATTTATAAGAACAATACAATATGCAACTAATATTAAGCTGAATATAATTCACATTAAAATTTTAAAGTGAATTTTGATGTAACAATAATTTTAATGACATTTGTATAATAAACAAAGAAAATATTAATTAAATAAGTATAATTAATAAAATCATAAATCATAATTTTTTTTAATTTTTTTATCTATGTGAAAATGTTAAATTCAACATTTTTTGTGAAATGGAAGAAACATTGTTTAGGTTGTTGTTGTTATTTACTCATGGTATTTTATCCATTTATTATTAATCCGAAGGTAAATTGCACTCAATGTAAATGTCCACTGCTATAAAAAAAAGCGAAAATGTAAAAAAATAAGTCATTGTTAGAACTTAGAGCATCATCAATGGAAATATCGACTATTAAGGTTCTAAATAATAAAAAAAAATATATATATATATATATATATATATATATTTATATTTATATATTAATATTTAATTATATGATTATTAATTTTATCAGAAATTTAATTCAAAATTTCTTAAATCTAATTTTTTAAAAAAGTTTAGATTGAATTTCTCTTAAAATTAATAATCTTATAATTAAATATTAATATGAAAAATATATATACATACATAGTAGATACTCTTATTGGATGTACTTTTAGACTATTTCGAATATTAAAATACAAATGTTAGTAAGTTTGGATTATTCCTGTTATTTTACTCATTAAATAGCCAAAGAATTCTGATTGGTGGCCTATATTACTAATAAAATAATAGTATTATGTATGATTACTATTCGCTATGTCACTCATTATAAATATATTTTACGTGTTTTTCTTTTGCGTCACGAACGTTCTTTTATTATTGTTTTCCATTTCATTTTAAATGATATTTTTGGCCCACCATATCTTCGCTATAAATTATCTTAACAATTATGAATGTGAAACAAACCCCATGTTTTTTTGTCAATACTCTCCATGTTTCTAAAGTTAGAAATGAGCTGAACTTACACTTAGTAAATCAGAAGCTTATACCAATTCTTCAACACTTGCATATATATCAGCATCTATTCTATTAATAATTTTTTAAAAAAGATTAGCTTAAAAGTTAAAATACTTCTTTCGGCTGTCATTATAAAACCGTTTTAAATATTGGCTTGTACCTTTTCTAAATTGCTTTTCTGTTGCTGATGTAGAAATAATATATAATAGTTAAGCTTAAAATGGAAAAATGAATGGAAGTATCAAGTAAAATCTTAATTTTTTTTTAAAAAAATATCAAGTTAAATGAGGAATGAATGAAAGGGATCATAGAGAGGTGGTAGTGGGGGCTTCTACTAAACAAGAGTGTGGGGTTTTTCGGAACCTTACTCTACGTTTATTTATTAATTTAAATTTACTGTTTTCAATTCGAAAGAAGTCCCTGAATGCATGCATCAGAACACATTTCATAAGCTTAGTATTAATAGACCTTTGTATTTGGATTTCGCATACCAAAAAAAAAAATCCAATAGGCCATGAGGATATAAAAAACTGTTTATTATTTTGGATTAGATATATATTTATTTAACTTTTAATTGTTACTGAGGTCAATGAAAATTGCACCATTTGTGCTTCATCCATTGTTATAGCCAAGTTGTAAAAGTTAGGTTAAATCAGTCATAACATGAAAAGGAAAAAGATTCAAGCGGGTTCGAGAACAAGAAATTTAAGGATTTGAAAGAGGTTTAAGAAAGATGATACTAGAACTGCTTAATTAAGTAATTATAAACTTAAAAGTCTTATGAACTCACTTTCAAAAGTCTTGTCCTAACTAAAATCAGTCACTTTTCATCGATAATCAAATTCGTTTTCCTCAAAACAGAATTTCATTGGATTTGGTTACCCATCAATCCAATCTCATTGGTCATCAAATCTTGTAGTTAGGTGACATAATTTACTTTTACAAGAAATAATTGAATCCGCCAAAGTTTTTTTTAAATTGTTATAATAGTCACATTCTTATAATTAGTGACCATTCCTGCATGGCAATGATTCAAATATATTTTAAACATAAGTTGTGAATCTTGTGATGTATCTTCCAATGACATGGACCGACCTCCTCTTTTTTTTCCAAATAGTTTGCTCTCCAAATCAAGATTTGGTTCGTCTTTCACATTCTTGTGTTCTAAATTTCCACCACTAACAAAAACATAATGTTGATTTGGTTACCGATCAATACAATCTCATTGGTCATCAAATTTGTATAGTTAGGTAATTTAGTTTGTTAGAGCAAGTCTAACGGCAGGATCTAAACTAATATTTAGATAAATAAGAAAATAAAAAATAAAGAAAATAGGAGAGAAACAAGGACAAAAGTACTTAAAAGAGTAAAGATTAGAACCGTATGAACTACAGTCAAAAATATGTGTCACTTTGTTTTCTATTTGGTTATTTAAAAAAAAATAGATTTAAAGTTAGTAAGAAATTGTATTAAGATAATATTATTAGTTTGTTTATAACTCCACTTAAGAAACTCTACCGTTAAAGATGCCCTTATCATTATAAGTGCTATTGGGGAACCTTTTCTGACACTAACAAATCTTGAACCGTTAAGTCTTTTATTTATTTCACCAACTTCATTCTTAAATTAATATATTATTAGTCAAACTTTTATTATGGACCCTTCCTCGCAATTATTTATCAGCGATGTATCAAGTTACATAGCTGGACCGACCTTTGTATCTAGTATCCTTCCCATTCAAATTCTCTCTTACTAGAATGTTGCAGTAAGAACAGACTTCTTCAACTTTAATTTTAAATAATAATTAATTTATTGTTAGCTCTGTGATTGGTTATTTGGATTCTGGTCTTACGTACGTAGTTGGAAAATATCGAGAACAGTAACTATTTCTGCATCATATGCCTTTTTGGCCAGCTGTTTCTTAACAGGTGCTTCGATAAAGTATTTTAATATTCAGTGATTGCTAAAATGCATATAAAAAGTATTATCTAGTAATTAACCTGTTAACCTCTTATTTTACCGAAATAAGGACATCTCTAACCCAACTTCATTTTCTACTCTAAAATATAATAAAAGTAAGTATGGAGTAAAAAGTATTCAAACTCTACTCTAATTTCCATTCTATAATAAAATTTACTCTATTTATAGAGTAATTTATTTTCGTTTGTTCATCACTCTATTATAGAGACAAAAATGAAATGAAGTTAAAACATATTTACTTCATATTTATTTTTACTCTATTTTAAAGAGAAAATAAAATTTTATATTAGAAATGCTCTAACTACTTCATCTTTTTTTACTCAAGTCTTCTTTAATAACTTTACTTTGATACAACAAATGTTATAAGTTATATATAAATAAGAATATAGTTAACATAGTGTATATATATATATACTATGGTTAACTAATTCATAACAATCCATGGCCGAAAAATTAATCACGGAGATGAGAGACCGGCCGAGTCTTACCACAACCACAATGGCTTCAAGTCTTGGACCATGATAGTCTACTATAAAATCTAAAATGACAAGAATAATCGAGTCTTCACAAAACCCCTTGAATAAGTTTGGCCTTTGATACCCTACCAACATGTCAAATGCATCATTTATGCTATGTTTTTGGTGGTTAACTACTTACTGGCCTATTTAAATTTTGTAGAACATTAGGATGATTAAAGTGTGTGTTTTAAGGAATACATCCAGTTAGGCAGTTACGAATAATTTGGGTTTACCAATTCTTTAGTAACAACTAACAAGTTTCTCTACGGTTTTACCCCAAAAAAAGAAAGTTTCTCTAAGAGCACCCTTAACCCAAAACCTCAAACAGGGGTGCTTATTTTTTTTAAAAATAATTTTAAGTTGTAAAAGTGATTAAGATACAACGCTAAGCATCCCGAACATTTTCGTGCTCCAATGGGAGGTTCTTATTTTGGAGTTCTTAAATTTTTTTTTTTGAAAGATGCAATTTATTTATTAAATAAAACATAAAAAGAAACATTTAAACATAGATTCTAAAATAAAAACGGTGTGTCAAAAAAAAAGAACAAAAACAAAAAAAATAGTGTTAGGTAAGTCATTTTCATATTTGAGTGTCATTTTGGTCATAAAAACAGTGTTTCAGAAAAGAAAAGAAAAACAAAAACAAAAGATTTTTTTTTTTTTTTACCATTTTGGGGTATTATTTTGTTCATTTTCAAAAACAAAATTAGTGTTAATTAGGTCATTTTCATATTTGAGTGTCATTTTGATCATAAAAACAGTGTTTCAGAAAAGAAAAAAAAACAAATACAAAAGATTTTTTTTCTTTTACCATTTTGGGGTATTATTTTGTTCATTTTCAAAAACAAAATTAGTGTTAATTATGTTATTTTCATATTTGGATGTTATTTTGGTCATAAAAATAGTGTTTCAGAAAAGAAAAGAAAAAAAAAAAACTGTGAAAAAAAAAAGTGTTTGAAAAAAAAAAAGCTGATAATGGCAGCACGCCACGTGACGTCCTTAAGATGCGGTGGTTGTGGCGCTTAAACAAGCATCGACGCTTCCCCTTTTTCAAAATTAAAAAAAAAAAAAAAAAAGCTAAGCACCTGCCTTAGCACCAGCGATGATGGTGCTCTAAGATCTAAGTAACTAATATTGAAAAAATAGTCTTACTATTCCAAAACGAAATATATTTCATAATGTAAACTAAATTAAGTGATACTATATTTGCAATAAATTACCGAGGGAAGTTTTAAATAGAATAATATTTGGAACGAGATAATATCATATGCTTTTGTTCTAGTATACGGATTTCAGTAGAACATCTTCTATTTATCATAACAAATAGAAAGAAAATAATAATTGTGTTTTATTATTTAATTGATATTCGACTGTTATAGAAAAATATCTCAAATTCAAGTTGAGTTATTCAACTAAACGTTCGCAGAGAAAATGTCCATATTTGTTCTTGACGTAATATCTGTGAATATAATATCAAGCAAGTATATTGGGAATAAGGGAGCCACAGGCATTTCGTGGCCTGGGCCTTCTTGGCGGTTGTCAACCCTTTTTCTTGGCTCTTTTTGCATTTATTCAGCTGTTTGTATTTTTATGTACAAAATTAATATCTTATATATTTCACTTTCATTTTTTTGCTTATCCTACTTCCATATCCAAATCTCAATATAGTATCATTGGATTACGAATAGTACCGTCACATACAATAATTACATTTTTTTACTGAACAAAAACTACATATTCGTCTAACACTACTTGGAAAGTTTAATAAATGATTCAGTTCAAATTTTTTTTTAATAAATGATATAATTTACGAAATGGTAATATTTTTGTGAAATTTACAGCCGTAAAAAATTATATACACGTATATAAGATATACTGACAAAAAACTATTTTTTTAAGAAAAAGAATAAATAACTCAACAACTTATATCATGATGAGCCGACCTATAAATACTAAGGCATTGTGCATATATAATTGATAAGATATTTACAAGTTGTTAGAAAATGATAGATCCACGATCTATTTCTCCATGAAAATTATAATATAATATCAAATCTTTATTTAATGTTAAATATTTATATTTTAAAAATTATTAGTTTATTTTTTCATAAATTAAGAATTTCAAGTTTATTTATTTTCAAAAAAATAGTTCAAAACTCAATTATTCATAGACCATAGTTTAATTAGTTTATTATTAACCATATAATTCTAAACCGATTAAACCAAATCAAAATTTATTTTTAATTAAAATAACTTCTATCTATTTTTTTTTAATCCATGTTTGTCATTATCATCATCAACGCTTTAACTATTATGCAATCGACTACATCCATACTGATTTTGTGACACATTTCACACAGAGCTCAGACCATGAGACTAGCAAGAAGACTGCTGGAAACCCAGCCTCGTTTATGTCAAGGCCTAGGTTCACAAGCTGATGCTCAAGCATTTCTTTGGAGGTGAGAATAGCTCCGGAAGACTGTTTGCTGTAGAGAGAGTAGTATCTAAGAGCATCTGTAGTGGAGGGTTCTCTCATATGTTTCCTAAAAATATATACATATATATATATATATATATATATATATATAGGAAATTCAACCGAAAGTTTGATCAAATGTGTTAAGAAAGAAAACCGACCAAATTGCATGGAAGAATGAGACCGGTGTTCATTTCTATGTCTATCTTGTGTGTGTGTTGTATGGACCGCCCAACCAATAATGCAGCCACAAGTTTATCGTAGAATCGTTTGTCTTCTTTTTCACAAAATTACAAATTCTAACTTTTAAAATTTTTAGTTGTGGGGACAAAACTTAATGCATGAATATGACCTTTGGCCATCGGATCTTTAGACAAAATTACAAAAGGTAGAAATTATGTCAATATATCGGATATTTCTGTGCTCAAGAATTTGTTTGGACCGACTAGACCGCAAGCATTTGTTGAGAGATTCGATAACTTGAAAGTTCAGATTGAATTATGAAGCTACAACATACACTTTTCTTTTTCTTTTTCCTTTTTTGCTACAACATACACTTGATCGTGTGGAAAAGCGAGTACACAACTCGACTCTTGCAAGTATTATCACTTACATGTATATATGCATATCTTTTTCAATTTCTCCAACATCCAAAAACTAATGCAAAAGTTTCCGGTTTGTATTGTCTATGCATGTCGATATGTATACACATTTGGATAATTACATTTGCTACTCCATCCGTTTTATATTACTTGTCGTTCTAGGTTTATGCACATATATTAAGAAAACATATGATTTTGTATATTTTCAAAATAAAAACACAATTACCTATACACCCAACAATATTTCAACCAATAAAAAAATAAAATGAAAAATCTTATTAATAAATTTTGCATTAAAACTTTAAACGACACTTATTTTGAAACAAAATTGTTTCCCTACAACGACAAATAATATGAAACAGAAGTATTTTCAAATCGGTTCCTCGTATCAATTATCCAAGTGTAATTATACTGTTATCCGATTAAAAATAGCAATATGTTTGGAAAAACAAATTTCAAACATTAGGTAGTAAAAAGATTTTTTGAAAAATACTTCTTAAAAAGTATAGCTTGATTACTAGGAGATCCTCGTTAAAAATCTCACGGGGATGTGAGTTAAAAAGAATAAAGACAAAAACAAGAATGTATGCCTGACGTCATGGAAAAGGATAAATGACGTGGGAGGATCTGATAGGAGGATAGATAAGACAAGAGGCCCCACCAGCACCGTCGGATTTAATGAGAATGGGCTCAAGTTTGCTTGACTCTCTGACTAGACGGACCTCAAACACGACTCTGACAGTCACTTGACTCTGACTTTTTAACTACACATATCTTCTTTAGAATCTGTTTTCTTTCTCTTTTTAATAACAATAATCCAACTCCTCTTTGAGTTTTTTTTTTATTTAAAATATTCATTTTATCACGTAATTTTTCTTCTCCAAGAATCATGAAGTAGGGGACCTTATTATCTTTAGTGGTGTTAAAAAGAATCAATACAAAAATAAGTATATCTGTATATACGTCTATATAAATTAATATCCTGCAATAGACATGACGTTTTTGTGCGACTAATTCGATCGATCATATTAGTAACTTGAGTTTTCTTTTGCCAACTAATAATTTGAGTTTTGTGGAACAAATTTTCAATTATTAAACAGTTTATTTTCTATTGCTTTTTCTCTAGAAGATTCTTTGATGCCTAAATTAGATTCATTCTACTGAGAATGGTGCACTGGAAATTAGATAGGGTTTATAGGAAGTTTCGTTCTTGGATCAGATTCCTATACATTATGATGAGTGGAGTTGAAATCTTTCTTTTAACTATATTAACGAAAGTAGATAAAATGTATTTACATTACTTTGCTCCAAAGATTCTCTCTTTTGGATTCTCATTCTGGCCTTTCCCAACCTTTCTATTTGTAGAGGAAACCCTTCAAAAATCTACATGTCATTGATATTTTATGTGTTTTATTCATTGTCCTCCATCGGTCAGGCCGCAACCAAACTTGGATTCATTTGTCCTCTATGTTCAAATCAAAATCTGGCACACTTTTATTTTGTTCGGAGTAAAGCATAAACCTAAAATAGAATAAAAATAGGAAGAAATCCCTTTATAATTATGAAAACTCCATCACCATTTCAAATGAATCTTGATAAAAACTTATTAATGAATCAAGATAGTTTTACATTTTTTTTTTTTTTGAAAATGAGATAGTTTTACATACCTAATCAATTATTCTATTATTTTATCTTAGTCCAATATGCGGTAGAACCTTCTTCAGTTTAGACTCGTGATGCCCCCATTGACTCTGCTTCACAGCCTGTCCATCTGTATTGGGTCGAGCACCCACCGTCTTCCTACTGATCGGATGTGTCTCTAGGTAGGACTTTCTTTCCCACATATTGATCTAGGATTGGCCTTCACAAAATTGATTTCAACAACTCATTTCACATAAATAGTCTTTTATGTTTTCTTTTTCCACACATGAGTACGGGACGCGACTCTACGATTATGCACAATTTTTTTTAATTATAAACCGATTTTTATATTTGTACTGAGTTTTTAAGTAATGATTTATTTTGTCCAACTGAACTGATACAACTATCATCCGATAGGTAAATGCTTCGACTTCCACAGTTCAGCATTTGTTATATACTCCCTCTGTTTCATAATAAGTGTCATTTTAGTTTTTTGCACACAAATTAAGAAAACATTTAATTTTTATATTTTCCATAGAAAACATCATTACCCATACACCTAATCATATTTCAACCAATAGAAAATTAAGCTAGAAAATAAAATCATTAAATTATGCATTGAAATCATAAAACGACACTTATTTTATAACGAAAAAATTCCCCTAAAACGACACTATTTGTAAAACGGAGGGAGTATGTTTTTACACAAAAAGATTTAAATGCATTCATGGCATTTAACAAAAAAAGATCAATTGAAGCTCTTTGCAAAGTATTATAATATTGGTAAATGTATGTTTGTATATGTTAATTTGCAATTACATTAATAAAAACGTTTAAAATTTAAGACTACTGAGCACTTAATTTCCTTTTTTTGGTTCAAAAACTAATTTAAATTTGCTATGAGTAATGAGCACTTGATTTGTTGGACTTGGTAATCCAACAACAAAATACTCCCTCCGTTTCAAATTATATATCGTTTTGGAGTAAAATTTTTGTTTCAAAATAAGTGTCGTTTTCGGTTTTCAATGCAAAATTTATTGGTATTTTTATTTTTTCTATTTTTCTATTGGTTGATATATGGTTAGGTGTATTGGTAATAGTGTTTTTATTTTGAAAATATGTAAAATTAAATGTTTTCTTAATCGGTGTGCATAAACCTAGAACGACAACTAATATAAAACGGAGGGAGTATAAATATAACTCGTTTCTCAATTTGATTTTGAAAACTTACATCTCTCGATTCAAAATATTTGCTGGCATTGAATGTAAACTTGCTCAAATTATAACTATATTTTTAAAAAATTGAACGGAGCATTAAGTTTCTTAGAATTTAGGGTATTTTTAACCATATTCCATTTTTTCTCTAAAATAGAGTATGAATTAAAAGTACTCTAATCCTATTTCATCTTTTACTACTCCCTCCGTTTCGTAAAGAGTGTCGTTTTGAGGTTTTATTTTCGTTTCATAAAAAATGTCTTTTTCAATTTTCAATGCAATTTATTAATGTTTTTAGCTTAATATTTATTGTAAAATGCATTAGTTTTATAAATATTTTTATTTCTCTAAAACACTATTGGTTGAATAACTACCACATAAATGCATTCTAATTATTTTCTTAATATGTGTGAAAAGTATCAAAATGACACTCTTTAAAAAACAAAGGAAGAATATAATATAATTTATTTTATAAATAGAGTATATTTTTTTATTATTCATTACTCTATTATTACTCTGTAATAGAATGAGAAATAGAATAATATTATAATATTATTATTTTATATTTTATTTCATTTTTTCTTTAAAATGAAATTTTAAATTGGAAATGCTATTAGAACCATTAAAGTAAAATAAATAATGAGTATTATTAAAGCATCCACAATGTACAAGCTCTCATTGAATCTCTTCGGTACAAAATATATTAAAAATTTGAAAAACAAGAAAAGATGGAAAAAAAATGAGAGAGAAGAAGAAGCGTCTCTCTGCCACCATACCCTTCATCTATTCTAATAGACTTGTTCTACAAGTGTCACAATACTACTAGTCAACTTTCATTTAAAATTAAAAAGATAATTTAACAGCTAATCTGCATTAAAAATAATGATACTCCCTCCGTTTCATATTATTTGTCGTTGTAGGGAAAAAATTTCGTTTCAAAATAAGTGTCGTTTTAGAATTTCAATGCAAAATTCATTAATAAGATTCATAGGTAATTGTGTTTTTATTTTTCTATTGGTTGAAATATGGTTAGGTGTATAGATAATTGTGTTTTTATTTTGGAAATATACAAAATCATATGTTCTCTTAATATGTGTGAAAAAACCTAAAACGACAAGTAATATGAAACGGAGGGAGTATTATATTTTATAGAAACGTTTACAGTTTCTGAGCCAGTGCTGATGCTCTTAGGATTTAATTAGGACACTGTGGTCGGAGAAGTCGGGTCATATAGTGTACTGAAATAAAGAAATGTCTCTTTACAGGACAAAAATGATTAAATGACAAGGCGGATATCTCGTGAACCTCTTCGTCTGTTTCTTCCGTTGACTTAATTTATTATCGTCATAATAATTACACTTTGTTCTGTCCATTTGAAAATAAAATATTTCTGTAATATTTCATGTTCTTTTTGGATCTGTTATTCTCTGTTTATCGTCACTTCTCTAGTACATCCATCTTCTGTTCTGTCATATTTATAAATATGTGTGTGTAACTTTGTCTATATACATCACACCAAAAAAAAAATACTTTGTCTATACACGTGTTTTTTGGAAGTTTCTTTATATAAAGTCAACGGTTCTAAACGACAATTTTAGCTTTGTCTGTATTTTTGTGCATTATTGAAATCTCTCACGGATCCTATTTTATCATCTTCTCAAGGTCAACGACTATTGGAAATAATGGAAGAAAATGAAAACAGAATAATCAAGCTAGGAATATTATTTTGATTATATATTTTTTCTTTAATATGTTAAAAAAAAAGAATGTAAAAAGGATTATCAACGTATATTTTAAGTTATCCTTTATAGATAGATAGAGAGAGAGTAGTGTGAACTCTTCCATAGGTTTATCATCTATGATACTTCTAGATTAATCAAAAAATAAAATTAAAGACTAGTACATTTTATACAATGAGTAATTGTATTTGGTGAGGAACGTATAAACAAAAATAAGTCTACCTACTAAATACAAGAAAAAGATGTATGATGCTCTTTCATGGTTTCAGTTAAATTAGTATTTTTTGAAGATAATTATGCTATTACAAACTAAACTATGAAAAACATTACATAGACGATATTATAAATCGATAAATTTATTTGTCTTATGGGGATTCATGTCTGATTGCATCTCTCTGAGCTTCTCTATGAGATCCATTCCTTACGGTACTCCTTACGACTAGCTGAAGATCTTTTGTAAGCATTTTCTCCTATATTTTTGCATAATTCATCTTATCCAGGAATTGAAACTCATACATTTTGCTGTAGAAATTGTGTTGCCTGAGCTTCGAACTCCATACTTTGGTGTAGAAACCTTTAAACTTTGACCACTAGGCCACAATGCTTCCACAAGTTAAATTGGTATTTAGGAGACTTATAAATAAGGATAAGGGCGGAATCCAAATAAATTTACAAAATTTAGGAAATCTATTACTTTTTCTATTTCATAAAAAATGTCACTTCAATTTTTCACATATATTAAGAAATTTCTTAAAATTCTATTTTACCGTCTGTTCATACATTAAATATTTTTTCTCTAACTAATACACTTATACAATGAGGTTAAAATGAACATTTATTTAAAATTTTGTATTGAAAACACAAAACGACACTTTTTGAAACAAAACCAAACTCAAAACGACATTTTTTAAGAAACAGAAGGAGTAAATCGGTATGATGCTCTCTTTCTCTCTCTCTATCTTTAATCTCTCAAATTCTTCGCATAACTTTTCTTGGCCGGCATAATTTTTCATTGCCGATCGCCACTCCTTCGTCAATGCTTCTAAAAAAACTTAATTTTATATATAAATTCTGGTAATGAGTTTGTTAGCTCAGTTAGTCATGTGTTATATGAAAGAAGCTCAGTTAGCTGAAGCTCCAAATCAGGTTCTCAGTTAGTCATAAGATAAAAGAGCCGAAGCTCCAAATCAGGATGAGAACCTGATTTACATTCATATAACACATGACTAACTGAGCTAACAAATAAGGATAAAAGAGCCGAAGCTCCAAATCAGGTTCTCATCTCGTCTTCCATGATTTGTTTCATGCATGTCTTGTTTGTGGCTCCTTCAATGTATGGAGCAATATAATGAGTTATTGTGTGTTTTTCCTTAATATAGTTCGACTCTTGGATTACACTCAATCAAATCTATCTCTCGTTTGTCTTTACCTTGTCCTAATGTGTTATTTGTTTTATCTAATCTGATTTATGTATCTTAGGTTTTGATTCAGTTTCCTTATGTTATTGTTTTAGTTTCTCTTTCTTAGGCTGTTTAATCCAGAAAAATTGTTCTTGCTGGCTCTGTGTTCTACAAATGCATTTCACCATGTAACTTTTTTTGAAGTTAATATCATTCTATGTTTTAAAAAGGAGAGTAAAAAGTGGATTTACTATACATAGAGTATCTATTTATTTTTAATTCATTACTTTATTTTTGACTCTAAAATAGAGTATTATTAGAAAAGAACTGAACTCTATTATAAAATTAATATATTTGAAGAAAAAATAGAATAAACCACTAAAAATAATTTTATAAAAAATCACTTCAATACATCTTTTTATGCTGACGAATATGTTGGACTGTTAAGAAACCACTTCTCCAGACCAGTAAAGTTTAGTGGGCCTTTTATTGCAACCCATCATGTTCATACAAGTTTCACCATTGCACCAGCAAATTATTTCATGATAAACTAAAGGTGTAACTTGAATGTATTTTTTTGGAATAAAAACTTCTTAAATGCTTAATTTCTTTCAATTTTATAAAATGTTCACCAATTACAATGAAAAACTGAAAAGAGTATTCCATCTTATTTCATGTTACTCCTTGTCATTCCAAAAAAAAAATAACAACATTGATTTGTAAAATCATTCCATGTCAAAATAGTTTTAGAATAAGTAAATAATAAATTCAATCCATTAGATTCCAATAAAAAAATTTTGAACAACAAATTCCAATAATTATCATTCTTTTATTTCCACTTATTCCTTATGTTAAAATCCAGTCTAAGCCAACCTTTTTATTCACATTCTCTAAATAGTCTTGCAAACCTTTTTATTTATTTAAAAGTTGGTTAACTGGACCCCCAAAAGGCAAAACTAGGTGCAAGTCACTGCAAACTAAAGTTCAATATGTTTTGCAAACTAATTTTAACTAGAAGACTGGTTTATAGTTAATATTATGAAACATCAAACATTAGATAAATTTTACACGAGTTTAAGAACTTCACAATTTTACAAAATAGTGATTTATTGACAAGTTTTATTTGTGATGCTTTATGCTGCTAGTTAAATAAGATTTTAAGAGTAAAAAGACTGAACCAAACAATCACGGTTAAACCAACTCAAGCCAAACCATGTCTTTTGTTTGTGAAAAAAGTTTAATTTAATTTAGATTTCACAAATTATCTGTACACCTCGTAACCAATGTTTGGACCAAAGTCGTTTTTTACAGACAAACGGACAGGTTCAAAACCAATCTACAGCGTAATAGCTAAAAACAAATTCAGATACAAGACACAACAACATAGCCCTTGAGCTCTCTTTTCCCGCCAACCTCTGTATCACAAGTCAGATTAGCTTACTTGAGACAGAAGTTATATATAGAGAGACCAAGCCTAGTTATAACCCGGATTGATCTTCGTCATCTCTTTGTTTCGTTTTCTGATAATTTGTCTCTTAGATCTTTAAGAGCATCGACCACTTCAGAATCAAGATTGTGTTTCAGCAGTCTCCCTTGGAAAGATGTTGACCTGCGTGTAACAAAGAGTAGTAGTCTTTGTTGTTAGCTCCAAACACACAATCTTAAAAGGCCCACCAATTACAGAAGTTAAAAAAAAAAAATACAATGTAACCTTGTTTCCTGCATCATTCTCTCAACCTCTTTATGCATTGATTTGATCTACAAAACAATGTTTCATACACATGAATAGCCGGAAGCGAGTCACAAAAACATTTTTAAAAAATACCTTACCTCAGAAACCAATGCCTTGCTACTCCAAACATAAGCTCCCTGTCAAGCACCAGTCACCAAAATCAAGAACATGATATGAGCTGTGAGCATAACAAGTTGTAACATCTATATGATGCGTAATACCGCTCCATGTGCTGCTTGCTGTTGACAAACATCAGATGTTACAACCCAAACCTTGGGACATCCATCTTCTCTCAATGCAACCACCTGCCAGTATCAAGAATCTTATCAGAAACTAAGAAACATCGGCCAATGATTCAAGAAAACTCATGAACTTGAACTGTTTTTTGGGTGTTAAGCGATCATTTTTCTCTACCTCCTTTTCTATCCATGAGTCAGCACAAGTTTCTCCTGAGAAAATCACATCAACACTGACAAAAGAAGGATAAATCTTATTGAGTAAATAAAGATATCGAAAACAATGTCAAGACAGAACAAAGCTGATTGAGTTTACCCAGCAAAGTCTTCCTTGTGAGTAGGGAGACCAGACATGAGAGCATCAAACACAACCACTACCTTAACCTCTACACCAATAACTTTAAATCAAACTTTCTCATAACCAAATAAGCAATTGATGGATGAAACCAAATGTACCTTTAACCATACTGAAGGAGACAAGTTCATCAACTAACTTTTGGCGAGCAACGTCAAGCCTACCCTTCATGAAATGTTTCTTCAGCTTCACCCAGTAACCACATACATTATAGCCGTCAACAAGCAAAACAGGGACTGCATCGTCCAACAGACCCTGATTCGTGCTGTAAAACCGCTTTCAGGATAAACACAAACACTCGTTCAACTCTCAAACATCAACCAACCGTTCTTGAACCAAATGATATGAGAAACATTTTAAACAGTGTAATTACTAGTAAAGTGTGTTTGTAGGATCACGGTAGAGCTCGCTATCATCAGGTAACTCGTCTTTTTCTGCTTTCTTTTTCCTGTAACTAGTTGCTGGCTTAGCCGTGCCAGACCCTCTGTTCTGAAACTCCTATATGTAACATAACATTCCAAAGGGTTATAGACACACTATTTGGTTATATATTGTTAGGAAACAAAAGATCACACTAGTACATACCTTCCACAACTTAAGAAGCTGCAAGTTATGCTTCACATTGGATTTGATTCTCGGTGGTTCTGGCTCTGAATCCTGCTATGAGAAACCGAAAAGCAGATCAATGGTTGCAAAATGCCATCATATCCAGAAATAGAGATGTAACAAATCGTTCAAAAAAACTAAGAAAAAGGATTGAGAATCTTCAGAATTTCATACAAACTTATGCTATGAGCTAAATGGCCATACCAAGATCAAATCAATGCCTGCAAAAATGCTCAATGTACATCCATCATATTCATAACTCCAACAACAGAGATCTAAGAGGAACCAAAATGATTGAAAGTTTCAAAATTTCATTAAAATCTATGAGCTTTAACGTTTTTTATCTAGCGAATTATCAGTTTATTGGGTTAAAAGAGAGAGACTTCTGGGACTCAAAGACGAAACCTTTTTACATAACAATGTGAAACGTGAGTAAGACCTTAGATTGATGGTTCTTGCTTTTTCCTCCCATCTTCACAACGAGAACTCTACAGCTAGCTGAGGAGGAAGATGATGAAGACTGGTAGAAGTAGGCAGCGGAAGAGGAGGAGCCACCTCTCTGCGGCGGCGCTCCGGCGGTTTTCATCTATGGACTACTACTAGGTGGATTCATTCGTTGCAGAGTTTGAAAAGTCTATGTAACTAGTGGATAATACCACGTCAACGATAATGTTTTTGTTTTTCCCTATCTTTAAGAAAAATCTATTCTCTCTCTCTTACCCTTTTAAGCGACTAACGTGGAATTAACATAGTCACGATCCATCCATCAACATGTCTTGGACCACTTCTGCAACCGAGCCTAAAAGCAACCCACCCCCTTTTGCTACAGCTCTTACAAGGCTCGACCGAGACAGAAGAGCATCACTGGCTCAGTGTGGTGCACGTGAGAGAAGTGGCTAAAGGTTACGTGGTGCTACTCGAAACACCTGAAGCTTCTGGTCGGTTTAGAGCACCCGCAACGGCCCAAAAAGACGGGTCCTTAACCCGCGATCCTTCACTATTTTGATTTTTAAATAATTTCGAAGCCCATTTCCTATAAGGATCGGTCCGTCCCGAAGGTGTTTAAGGATCGGGTCCTTATCGACGTGGCCTCCTTTCATTGGCTGTGTGAAGGTAGGTTAAGCCGTGTCTTTGCAAAAAAACGTCACTCGCGATCGTAAAAAAAAAAAAAAAACGAAGGCGACTTGAGAGGCGATTTGATCTCCTCCGCTAACCGAGGTAAATCGAAGCCGTTTCTTGTGTATTTCTGCGATTAGATTATGTAATATGTTTATGTTCTTCGTATGTAAGGTTCTGTTTTGAGTTTTGAAATGATTTCTCGAAGTTTTGTTTTCTCGCTAGGGTTTGAAGCGATTTGGGTTTTTCAAAAATTGGGGATATATGAGTTCGTAGTTTGTTTGAAAGCTTTCCGTTCTTGTTCTTAAGGTTTAATAGTTTATAGTTGTTTTATAGCTCAGGTTTGTGTTGATATGTTCGGGTTTCCGTTCTTAGGTGTTTCATATTCATCTTTTTGTTCTTGTTGAGGTTACTGATCTTATGTTCTTCTTATTATCGATTGCTTCTTATTATTAACGATTGACCTTGTTCATTTCTTTCAGGTTAAAGAATCATGGGACAAGATTATAGTTACAGCCAGCCTTCTTCATCAGACGAGTACGATGTAGGCTTCGCCTGTCTTCTCCAAGCAGAAGCTGATGGTTGTCCTGATGAAGCTGAGAGTAGCTACATCATTGCAGAGCCGGTTCAGTACCCACCTCAACCTGAGTGTGATGATGGAATCCCAAAAAGATGCTACTGTGGTGCTGAGCCTATTGTGGGCACGTCGTATACCTCGAAAGATCCAGGGAGAAGGTACTTCACCTGTGAGAATGTCGATGATGGAGAATGCCATGTCTGGAAATGGGTTGATGTGGTGGTCATGGAGGAGTTGAGTGACTTTGGGAGACAAGTTAGTCAACTTAAGGAGCAAGGTGAAAAGAATGAGCAGAAGGTGGTTACGATAGAGAAGAGTGTGGCCGAGTTAGCTAAGAAGGAACCAGGGGGTACAAACGGCTACTTAGTTGGTGTTTGTCTACTACTAGTGTTGTGTGTTGTGGTGGTTGCTGTTTGGCGGTTAGTTTTCTCAACTTTTGATGCTTTTAATATTTTTTCAAATATGTTTACAAGTTTTAATCCCTTTTACTTCATCTGTCTGTGATGATGAGGTGTTCAACAAGGATTTGGACGGCCTAAACGCTAGTTTCAGACGCTGAGAAAGACCAACTAAGAAGGTAAATAACTTACTACTTCCTAGTTTCTTGCTTCTTGTTATTGAATGACTTAAATAGTTTTATTGAATCTATTAATTGAAGCCCAAAGTAAGTACAATTGAAAGTTAAAATGTTATTAAATGCTTCTGATTTGCTTTCTACTCTCCAAACCTCTCGGATTTGATTGGTTTTAAATACTTACAAGTTTAATAAATTTAGTCACTGTGTTGCTTCCTAACCTCTACGAGTTGACAGTGTTTTAATGTTTAGTAGTCGCTTACTTAAGGCTCTTTGTTGCTATTAGAGTGACATAGAGCATTCAGAAAATATGGATAGGAATAATAGTTTCGTAAATCTACTGAACACACAATGTTCAGTAGACCTTGAGTCACCCGAACCTGCTTGGTTCAATAGCCCCTGTGGTGGGAGCCAAGCAGCAGATGAGTCTGCTGTTAAGGAGAGGAGGAAGTGGTCACCCAAAGAAGATAAAATCCTCATTGGTGCGTGGCTGAACACGAGTAAAGACCCTGTGGTGGGCAATGAGCAGAAAGCTGCTGCATTCTGGAAGAGGATTCAAGACTACTACAACTCAAGCCCTCTCCTCGTCGGGACAGTACCTAGAGAGCTGGTTCAGTGCAAGCAGAGGTGGTCTAGGATCAACGATCAGGTATGCAAGTTTGTTGGATGCTATGACGCGGCATTGAGAGACCATAGAAGTGGACAAAATGATGATGATCTCATGAAAGCTGCGTTGGATATCTTCTACAACGACTACGGCCTCAAGTTCAGCCTCGACCATGCGTGGAGGGAACTCAGGCATGACAGTAAATGGTCCTCTACATTTGTGGCAAAGGAGAACGTCAAAGATAAACGGAAACAAGTTCCTGAGGATGTTAATACAGAAGAGGCAGAGTGCAGACCTATTGGTGTGAAGGCTGCTAAATCAAGTAATAAGAAGAAGAAGAGTGGTAGTGGTAAAGAGGATGAGTTGAGCAAGCTTCAAGCGTTGTTGGAAACCTCTTTGAAAGTTAAACTTATGGCTGAAATGTTATAATTTCTAGAGGTTAGGCTCTTGATCGTTTAAGTTGTTTTGTCTTTTAAGTTGTTTTGTCTTATAGTTTACCCACATGCGTACTATAGTTTCTTATTTTTGTCTACTTCATAACTTCTGGTTTTCTCTTGTCTTCTTGTTGCAGGTACACTCACGGGATGGACCTATATGGACGAGAAGAAGATGGTGTCACGGGTTCTTATTTCACTTCTATTTAGCAATGGCTTTTGTTTCACTTCTATTTAGCAATGTCTTTTGTTTCACTTTTATTTAGCTATCTCTTTTGTGCTCTACTTCTACATTACCATGGTCTTTGTATGTGATGGCCTGGTCTTTCTATGACACATCTCGAACATGTTGATGGTCTTTTGTAAAATCGTCCGTGTAATATAAGGTACTTGTATGTTTTTATGGTAAGTGTTGTAATATATGGTACTTGTATGTTTTTATGGTAAGTGTTTGATGTTCGTTTTTATGGTAATATACAAGAGTTTATATCACTTCCTAAATAGAAGTGATTTTATATCACTTGATGCTGAAGTTATTAATTCAACTTTTATGCTAGTTTTGGAAATTAATTTTGTTTTTGAAATGTTAAATGTTCTTGAATCTTTTGCGAAGTTATTAATTCAAATTTTTTAAACTTCAATTTTTGAACCTTAAAAGTTTTATACACCTCACTAATATTTTGTTTCTCTTTCTGAAAAAAGGAAAAACCTAACAATGTCATCCTCTTCATCCTCTTCTGATGCACTCGAGGAAAGATTGGATATCCTCTTTGACGATATCTTCGAAGATACATTCAACAGCATAGTTGAGGCCCAACCCAAAAAACAAAGGAAACGTGCATATATAGAGCGAAACCGCGAAGAAGGGCACACACGGTTATGGAATGATTATTTTAGCGAAGATCCCACGTTCCCGAAACAATTTTTCAGACGCCGTTTCCGCATGACAAAGGAATTATTCTTGCGTATAGTCCATCGTCTATTGGACTCAGTTCCATTTTTTCAACAAAGAAGAGATGCAACCGGGAGGTTCGGCCTCTCTGCATTACAAAAATGTACGGCAGCAATTCGTCTCCTAGCTTATGGTTCGGCAGCTGACGCGGTTGACGAATATCTCCGTCTTGGTGAAACCACGGCAATTTCTTGTTTAGACCATTTCACGCAAGGAATAATACAGTTATTCGAAGATGAGTATCTACGAAGACCCACGCCAGAATATCTTCAACGACTACTCGATATTGGAGAGAAACGTGGGTTCCCGGGGATGGTAGGAAGCATTGACTGTATGCATTGGGAGTGGAAAAATTGTCCAACCGCTTGGAAAGGACAATATACCCGTGGCTCGGGAAAACCAACAATTGTCCTAGAGGCAGTAGCTTCACACGATCTTTGGATATGGCACGCTTTTTTTGGTCCTCCAGGTACCTTAAACGATATCAATGTCCTCGACCGGTCTCCTGTATTCGACGACATTTTGCAAGGTCGAGCTCCGACGTTAGAGTACGTAGTCAACGGGCACAAGTACAACTTGGCTTACTACCTCACAGACGGTATATATCCAAAATGGTCAACATTTATTCAATCTATCTCACTTCCACAAGGTCCTAAAGCTGAGTTATTTGCTAAAGTTCAAGAATCAACCCGAAAAGATGTGGAGCGGGCTTTTGGAGTATTACATGCTCGTTTTGCGATTGTCAGAAACCCGGCTCTTTCATGGGATAGGGATAAGATCGGGAGGATAATGAGGACATGTATCATATTGCACAATATGATCGTCGAAGATGAACGAGACGGATACACTCAGTACGATATATCTGAATTTGAAGAAGGAGACACTAGTAGAAGTTCACAGGTCGATATGTCCTATAGTACCGACATGCCTACAAATCTCGGTAATGTGCTTGGCATGAGGAATCATGTTCGGGATAGGCGTTTACATGAACATTTAAAAAATGATTTGATCGAAAATATTTGGAACAAATTTGGGGAAGAAGAATTTAAATTATTGTATCTATATGTTTAAACATGTAATTAATAAAATTTAAAATTATTCATCTACTACTTTTTTTTTTTAAGGATCTCAATTTAGAAGTCCACCATTGAACTGTTTTTTTAGCAACGAATCCTTAACTATTCAAACAAAAAAAATATAAAAAAAAAAGATTTTTTTAAACCCTAAGGACTCCACAATGGGATCCACCATTGTGGATGCTCTTATATGCACTAAGTGGATTTATTAGTTCAGTGAGTTCGCTGTTCTTGTGTCAAAAGTACTCTTGCCTGAGTTTGAGGTTTGATAAAGAAATTCAACCCAGTTTTAAAAAAAACTGTGGCTAAGAGACTGATTGAGCTTGGGATGGTTCTTACTGCGGTTGAAGGAGACGGTCCAGAGTCTTAAAGACAAAGGCTTCCTCTGAATGCATAGATAATCTTTGCGAGTTCCAAACTCTGTGATCTTTATTGTATAATACAAGTAGAGGAACTAAGAAGTAAACTGGTTCATATGATACAATATATATATATATATATATATATATATATGTGTGTGTGTACAAGGTATTATCATCATCCTTGTTGTTGTTGTCCTCTGTGAGGTTTTATTGAACTGGGAGTAGCTTACGGATCAGCTGGTGGAAGCAGGAGCATCTGGCTGCTTCTCTGGGGCTGCGTTTTGAAATGCAGGAAGATCCTTGTAAGACTGGTAACACTTTGCAAGGGTCGGGTACGGTTCCTGTAAAAATCCACACAAACGAAAAGACACATGTCTTACCAAGTTTTGTACAAGTAGAAAAGAAAAAGAAAAAGAGGATATGGTCTATGTCATCACAATAGGAATAACTTTGCAACTGTGTGAGTGTGAGCGAAAGATAACATGTTCATATTACAATAGAACTGATCAAGGATTCCAGAGTCTAGGGTATATATTACGATGAAAGCTAGGCCTGAAAAAATGTGTGTTGCAGAAAAAGAAGAAGAAGGAAGAGTACCATATTAATCTGGAATCTGTTGATAGCTCCATAGATCTGTGGTGCTAGAAAGAGATCAGCCTGCAAAACAATGCTTCATTTCATCACTTTAGAATTTGCCTACTTACTGGTTGTAATAGATGGTAGTATCTAGAGGGACAAAAGAATCACTGAGGTTGTTGAAAGGGAGTAAGACAGAAATAAATGCAGAGAGATTTAGAGAAATACCAAGTAAACTTCATCACCAGTTGCGTGTTTTCCAGCGCAGCTCACCAACAGTTTCTCGAGAGCTGAAAGAGACATAATTACACAGGTCATTATAAATTTTTTTGATCAAAGTGGTAATACAAGTAAACATCAAGGAGATGACATGGATGTATATGTTTAACAGAGAAATGAGTAAGACTTTCATACTCTCTTTTTTTTTAACTAAAAACATTTTAACAACATCGTCTTGGTTGGTTTATGATTACGTCTCTTGTATCTTCTTGATCATTCCAATGATAGAATTGTTTCCGATTATGAGTAGACGTAGAGATCTCATACCTGTGAATCCTTTTGTGATAGCATTAGTAACCCAAGCAGTTTTCTCCTCTGAATTAATCTTTTTCTCGATGAACCTCTGTAATGAAAAGGAACAAAGAGAAGGTAACTACGGTTTGCTAAAGCAATGGTAGAAATAATCTAAGATGTTAACGTCAATCTCAGGTCCTCACAATAACACCCAGGTTTTGATGAGGCTGTATGCCAGACAAGACAATACTCGCTGCCTGAAACAAAACCAAGAACCATTACTACACTCACAAATCCGCATAAAGAGTGGGGGAGACTGAACAATCAAAGATGGTATTGTGCACTGTATTCAGACTTAATAATATGATTTAACTGCAGAGAACAGAAGCTTAAAAAGCACAACTGCAAGGTTGTCAACACATGTAACAAAGCAAGAATTCAAAGCTGAAACCGAGGAGCCAAGACAGGAAAAGATTGCAGAACCTGGAAATTGACAGCTCGTTTGTGGAGGTCGCGAGGTAAGAGAGGTGGCTCAGGATACTTCTCATCCAGATACTGTCAGATACATAAAAACACACAAAACCAAAGATGGATGAAACGTTTCTTTGAAATCCACAAAGCCACACAATGGGTGGGTGTTACACTGACCATTATGATGGCAAGAGAATCAGAAATGACAACATCTCCATCAACAAGGGCTGGTACAGTGCCCATTGGGTTGATCTTCTTGAAATCTTGAGTGATCAAAACGGTTTTAACATACAAGAAACCAAATTATCAGTTGCAAATGACTCATTCATTCACTTAAACAGAGTATCATCCACATGGTGCTTCTTAATATATATATATTTTTTATTATCTTCAATCAGAGCTTGAATCGGAATCGAAGGAAGGAAACTACGTACCTGGATCGGATTGTTCACCCTTGAGTAGATTCACTGGTATGTAATCATATTCAAGCCCTAAACATAGATCCAATTCAGATGAGAAGAAGAAAGAAAACACAATAGTTGACAAAAAGAGTAGAATAATCATTAGCGCTCAACCTTTTAAGGAGAGGGCGATACGAACACGATGAGCGCAGGAGCTTCTCCAGTACGAGTAGAGCTTCAGCTTCTCTTCTCCCAAATTCGCCTTTATCATCATCAATCCAAAAAAAAAAAATATATATATTTTATGAGTTAAACCATCAATCAATCTGATATATGATGACCAGAGAGGGGGAGAGTATTAGAAAGAGACTTAACCATGTTTCGTAAATGGTTTCTTCTTCACAGATTCAAAGGCGATTGTTTATTTTCTTTAGTAGTACAGAGAAGAAGATGTGGAGAATTTGGAGACGACTCTGGAAATTAATTGTTTTAAACAACAAAACTCAATTTTGTTCAATTTTGTCAATTAGCGTTAGAGCAAATAAAAAAGGTTTTAGCTCGACTCTCTTGTTTAATTTGTGCTGCAATTTGCTTTGTTTATATGAAACCAATCGAAAAGAGTTTTAAGGTAATCATTGCTGGAGAAGACTTTTACAAGCGAATACTCGAACAGTCAAACTCAAAGACAAGAGAAATTGTTTGGGCTTTGAGGCCCAGGATTGGTAAATATTTAGCCCAAGTCAGCAGCTGTAATGCTGTATAGTGCGTGAAAACATCAAATTTAAAACATCCCCAGGAATCTCTCAAACACACAATTATTGTACATTAATGATCTAATTATTTAAAGATCCATACCAAACAATTATTTCATGATATTTTTCTTCAGATTAAGGGCAATAGGACATACATGAAGAATCAAAATTATCCAAAACTTTATGCCAAACAAATAAAATGATTGCTTCTTATCTATTTCAACAAGTGTAATCAGCAACACTGTTATTAAAATCCAACCTTTGATTAGTCTTCCTGGTTTACTACATCAGACTGCATATTCGGATATTCATTCCCCTTTTTTGTTATTTACTCCTTACTCTTGCTGCATAACAAACCAACCTTAACCTTTATACAAATCTAGATTTTATATCTTCCCTGAGAGTTAGGGCAATGCATGAGAAGAACCCAATCGCCTATGATTATCTTCAACGTTCTTCATCTCGAATCTCCCCTGTTTTCTCACTTGAACCTCTTCATCCTCGTTAGCTTCTGCGTTTTGAAGCTCTCTCAAAGCTCTTTTAGCGTACACAGTGAAAGCTACAGTCGTCACAACCGCAATGACCAATGAGATTACATTGTACACTATCTCTACTGTTGTCAAACGTTGATGTCCGTATTGCACATCCGCGAATGTTCTGATCAATCGACCACTGCATTTGAAATTTCAGATTTTTTTTTAGAATTTATGTTTTCACTTTCTGTGAATTTAACTGTTGAGGGTTAAGAATGACCTGTAAATGTAGATGAAAGCTTCAGGTATCATTCCTGCTATGGAACCAAACAAGTAAGGCCAGAACCTCATGCTTGTAACAACGATGGCGTAGTTGAAAATGGTGTAAGGAAATGGCGAAACACGAAAGATTGCCACGACTCTGAACTGATGGAACCAGCTTCCTTCAGCAGCTAATCTTAGAACAGCAGCTTGACGAGGCCACCTTTTCAACCATTGCTGCATTTTTTAGACAAAGAACATAAGTAAACTGATCTTGTGAAAAAAATCATCATCAAGAAGTGAAAAAGGTTTCTTCTTACATGGAGGCGGTCACGAAACATTAGGCCGATTAAGTAAGGAAGAACCATGCCAACGGTGGTTCCAACCATGATAATAACAAAACCGAGACCATAACCGAAAATCATTCCAGCTAACCACATGGAAGGACCAGAAGGGATCAAGAAGACAGGGAACAAAGCCAAGGAAACAACAAGGACGATGGCTAGCATAGGACGACCAAAAGCAGTTGCTTCCCATTGTAAAATCGGAATCAAAACCTACAATCAATCAAACTACACACCGTTACACTCAATATAAACGTTACTGAAAATTTTGATGGTTGAGTAAAAAAGGAAGGACCTTTTGGAATACAAAGGGAACTCCCCATTTGGCGAAAACAAGAGTGAGGAAGAGAGTAAGTGCACATATCCCCAAGGCTTTAAACCACCAAATCAAGTTTCTAGTCCGCATCTCTGATTGAGATACTGATAACACGGTTTGAGGCGGAGAAGGGTCGTGGGTCCCAACAACGAGGCGAACATATTCATTATCTTCCCTCGTGTGACGAACTGAGTCTGAGGTATCGTCTCTTGGCTCTTTCAATGGATTTGACATCTATGGGGGTCAGAATAGAAGAAAAAACAAAACCTAGGGACGTCAAAATCAATTAAAAAAATTCGGGGATAATCTGAAAGGAAGAAGGCAGATAAGCAAAGAATATGCTTAGCTTACAAATTTGAGTAATGCTAAAGCTTCGCAACGATAACTAAGTAAAGTTAAATTACAAGGAGGAAGAATAGAATCTCCACGATGAACATCGAACTTTCTGATTACGGCTAAAACTAAAATCACTTATCAAATCAAACAATCATACAGTATTCAAATCACTTAGATCTCTCAATCTCCCGAAAAAAGAAAATTAACAAATTAAGAGAGAACAAAGATTATAAAAAAAAACTTAGAAAGTAGAGAGAGCTAGGGTTTAACAAATCCAACCTGCGAAGAGATTCAAAAAGGAAGCAGAAGATCACCCTACAGCAAGCTAATCAGCGCTTAGTCAAGCTTCGTCGTTACGGTAACGGAAGAAGATCCAACGCCGTCGGGGAGAAACTGGGGTTGTTGCGGCGGATTTACGTCTTGTGGCTTTACTGTCGTTTGTTTGTTTGCTTCAACAAGAAAAGCGTGATTTTAGTTTTTTTTCTTTCTTTTTTTCTTTTTTCTGTTACGGGAATTCAAATGAAAATGAGAAAGCATCTTACTCCTTTTTCAGTTTTATGACTTTATCCCCTTTTTTTCTAATTTGATAGCCTTCTGGAATATCGAGTCAGACTAGACTATATTATAAAAATGAAATTGATAACATTCTTTTTGTATGACACCGTTGATCCATAATTTGCCTACCTGACTTGACCTACCATTTTTTATAATTTGGTTTGATTTAGTTAAGAATTATTCCAAACCTTTGAACTAACCAAAAAAAAAAACACAAAAGAAATTTTCCAAACCAAATCCAAAATCAACCAACGAAGCCTCAGGTTTATTATTGACCCAAAATAAAAGGAGCGTGAAGGATACGTGCGGAGTGATGGTGATACAAAGAAGGGGTATTTTCGTAAGTAACTAGAACGACTTCAGAAAAGTAATCATCATATGCTTCTCTTCCTCCTCCTTTGGTGTTGCATAGGATAGGAGCCGTTGAACATATAGCTGGCCTCGGAGACGGGCTTTGAAAATTTATGGGCTGTAATGGATACTTAATGGGCTATTGCTTATTGTAACCCAAAGGTGGCACGACACGTCGACACGTCCTTTCCTAGATGCAGAAAGCGGTTCGGTTTTACCGGTTATGTTTTACCAGTTATGTTTATTGGATTGAGTCGAGATTGTGTATACAAGTTAGACAACAGGTGCGATGTAGTGGATGTAATATGTTGATACAGAGATTTTTTTTTTTTTAATACAGAATTTTTCTCGTAAATATATTTGGACAGTGGACGGTATGACAAGACAAAAGAGACAGAGAAGTCAAGAGTCTATAAGGGCATCCACAATGGTGGATCTCTATGGGATCCTTAAATTTTTTTTTTTTTTTTTTTTTTTTTTTTTTTTTTTTTAAATTTTAAAAAAAAAAAAAAAAAAATCAACCAATCGCATGTCGCCACGTGTCATAAACAGTGTAAGGACCGATCCTTATTTAGAGATTTTAAGGATCGAATCCTTAAGTTTTAGTAGGGTCCACAGATTATTTAATTATTTTTTCGTTAAGGACTCCCCTTAAGGACCCCTTGTTGCGGGTGCTCTAAGAGCATGATTAAAGGGGTTTTTAGAGGGGTTCTTAGGGGATGGGTCCCATGAATAGTGTAAGAACCGGTTCTTAAAACTCTTAAATAAGAACCGGTTCTTAAGAGTTTCTTGCACTGTTCACGGGTCCCAAAGACACGTGGCGACCCACGATTGGTTTACTTTTTTTTTTTTTTTTTTTTAAAAAAAAACAAAAAAGAAGAAGAAAAAAAAACCTAAGAACCACAATTGGGGTTCTTAGGGTTAATCATGGTCTAAGTCTTCGCAAACCTCTCTCTTTCTTTCTATCTCTCTCTCTAGATTCCAAGTGAAGAGAGATTCACGAGGATGGGTGAAAATCAGGGCAAACGCAGACGAGAGATCGTTTCAGCTGTGTCGTGGCCGTTGGATTCTCTTCCAGAGGATTTCATCTCCAAGATAGTCTCCTTAACAAGTCCACGTGATGCCTGCGTCGCAGCTACGGTTTCAAAAGCCTTTGAATCAGCGGCCAATACAAATGTCGTATGGGAAAAGTTTCTTCCGCCTGAGTATGAGTCTCTGGTTCCTTCATCGCGTAACGTCTCATCCAAGAAGAAGATGTACTTGACGTTATGCGACGAGCCTGTTCTCATCGACGATGGTACAAAGGTATAATTCAGGTTTGGACTTTGAGAAATCATGATCTGTCACATCGCAAGCTGTATATAGAGTACTATGGTTACAAAACAAAAATGATTTAACTTGTGTTGCTTTATTGAATGATTCTGCTTTCTTCTTAAAATCAAAGAGCTTTTGGTTAGAGAAAGCAACTGGGAAGAAGTGTATAATGTTATCTGCGGAGAACATCTCAATAATATGGAGAGATGATCCTCGCTATTGGGAATGGGTTACAATTCCTGAAGCCAGGTAACTCTTTTTCATCGGTTTGAATGGTAACAAGGGAATGAAGAGGAATATATCATTTCTTAAAAATATTTACTATCTATGAAGAATTTTTTTTTTCTTTTCATTCCTCAACATTCCCAAAATTTTGTTCCTACTCATTCTTAATGTTCCTATTATGGTTACCAGTTACATTCATCATCTTGCCGTTTATCAGGTTTTGTATGATGACTAATGATAATAAAACTGGTGGTGTGTGTGTGTTTTTACAGGTTTGAAAGAGTTGCGAAGCTTCTTGATGTATGTTGGTTTCAGATTCGAGGCAGGGTGAATACTCGTGTCCTATCTCCAAGAACTCTTTACTCGGCTTTCATTGTGTTCAAGAAAACGGATAGTTGTTATGGCTTTAAGGATGTGGCTATAGAAGCTGGAGTTGGAGTTGTGGGGCATGAAGCTTCTACAAGATCTATATGCTTTGATGCGCGAGCGGATGGGAAGTCTCTAAGGAGGAGACGAAGGGACATTGTGAAACCAGAGGAGAGAGGAGATGGGTGGCTGGAGGTAGAGCTTGGGGAGTTCTTTAATGGAGGAGAATTAATGGATAGTGATGAAATTGAGATGAGTGCTTTAGAAACCAATGGCCATTGGAAGAGTGGCTTGATCATTCAAGGAATTGAAGTCCGTCCTGCCAAAAACCAGTAAAGTAATGCCCGGGAACACTTATCTACTGTTATTATTGTCTATTGGTGCAATTGAGTGAAGAGGTAAATTTCAATTAGTATAGAACTGTTTTCAATTGTCTTTTTTATATGCTGAAAAACAGCTTTTGCTAAATGTTGAATCCTTGTTGGTTGGTGTGTGATATGAGTCTGCATTTTTACCTTAGAACTTGTGAATGGAGCAGTGATTAATCACATGATAATAGAGAAACAAAAAAGAGTTTAGCAAAAGCTTCCTTCTATCTCTAGTTTCTTTTTCACATTTAGTCAGAGGCGTCCCTGAGCAGAGCTTATTGAAACCTGGGCCTAGGGTCTCCATTTTTAAAGGCCCCATTTAAAAAAAAAAAATATATATATATATATAACCAAATTTTATAGCATTTATAGGATAAATAATAACAAAAACTCAGAACTATCATAGGACCCACAATTGATTAAACCATTTTTCTGTATCTTTTAAGTTCTTTGTTAGTTCTTCTAATTTACCTTTAGTTTTAATTGTATTAATGTTTTTACCATGTAAATATAGATTCCTATTTTTTTTTTTAAGGCCCTTGATATTTCAGGGCCGCCCCTGCATCTAGTTGATGCTTTATTGATCATAAAAATATTTATATAGGCCATAACACAAAAATAATAAACCTACAAAGTACCTTTAACTAAACTAAAAAGGAAATGTACAAAGAAAATCATACAAAACTCAAAACTCCAAAACTGTAACTTTGTTTTTTATTGTGTGGAGGATGTCCAAAATATGTAAACCGGATTCTTGCTGTGAGAGAGTGGTTCGTGTTTCTGGTTATGTTTTGTAGGCCTACGAATTTGGCCTGAAAGTAACCGAACCAGTTTTTTCAGTTTTGGGTTTGGTATTGGTTCTCTCTCAAATATCGGCAGAAATTTCATTTGGGTTCATTTACTCGAGGATGTTGGTTCCATTCACTTTGACTGATTAGTTTCTGCAACAAATATTTTAAATAACCAGATTATATCAAAGTAAGACCGGCTTATGTCAAAATTCAACCGACTTATAATAAAAGTAACCGTTTTAACAGTAACCAAGATTACCAAACCATATTACTGAACTAATCCAAAATATCAAATACTTTGGTTAACCAGAGTTGCATGCCTTTGTTTTAGTTCGGGTGTAAATGTCTAACCAGGTTAAAACAGTGACGTAACTGGAACTAACGTTGAATCCGCACGGACCTGCGGACATATATTTATTTTTATAATAATATTTAGAATATTAAATAAATTATATATATATGTTTTATATCAATTTTGTATATAATAATTCTGAAAATTAATATTTGGTGATATTGGTTTTTGATCAAATTGTGCTAATTATATATTAACCACTGTTTTACAATGAATTATTTATTTTTAATTTCACGTGTTTGCATTATAATTTTTTAAATGGTTAATGAATATGAAAAAAAAATGGATGATTGAATATTAGTATAAACCTTCTGTTGAATTTATAAATAATTTTTAGAGAGAAAAATATATAAAATTGCATTTATCCTCAATAAAAGTATAAAATAATACGATTGCCAATATGAGGCACGCGGCGGCACGTACTGATGCAAAAGAGGGTAGTTCCGTAAATATTTGCGAGGACGACTTTACACGAAGTCATTGTCAATTCCATAACAACAGCGGCTGACTTTTGAAAGAATCTTCAGAGAGTCTTTTATCAAAACACAAAGACTTGGTCTCTCTCCATCTTTCTCTCTGAACAATCTTCCAACAAAAAGCAGAAGATTTCGATCGAAGATGATGCAGGCAACGATGGGACAAAAACAAGGCGTTGAAGATATCATCATCACGGGGCCGTCGCCGTTCGATCTCTTGCCGGAGGATTGTATCTCCAACATAATATCCTTCACAAGTCCACGTGACGTGTGCGTGGCCGCTTCCGTTTCTAAAACCTTTGAATCGGCGGTTAAGTCAGATACCGTGTGGGAGAAGTTTCTTCCACCAGAATATTCCTCTCTGATTCCACGATCGCGAGCTTTCTCGTCCAAGAAGGAACTCTATTTCGCTCTCTGCAATGAACCTGTTCTAATCGAAGATGGCAAAAAGGTATTATATATAGAGAGAGAGATTTGTCTATATATTCATTATTAGTGCATAGATAGAATCTTCATTACTAGTTCTAACTATATACATGAGAAATATTGTCACAAGTATGTGTGATTCAGTCTGGTTTCAGAGACACTCGTGAATATAATCATTGATTTATGTTGGAGAATTATGTGAATAAGGATTGATTAAATCTCTAGGTTAATTAATGGTATAGTTTCTGAATGCTTTGAGTTTTATCTTTTTGAAAATGATAGAGCTTCTGGTTAGAGAAAGCGAGTGGAAAAAGATGTATTATGTTATCTTCCGAAGAAGTGTGGTTCACATGGGGAAATAGTCCAAAATATTGGAGATGGGTTTCAGTTCTTGAATCTAGGTACGTTACTCCTTTTTCGGTCAACTCTTATTATGATTATGATTATAATGATGATGAATATTTTTTTTTTTTTTTTTTTTTTTTTTTTTTTTTTTTTTAATAATAATATTAATTTGACCCGCTAAAACGGGTAAATCAGATCCGGTTACAAATCCGCTTTGAACAAAATATCCAAATTCAAACTATTACAAATTAGCTTCGCCCGCCCACTAAACCCGGCACATTCCGCTAACTTGTTTTTCGAAATCCTTTGGAAACCGGGTGTTGTTCTCACCATTGACGATGAATCATAGGAAGGTGAGGTTCTCCTTGTTACCTCGGATGCCGGGAATTCCCATGTCGTCTCCGGAGTAGCTAGCTCCCGGTGAACTCCACGAAACTTATAACCATCACTGTCCATGAAGCGCTAGGCGAGCAATAGAAGGGAGTTTCAAATACTTACCTCAAGACCTTGCATAGCCACCAAAGTCGGGTTTGTAGTTAACGCCACACAGCGCTTGAAACGCCACTCTAAACGAGAAAGCACTCGCTACTGCCGCCACCGAACCACTAAACTAAAACAACGGGGTGATAAGGAAGCAACACCAACAACAATCTTCATAACCTGCAAAGAAGAAAAGACCCGTCTACGAAGAGTCCAAGGAACCTCGAACGACCACGCACTGGGATGACGGAGACTTAAGACGGCCACCCCCACACCTGAAAGACTCAGCTGACCCAACCAGAATCTAACCGGCGAAACCAGTCTCCAGTACAAAGAACATGTACCAGTCTTCTCTGCGCTTCAAGAAACCTGCGATGGGGACGAAGGAAACAAGAAGCAGGCCTGAAAACTTCAACCGCAAAGTCAAATTAAATCATGATCGATGAAATGGGGATGGTTGAGCAAGGGAAGAGCAGCCACAAGAATGAGGGGAGCACAGCCATAGACGACAGACTCCGGACTACAAACCGTAACTACACGCGCCAAACCACAGACGTGAAGCCACCACACAGCCACGACACCTCTATGCACGCGCCGGCGACGACTACCACCTTCTTCCCTGAGCAAGAGGGAGTCCCTCTGACCAATCGACAAGACCACAAGCCGAAATGAGAGAGAAGCTCTGTGCTCCTCTCCACAACGAAGAACTCTCTTCGAAAAAACAAATACGACGACCACAGGGAGAGAGTCCACCACACCACCACACGCTTCCAAACCGAAGACTTCGACGGGAACTGCAAAGTAAAACTGAGAACCGTCGAAACCAAACCCTAAACGCCGACTTCGCTTGACCCCTACCCTCACCGCCTCACAGGAGCTCCAGATCGAAGCTTTCCAACCCCGGATCTAACCTGTCCGGAGCAGATTAGAGACCCCGCGGCGGAGCTGCGTCCAGAACACCACGTATCTCGACGGGTCGGTGATAGGGGAACCAAACGGAGCAAAATGAAGAGAGGAAGAGGAGAGGGAGAGGCCTCCGGCGACCACGCGCTCGGCTGACAGCCACCGGAGCAGAACGGAGAAGATGAAGTAGAGAGAGGTTAGAGGTTTTGATTTTAGAGAGAGAGCTGCGTCCTTTAATGATGATGAATATGGGAAAGAAAAAATGTTGCAATGCAGGTTTGAGAAAATAGCAGAGCTAGTCAATGTGTGTTGGTTTGAGATTCGTGCTGGGATGCATACTCGTTACCTATCTCCAAGAACTCGTTACTCGGTTTACATTGTGTTCCAGACAGAGAACGGATGTCCTGGATTGGGTGATATCCCGGTAGAAGCTAGAGTTGGGTTGGTTGGACAAGAATCTTCTCATAAATTGATATACTTTGTTGGGACTAGTGGTCGAAGGAGATATACAGAAAGGATACATGTGACCAGACCAAAGGAGAGGGAAGATGGTTGGATGGAAGTTGAGCTTGGTGAGCTGTACAATGATTCGTGTTGTGATGATATATCAGTTAGTCTTGTTGAGACTAAATCTCCTTATCGGAAACGTGGTTTGATCATTGAAGGATTTGAATTCCGCCCTGTGTAAACCCAGGAACACTAGCTATATGCAGTTTTCTGTTTCATGTCTAAGCAAGTGAAACGCATTGTTGTATTGTAATGTTTTCGAAACTTTAAGTTTTTGGATTGAATGTATGGTTCGATAATTGATCAAATGAAGAAATTAATAAATAAAATGTGTGTTTTCTTCCTTTGTTATTAAGAGCAGCTCCAATGTAAGGATCTACTCCAGTATCTAACTATTAAAAAATCAAAAGTAGGAGAGAAGATGTGGAACCGATTCTAATCTAACATGCTTTAAGAACCCGTTTAAATACCCAAATACCACATATTTCTCTATAATTGATTTAATATTTTTACTGTTAATTATACAACTTAACTGTATAAAAAATATTATTATTTAAATTTATACACTTGTTTTTAGATCCTTCTCGATAATACTCTTGTATAGTAACATAATAATGCTTATTTTGAAGTAAAAGATGAATACTGTTCCTACAAATTTTGCCATCCCAAAACCATGTAAAGATATACTTGTTTCACAATACGGTTTTGTTTACTTCTGTTTCATGTCTAAGCTAGTGAAAAACTTTGTGTGGATCATTCACCCTCCAAACCATATAAAGCAAAACAATCGCTTTGGTCTTCAAAATTTGAAGTACTTATAATGTATATATATATATATATATATATATATATATATATATATATATATATATATATATATATATATGTGTGTGTGTGTGTGAGAATTATCTAACACTTAATCCAGAATAATTACAAACTTCATAAATCTCGGAACCAGCCATGGTTGTACCGACTGTTTTCGGATCTTTAAGTTTGTGGATTGCGATGTTTGTATTGTTTGATTTTAATGTACATCACTCACACATGAACATATATCAATAAAGAAACTGTGTAATAGTGCTTCATTTTTAAACTAAATCTTCTCTAATAGTAAATTATTTACAATTGGTTGCAGATGTCATTGGTAACCATTGAGGGAGAAGGCATAGAGTAAGCATATTGAATGGTTTGGAGGATAAGATCGATATGCTTGGTCTTTGTGATAGCCAGGATGTGGACATTCCTTTATGGAAGTAGAGAGGTGACAAATATGCAAACAAATTTTCTAAGAAGAAGACTTGGCTACTGCTTCACTCAACACATCAAGCTTGCGTGTGGAGCAGTGGAGTGTGGTTCTCTCAATCAACAACAAAGTACTCCTTTCTTGTTTCGATAGCCATGCGTCAAAAATTGCAAACATGTGATAGAATGTTGCTATGGAACTCTGGAATAAACACGATATGTGTGCGGTGTAATGATCCCAAGAGACATGTCACCATCTCTTCGTTTAGTTGTGGTACTCCGCTCAGATTTGGAAGGCTCCTGTCAGGGACTATTGCAAGATACCTTCCAACCAAAACCAAGACTTACTCCAAAGAATTTCATTGTGCGATACACGCTTGAAGCAGCAGTACACACAATATGGTGGGAGAGAAACTCACGTCGGCATGGTGAGCACTGAGCAAGCAAGGGGTGTGAATTGTCTGATCAAATTTGTGGACAAAACCATTAAACTCGAGCTTTTATCAGTTGAAGGGAAGGTCTGACTTCAAAACACATCAGATTCCAAAAACGATATGGAGCAAAGTCAACTCGGTGATTCACATTCCAGCGCAGGATGTAGCCGGAACGATGTGGTTGTTTCTGTCGGAGTGTCGGTACAGATCCTGAATCTAAGTAAGTTCTCCATTCTTGCTTGCTTAGCCTCCTTTTCTGAAGTTGTGCGATTTGGAGTTTAGATGATCTTGTTCTTATACTTATGCTTGTGGAATCAGGTTTGAGAAAGTAGTGGAGCTTCGTCACGTGTGTTGGTTCGAGATTTGGGGCAAGATAAGTTGCGTAATGCTGTCCAAAGGGACACACTAATTTGTCTACTTAGTGTTCAAGAGAGCAAGCAGTGGATCATCAGACGGTTTCAAGACACACCCATGGAAGCTGAAGTCAGGTTTGTTGAGAAAGAATCTAACAAAGCGTTTGTGTTACTCGAACCAAGCAAATGTGGTTATCGTTACTCGAGTGTTTCACTCACAACAGTGTTTAGAGAGGTTAGTATGGGACGTCCAAGGATGATGTTTCCAAGGGAAGAAGTTGAAGGAGAGGGAGACTGGTGGTCATGTGGAGGAGCCGAAGGAGAGAGGAGATGAGTGGAGAGAAGTGAAGCTTGGGAACTTTTACATGAGCGATGGTGGTTGTGATTAGGCCTGAAATTATTATCTGGGATTCGAGATCCGATCCGGAATTTAGGATATCCGGGCAGTCCGAATCCGAATCTGGATAGTGAAAAAACAGATCCGCCGAATGATTCGGATATCTTGATTTTTAGGTCCGGATATCCGGATCCATATCCAATTTTTTAAATTTAAAAATTTATTAATAGTTATAGTTGATTTATTAATATTTATACATAAAATTAGTTTTGTAATATTATATTTTAATTTTAATAATATTATATGCATAAATAAATTCATAATTTTGTAAAAATATTTAATTTATGTAATATTTTTAGATTTTTTTATTTAAAAAATATTTTTATTTTTAAAATTATTTTTATGGATCCGGATCCGGATATTCGCGGATATCATAATATCTAGACGGATATCCGGAAGACACGAATCCGAATCCAGATACTAAAATTACGGATCCGGGTAATCTAAATTTCCCGGATATTTGGATCTGTTCCCAGACCTAGTTGTGATGATGATGGTGGTGAGATTGAGTTTGCTATTATGGAGACTCAGAAGGGACATTGGAAGAGTGCCACGATTTTTCAGGGAGTCGAAATTAGGCCATGAAAGGAGAAGAAATGGTCATTACTAAGTAATCAAGGTTCCGACTGGGGTTTAAACTTTAATGGCTTTAGAGGCTTTAACTTATTTCTAAAGCTTTTAAAATTATTTTTTTACCAATCTGACTCTAAGGTTTCTAAAGTCCTAAAAGACTTCCTTAAAAATCTCAAAGGCAAAATAACTAACTTTACTCTTGAACTTGATTAACTTTTTTCAAAGCCACAATTTCAGATTTTAAACTATTTTTAAAGACAAATCTGATTTTTAAAATTAAAAGTTTCAACAGCCAAACTAAAATTAAAAGTTTTAACAGTAACAGTCTTGAAAGTCATAAACAATCTGACCCCAAATTTCCACAATATCTGATTTGAACTATTGAGATTAACATTTTTGAATTGTTAAATATGCAAAGTAAAAAGCTGAGGACTATCTCTCTTTTGTATCAATCCTTGAATGACAAGAACTTAACGCTCCCAATTAGGAGCATATAAAAGGTGGATGACCTACACCAAGCGGAAGAACCATCTTCTCATCCCCATTCAAATATATGTGTGGTTTGTAAAATTTAAAATAATTTATATAAAAATTTAAATTTTGATAAATTTTGCTTTTTCATATTTTATCGTAGTAGTATGTTTTTGATATTTTTATAATATTATAATATTGATAATATATCATTAAACCACTGTATTATCTCATAATCAATCAGTCACAAATATTTCGTAAACACAACAATTTTTAATTATTATACAAGTTGTATGAATCGTTTAATATGCTAGAAATTGTAGTCACCCACATCTGCAACCGCTGCATTTTAATCAGTCATGCTCTTAAAAAAAATTTAGAAAGCAAAAATGTATAGAATCGCATTTATCCTCAATAAAAGTATAAAATAATATGATTGCCAATGGTAAATTGGCTTCTCCAAGTAAAAACATGCAGCGTGAAGAGGGGTGGGGCACGTACGGATGCAAAAGAGGGTAGTTCCGTAAATATTTACGGGGACAACTTTACACGAAGTCATTGTCAAATGTCAATTCCATAACAACAGCGGCTGACTTTTGAAAGAATCTTCACAGAGTCTTTTATCAAAACACAAAGCCTTGGCTATGGCTTCTTTCCATCTTTCTCTCTGAACAATCTTCCAACAAAACGCAGAAGATTCCGATCGAAGATGATGCAGGAAACGATGGGAGAAAAACAAGGCGTTGAAGATATCATCATCACGGGGCCGTCGCCGTTCGATATCTTGCCGGAGGATTGCATCTCCAACATAATCTCCTTCACAAGTCCACGTGACGCGTGCGTCGCCGCTTCCGTTTCTAAAACCTTTGAATCGGCGGTTAAGTCAGATACCGTGTGGGAGAAGTTTCTTCCACCAGAATATTCCTCTTTGTTTCCACGATCGCGGGCTTTCTTGTCCAAGAAGGAACTCTATTTCGCTCTCTGCAATGAACCTGTTCTAATCGAAGATGGCAAAAAGGTATCTATAGAGAGAGAGACATATGTCTATATATTCATTACTAGTGCATAGATAGAATCTTCATTAATTTTGACTATATATATATATATGAAAATTATTGTCACAAGTATGTGTGATTTAGTCTGGTTTCCGAGTCACTCGTGAATATAAATCATGAGAAATACCCTACAATAACCTTTAAAAAGTTTTGTCACAAATATAGCGCACAAAAAAAATGACCAAAATGTTTCACAAGAGGTAAATAAATATTTATATCCCTAAGAGTAACTAATCTAGACTTATGGTTTATACTTAATGGGTGAGATTTTTGGGGTTAGTGTTTCAAATTTTTAAAAATAAAAACAAAATATTAAAATTTTCAAAATAAAAAGACTATTTTAGTCATTTTTTTCTTGAAGGCAAAGACTTGAAACATTACTATTTGAGAAAATTGCACTATAATCATTGATTAAATCTCTAAGTTAATTAATGGTATAGTTTCTAAATGTTTTGAGTTTATCTTGTTGAAAATGATAGAGCTTCTGGTTAGAAAAAGCGAGTGGGAAAAGATGTATTATGTTATCTTCCAGAGAAGTATGGATCACATGGGGAAGTAGTCCACAATATTGGAGATGGGTTTCAGTTCCTGAATCTAGGTACATTACTCCCTTTTCGGTTGTTATTATGATTATTAGTCTGATGATGGGAAAGACAAAATGTTGCAACGTAGGTTTGAGAAAATAGCAGAGCTACTCAATGTATGTTGGTTTGAGATTCGTGCTGGGATGCATACTCGTTACCTATCTCCAAGAACTCGTTACTCGGTTTACATTGTGTTCAAGACAGAGAACGGATGTCCTGGATTGGGTGATATCCCGGTAGAAGCTGGAGTTGGGTTGGTTGGACAAGAATCTTCTCAAAAGTTGATATACTTTGTTCGGCCTAGTGGTCGAAGGAGATATACAGAAAGGAGATATGTGACCAGACCAAAGGAGAGGGAAGATGGGTGGATGGAGGCTGAGCTTGGTGAGTTGTACAATGAATCATGCTGTGATGATATCTCGGTTAGTGTTGTTGAGACCAAATCTCCTTATTGGAAACGTGGTTTGATCATTCAGGGATTTGAATTTCGCCCCACGAAAACTCAGTACCACTAGCTATATGCAGTTTCTTGTTTATGCTTGTTTTGTTCAGTTTCATGTCTAAGCAAAGTGAAATGCTTTGTTGTATTGTAACAATTTCGAAACTTCAAGTTTGCATGGTTTGATTTTGATCACATGAAGAAGTCAATAAATAAATTGTGTGCTTCCCCCTTTCTTATCAATGTTTTTGTAAAGAAAAACTTCACCAATAGTAACGTTTAGTTTTTGTCAAGAAAAAGAAAAGGAAAAAAGAAACGGTAGTTGTTGCTTTGGCTGATTAGACACAAGGCTGTTACGCGGATCAGGGGTATTATCGAAAAATCTTAATCGGTAAGTCTTACATGAAACCGATGTATAAACAATGTCCAAGTCAGAACACCACATCCGTGTCTGAAACTATCTTACTTTTAAAACACATTAGATTCCAAACATTTTAAATTCGAAAAAGATATGGAGCAAAGTCAACCCGGCGGTTCAAATTCCGGCGGAGTAAGTAGCCGGAACGACGCGGCGCGGTTGGATACATTGCCGGAAGATTGCATCTCGATGGTGATTTATCTTTTTTTTTTTTTTTTTTTTAATAATTATACAGGGGTATCCTGGGCCCACAGAAGTGGTCCAGACTAGTCACGTGTTGCCACATGTCGGTCACTTGGCGATGCCGAAATGTTAATTCCCCAGTGGTGAGGACTAGATGGTGATTTATCACACCTCTCCGCGAGATGCTTGCGTTGTGGCTTCGGTTTCGAAAACGGGTTAAGTCAGCAGCTGAATCTGATTTGGTTTGGGAGAAGTTTCTTCCGCCGGAATACTCTTCTCTTGTTCCTCGATCAGTAGATTTCTCGTCGAAGAAGGAGATGTATATGTCTCTCGCTGATGATTCCGTTCTGATCGACGACGGTAAAAAGGTGGAGACTTTAATCGAATTTGATTCAAGAAATGTGAAAAATTAGTGTTTTGTTTTACTTATCTTGTTCTTGATATTCACTGCGGAAAAAAAAAACAGAGCTTTTGGTTGGAGAAAGGTAGTGGGAAGAAGTGTTACATGTTATCTGCGATGGATTTAATGATCATATGGATTGATACTCCTGCTTATTGGCAATGGAGTATTGTTCCTGATCCTAAGTATGTTCTCTTCTCTTTGCTTCATTACTTACTTAAACCTCTGTTTCTGAATTGGAATTTAGATTGACATCTCTCTGTGTGTGTGGAATCAGGTTTAAGAAAGTAGCAGAGCTTCGTGACGTGTGTTGGTTCGAGATTCGGGGCAAGATAAGTTGTGGAATGTTGTCCAAGGGGACACATTACACTGTCTACTTAGTGTTCAAGAGAGCGGGCGGTAGATCATACGGTTTCGAAGACACGCCCATGGAAGCTCAAGTTGGGTTTGTGGGGAAAGATGGTAGCAAAACGTTTGTTTTACTCGAACCAAGCGATACGGATCAGCCCAGTGGTTATCGTTACACGAGTGTTTCGCTCACATGGGTGTCTAGAGAGGTTAGGACGAGGGAGGCTGGTGGGAATGTGGAGGAACCGAAGGTGAGAGGAGATGGGTGGAGTGAAGTTAAGCTTGGGAAGTTTTACATTAAAGATGGTGGTTATGACGATGATGGTGAAGAGATTGAGTTTTCTATTATGGAGACTCAGAAGGGACATTGGCAGAGTGCTATGATTTTCCAGGGAGTCGAGATTAGGCCCATGAAAGAAGGAGAAGAAATAGTCATTACTGAGTCATCAAATTTCCACAATATCTGATTTGAAGTATTGAGATTAAATATGGTAAAAAAATTAATTGTTTTTTGTATGTTTTTCCAATATATTTGGAAAGATAAAAACTTCATTTCAATTGAACCGTTTAGAAAAGTAAATGACATAACTACTGTAGATGTTGACAACGCCCTCCATAGCCTTTTGTTTCTATACTCACCGTTGTACGCGCGGTTTGACTGGGGTTGTGAGGACTCGTATTGGCATACATTAGCTTACTTTGATTGTTATGCCCGTCCTCCTCTGTCTCATTGACTATTTCTTCATATGTTTTCAGTCTTCCAATTATGTCTTCAAAGCTCATTGTTTTAAGATAGAGAATTTGCTCGAGAGATGCGACAATATGGATGTATTTCTTGCGAGGTAAGATGTTTAGAAACTTATTTACTAGTTTAGGTTCTTCAATGTTTTCACCTAAAGAGGCTGACTTTGATGATATATCAGATAATTTGCCAATAAAATCATATATTGAGTCAGTATTTTTCATTCTTAACCTATCAAACTCAGCCATGAATTTTTGTAGCCTAGCCTCACGTACTCTGTCCGCTCCAAGATGCCTTGATTTTATCGCGTCCCAAACCTTCTTTGCAGTCTCGAGTTCTCCAACCTGTAGGATTATAGCTTCTGGGATTGATTGAAAGATTAGTGTGATAGCCATATCGTTTTTGTCTCCTTCGTTTGTTTCGGTCTCGATAGTGTCCCACGCTTTGTGTACCTTAAGGAGTATCTTCATACGAATTGACCATACCGTATAGTTTGTGGAGTTTAGAATGAGACAGTTTATTGAAGAAGGTCCTCTTCCTTCTTTAAGTTTTGTCGTGATTGACATATTGTCTCCCATAGTTTGTTTTGCTCTGATACCATACCAAGTGTAGTTATAGTGTTTAGAAAATGAGCTCAAAGATTATCGTAAACCACTTTATTATCTTAAGAAAATCTCTCAAAACTTAAGCTTTCACAAATAATCTCTAAACTCTTAAGTTTATGGCACAATTCACCATCTTCTTATATAGAGATAAAATTCTTAAACTCATTAGGAAAACTAAAACATAATTCAAGTAGGATTTAGTATGACTTGAGATTTAAGATATCTTCAAGTTTATCTCCAACAGTGTAGAAGTCAAGATCTTGTAAGATCAACGGAAAACTTAAAAGTTCATGTCGAACGGTGAAGTTATGGTGAATAGCGATTGATCTCAACCTACTTTCTACAATCTCACGCATGCAAGACACGTGGAATGGTGAAGTAGGTTTACTCGACGGTAGAGGGTGATGTGTTCCCAAACAAAAATCTTGTAATTTCTTTAACAGTTTGGACCTCAATAGCCCATTTGGATATAACCCGACCCACCATTTCCCAAGTGGCTAATAAAACTTTTAGTGGACTAAAAATATAGATCTTTAGAAGCTGGACTGTAACGTAAGAGAATCTAAGTCTCGAATCGACAAATGTTTATTTCAATTTATTATGTTTAAGTCCTAAATATTTTAACATTTAATTTTAGTCAAAATTTAAAATACAATGGACTCTGTAGGAAAAATATTATTTGAAAAGTATTTTTTAAATTTTTTTACTTATGTATCATTATCATGTTCATTTCCATTACAAAAAAAATGACATGACTTAATGAAAATAAAAACATGTCTTAGTTTTTATTATGAGATGTCAAATTACATTTATGAAATTTTATATTTTTTGGAAATGCTTTAAATATAACAGTAAATTATATCTATCACCATTAATGAAACTTTTAAACTCATAACATAATTATAAGTATATATTTTTTTACATTAAGATAAAATATGTAAATACGTATATATTTAAAAATTAATTATGAAGATACTTGTTAGTAAGTGTTTGAATTATGCTTTACTTCATTGGTATGAAGAAATACTAATCAAATAACCAAATTATTAAATTTATTCTTATATGATTGTTGAACAATTTTAGTCGATTTATGGAGTTATTTAATCAATTATTTTATCACTAAGATGTAAATATACTTCATATTTTATTAAGTTATTTAATAAATGTGTTTATTATTTTAATATGTTTTAGTATAATAATCAACAAATGTTTTTTTAATTGATTATATTTAAACCCTAAATATTTTAAAAGTTAATTTTAATCATGATTTAAAATTACTAATGACAATAGATTTTACCGACAAAAGTATTGTGTTTAATGTTAATTTACATATGGATATATTGAGTCGATTACTAATGCATACAGTCGGTATTGCAGAAAATACTATAAAACAAAATATAATCTTTAAAAAATTATATTTTTACCAGATATTTTTTAAACTATCGATTAAGATGTTTTCATGAAAATTAAATATAACAAATTTATTTTATTATAATATAATATAAGTTTCAAATTGACAATTTCTTTTTGTTTTTTTCTCAAATTTATTGTCTTCAAATCCTATATAGTTTAAAATCTAATTTTAGTCAAAATTTAAAATTACCAATAACGTTTTATTCTATCAAAAATATGCTTTAAAGTTAAATTACATTGTTACAAAAAAAGAAGTTAACGTGACATATAAATATTATACATACAAAGATTTGTTGTAACTGCAAAAGAAAGTATTATACGCCATGATATGATTTTTGTGTGATAAAATTTATATAGTTACGGAAAGTTTTATATAGAAATTTGAGTATTAGTCTAAGAAAAAAATATTTAGTGGTGTATTTTGTTAAAGAATCACATTTATTTATTTTGTTTACCAAGAATTACATTAATTAGCATTTTACTATTAATGGTTTTTGTTGGAAATATAACATGTTGATTTGAAGATGTAAATGGCAACATCTATATGCATGATCAATATGCAAGAGATACTCCTCACAAAAATTATTAAGCCGATAACGTTCCTCTTGGAGTATCACATGTTTCATAGAAAATATTAAATATTATAAAAATTAATTTTAGTCAAGATTTAAAATTATTAATTGATGATAGATTTTACCTACAAAAGTATTATGTTTAATTTTAATGTTAAATATGGATATATTGAGTTGATTACTAGTTCATACTGACAATATTGCAAAAAACAAAAACTATAAAACAAAATATGATCTTAAAAATATATTTTTACCAAACATTTTTCAAGATATTGAGTAATATGTTTTTAATAAAATTAACTATAATGTATTCATATTGTTATAATAGAATATAAGTTTTAATTTGATAATTTTTTTCTCAAATTTATATTATTCAAACCCTGTATAGTTTAAACTTTAATTCTAGTCAAAATTAAAAATTATCAATAACGTTCGATTCTATCAAAAATATCTTTTAAAGTTAACGTTACATATAAATATTAAATATACAAAGATTTTTCATAACTGCAAAAGAAAAAGTATTATACGCAAAAATATGATATTTGTGTGATAAAAGTTATATAGTTAACGAAAACTTTTATATAGAAATGTGAGTATTAGTCTAAGAAAACAATATTTAGTGGTGTATTTTGTTAAAGAATCACATTTATTTATTTTGTTTACCAGGAATTACATTAAATAGCAGTTTACTATTAATGGTTTTTGTTGGAAATATAACATGTTGATTTGAAGATGTAAATGGCAACATCTATATGCATGATTAATATGCAAGAGGTACTCCTCAACATACAAACAAAAATTATTAGGTCGATAACTTTCCTCTTGGAGTATCACATGTTTCATAGAAAATCTCGATTTATGCCGAAGCTTTTATCGTAAATTAAGAATATCTTGTAGGTCTATTTTCATTCTTTGGTACCAACTTGCGAAAGAAAAATAAATAGTATGATTGAAAAAACAAAATTGTAGTTGAGAAAAGAGATGTAAGGTGTCAACATCCGTGCTTTGACTTCTATCTATCTTTTGTCCTCATCTTTATTCCACGGGCTGACCTAACCGGTTACTCCCTCCTTCTCCGGTCAGTTTTAACAATTATTCAATTAATCATAAGACTAAATATACATAAATAATAACACTTGCTGCCACCTTTGCGATTTTCTAATGAGTAATTAACAATTTGCATGATAAAAAAAAATCTTGAAAGGAACACTTACAAAAAAAAAAACAGTCATTTGTTGACGAAGAAAAGAAGAAGCAATACTCACTTTTTATTATTTTGCACCCTTATTTATAAGTTCGATCATTTTCATTATTCATTAGGCGTTCCAAAATTTCCTCCATCTAACCGTTGAAGGCCAAGGCTACATCTAGCATTATTCAAAGCAAGATTTAGAAAAAATAAAACAAAGACTTTCTTATGCCAACAATTCTTTCAGAAAACAATTTATTGAATAGGACTTGATATAATTATAATCAAACTCCATGATAACTGCCAGAACAAAAAAAAAAGATTTTTTTCTATACTGAGACTTGAAAGAAAAGATGACATTTCCATAAAAGGGAATAAATAAATATGAGTACTAAAAATATTTCTAACTTCATTTCCATATTTTATTTTTTAAAAACTATTTATGGTGTAATGTTTTTATTTATTTATGTTTATTATTCTCTCTGTTTCATTTTAATTATCGTTTTAAACTTGTGCACACAGATTAAAAATATTTAATTTTATATATTTCCCAAATAAAAACACTAATATCAATACATCTAACCACATTTCAATCAATAGAAAAATAGATTATGATAAAAAAAATTAATAAATTTTACATTGAAACTATAAAACGACACTTATTTTGAAACAAAAATTTTATTGTACAACGACAACTAAACTGAAACGGACATAATACTCAATTTCCGTTATATTTTAAAAAAGATTAGAGATGCTCTAACTATTAACATCAAGATAAAAACAGTATTTATTGACCGTCAAAAAATACTGTAAATAGGAAAGGAACCTTCATTTAACAGCTTCTTTCTTCTCTTCTTCCCTTTATAAACACACCTTCCACTAATTTTACTGTTTCAGTAACCCATTGAGGAAAAAAACCAAACACCCCAACTCTCTCTCCTGATTTTCTCTCTCTAGAAGCCTGCATTTAAAGACCCACCACTTGCTGTAGGTCTCTAGCGTGTTGAAGTCAAAAGTAGCCATTTCTCTCTCTCTCTCTCTATTGCTTCATCTTCATTGATCGTCAACTAAAAATGGCGACAACCAGAAAACCCCATGCTGTATTCTCTCAGATTCCTCAAGGGTTTTATTGATTTTTGATTAAAAGCACACTTCTCTCTGTCCAAAGAAAAAACATCTTAAAGCTTTTTCCTTTTTTTAGTCTCTGTCCTTGAAATGCGTGTGTGGGTGGTCGTCATCGTCCTCACAGAGCTACTACTATGCTTCTTCTGGGCCTCGGAATCTCAGACCCTCACGTGCCACCCACGTGACCTCGAGGCCCTGCGTGACTTCATATCAAATCTCAAACCAAAACCAGACGATTGGTTCAACGACGATTGCTGCAAGTGGACCGGAATCACCTGCAACTCTTCTTCAGACAACCGAGTCACCAAACTGGAGCTCGGGAACAAAAAGCTGTCGGGGAAACTGTCTGAATCTCTACAAAAGCTAGATCAGATCACGGTTCTCAACCTCTCTCGAAACTTCATCAGAGACTCTATACCTCTCTCGATATTCAATCTAACGACTCTACAAACCCTTGATCTGAGCTCTAACGATCTCTCCGGAGAGATCCCAAACACCATAAACCTCCCTTCCCTGCAAAGTCTCGACCTTTCCTCGAACAAACTCAACGGGTCTCTCCCCTCTCATCTCTGCCGCAGCTCTGCTCAAATCAGAGTTATAAAACTCGCCGTTAACTACTTCGCCGGAGACTTCCCTTCCGGGTTCGGAAACTGTCTTCTCCTCGAGCATCTCTGTCTCGGCATGAATAATCTCACCGGTAACATCCCTCAAGATCTGTTTCGTCTCCAAAGGTTAAACCTTTTAGGTGTTCAAGAGAATCGTCTCTCTGGTCCGTTGAGTCTTGCCATTGGTAACCTCTCCAGCCTCGTTCGTCTCGATGTTTCGTTGAATGAGTTCTCCGGCGAGATCCCTGACGTGTTCGGGGAGATGACTCAGCTGAAGGAGCTATTAGCTCAGAGCAATAGATTCACCGGAGGGATCCCTAAGTCTCTATCGAATTCGCCGACTTTGAATCTGCTTAACCTGAGGAACAACTCCTTAACCGGTCCTTTGCAATTGAACTGCACGGCGATGGTTGGTTTAAACTCTCTTGATTTAGGTACTAACCGGTTTAATGGCCTGTTACCTGAGAATCTCCCGGTTTGCAAGCGGTTAAAGAACGTTAACCTCGCTCGTAACTCCTTTCATGGACAAGTCCCCGAGAGTTTCAAGAACTTCCAGAGCCTCTCTTTCTTCTCGTTATCGAACTCGAGTTTGGTTAACATCTCATCAGCTCTCAGGATTCTTCAAAGCTGCAAGAACTTGACGACTCTTGTTCTCACATTAAACTTCCACGGAGAGGCTTTACCTGACGAGATTCCTCTTCGTTTCGAGAAGCTTAAGGTGCTTGTCGTTGCGAATTGTAAACTAACCGGTTCAATGCCGAGATGGTTAAGCTCGAGTAATGATCTTCAATTACTGGATCTTTCTTGGAACCGGTTAACCGGAGCTATACCGAGCTGGATAGGTGAGTTTAAGGATCTTTTCTACTTAGACTTGTCTAACAACTCTTTCACAGGAGAGATCCCAAAGAGCTTAACTAAGTTGCAAAGCCTCACAAGCCGTACCATCTCGTTAGATGAGCCATCTCCAGACTTCCCTTTCTTCATGAAGAGGAACGAGAGTGCAAGAGCTTTGCAGTACAATCAGATTGTGGGATTCCCACCAACGATTGAGCTTGGTCATAACAATCTCTCTGGTCCTATCTGGGAGGAGTTTGGTAATTTGAAGAAGCTTCATGTGTTTGATCTGAAGTGGAACCAGTTGTCTGGTTCTATCCCTAGCTCGTTGTCTGGTATGACAAGCTTAGAAGTTCTTGATCTTTCTAATAACCATCTCTCCGGTTCGATTCCGAGTTCTCTGCAGAAGCTCACGTTCTTGTCGAAGTTTAGTGTTGCTGGGAACAATCTCTCTGGGAGGATACCTTCAGGTGGTCAGTTTCAGACGTTCCCTAACTCGAGCTTTGAGTTTAACGATCTTTGCGGGGAACATAGACTCCCTTGTTCTGAAGATGCAGTGAATGGAACTACATTGATCATACATTCAAGAAGAAGAAGAAGCAGAGGAGCTGAGATTGGTATGGCGGTTGGGATCGCGCTTGGTTCTGTTTTTCTTCTCACTCTGCTCACTTTGGTCGTGTTGCATGCACGTAGAAGGTCAGGAGAAGTTGATCCGGAGATGGAAGAAGAGAGCATGAACAGGAAAGAACTCGAAGAGATGGGGTCTAAGCTTGTGGTTCTGTTTCAAAACAACAACGATAAAGAAGAGCTCTCTTTTGATGATCTTCTGGACTCGACAAACAACTTCGACCAAGCTAACATCATCGGTTGCGGCGGGTTCGGTCTGGTTTACAAGGCAATGTTACCAGACGGAAGCAAAGTAGCCATCAAACGGTTATCAGGAGACTGCGGTCAAATCGAAAGAGAGTTCAAAGCAGAAGTTGAAACACTCTCGAGAGCACAGCATCCGAATCTTGTCCTCCTTCAAGGGTTCTGTTTCTACAAAACCGACAGGCTTTTGATCTATTCTTACATGGAGAACGGAAGCTTAGACTACTGGCTACACGAGCGCAACGACGGTCCAGCTCTGCTAGATTGGAAAACACGTCTTAGAATTGCTCAGGGCGCTGCTAAAGGGTTGTTTTACTTGCATCAAGGTTGTGATCCTCACATCTTACACCGTGATATCAAGTCTAGCAACATTCTTCTCGACGAGAACTTTGATTCTCATTTAGCGGACTTTGGACTCGCGAGGCTTATGAGTCCTTACGAGACACATGTGAGTACTGATTTGGTTGGGACTTTGGGTTACATTCCTCCTGAATATGGACAAGCTTCTGTTGCTACTTTCAAAGGAGATGTGTATAGTTTTGGAGTTGTGCTTCTTGAGCTTTTGACTGATAAGAGACCGGTGGATATGTGTAAACCGAAGGGAGGGAGGGACTTGATCTCGTGGGTTGTGAGGATGAAGAGTGAGGGTCGAGCTAGTGAGGTTTTTGATCCGTTTATTCATGGTAAAGTGAATGAAGAAGAGATGTTTAGGGTTCTTGAGGTTGCTTGTTTATGTTTAAGCCATAACCCTAAACAGAGACCAACGAGTGAACAGTTAGTCTCTTGGCTTGATGATGTCTAGATGGAGGACAAAACAACCTCTCTGCAGAGATTACAGTGTGGTACAATGTGAATAGTTTCTAAAGAATAATTTGTTTCTTCATTTTTTATTTTATGTTAATCTCCATTTGTGGTTCAGATTTAGATATTGAAGATAAAAGACTGAAACATAATACAATGTCTTGAGTAAACTGGAAACTCTTTTTTTTTTTCTTTTTTTTTTTTTTGGGCAAAGGAAACTCTTTTTATAACTTTGACAGGTTCAAGAGTGGTATGTTTCAAGCATTTTGAATAAGAAAACACACAATACTTTTTTTTTTTTGTATAATTATTTTTCTTTATGATTTGCTTTATGGATCTCTGTTGATTATGTGATACCTTTGGAGATATTTTGTTGATTAAAAAATATTAAATGTGGTAGCTAAATTCTTTTTGTCATTCAAAGAAGAATTCATTTTCGCCAACTAAAGTCAATGTTCATTAAGAAACCATTTCATTAACTTCATTGATGGGTGTGAAATGTTGTTCAACTCATTCAACCCAAAACATTCAAAGATTTTGACTTCGTATGGTCAAAAGATACGTTTGCTTATCTGGAAACGTTTGAATTTTAACATATTCCAAATTTCTTTCAATTGATTTTCCAATCCCCAAAGAGCACGAATTGAATAGCTAAAACTATTCCAAAGGCTATGAAATGTTTTTAAGAGTAATTTCATAGTCAAGATGTCTACTTATGTCTCTTTTCAACATTACATGAAAACAACAACAAAATCTGACATATAAAGCACAAGAAGAAAATAAAAGAAAAGGAGCACTAGCACTCATAATGCTTACTCCCTCCGTTTCATATTACTTGTCGTTCTAGGTTTGTTCACACATATTAAGAAAACATATGATTTTGTATATTTCCAAAATAAAAACACAATTACCTATACACCTAATCATATTTCAACCAATAGAAAAATAAAAACACAATTACCTATGAATCTTATTAATGAATTTTGCATTGAAACTATAAAACAACAAAAACGAAAATTTTTCCCTACAACGACAAGTAATATGAAACGGAGAGAGTATATGATATATCTATCTATCACTCTCTCTTTTCAAAATGCAATTATAGTGGGTCATCTCAAAATATGATTGTAACTGAATTTCTTTCTTTCAGTTTTGTTTTGTTTGTTATCTCAATTTAAAATATATGATGACTTATATAGATACTCATCTCATAGTCAATATATATTTATGTATCTCTAGTGGACTTTATTAATTCACGACGGGTGATAATTCCTTGTTATTGAATAATTGATGTTCTTTTCAAATTGTGTAAGAATCTATTTTTTTTTTTTAACACTTTACTTCATTGATATAAGAAGATATTACAAAGGAACAACAAAGATCTTACAAAAACAATAAGCATTCTAGACAAAGAGATGGCTAAGCCAAGATAAAATTCCAACAGCAATATAAGATTGATATAGCTTATCCTTGATCACACTTCTAACCATGAGCTTTGCACCAATAATATGATGATGAGAATGAGATTGAACTTTCTAATCTGCAATATTTGCTAACCAAACTAGCAAGTGAAAAGAATGAAACTTGAGAGCAGGCCAAGCTGATGGTTTGGAAATGGCACCAATGAGATCATGATCATCGCTAGCAAAGATGATACCATTAAAATGGAGATGTTGTATACTTTCAATAGTCCACTTCCAACTTTCAAAAGATGCCTCAAGTTTACTATCTATTCCAACAAAGGATCTTCTTCCCTTCATCATGACCTTACCTTCACTATTCCGAAGAATCCAAGAAGCTCCACTATGAGAAAGAAAAGAATTACCTTTGGTTGGAAACCTCCTCCAACTTCTTGGCTAAAATGTGACAATACTTCAGCTTGAGACAAAAATAAATCTTTTCTTTCTATCCAAAGAAATGGGTTTTTCTTGCTTTTCAGCTTCCTTAATCAGGAACCAGTGATTCACTTCTTCAAAGATTGCTCTAGAGAAGGAGGGTCCAAGAGATAGTTTTCCTTCAAAAAGGAAGGTGTTACGGTTCTTCCATATCGACCATATAATCCAAGGACCACTTTTTTATGTATTCAGGAATAAGAGGATTGTTTCTTGACTTTAATACATAGTAAATGTTGGAATATACAGAGTAAGAGTCAAAACCAGCATGAGGATGGGGGAAATTGCTAATTTCCCAGGCTTATCTCGCATTAGAGCAAGAAAACAGAACATGATTTAAGGATTCTCCTTCCAGTCCACATAGTTGACAGCGAGTATCAATCTTCATGCCTTGTTCTGTGAGGTTGTCTGCAACAGGCAAAGCTCCACTGATAACTTTCCAGAGAAAGATCTTTATTTTTGGAGCCGTATCAAGAGTCCAAATGTTATCCTTAATACCATTTAATGATGGTAACAGACCGCCTGATACGAAGGCTTCTTTACTGGCTTCCTTTTCAGCTAACCAATAACCAGTTCGTACAGAATAATTTCCAGGCCGTGAATGATTCCAAATAAAGAAGCCTGGAGAAGAGATAACTGGCTTGATTTTGAGAATAATCTTTATGTCTTGTGGGTAAAAGAGATCATTCAACAGACTGATATTCCAATGATGAGAATTATCCAGAAGGAGATCGCTTACTCTAAGATTTAAATCCACAAGAATGTTCTTCATGAGCGGGATACACATTCTATCACCATCTACTAGTCAAGGAGAAGACCAGACCATAAGAGATTTACCATCTCCTACCATATGTCTCAGTCCTTTTGCTAAGAGTTATCTGCCGTGTAGGATGCTACGCCAAGCATAGGAAGGTCTAGAGCCTAGTGGAGCTGATAAAAAAATTCTTCGGAAAGTACATGCTCCTTAGAAATCTGCTGAGAAGAGAAGATGGAGAGGATAAGATTCTCCAAGCTTGCTTAGCAAGGAGCGCCTGGTTAAAGATTTTTAAATCTTTAAAGCCCATTCCTCCATGATCTTTTGAAACACAAAGCTTATCCCAACTAAGCCAGTGAATTTTCCTTTTATCTTCTTGAGAACACCACCAAAATTTAGCCATTGCCGAAGTCAAGTCTTTACAGGTTGTCTTTGGGAGTCTGAAGCAACTCATAACATAGATAAGCATTGCTAGGGCTACCGATTTCAAGATAATTTCTTTCCCTGCTTGGGAGAGAAATTTAGAGTACCAACCAGACATTCTACCCTTCATCTTATCTTGAATATTATTTAGAAGCTCAACCTTAGAACCACTAAAACATTCAGGTAAGCCTTAGTACGATCCAATTCCTCCTTCTGAAAATATACCTAATGTTTCTTGAATCTGATCCTTCAAACTCTGATCAATATTCTTCCCAAACGTGAGAGATGATTTTGCAAGATTTATTACTTAGCCTGTAGCTTTTTCATATTTGTTGACAATTTCTTGAAAAACATGATACTGATCCAGGTCTGCCTTAAAGAGAAACAAACTATCATCTGCAAAAAAACAAATGATGAATCGCAGGGCCCTCAACAGAGAATTGGATACCTTGTAGAGAACCATTATCTGATGCTTGGTTAAGCAAGTGGGTAAGACCTTCAGGGCATAGGACATACAAAAAGGGGGATATCGGATTACCTTGTCTCAATCCCCTTTCTGGAGAGATGAAACCAAAGGCTTGACCATTGATAAGAACCAAGTATTTAACTGTTGAAACACAAGCCATAATCCAAGATATCCATTTATCATCAAAACCCGATGATGACATAAGAGTTTCCAAGTAGTTCTATTCAACCCTGTCGAAAGCTTTGGTCATATCCGTTTTGGCAGCTATAAAGTTTCTAGAAACATAGTCATGTGAGTTAAGGCTATGAATCGCTTCATGAGCCATAATGATGTTGTCAGATATTAGTTTATCTAACACAAATGCAGACTGAGCCGGAGAGACAATGTTAGGAAGGCAGAACTTGAGTCTTGAGGCTAGAATCTTCGATATTGTCTTGTACATGACTGTACAAAGACTAATAGGCTGAAGATCAGACATCAATGTGGCATTAGTCTTCTTTGGAATTAGACAAAATCCGAGTATAGTTCCATTCAGATGGCATGATACCAGTTGCAAAAAAAAAAAAAGAACTTCCTTTGTAAGTTGATCACCTACAATTTCCCAATATGATTGGAAAAAGAAACCAAACATCACATCTGCTCTCGGTGCACTGTCCGATTTAATTGAGAATACTGCTTCCTTGACTTCTTTAGGAGAAACCGTTGAATAAGGTAATGATTCATTTGTCTAGTAACTCTTGGAGGAAGTTCTCTTAGCAAGGACCTATAATCTTCAGAATTTGAGGATTTAAAAATTTTCTTGAAGTATTGTATAGCTACATGTCCTTTAGAAGCCTCCGATCCTTGAGCATTTCTATCTTTATCAAAAAGTTTAACAATCCTATTCTGAGCTCTAGAAATCTTGAATGCTACATGGAACACTTTAGTATTTCCATCACCAAAGCGAATCCAATCGCCTTTACTTTTTTGTTTCCAAAAAAATTCTTCATCTTGATATGCCATTTGAAGATCTTGCTTTAATCTAGACAATCTTAGTCTTGATGGATTCCAAAGAGACTGTTCTTGTTCAAGAGTGTCTTGGAGTTTAATAATTCTTTCCTGAGAGTTAGCTGAGTTTTTTTTTCCAACGACTAAGTGCTTTCCTACTCTGATGTAGAAGGGAAGAAACTGAAGATTTTTTTTGATAATTAGGCGAGTTACAAGCCATCAGAATAGCTTCATGGATTAGAGGTTTATGAAGCATTCTTTTATCAAATCGAAAGGAACCTCGATAAGAGTCTTGAGAAGACAAAAACTTTATTACCACCGGTCTGTGATCTGATCCTCTCTTAGCTAAAAAGGCCTGATTAGAAGCAGGGAATTGGTTAAACCATTCTTTATTACCAAAAGCTCTGTCAAACTTACTTTGTATCCAAAGTTTCCCTCTTCTACCTCCCCAAGTGAAGCTGTTCCCTGAGCTAGGCAGTTCAGTCATACCACAACCATCTAAAATAGAAGAAAAAGGCAGGAAAGAATTATCACTTCTTCTAGGACCACCAATTTTCTCCGAGTTGTTTAAGATTTCATTAAAGTCGTCAAAGATACACCAACTACTTTTTCAAGTGACACCAAACCGGGTTAAACGTTCCCAGACAATGTGACGAAGAGAAAGATTTGGATTCCCATAGGCACACGACAAATAGAACTGCTTGTCTTCATATAATATTTTTATATCCAAAATATTATTGTCCGCATACAAGATATCAACTTCTACACTGTTTTTCCGAAAAAAGCAAGACCACCACCAGAGTTTAGAGGGTCGACATTGTACAGACTGTCATATCCTAGCCATACTTGTAGATCTACTAGAGTATTCCGAGGATTTATAGTTTCTATTAGAAAAAAACTCAGGGAAATACGTACGCCGCAATTCTGTGAGTCTTTGAACTGTGAGTTCCTGATCACATATATTACTTTTCAACAAATGAAGACCTCTTCAGATAAAAAGGTTTTGTCAACCTCTTCAGCCTCGTTAAGGCCTCTGCATCCTCCAGAAATTGACAAACTAGTTTGGTATTCTATATAAAAAACAATCAAATATCCAAACTGATATATGATCAAAAAGTTTTCTCTTAATTTATTTGAATTTTTACAAATAATTTGACAATTATAACATAAACTTCATAGGTTTACATGATATACCTTATACTTTAAGAATTATTTACTTATCTAGTAATATTATTTTAGAATAATATACGCCAAACTATATTTTTATAAAATTTATTATTCTAAAATATGTTTGACTGATATAAACACGTAAAAAGTGATAAAACTGATACATCTATATTTTTACATGGTACAATTAAGTTGTTAATTCATAGCCGAAGTACAACTATATTTAATCTGGTAAAACTACAGGTTATTAAAATAACTTAATTATACTAGTTATACTTATTTTTATCTTTGTTGTACTAGTTGTACCAATTATACCGGTCATACATGATCCACTTTTCTTATAATTTTGTGTCTTATTGGTTTTCCTTCTCTTGATGGAAATACAACAAACATTGGTTTATTATCTTTTCATTTCAAAATATACAAGTTTCACCATATTATATGTGTTTACAATTGGTCTATCTCTTATCTTATTTTCATATATATATATAAAAATATACATTTAGATGAGAAGATTACCACCCAATATAAAAATAACACAACTCAAGTGTTGGTACAGTTCAACTAGTAATATTACTGATGTGTCTAAAACAGTTATACCAGTTAGATTATTATTGTTGTACTACAAACACCAAACATGAATGCTTATGCATCTTTTTCGAACTCATGATGATTTTTACATTATCTTTTGTAGTATATTCTTCGAAATGTATTTCTACTACAACTTTTTCAGCTCCGCAGCTACTTTTTCAGCTTCAGGAGAAAAAAGATGAAGATGATTTTTTCGATACAACTAATATAACTAGTATAACTTATAAACAAATTATTATTCAAATCAAATATAGACTATACATGTATTTTGACACATGCATGCGAGAGAAAATTAGACCAACTTATCTCATTGGTTTTACATCATCATCTTTTCTAGTATCACTAGTACGCTGAAAACAAAAACCAAAATATCACCATATTAATTTCAAAGTCATATTAGTTATACACGTTATAGTTGTACTAGTTATACTGGTTATACTAAATCTAGGTGTACTAGTTCAAGTTACACTAGTTGTACTAGTTCGAGTTATACTAGTTGTACTAGTTCGAGTTGAACTAGTAAAACTCTGGATTCTTTTTTTTAGTCTCGAATTTTCATAGTGAAGATGAAATTCAATTTATGATAAGAAAAAATGGATTAAGGATAAAAAAGGGTTGAATTTTGGGTTATAATGCAGATATATATTCAAATAAGATAATAATGGCAACGATAAGTAAATAAGTTTATATCTTTAAGTTTTAGTTATTTATACTTGATTTCTATTTAAATTTAAATGTTAAATAAACTCAATTTATAAATGAGTCATAAAAGAATAACTGATTCCCATGTGGTTTATAACATAAAGCACAGTGGTTTCCATATATTTAAGTTCCTCCTATTTTATGTATATCAGCTAGAATTTCTTTTTTTTCCAAAGATCTTAACAGAGAAAAAAGAGAGAAAAGTATGAACCACTGGAGAAGAACAAAGAGGAATAAAAATAGATAATGACAGTTTTACATTGTAAAGATATTAGTTGTTTTTTTGTAACACTTTGTTAAGTATCAGATTTTTATTCGCCAGGTGACTTCTGTTTTAGTTAATAAACTGTCAGATTTTATATGGCAAGTGTCAAATTGTCGGATAGTGTTTTATTTTCGTAAACGTGTAAAATTTTGTAACTATGTAACTTTAAGAAAATACAAAAACCCAAACTCGAACCGAATTACCCGAACATGAACTACAAATATCCAAACATGACCCAGTGTGTAAAAATACCCGAACAAATTCTATGCCTATATACTAAAATACTCAACAACCCAAAACCGATCTGAACTCAAATGGATATTCGAACGCCCACCCCTATATAGATTTCTAAATTTGAAAACTATATATTTCCAGTACTATAATTTTTAGATAATTGTCCATGTGTCTTTTTATATGATAAATGTAAAAATTTGTACACGCATATTCAAATTTATTGATAGTTTACCAATTGTAGTGGTCTAATGATTGATAACTATGTTTACAGCCGAAGTTAAAAAGATTGAATTCTATATCTTGTGTTTATATGTTTTGTTTATATAAGAGTATTGTGTTTATCAGTTATTTTAGACATTCATCGTTTTCTATGACTTTGAATGGTGACGCATATAAAAATACATATATGATGGATAATGTAGATAAAGTTGAACAAATATATATCAAAAAGATTATTGATGTATTGTGTTTTTGACACACTATACATAGTTTTCTAAAGTGTGCTAAGTCGCTCCTTTAATAGTTATTTGTCTATGTTTGGTTAACACCCAAACTATCACCCTAGGTTCAGTTCCTTTATAATCTGAAAGCCAAACCAAATCATCTTTTTTACTTGATTGTTACGATTTCTTTACTATAAACCAATCAATTATCTTTACTTAATATCAAACTTATAGAATCAAAATGTAAAAACGGTCTTCTGAAATTGAATGTCAAATATTAAAATAACTATTATTAGCTTTTAGTAGAAAGATCTAATTTTAGTGTATTAATTATGCATAAAAAATGCAGTTCAAACTAACCAGTCTAATTTACTGAATTATCTTGTTTGATTAAATGTTATAAATGTAAAAATGATGTAATATATATATTTATAAATTTAAAAATTATAATTAAAAATAAAACAAAAATGCATTCATGTGTTATAATATTTTTTTAAATACAAATTAAAACGTTTATTGAATATCATTGAACATAAAAATTTTAATTTAATTTTACGGAAGTTATTCCGGTAAAAAATTTCAAAGTTAGTTTTACGAAATTTGTGTGTTTTAAAACACTATATAAATTTATTTTATTAATTTAGTTTCATAAAATGTTGTCAAAATTACTTTTATAGAAGTTGTTTTGTATAACACTATTTAGTTATGTTTTACCAACTTTTCCGTAAAACATTGTTGAAGTTAATTTTAATAAGTTGTTTTGTAAAATATTTTTTAGTTATATGTTATGAAGTTTTCCATAAAACTTAGCTGGTTCAAAAATATGTTAGTTAAGTCATTATGTTTTGAGGAAATGTTCTAAGATATTTTTTGTTCGCACAAAAATTGTTTCACTAAGTTTTTTGGAAAACGTTATACAAGACCCATTTTGATGTATCATCGCTAAGACGACGCGGTGTATGCATATTGGATCTCTTTACCTTTCCGACTCGGTCATGTTGACGATATATTTCTTCATCTTAAAGTGATTTTAGTTGTTGATGTTGATATGACGAATTTTCTTCGTAACAATAATTATTCGCGCTACATTCTTTTATACATATATGTGAGAAATATTTTTTATCTGTATCATATATAAATGTAGTGATAAGAATGAAAATTACCATAAAATTATTTTCACTTTCTCATGCGGTAAAAAACACATCAACAAATGTGTAACATGGATCTGTTATAAAATATTTTTTTAATACAATGAGGTTACCGATCATTCTCATTATAGACCGAATAAATTATAAACTTATATTTATCATAACTTTATTTTTATATTACTATTTCATATTAGAATAATGATTTATAAAATATGACAAGAAATAGTCTTACCATCATATGTAAATAGCTTTTAAAAAGACAAAAATCATGGTTTAGGCACGATCCAATGATGTTGGAGCCCTTTTGCTTTATTATTTTTCTCTAAGTAAATTCCATCAACTTTAGCAATCCATGAACGTTTTTCACCACATCGATATAGATTAGCTCCTCTATATGCGCGCCATATAGTTATAAAATTTTCCACTTTTTTTCCATATCGTAAGAGGCAACGCCATACAATTCTTTTTGCTGTTCCTTTCTCTCGAACTGGAATTTGATATTTACCATTGAATTTTACCTCATGGAGACGTTCAATTATGTTTGTGTTGGATGAGCAGTTAACTTTGAGAATGCTACCATGATTAAGTTGATTTTGAATCTCTAAAGTGTTCAGAGCACACGAAGTACCTCCTTCATTCAAACCAAAACACATAGCAATAACTAGCATAAATATGAGGTAGTTCATCTTTTATCTAAAATATTTGTTAAGAAATATCTATAAAATGAAATATATTTATAGATTTTTCTGTAAACATATTTTAATATTTTATTAAATATTTAAAAAGTAGTGGCTAAAATTAAACACATATATGAACCTATCGAATTTGTGGTCGGAAAAACATTTAGATCGAGAAATAAGGTGAATCAAATAATTTTAGACCAAATAAATTAAACATGCAAACTAATTCTGGCCAGGAAAAGAAAACAAAAAAACAAAAAAATAATACACGTACGATATTTAATCAAATTAGTTTTCAAAGTAAAATTTTACAATCTTTAGTGGTAGAAAAGAAAATTTTGACTTATTTGTCTATCACCACAATTGGTATTTTGAATTATCTAATTTAGAATATGTGAACTTTTATTTTATTTACGTTAATATTAATGCTAGTTATTGTTATGCATTTTGGTATTGAATTAAGGTTATCTGTGTAATCTGAACACTTTAGAGCTTCAAAATAAACTCAATCCAGGCAGCATTCTCAAATTTAATTGTTCATCCAACACAAAATAATTAAGGGTCTCCATGAGTTAAAAGTCAATAATAAATATCAAATTCCAGTTAGAATGGAAAAGATAAAATAATTGTATGGAGTTGCCTTTTACGATATAGGAATAAATTAGAATATTTTTAAATTTTAAGGCGCACATACATAGGAACCAGTATGTAGCGATGTGGTGAAAACGTTCATGGATTGCTAAAGCTGATAGAATTTACTTAGAGAAAAATAATAAAACATAAGGGTTCCAACATTATTTGGTCGTTGGTAAATAATGAGTTGTGGCTTCTTAAACACTATTTATATAAGATGGTGAGACTTTTTTCATATGTGATAAACCAATATTTTAATTTTAGATAATAATATAAAAATAAATGTATGATAAATATCAGTTTGAAATTTATTCGATCTAGAACTAGAACGACCGGTAACCTCGACGTGTTAAAAATGTTTATTTTATAAAAGATCCATGTTAAACATTTGTTAGTGTCATATTACTGTATGAGAATTTAAAAATAATTTCATGGTAATTTTCATGCTTATCACTACATTTATATTTAATGCAGATAAAGAAATATATCTCTCATATATGTATAAAAAGATGTAGCAAGTAAAAGTATTGTTGGGATCAAATTTCATCATATCGACATCAATGGATAAAATCGCTTTAACATGACGAAACATGTAGTCAAGATGACTAAGTCGGAAAGGTAAAGAGAATCAATCTGCATACGCCGGGTCATCTTAGCGATGATACATCAAAATGGGTCTCGTATAATATTTTCTAGAAAATTTAGTGAAACAATTTTTGTGTGGACAAATGTTATCTAAGAACATTTCCTCAAAATGATGATTTAACCAACAGCTTTTGGAACCAATTAAATCTTATAGAAAACTTTGTAAAATAAAACTAAACAGTGTTTTACGAAACAACTTATGTAAACTAACTTCGACAATATTATACGGAAAATTTCGTAAAATAGAAATATGAAACAACTTATGTAAAAGTAATTTCGATAACATTTTATGAAAAACTTCCGTAAAACTTACTTTGACAATGTTTTATGGAATAACTTTTGTACAATTATATTAAACAGTTTTATGTTTAATAATATCCAATAAAAATATTATTTCTTGTCAACAAATATATTATAACACATGGATGCATTTTGTTTTATTTTAGTTAGAACTTGTATTTTTATAGATATATATCTTACATCATTTTTACCTTTATAACATTTAATCAAATACTATAATTCGACAAATTAGTCTGATTAGCTTGGTTTGCATTTACTCTGTATAATTAATACACTTAAATTGGATCTTTTCTACTGCAAGCTAACATCAGTTATTGTATATTTGAGATTTAATTCCAGAAGACCATTTCTACTTTTTGTTTATATAAGTTCGATATTAAAATAATACAATTGAGTGGTTTATAGTAAAAAAGTTGTAACAAGCAAGTACCAAAGATGATTTGGTTTGTTATTAGATTATAAAGCAGTTGAACTTAGGGTGATGGGTTGGGTGTCAAGCGATCTAGAGTCAAATAACTATAAAGGAATGACTTAGCACAAGTCTAGAACTCGAATTACAAAAATAGATTGATCCAGTTTTGTGTCATCTCACCTTTAATCAAGTAATTCTAATACCTAAACTATCGTATAGACTAGAGAATGATGAATGATGAAAAACATTATTGTTCAGATTTGGTTAGTTCACAAATTTTCCTAATTTTTACTTTTGCTAGTTAGAGACAAGTTGTTCATTCATGTTTTTTCTAGCAACATAAATACTTTTGATGAATAGATTCACCTAGATTCAAAAACTAAGTGATCAACTTAATGTAATCTGTAAGTGTAACTATGAATGGAGACAATCACAAGATAAACCTTATTTGTATCTATCTCATCGATATAATACCATATGCTCAACAAAAATGATTATTCAGCCATTAACAGAGAAATCACAAAGATATATGATGAAGAAAACATGAATAACGTTTGCAAACAACGAAAGAGGGTTCACAGGTTCTTCTCCAAATCGTGAGATAACCTTCTCCGTTACAAAGAAAATAAAACCCTCAAATATATTCTTTAGTTCTCTAGAATATGTATTCTATTGTAAAAACTGAAGTCTCTCACAAAATTAAAATAAAAAGTGATTTATTGCAGGTCGCAGCGTCTCCCGAGAAAATGAGGAAAACCTTAGGTGAAATCCCTTATAATTAGAAACTTACTTTAAAATCAAAATATAAGGAGTGATTGCTCCTTTCTGAAATAGAAGCTATATTCTGAAATTTCTAATCCACTTTTTACATGTTTCCTCCAAATGATCCACGTTCCATCTACAACCTACTCCAAACCTGAAATGACTCAAAATTCGAAAATAACTAATACAACTCGAAAAGATTTTAGAAAACTATTTATAATTTATCAAAAACACAATACATCAATAATTTGTTTGATCTGCAGATTGCATTATCTGCAATTTTTATATACGCCACCATTCAAAGTGACAGAAAACTATGAATGTCTAAAAAAACTTTTTAAAAAACTTATAAACACAATACCCTTATATAAAGAAAAAATAGAAACACAAGATTAAAAAAAAGGATTATCATCATTTGGCACATGCAAACAAAAAAGTATATTATGATTACAAAGGAAAAAAACAAATGGCCTCCATAGGATGCTGTCTTATGAGGTCCATAAGGCCATAACTATTTCACGGTCAAATAATATGGGTTCCATTTGACTACGATTATACTATGACAGCTATTGTATCCAACAAGACTAGTGCGAAGTCAGTTTCTCTTCTTATAAACTATCTACAATGATCAATTTGTTCTAACACCTTACTGTTCTTTAACAATTTACATCATCTTCTCTCACTTCTATATATTTATTTAACATCTATACTACTAAAATATAAGACATTTTTTTAGATTCCCTTGGTCTTTGCAAATATTTACAAGCACTGCCATTAATGTATTAATTGTAAACCATTTTAAACATTTAAACTAACAAAATCGTGTATTTAAAGGTGTAAATCTTATTAATTTAAATGACCCATGCACTAATAATTTACCAAAATGAACCGGAATATTATATATTGATTGGTTTAGACGTGCATTTAGTTGATTTACACGTTTAAACCTTAACTAGATCTCGATCCGCGCAACCGCGCGAGTATTAGTTTTCTATTTATTATAAATCATATATATTCAAATTTGTATATGCACTTTTCAAACATAAGTATGTGATTCAATTTTTTTTATTTTTCATCAAATTAATTATTTAAAAATATAACATGTATTTATATTTTTTATATATTTTTGTTTATTGAATTAGTATTTGCTTATTAAATTCATGAACGTATATGTAAAGTTTAGTAAATTAGAAAAATATTTTTATTTCCAAAGATATTATAACCTTTCACAAAATTATAAAGTTTAACAAAAAAATATCTTATATCTTCTTAGATTATAATTATAAAGTAAGTAATTAAACATTTAGTATTTGTTTTTTGTTTTCTTAAATGAACTATCAAATATTAAAAAAAATAGCATTGAGGTCCGTTCGCGCAAATATAGAGGTCTGTTCTGCACTGTTAAAACTTTGGGTTAAATTCGTGAGGTTGCATCTGCAAATTCGAAAGTCTGTGGCCAAAAAAAAGAACTAAAATGCTAAAGGACCAATCTTGCAAAATGAAGAAACATCTCCATTGATGAACACGAAGAGAGCTTGTCACGGAGGATCCAACGATACGCGACGGCGTGACTTGATTTCGACGATTGAGCACGGCAATGACGGTGAAGCTGATCATGGCGAAGAGATGATCTGTCGACCAGAGATCCCGTGGTGGAGCAAAGTGATGAAGGCAAGCTATTGTCTCGGTGTAACGGGACGGTGGCTTGAAGAGGTGAAAGCTTGTTGGTCGCGACGAAGCAGGGAGGCTACATGTGGTGGTGTTTCTTGGTTCAACGGAGGCGTCGATTTGAGGACGACGATTGGCGCTCTAGGCCAAGGCGATGGAGGAGACAGCAGGTTAGATCACCACGAGTTTCTGAGCACAGCTTGGATGGCTTCACGGCGAGAAAAGCAGGGAGGAGACACGGCCGTGAGAAAAAAAATTACGGTGGATTAAATAAGATTGAGAAACGTATTATTAGGCATGATAGGAATATTTGGAGTAATATAGTAAAGTATATTATTAGTAATGAATAAATTATAACTGATTTTTTTTTATGAATGTCCATTTTTTAAAAAATCACACATCAATAGAAGTCATGACTTATGTTTTAATATATAAGACTAGATTCTGACCCGTCCTTGAAAGGACGGGTATATTTTTAGTTTTAATTTTTTTTGACATTTAAATTTCATTTTTTTGTTTTTAATCATATTTGTATTTGTCTATAATATTTTTATTTAAAATTATTAGTAAGAAGTTTTGGTAATTATATTAGATTTATGATATTACATAGACTTCTGCTATATCCATGTTTACCAACTGTAAAATATGCAATTTATTTTTATAAGTAACAACATTGAAACATTTAAATTTTAGGTTTTGGAAAATGAGTATTAAATTATTTTAAATAAAATTTTTTTTTTCTAAATGTGCAAAAAATATTTTGGTAATGTAAATTTATTTATATGGAAGATGATATGGTTTGCTTAAAAAGATTAAATACAGTAACATATGTTTAATTGGTTAAGAATGAACTTCTTTTCTGTGTTCAATAATACTTCATTTAACATATGTTTAATACACACACTTATTTTATATAGATTTAGTCGAACATGTACTGGTCATTATTTGCACACACATGTTGTAACGTGAGTTTTCATTTTTATAGATGAGAGTTGTGGATTCCTAGAATATAGGATTAGAAGAGTGGTTACTATATATCAATTTTTAAAAAAAAATATAAACAGTTATTTTTTTAAGTAGGTCCAGTGGCATTTTAAGTAATATACCAGGTAGTTGTAGGGGTAAATAATAGGAGTGATCCTGTTTTAATAATATTGATATAACGTGTATATATAATTGTTTTTTTCTTTTCTTTTTAAATCTGCTTACCATGAAAACTTCTAAAGTACAATATAATTGAAAAATATACATGATATTACAGATTTCATACAGTCCATTGTAACAGATGAGTTCATATATTAGTCACGTACAATAGGTTGGTTTACACATTTGAACCTTAATAGAACGTGTATATACAACAGTTTTTTGTTTTTTTTTTTTTACTTTTTACATCTGCTTGTTATTACAACTTATAAAGTACAATATAATTTAAAAAGGGCAATTCTCTTAAATAGCCCCTTTTAAGTTTTTGTCACAAAAATAGCCCTAGAAAAATAAAATGACCAAAATAGCATTATTTTCTTTTGAAATTTTCAATTTTTTTTTTTTTTAAAAAAAATTGAAACAATATCCCCAAACTCACCTCGTTACTCTAAACCCTAAAGTCTAAATTAGTTAACCCTAGGGGTATAAATGCATATAAATAAAAAATTTAGCTTTAAAAAAAATCTATTTTGGTCATTTTCTTCCTTAAAAACTATTTTTGTGAAGAACAAACTAAAAGAGGCTATCTAAGGGAATTTCTCATTTAAAAATATACACGATTTTGCAGATTTCATACATTCCATTGTAACATATGAGTTCACATATTAGTCCTAACCCGTATTTCATTCAACACCACTTTATTACCTGAACCAAACTTGCCAATTGAACTGGATCAAAAAATTTGGTTTTCGGTTAGTTCAATTTGACAACTTAAAAAAAAATCAATTTTTGGTAATTGGTAATCAGTTTATTTTTTGAAAAAAAATTCCAAACAGTACTAATCTTAACCGAAATTCTGAACTAACCAAAATCCAAAACTAAAATCTTTGGTAAAACTATTCAAACTGAACTAATCGAGAACCAAACAGAAGTTTTTTCGGTTCACTTCGGTGAAATTTTAGTCGATCCAAACTAATCAAATTCCAAACTAACCACCCTAACTAACCAAAGAAACCAAACCCACATGCGTAATTTACTTAATATATTAGTCAAAGATATGCTAACTTAATGCATTTGATAAACGAGTATATAAGCCCTCAATCACGTGTTACCAATTAGTTAAGAAAGCTAAACAAAATATAGATCAAATCTCTAACCAAATATATATAATAAGATATGCACCAATAACTAACAAATATTTTCTTCCATAATCCTCTCACAATATTGTAACCGCGAAACTAATATAATGTATACTTTCCGATCTCACACTCCAAAATATCAACTAGTATTTATGTCAAATATATAAGTAGCACTGGTTAACACGTTCTGAGCCAAAATAGTATTTATGGACCCATGTCAAACTAGTTACAATATCTAACCTAAATCTATACTATTAAAGAAGAACCACTCTTAATATTTTGCCCTTATTTCTTGGATTATTTATTAAGAATGTCATTCCTTAATTTTAAAGAACCATTATTAACTGAAACCAGCGAACAAAATAAATCTATTTAAGGAATATTCCAAAACATTATCAAAGTTAAAAATTTTACAAAATATATATCACTAAATAATATACTATTTTCATTATTTACAAGTGCGCTAGAGCACATGTGATATATCACCAAATAAAATACCAAATGATAATGTACTATTTTTTGGTATACATTTAAAATTCAACTATAATGTACAAATGATATTTTTAATTATCATTATATATCAAATAACTCTTTAAATTCAAATATAATGTAATTAAAATTTTGAAACAATATAAATAACCAACTTTAATTATTTTTCATATATAAAAGAATGGGGTTTAATCTTGGGTTACCAAAATCACAAAATAGTTATATATTAAAGGATTTTTTATATAGAAACATGTCAAAAAATCATTTTATATGTCAAAATTTTGTATATTATATGTCTAAACCGACATTATATAAATATCCTAAATATATGCGCTTACAAAATTATAATTTTACATAAATCTTAATTAATAAATTCTAATTTAAAATTAATATTTAAAAACTTAAAATAAAGTCAAATTTTTAAAACCAACATACAATTAATGAGTATACATTTTTTACATTACTGTTTCTCCAAGTTATTTTGTTAAATATACAAAATATTTTTCAAGTGGGAAACGAATTGAACAAATAGATTTTTATTTCTATTATGAACTATCAAATAAATTAATAATCTTACCAATAAAAATTATCATGTGATTCAAAAAAGCGGATTAAAATCTAATTGTTTTTAATTTTAACTTCTACACTGGTTTATTTAATAAAATTCAACAAATTACTCCACCAATTTTATTTTATATTTTGTTTTTAATAATTTTCAAACTACATATTAATAACAATTTTGTACTGATATAAAATTAAATAACTAAAGAGTATGTTACATACTTTTTAATATCTTTTTCTATTCATAACTAATTACTTTACAACTAATAAAATATAAAAAATTATTGTTTGAAAATATTTTATAAAAAGGTTTGATTTTTTTATATGTTCAAATTTAATGAAAAAATCTCTAACTATAGTGTATTAAAAATGATGAAATTTGGAATAAAATTATATATAAAAAGTTAATCTTCTATCAAATAACAGATGTCAAACAATTAGGGTGAAAAATCTAAATACTTTAATAACGAATAGAAAAACAGCATATAATTCAACTTTCAATTTAGTCAAAAATTAAACGTTAACTTCAATTAGAAATTGACATGCGTATTATTTGACCCCACATTCCACAGTACAATTACAATTAGAAACATTTGAACTAAAAATAAGCATAAGGAAAGGAATCATCCTCGCCCACTCTAAATATAGAGTTATTTGGTATTTTATCTTAAAATAGATTTTGAAGAAATAAAATGAGGTAATAAATGCTCTCAAATTTTTCTTAGAAAAAACTGGATTTGTAGTACTAGTAAGACTATATAAAATGCCATGTTGAATAATTTTATCCTATAATTGAACTCATATAATGGCATGTTGAATAAAAAAAAAAGATGACATGGATTAAATTAGGCTTGGGCCTTCGGGTACTAGATCGGGTTTGGATTGGATATTTCGGATCTCAGTTATTTCAGATATGTAAAAATTAGTACCAATTAGGTATTTTTAAAACTCTGATCGGATTCGGTTCAGTACTTGTCAGTTCCGGATAATTTTGGATATATCCGAGGTAACCGTAAAAAATCAGTTATGTTTGGGTTTAGCTATTTTTATCCGAACAAATCTAAAATGGGTGATTTTTACCCAAATTATCTGAATACATGAATCAATTATAAGAAAGTAAGACTTATAAATATCATAACTTTGAAACTAAATAAAAGCAGACTTGAACAAACTCACAAAAAAATAAAACCAGTCTTCGACAAATTAAAAAGAAACAACAAATCCAACATTCCAAACAAAGAAATAATCCACCACTAAAAGTCTCAAAAAGCAAATAAACTTGAAATTCAAAAAAAAATGCATAAAAACATAGTAAAATAACAACTTCAGGTTCTCTAATGTCTTCCACTCTGTCTCTTCCAAATTGCTAAACACATTTCACTCTGAATAGTCGAACAATCACATAAACTTTAGAACTCAGACTTCAAAGTTCATACATTGTAATTTGTAAACAAATATTCTACATAAAAATAAGTAAAGTTACCTTATAGCCAAGAAACATGAGAGAACAAGTAAGTTATCTTCTAGTCTATATTGAAGCAAATATTAAACTCTAAAAACATAAACAAATTGTGTTGGGAACTAAGAGTCATGTATTTTCGGATAGTTGTTCGGATCTCGGGTAATACCCGATCCGATCCGGTACTCGAAATATAAATGAAAATATACCCAATCGGGTATTTCACCATATCCAAATCCGATTCGAAATCCGATTTTTCGGATCATTACCATTTTGAATCTTCGGATCCGGAAAATATGCCCAGACCTAGATTAAATCTTGTTGAATACAAGTCTAGGATGATTCATAGACTTGTAGCAAATAACTTTATTTTAGAGTGAGCGAGGATGATTCCTTCCTTATGCTTATTTTTAGTTCACTTGTTTCCAGGTATTGGCTGGAGTTTATGCTATCTTTATCCCTTCTGTTCGTTGGTTATTGAATGGGGGTTTGTGGGCAAATAGCTCTTATGCTTTTTAGTTTCATTAGTATGTTTCCCCATAGTTGGATCTTTGTCTCCCTGTTTCTTAGGGCTTACGTTTCCAGAGATCTTGTATCTGCTGGTTTAGTATCCCACAAATGTATTTCAACTAAGTATTGATCTATGGAATGATAATGAATCATCAGTGTTATATATAAAAAAAAAAAGAACAATGAAGGTAACAATTGTTATTTTCTCAACAGATGCAAAATTGGTATTAACTTACGATCTTAGCTTAATAATGCAAGTAGTTCTCTCATAATTTGATTTGTATAGCTTAATAGTGCAAGTAGTTCTCTCATAAGTATCTCTAACTCTATTATCTATAAATTGGTATTTACAAATTTTTTCTTTCTTTGGCTTATTTTAGAAAATTACTTGAAGAGGGAATAAGACAAAAGAAAATATAGGCTTTAACTTACGATCTTAGCTTAATAATGTGTTACTTCTTTCCAAATAAGTATGTTCTTCACAATATTGAGTTAATGAGTTTAGTCTGTCAAAACTATTAGTAACAACGATGTATGTATGTCGTTTGTTTGTTGGGGTTAGACATTGTCCACGTAACAGATTAGTTTTTGTTAAGATGTTTATTTCTTACGAATTTAATTTGGAAAGAAATTACATACTAAATTTAGATGTACGCTTTATATAAATGTAGTTTTATTCAGGTAAAATTTCGATTCTTAATTTCAACACTTTTTGAATGTGAGGTATGATTTATGAACTAGAGAATGGAAGATCATTAAATGATGGCAATAATATAAAGTTGTTTTTATGGCAGAGAGTACAGTTTACTCAACTAAAGGCTTTTCCCATCACAGTGAATCTCCCCTTATTTTGATGTCAGCTTAGAAAAGAAAAAGAGAGAGAGAGAGAAAAGGTTATTAGAGAAGAAAGAACACAGTGTATCGGTCACTGTACTTCCGCAAGCTTCCAAGCTCCTCCATCACTGTACTCTCTCCCCATTCAAATAATGGCTCTGATAAAAATCTTAGATTATAATATATATAACTTTTTTCTAATACTTGTTACATATATTCATCAATCTTCTTAGGATTCTTGTGATTGAGAGGTCTCTCTCGAGACTTGAGCAGACTAGACACGAAGAGTGAGAAGAAGATTCTCTCTTTCGATGGATTACGAGCGAATCGGGAAGACACAGGTGATAAAAATGCTTCCTTTACTCGTTTCTCTCTTTCTACCCTTCACTAACTAACTCTTGTTCTTCTCCGATGCGTTTTGTGATAGGTTCCTAGTGGCGGCGGCGGCTTGTCACCGAGGAAGTTAAGGAGTATGCTTCTTCTCGGTGTTGATAGAAAGAAGAAAGAAGATATGCTTGAACCTACTCCAATAATGAGATCTGGGTCAAATCAAAGTGATGACCTTGGTACACTTTCTTTTCCCCTTTTTGGTTAATGTTAATTCGGAATCTAGGGTTCATGGTGGAGCCCCTTAATCATTTTCTTAATACCCTTTTTAAAACATGTTTTGTCCCCATTTGCTTAATGCAATATTTAAAAGTATTTTCAAGTTGAAAAGGTTTCTACTTGTGACCTTACTTCAAATAATCATCAGCTTTTGGTTGTTCTACAAAATGCAGTTGCTAGTGGGTCAGATGATTGCAAAGACGTTGATGTTGTGTGTGAGATTACTGATTATGACAATGTGAATGAAGTTAAGAGTGTTTCTGCATCTCTCTTTGAGTTTCAAAAGACAGAAAAGGACAAGGCTGCTCAAAGAGTTCCTGTTAGGTCATTCTCTAAACCGGCTCCTTCTAAATGGGATGATGCACAGAAATGGATCGCTAGTCCGACATCTAACCGGCCAAAGACAGCAGGACAGGTTCAGGTTGGGTCAAAGAAAGGTCCTAGCTTTGGTCGGCAGTCTTCTATGAAGATTCTTGAAGTTGCTGCTGAAGAGCCTGATACAAAGCGAATAGATGTAAGCCAAATGAGAAAGGAGACAGGACAGAAGGTTGTCAGCTGGGAAGTTGATTCATATGTCAAACCTGTTGACAACTCCATTGTAGCATCAGCAACTGAAGTTAATCTCAGCCGTCATGACTCGTCTATAGCAACTGCATTTGCACAGCCTCCTTCAACAGCGAGATCTGTATCAATGAGAGACATGGGAACCGAAATGACTCCAATAGCGAGCCAAGAACCTTCAAGAAACGGGACTCCCATTAGGGCAACAACGCCAATCAGAAGTCCTATATGTTCTGAACCTTCAAGTCCAGGGAGACAAGCATCAGCTTCTCAGATGACTAACAAGGAGCTCTCAGAGAAAGAGCTTCAAATGAAAACCAGAAGAGAGATAATGGAGTTGGGAACACAGCTTGGGAAACTAAACATTGCTGCTTGGGCTAGCAAAGAGGAAGATGCTTCCACATCATCACTGAAGACCAAAGCTTCTCTACAAACTTCTAAAGGTGTTTCTGAAGCTCGTGCTTCTGCGTGGGAGGAAGCGGAAAAGGCTAAGCACATGGCTAGGTACCCCAGAACTCTGCATTGTTTGATCATAGTGAGGTTTAACTTACAAATGACTTGTGTAAATCATCTCCAGGTTCAGACGGGAAGAGATGAAGATACAAGCATGGGAGAATCATCAAAAGGCGAAATCCGAAGCTGAGATGAGGAAAACAGAGGTAAGTAGCATGAAAACGTCAAGAAACATAGTAAAGTTGATCATGTAAAGCGTGGACTGTACTTTTATATAAATTGATGGTGTGATTCTTGACATTGCAGGTGGAAGTTGAGAGGATAAAGGGACGAGCGCAAGACAGGTTGATGAACAAACTAGCTGCGATTGAGAGGAAAGCAGAGGAGAAGCGAGCAGCTGCTGAAGCGAAGAAGAATCGTCAAGCAGCAAAAACAGAGAAACAAGCTGAACAAATCAGAAGAACAGGCAAAGTACCTTCATTAATGTTCTCTTGCTTTAGCTTTTGTTCTTAGTAGCAACATAACAAAATCCAATCTTTGTATTATTTTGTACAATATAAGCTTTGCCAAAGTACCTTTTCTTATTGTGATATATTCATCTTATTTCTTTCGTAGATCTATCAGTCGGTTTATAACTCTTCTGCTTAAGATTTGGTTATGTTTGGTTTGTGTATATATCTAGGAGTATTTTGGTTTAAATATGTTTTCTCTGTTTTTTCTAAAAATGAATTTTGCTTTGTTAGTTTGTTTTGGAGAAAAACACCGCACAAAACTCAAACTTTTCAACCAAAAAGCTTAAACTCACAAATGCATAATTTAGTCACGAACTTTTCAGTTAGCAATAAATAAACCTTATATTTTTATTAACAAACCATTATAAAATAAAAAATCGACCATTAATATTTATTAGTATGTCTAAAACAGTATTATTAACAAAAGTATAATTTATTTGTCTGAAATGTCACGAACTTTTCAATTAGCAATAAATAAACCTTATATTTTTATTATCAAACCATTATAAAATAAAAAATCGACCATTAATATTTATTAGTATGTCTAAAACAGTATTATTAACAAAAATATAATTTATTTGTCTGAAATGTCACGAACTTTTCAGTTAGCAATAAATAAACCTTATATTTTTATTAACAAACTATTATAAAATAAAAAATCGACCATTAATATTTATTAGTATGTCTAAAACAGTATTATTAACAAAAATATATAATTTATTTGTCTGAAATGTTGGTGATTAAAACTGTGTATTTGTAAGTTAGAGTTTTTTTAGCTTAAAGTTAAAAGTTTGAGATTTATTTGGTGATTTTTTCGTGTTTTTTTTTTTGGGTAAAAAAATATTTAATTTCATATTTTTCCGTAAATTGGTTGTTTGGTTAGGTTACAATCTAGGTTAGCTCAGGTTTTATATTTTTGTTTGGTTCAAACTTGTTCTCTGTTTAAATACTTCATCATGTAAATTCCAAAAAACACTATCTGCCAATAAGACGTTACACATGTATACATGTGATTTGATAAACAAGTAAATTTTTTTCTCAAAAATAATAATTTAAAATAATATTATCATTTTATGTTATTTACAAAATAATATTTTTTGTTTTGATATTATTATTTTTATATTTTAAATTCATCGTTTTGAAGAAATATGCAATCATAACTATTTTTAAAATTTTAATTCATTTAATTTAATTTTAAAACAATTAGAATTATATTTTATATAAATAATTTTATTTATATTATATTATATTTAGTGATTATTTATTTTAAATATGTTTTTATCTTCTAATTTAAATATGTCTATATTTAAATGTATTAACATTTAATAAATTTTGAATTTATGTTTATTAACTCAAAATTTTAGTTAATCTAAAAAATTGATAAATTATAATAAAATTTTAAATATCTAATCATCAACAATTTTTTTTATTGTTAATATTGATTTAATTTTTTGTTAATGCACACTTACAATTTATATATATATATATATATATATATATATATATAAATATGGTATATAAACTAATTTAGAAATGAAAATGTAATTATATTTAGTTTAGTTTTTATGATATGAAATTTTTATTTTTTTATTTTTTTAATAGTGATTTATGAATAGCTAGTTATTAATATATTTCAAAAATTTTGCAAAAAAAAATATATTTATAAGTAAATTTTAACTTTTAAATAATGATATATAATTAATTAGTCATTACTATGTTTAAAAATTCTTACCAAACAATTTAAATTTTTTAAAGTTATTAGTTATTACTAAGTTAAAAAAATCTTTTCAAAAAATAATTTTTTATAAAAAAGATTTACATGTTACAATTAAGTTGTTAGTAGACAGGTTCAAAATATTATTCGGACTCGGATACTCCTTAGTTATTAAATCCTCCTATATATTAAATGAGAAGTCATTTTAGTGACTAATACTAACGTGTCGTTCATAGGTAAAGTTTCAAGAAATTGTTATAATTTGATTGGTTAATGACTTTTATTAAATATTTATTTTAATCAAATCTAAAAATAAAAGGAAATTCTAGAACCAATTAATACGAGTTGCCAAAAAACATAAAGTAATATTACAAATAATAATTTATGGTAACTAATTGCTTAACTATAGAAAGAATATATAGTTTCATCAATTTTTTTATTTTTATAACTTATTTATTTATAATTATTTAAAATATTTTAAAATATTTTTATCGAAATAAATATAATGGTTGTATATTCTTAGATAAAAATTAGATTTGTATATAAGGTATTATTAGAAATTTTATGTTTTTAAAACCCACACAAGATTTATAAATTGTTTTGTAAAGATTTTGAAATTATTTTAAAACATTTTTTAATGCTGACCTACAAAATTATTTTATTAGAGTTTCTAAATAATTTATGAGATATTTATCAAATCTATTTATATAAATTTTGAGCACATCTTGTTTAGATGCAAAATGTTAAATGCTTTGAGATCTAATTATAATTGTATATTATAATGATTTATAAATTATATAGAATTATTTTACGCTTATTATCTTATCTATTAAAATAGAAGTAATTTAAACGACTTATGGTTATCATGCTTAAAAATAAGTCATTTAAATCATATAAAATTATAACACATTATTTATTTATATATTAAAATATAAATTATTTAAGTGATTTTTTGTTACATATGCGTTCATAAGTGAAATCTTACCATTTCAATAGTTGATATTTTAGATTTTTATTTATTTTCAGTGCTAATATAGAAATTAGTTTTACAATTAATTATATGCGAACTTTTGATTTACATACTGTTTAAAATATAACTCATATATATATAAATAAAATTGAATTTTTAGTCATATCTGAAACTTTTGTTTTGCCAAACATTTAAAAGAAACACACAAAAAAATTATTTTTTGTTAAATTTAAAATAAATTAAAAACAATCAAACAGATAAAAGAAACTCAAATAAAACTAATCATCAACGAAGATGTCAGAGCTACAAAAGCCTCTAATCATCTTTTTGGAACTACACAAAATACATTTTGTATGGCTAAAGTTTTTTTTATTTTTTCACATCTTAAAATAAACTAAAAAGTAATATACAACCAGTTACTTGAACAAATTGTAATAATACTTGCATTTAAAAAATGGTTTAATGAATTATATTTATTTTATCGAACTATCTCAAAATTTCACAGTTCTTCTACAAATAGATACTGAAATTTTTGATTATCAAACTATTAAATTCTAAAATTTTAATATTTTTAATTATTATTTAATATTTATAACATTATAAATATAACATATATTTTTTTTTAATATTATTATCCGCGAAATCGCGGGCAAACAGATAGTTTATTTTAAAATCTCATGACCATTTCTTTGCGTAAAACACTTAAAATAACAGTGTACTCTCACTGACCCACTTACAGTAATAACCTAATAATTAAAAACCATATATTTGGCCTGTATAGCTTGTACCCAACGGCCCATTAAGAGTCCATATCGTACCAAGTAAACACCCAAAAAAGAAGAGAAGAGTCCCCAGGGAAGAAGACAGCAACAAAACCCAGAGAGTTCGTTCATAAACCCTACTTTCTTCTTCTTCCTCCTCCTCCTCTTCAGTCGAATAGCTTAGGAATACAATGTCTCTGAGCTAAACGATGAGGTTCCTTTCCTTCGCTTTCAACTTCCTCCTCAAAATGCTCTGCTCTCTTCGCAACTTCATCCACGTTAGTCGCAGATTCCCTCGCCATGTAAGCCCTCTCTCTTCTCCCTCTCCTTTCGTCTGGTTCACTAGTTTCCTCTGCGTCATTCGCTATCCTTTCGTCACCAAAACCCATCCCCTAGATTTCGATACAGCCTGGATCCGTAACGTCGTCAAGAACGATCTGTGGGAGGATCCCCAAATCAACAACCTTTTTGACCCGATTCGTGTCCCAAAGATCCTCCTCGAACTGAGAGAAGACCCGAGATTAGCCCTCAAGTTCTTCAAATGGTCAACGAACCGTACCGGGTTTAACCACACCGTTGAATCATACTGTATAGTAGCCCACATTCTGTTTTGTTCTAGAATGTATCACGATGCTAATAGTATCCTTAGAGAGATGGTTGAGTTAAAGAACTGCGATGTTTTTGATGCGCTATGGTCTACAAGGAATGTCTGTGTTCCTGGTTTTGGAGTGTTTGATGCTCTCTTTAGTGTTTTGATTGATCTCGACATGATCGAGGAAGCTGTGTTGTGTTTCTCTAAGATGAAGAGGTTTAGGGTCTTCCCAAAGACACGTTCTTGCAACGGTTTGCTTCAGAGGTTTGCTAAGTTGGGGAAGAGAGATGGGATGAAGAGTTTTTTTAGAGATATGATTGGTGCTGGTTCGAAACCGAGTGTGTTTACTTACAATATAATGATAGATTGTTTGTTTAAAGAAGGAGATGTTGAAGCTGCGAGAAGGTTGTTTGGAGAAATGAAGTTTAGAGGTTTGGTTCCTGACACTGTTACGTATAACTCTATGATTGATGGTTATGGGAAGGTTGGTTTGTTAGATGATACGGTTTGCGCCTTTGAGGAGATGAAGAGTATGAGCTGTGAGCCTGATGTTATAACGTACAACTCGTTGATTAATTGTTTCTGTAAATCTGGGGTGTTGCCTAAGGGTCTGGTGTACTACAGGGAGATGAAGCAAAGTGGGTTGAAAGCGAACGTTGTTACTTACAGCACTTTGGTTGATGCTTTTTGCAAGGAGGATATGATGGAACAAGCCATGAAGTTTTACGTTGACATGAGAAGAGTTGGTCTTGTGCCTAATGAGTTCACTTATACGTCTCTCATTGATGCCAAGTGTAAAACTGGTAATCTCTCTGATGCTTTTAGGTTGGGTGATGAGATGCTGGAGGTGGGTGTGGAGTGGAATGTGGTCACTTACACTGCACTGATCGATGGTCTTTGTGATGCTGAGAGAATGAAAGAAGCTGAAGAACTTTTTAGCAAAATGGTTGCAGCTGGTGTGGTTCCAAATCTTGCAAGTTACAACGCTCTGATTCATGGATTTGTAAAGGCAAAAAACATGGACAGAGCGTTAGAGCTTCTAAATGAATTGAAGGGGAGAGGTATTAAACCAGATTTGCTGCTTTATGGAACTTTCATTTGGGGTTTGTGCGGTGTGGAGAAGATTGAGGCTGCTAAGGTAGTGATGAATGAAATGCAGAACAATGGAATTAAAGCAAATACGTTGATCTACACAACGTTGATGGACGCTTACTTTAAGTGTGGAAACCCCAACGAGGGATTGCATCTGCTAGAAGAGATGCTAGAACTTGATATAGAGGTCACAGTTGTTACCTTTTGCGTTTTGATTGATGGATTGTGCAAAAACAAGTTAGTTTCCAAGGCTACTGATTATTTCGGGAGGATGAATGACGAGTTTGATCTACAAGCTAACGCAGCGGTATACACAGCGATTATTGATGGTCTCTGTAAAGAGAATCAAGTTGAGGCTGCAACGAGTCTTTTTGAGAAAATGGCTCAAGAGTGTCTAGTTCCAGACAGAACAGCATACACATCGTTAATGGACGGGAACTTGAAGCAAGGGAATGTGCTAGAGGCTTTGGCTTTACGAGACAAAATGGTTGAGATTGGTATGAAGCTTGATTTGTTTGCGTACACTTCATTGGTCTGGGGGTTATCGCAGTGCAATCAGTTGCAGAAAGCGAGATCCTACCTTGAGGAAATGATCGGGGAAGGGATTCTACCTGACGAGGTTTTGTGTATTAGTGTCTTGAAGAAACACTATGAGGTTGGATGTATAGAGGAAGCTGTAGAGTTGCAGAGTTATTTGATGAAGCATCAGCTTTTGACCCGTGACAACAATAACACACTTCCAGACATGTGAAACTTGCATCTTTCTGCTCTTATCAAACCGGTTCAGGTATTGGGATCCAAGCCTTGTTTCTTGTGGAGAAAATGGGGAAACAAGAAACCAAAGTGTTGAATCTTCAGCCTGAGCTTCTCCTGAGAATCTATGAGCTAACCATCCGAGGAGAAGCTGCAAGAGCTGAGGTATGAAAACAAATCCAGTGTTGGTGTTTTGTGATATTAAACTCTTGACTTGTGCCTGGGATAAAGAAAAGCTGCTTTATTTTGTTGCAGACTTTGAGCTCTGCTTTGAAGTGTTGAGCTATGCAAAAGATGAGAGAAAAAGAGTGAATACGATTATGAAGTGATTTGCTTACAGATGGGTTAAGGCCTGTGAAGGTTCTTTATTGCTTACTGTATTTGTTGCATTGAGGAACCAATCAAAATACCTGTTTTTTTGTGTACATGTATTTTTTTTCCTTTTACCCCAAAATGTATTTTCTTTTATTAATGATTGAATAATTAGTTAAAGAAAAAAACTTTCATTCTGCAGAGAAGTTCGAAACTATTTTCATGTATGCATACAAAAACAAAAATTGAGAGCTTTTGAATTAGTATACTACTTTGTTGATATATTATATATAGTTTCATTTAGACATTAGTTTATTTGCGTCTCTTTTTTTTTTTGTCAACAGTTTATTTGCGTATCTAATATGGAGACAGTGGACCTTCAAGGATCAGCTTTACAATATGTTAAACATTGAAGATTGTCGGTGAGGGTGGCCTGAGTTTTGCGTTGCCGTTGATGTATATTGCAAATTATACGAGACTTTAGTCGGTGAAGCAAATGTGACTATGTGAGGGTTGCTTCACTGAATGGAATCAGAGAAGAGATCATCGGGCTTAGCTCTTGAAGCAGCAGGCGACCAATGTAGAGCATAATACTGCTGCTTCCTTGCTTTAACGGTAGCAGATTTTCAGGAGACACGGACAGATCTTTCCTTGAAGTTTGTACATGCTGCAGCTCGCTTTGGTCTCCTCCGAGATACATTAATTTTCTGATGTGACTTAATTTGCTGTTTGGGCGGGTTTTCTTCATTTTCTTCACAGTATAAAAACATCATTATCTTCAAAATTCCATTTGGGATTCTTAATATTATTTTTTTTGTCTGTTTTTTTTTTTTAGAAAAAACAATTGCGGACTATATAGAAAACGATTTTTATTTTAGAATTTTTGTAACCGATTCTTGTATCTGTGGACCCTATATATTTGTAAGTCCATAAACAGCGTAAAAGCCTTGGATAAAAATGATCTAAGCCTTTGTATCCCTTCTTTCATCTTTATCTGTTTCAAAAGTCTATCTTGAAACAAAACTTAAAAGAAATTATTCTCGAGTTGAAAAAACACGCCCATATAATTATTGTAAAAAGACTGAAAATGGAATTTGATATGATTGTCTATTTTTATTTGACTATTAAGGAGAATATATATATATATGTATATATTTTTGGCTAAGAATGGAGGGTATTATTTAAAAAATCGTTGACTTCCCTATAACAATGAGATATACTTTCATAATCCTTTTATCTAAAACAACATTTTTTATTTGTCAAATGGAAAATAAAATTCTTTAAAAAAAAACAATTTCTCTAAATACCACCAAATCAAAGCTATATATATCAACTTTTCGTCAAAACATGAGGTAACAATTTGAGATTAAAAAATAATACATTTTGATAAGTAACAAAGTTATATTTTACATAATATAGTAAAATCATATTTTGACTGAGAAAATAGCACAACGCGGCACAAGATGGTATATTTGATAATGTTGCTGATTAGAGCCGTTGTTCATAAATTTAGCACTAGCACTAGTAGTATATACTAGCAAGCAAGAGGAAAAAGGGAAGAAACAATATAATGGCTAAAACGCAGAGCAGTGTTGTTTTTCATACTATTTCAACATGCTGAAAAGCTTGTACCATTTAAAAGATAATTAATTAAACTTGAGTTTGATACCTACTTTTCATTCATACATATATAGCAAAAGCTTGAACTGTTTTTTTTTTTCCTCCTAAGAGTAGCAAATGTATAAAGCTTCACTTTCGGTGGACTATTTTTGCCTAATTCCACGAAATTTAGTCGTTCCTTCATCCTAATATCTACCTGTATGTAAATTTAGGGTTTCTAAGGAAAGGATATTTGTAGATTCTTCGAGAATCATATGATGTTGTTAAAATTAAATTGATGTTTTGATGATACTTGCCGCCCAAGGCTGCTCAATATTTCCTTTTTTATGCAAGCGAGTAGTATGCACGAAACATTTTAATTGGTGATTTGCTTTACAAGGAAAAAAAAAGAAAAACAAACATCAGCTTGAAGCGAGTTTATTAAAGCAAACCATATATATATAGACGCGTAGAGAGTGTGGCTTCTCCACAACGCAAACCTCTCTCGACTTGTCTAATATCACAAATCAGTTTTGATAATTTAGGTTAAATCAGAATGGTGAAAAGAGGAGGCACAAAGCGAAAGATTACGATGGAAAAGATCACTAAGAGAGAGTATCTCTCGACTACTTTCACCAAACGTTGTTTCGGACTTCACAGCAAAGCCGCTCAGCTTTGTCTACTCTCCGACGCACAAATAGCCATCTTAGCCACTCCTCCTTCTTCGCAGTCTAACGTCTCTTTCTTCTACTTCGGTCACTCTTCCGTGGATGCTGTCGTGTCTGCTTATCTCACGGGACAGCGTCTCGCTCCTGTTCGGGAAGAGCCGAGGGAAGAGGATATTGGTGTATGTATGGCTCGTAAGGAACTAGGGTTAGAGTTGTGGTGGGAGAAGGAGAGTCTTTTCAAATCTAAGGATCCTCAAGAATTGATGGACGCTATCAACTCCATGGAGAGAATGTTGAGTAAACTGCGTTCTGGAGAGTTCGTTAACAATACTGATGAAGACCTGAAGAACGATGTCGTTTTAGACCAGGGAACACAAGATCCGGATGAAACCCTAAATCTCCAATCAGATTCTGCAGTTTGTTGCACTAATGATATGGTTGTATCTGATGAGGACAAGAACACTGAAGAACAAGATCAGGTCCTGGCCATATGTGCTAGTTTTTGTGACACGGACAACATAAATACTTTAAGTGGAAGCTTGGATGTGCTGCACAATGAAGGAAGAAGTCTTTTGATGAACTTTGAAGCTTCTCATGATGTCTCCACGAATCCAAATCCTCCCATCTCTGTCTTTGAAGACGAAGCTTTTGTGTTGTAGAAGAGAGCTAGCTTTGGTTGAAGACAATCTCCAGTTCACTGATTATTTCAACTAGTTGCTGCTGTCTGAAGATAACAAGAGCTTTATTAATTAGTAACTTCTGATTAATTACTTTCTTTATGTAATAACACCCCTACGTTTTAGGGATTGGTTCGGTTCAACTTCCGTTTGGATTTATACTGATGATAAAGTTTTGCGTTTGGATTTATACTGATGATAAAGTTTTGAGTACAGTTTATATGTTTCGTAGTTACAGTTTCTAAGTACAAATATCGTGTCTTTTTGTGAATCTACTTACGAAAAGGAAAGCAATATCTTTAATCAACTTATGGCTAGTCTTATCTTATATATTAAATTTGGTAACAAACCAAATGGTACAACTGAAGCTGCCGGTTTGCAATTTATTAAGAAAACCAACACTTGTCTTTATGATTTATTAATCTAAATGCTGTTTCTCTTCTCTGTTAAGAAGAAAGAGATCATTTGCTTTTGGAATCTCTCAGTCCTCTCTGAGAAAATGGTAGCTCCAAATTATGTCATCCGCCACGAAGATTCGAGATTTGATATTCACTACAACACATACATGGCCTTGCGGTTATTTTTCCAATATGTGAATGATTTTGTCATCTTTTATTGGAAAAAAATTCCACATTGGAAAATATGAAAGGGAATCAGTTAATATAAAAATGAACTAGGTGTTTTTCCTGCAGAGAAATAATAATTTTAAATTATATTTAAAACTAATTTTTAATAGATTTAATAATTTAAAATTTTGATTAAACTTATTTTTACATTGAGTAATATATTTAACTATAATTTTAAATATATAAAAAAATATTATTATTACTATCGTTTAAAATTAATTAAAATAAATATAAACATTTATACAATGTTATTTTAATATAATGATTTAGATTATTACAATATTTAAAAAACTTGTCAAACTATCTAAAATGAACTATCCATATTACTATAATCTTAATATCATTTAATAATTTTTAACTGCAATATTTTTTTTTCTTAAGAATATGGTAATGAACCTTTTAAAAAGTAATATACTTCTTAAAATATTTTTTTCAAGATAGATTAACTTTTGAAAATGTAAATCACATATAATTTTACAGAAAAAATTATTTACAAAATTTAAAATATTATAAATACTAAAATATAAAGTAATTGTTTTATTAAAAATATATAAAATAATTTAACTATGAGATATAAATTTAAGTATGAAACTTTTTCTTATAATTATTACCATATTTGGATAAGTTTTCATTATAAAAAATTAAAATATATATAATATTAAAAATAATAAATAAATAATTGTTTTTTATTAATTTGTTCAAAGTGTAAAGTTTAATATTAATTTCTTCTCATATTTAAAATATTTTATTTATATTTTTAATTATGATAATAATTATATATTCATTCTTTTAACTATGGTAATAGTTATATATTTAATATTTTATTTTTTTAATTTTAATTAAGTTTTATGTAATAAATATGTTAAATCATGTCATAATTAGGTAGTGTTCATGTCATTATTTAAGTGAGTGATGACATATAAATAAATCAATTGGTAAATAATGTTTAAAAGATTAAACTAATCTACTTATCGTTAACCTTGTGTTTTGCAAGTATTTACAATTATTGCACTGTCTTTAAATTAAAATACATTAATGTACTTTATTATACTGAAAATTGGCAATGGAAATATTTAGTTACAAACACGATTTTCTTTATATAAATTTATCTATATACATTTATTTTATTACGATAGATAACAGTATATAACAAACACGATTTTCCTTATATAATTATTTTCAAAAAAGTTATAGATTATTCATAACATGATTATGATTTACTTCTCTTTTATAAATTTCGACAATAACTGTTTGTAACTTTGTATACATTATCTATTTATAATATTATTTGCGAAATAATTTTTCGCAACGGAGCTCTCACATTAAAAGTTATAGCAATTAATATTGTTTATACCCTTAATGAATAATATATATATATATATATATATGTATATTAGTCAAAAAATCAAAAACAAAATTAATGTTTTATTATATAATTGATTAAAATTAATAGTAGTAAAATTTATCCAAAATTTAAAAATATATTTTCAAATAAAAAAATAATTCCTATAGATATTGTGTTGTTATCCGAAAAAATATTGCCGAAAAATTATCGTAATTATTATTATAAGATTAGAAACACGTAACTAAATATTAATTAAAAAATTAATTTTATATAATCAAAAAAGAATATTGCGTGATTTCTAAGATTTATTTATTAATAATGAATATAATGTCTAAAGAAATTTTCAAGAAGTATAATACATAAGAATTTTTAAATGAAAAATAAATCATAAATTATTATTATAATATTTTACTTAATAATACATGTATTAGTAAATAATTATAAAATGTTTATGCCCACATGCGCGGACGAAACACCTAGTGTACACGTATTTAGTTATTGCCAAACTTAGAACAATAAGTTTGTATTTTATACTTTTAGACTATTCATATTATTTATACTATTAAAGATAATGAAATAAACCTCGCCCATATTTATACTATTAATTATTCGGTTAAAAAGTTTAATATATTTGACATGATTTAAGATTCTAAAACTTTAATTTATACATACATAATAGTATAATATCTGGAACTTTACATCTAAACATGTATATCTTCAATTATAAATACATCATAGTCGGATATGCAACATGACACAAAAGCATACCGGTAATTACGAATCCCTTAACCCATTAACAATTGGACAATTTTCTCAAATAGTTTTTTTTTTTAAGTTTTTATCACCAAATAATCAAAATAGCTCTTTTTATTTGAATCTTTTAATATATTTTTTATTTTAAAAAAATTGAAACCTCGTCCCCAAAATTGCACCCTTTAACTCTAAACTTTAAGTTTAAATTAGTTAATTCTATAAGTACAAGTGCTTATTTACATTTTTAATAAAATATTTTGATCATTTTCTTCTTTGTGTTATTTTGTGAAAATAAACTAAAATAGACTATCGTAGAAGATTTCTTTTAACAATTTATAGTAAAGCGATTATTTAATCTCTCTCATATATATATATATATATTTAAATAATCAATCAACAACCTAAATATATGGAATAATATATATATTGCAAGATTTTGAAAAATCTTATACCTAAACATTTATATATAGAAACTTTTGTAACTACTAAATCTTGCAAATATTAAGATCCCTTACGAATATATAGAAACTGTTAACTAATAACATTATACTAGTTGTTTGTCCGCGAATTCACGGATACAAATTTAAGTTACTCAAGTGTACATTAACAAAAATATATATTCAAGCATATTATATCTAATTTTGTATCAATAGTATGATTAAAGATCAACAGATGAACTTTACATTTTTGTTAACATTTTATAAATTTAGCAGGTTTTGGTGCAGTAGCACTTGAGACTACTGCATTGACCTCCTGTGAAACCTTCGCCAGTGCAAACACCGGCACAGTTCTTTGCATTGAGACACACTCCTTTGAACTTGGTACTTGGTGACTCACACGTTCTGGCTTCCACTGGAATCATTCCTAGATCACAAAATTAACCCACCCAACTATTTAAAACATTTTCATTTTGAAGCATAACCATAATTAACTAAAGACCATACATAGATGTTATATATAACCATAATGTAGAATAACATGACATACAACATGCATAGGCTTGTATGTAGATTATTTTCACACTCACATTTATCTTACATGCTTATTATTAGATCCAGGGCCAGTCGAACGAATAAGATACCGAAGCCTTATATATTGGAAAACTACTGTATAATAAGTTTTGAGGATTTTTATAATATATAGGATATAAATAAGTTTTCTTTCTTTCCCATAAAATCATTTATTTATTTTTGAACTGGCTTTCCCATAAAATCATTTAACAATATAGTTTAGCGTGTTTTAAAGAATTTGATAATGTTTATAGTAGGAGTAGTTTTTCTTTTTGGAAACTGTTTTGAGACAACTAAAAGAAACATATTTTAAGTACATTTTTCCCCACGACGGTATTTAAATTCTTGACGTTGAATTCTTTTTATTACTCCTTCTGTATCACTTTAAGTGTTATTTAAGGTTTTTACACAAAAATTAAGAAAACACAATTTGTAATGCAATTTATCTTGGTAACATAAATTAACATTAATTCAACCAATAAGAAAAAGTTATAGTATTTTTTGATTGGTCACAAATTTCAAATGACATTAAATTTTATATAGAATTGTGAGAACATCACTTATTATAAAACAAAATAAAAATGTTTAAAAACCACTTAAAGTGATACAGAGGGAGTATTAGTTTTGTAAACTAACTTTTTATTACTAGTTGAATTTGGAAGTTTAATATGTTATCAACCAAACTAAATGACGAATATCAAGATATGGAGTTCGTTACTATTTATACATTTTGGAGAAGATTATATATGTTCACATCTGTGTATATATTATATAAATTTAATTATTATGAATTAAGTTATGAACCTGCGGCAAGGAGTAGCATGAACGAGAGGAGAATGGTTGAGACCAAACGCAGAGAGAGTTTCATTTTAGAGAGACAAAGATACAAATGTTTCAATGGGAATCAAGAAAATGAATAAAAAGTTGTCACTAATATAAGGGGGATGAATCTTTTTGTTGGTAAACGATTTTTTTCTGACTAATGAAAATAAATAGTTTAAGGCCTCAGAAAAAATAGAAACAAAACGTGAACCAACTAAACATTTCCCCAAAGGAGCAGTCGTGATTAAAGGCTCACCAATCAACTATACAATCAAATTAATAAAACCTTACAGTTACATTAGTTTTAATTTTAATTTTGAGAAACAAAAGTTTACGTTATTTTGAGAAACATCACTACAATTTATCTTCCAATTTCAAAAAAAATTTTTGTTGAAGTCCGGTTTCATCCAATTCCAAATCCGGTTCGAGATCTTGACTTGAAAGTGATAAAGTCCAAATTTGATCGTCGCTGAAGCTCAAATAAAAAACACATGCCAAATAGTATTAATTAAAGTCTATTCTGAACTCAAAAAATCAAACACACCGATCTCAAAAGAGTCAACTGAAAACGTAGAAAAATCAAAAACATTAAAAACCATTATTAAAACGTCTAATCCACGTCAGAGATCACGTATATGTTACGATCCGCTAAAAAGACCTATAAAAGAAGGAGGAGCTAAAGACAAAGAAGATTTTTGAATAGCAAAATGGTATTCTCATTATATACAATATCTATTTTTATCAAGCACACATTGTATCATCTTTAATATCATCAATAAAACACATATTTTCCATAGTTGAAGCTTAATCTTTACAATCCAAGTTTGTTTGTTAGTCAAGTTTCTATTTCTGTAAACTGTATTTATGAGTAAATTTTAGTTTTCATCATTTGGCGCTAAAAAAAAGAGAGAGATTCATTAAAAAAATCTTTCTAAGAAAAAACGACGTGAAATACATATCATTATATCTGCCACTGATGTAAACAACAACAACATATTTTTCACTTATGGTTCAGCTTCGGTTAAACTCTTCCATGTCAGTTTAGTAAATTGTTGGGTTAGGACTGGTCTTAGACCAATTATTTTTCTATGCTTTGTAATCTTGTTTATAAAAAAAAAGAAAAAATGTTTTTCACTTAATTTATGTATTTCCTTTTATTATATATAATAGAAAACTTTTTTTAATAAATATTAAATGTATTCAAAGAAAAAAATGCTTTTGTACATTGATTGTAACTGTATCTCACAAGGGAAAATAGTGACAATAAATAATAATACCATGTTTATTTAGTTTGGTAATTAGAATGAATACAATATAAATTTCTTAATGAGGATCTATTGAAAGGCAAGTCTGATGCTAACAGCCGCGGTAATTCCAATTCTAATAGCGTATATTTAAGTTGTTGCGGTTAAAAACTCATAGTTGAACTTTGGAATAGGTTGTTCGGTCTGTTTTTGGTGGATATTGGTTGACTTATCTCTTTTGTCAGTGATACGTTCATGACCTTAAGTGGCTGGATCGTGCTTCCGGTGCTGTTACTTTGAAGAAATTAGAATACTCAAAACAACAAGCATATGTTCTGTATACAACATGTGATAACATCATAGAATTTTGATCTTACTGTATTAACCTTCATGAGCGAAGTAATGATTAACAGGGATAGTCGGAACCATTAGTATTTCATAGTCAAATATGAAATTCTTAGATTTATGAAAGCCGAATAACTCTGAAAATATTTGCCAACACAAACATATAGTTTAAATATATATATATATATATATCTGTATCATCATTTCGTCGGCATATATAGGTTAGAGATGCGTGTTAAAGACTGGTGTCAAGCTGGCTAGCTAGAAGTGTTTTAGTGTCAAATAATGCAAAAGTAAATATATAGTAAAACAGTTTGAATGACTTTGAAAAAAAGCAGTAGTATCTTTACATGTGTACAGCTCTTGTATAACACAAAGGACACGCGATATCATATAGCTAACGCTACATGTCTTGCTGCTACAGTGCGAAACAATCAGTAAATATATTTTATCAGTTACTTTGTGATTATTTACATAAATTGATAGTACCAAGACCTATCAACATAAACGTTTTTATAGTAACTGTATGTAAGGCTTGGCAAAATATATGTAAATTAACTTTTGTTTCTTACATGTAAATTAAAAATTACCAAATCAATAAATCAAAAATTATATTTGATTTATTCTGCAATTAAAAACTATGTTAATTTTATTACTTAATATAAGAATTTTTATTATGCAATTAAAAACTATATTAATTTTATTACTTAGTATAAGAATTTTTATATTTTTCATATTATATTTTACATGTAAAATATTTTAGTTAACTTTAGTTATTTGGAATACTTACTATTTTATCATTTAGTATTTTTTGTTTAATTTGTTATTATATTAATAGATAATAAATTATAAATATTTTATTTAAAAAAATCAAAACCTAACATGCATTGCTGAGAAAATCAAAAAAAATGTGGCTGTTGCCTTTTGTTTGAAAATAGATAGTTAATTATAAAAATTAGTTGTCTTATATTTTAGGAAATCCATTTTACCAAAATTTTGATTAGTAAAAAATTGGATTTAAAAAAAAAATAAAAAACAAAAAACTGTTTGAAAAACTATAAACAGTAACCTCTGATTATTCTAATCAAACGGATAGAATGGCCACGTTAAATCTGAAATAGTTGATGGAAAGAGCATTTTTGTGTTAATATATTGGTAAACAAATTAAAAGTAAGATAGAAGAAACTAAAGTTTCTCTCCACACAACAATTTAGAAACTGTATACAATTTTAATATTTACTAGGCCTGAAGTTTTTATCCGAGATCCAGATTCTTTTCGAGATCCGATTTAGATCTGTTCTAAAAATTTAAATATCCAAAAGGGCTAAATCCAGATCCGGATAATAAAATATTAAATCTATCAAAACTGAATTCGGATCCGAATATCTTAATTTTTTTAATCTAAATATTCGGACTTGTAATTTTTATTGATAATTCTTTCAACAGTAGTAATATATATATATATATATATATATAAACTAATTTTATTTATTATATTTTTATTTTTATAATATTATATAAATATAAATTTTATAATAATGTATTTAGAAATTATTAAAAATACTATATTGTTTTTATTTTAAAATTACTATTTATTTATATATATATATTTTAATATTAATTTTTTTTTATTTTAAGGATTCTAATCCGGATCCGGATATCTATCGGATATTATAATTTTTAGGAGGATACCCCATACTCGGATATCCGAAAACCCCGAATTCAAATAAAAATAATAAAATCATAGATCCGCCGTATAAGGAACCGAATCTGAATACTTTAAAATATCCTGAATACCCGATCCGTTCCATACCTAATGCTTACTTGTCTATTGTCACTGTTTTTGTTTTTTATTTTTAATTAAAATTTAATTACTTAAGAAAATTACAATAAAATAGTAATACTTTATCAATCTAATACTCAAATTTAAATACTAACATGTACGCAATTAAATACCTCTGTAGAGGCTTCTTGATAAAGAAAACCATAAGTTGATATAACATTACATGAAAAAGAAAAAAAACATTACATGAAAATCGAAAACACACTTACGTTACAGAAAAAAACTAACACAGACAACCAGATACTTATTTGAAAACACATTACACACACATGTTCGGTACGACATGGTGCTATACGGAAAGATTAGATAGAAAGAAAACAAACGAGGTGATGGATGGTAGATTTTGAGTTATGAGAATCGATCGTACAGATCAGCAATGTCTGGTACAATAGCAACGACGACGGAAGCCACGGCATTTACCTCCGCCAAAACCTTCGTTGTGGCACACGTTTCCGCAGTTTGTTGAGCTCACACATGTACCCTTGAACCTATGGCTCTTCGACTCACACGTGCGTGCCTCCACTGGGACTGGACCCATCCCTACACACAGTTTTGACCTTAGCTTAGTCTCATCTTCTCATGCATGGAGCGTTATTCATCTTAAGAGTTAATGGAAACAAATATTTTTTCTTAAACATATACAACTAAAGCCCACAGCCAACCAGAACCATCTGAACCGTCTAACAACACGTGCAAGTGGAGCAGTCAAATAAGACTCGAGTCAAAATATATAAAAAATTACAAAATTTTAAACATAGATATATAAGTTATGATATAAAATTTTAATTTTTTAGAAATACTATTATACTATTAAGTTAAAAGTTTATATTTTTTAAAAATATCAAATATATATAAATAATATATGAATAATTAAAAATACTTTATTATATTATTAAATATATCATTAATGTTTTTTGAACAGGGTCCAAATTAATATGCAGCCAACTATAGTAGTTAAAACTGAAGGAGAGAATGAGAAACCATGAAAAACCAAATTTTTCTATGAACATTCACAAGAGCAGTCGCTAGAAACATATAGATCCATAAATATGACAATGATTATATGTAAATGATTAATATATTTGCATGCATATAGTTTGATATAAAGTTAGGAGAGTAATGAACCTGTGGCAACGAATATCATGAACAAGAGGAGAACAGCTGAGATCAAACGCATAGAAAGCTTCATTTTCGAGAGAGAGAAAGAAACTTTCAAGGAGAGAGAGTTTGAAGCAAACAAGTGTTAAGTGGGTAGGGAGCTAATGAGGAAGATGGCACTATATAAAGAGACTAAACCGGTATGAGAAGTATCGAGATTATTGATTATTTTTATTACATAATTGAGTATTTTAGTATTTAGTAGATTTTTTTGAAATTTATATCTTTTTGAATCATAATGAAAAGTTTTGATATTCGCTATCGATTATTGCCAGTGTGGTGTGACGACGATTTGTCGTTTTTCTCCTTTTATTTTCCTTCATTTCTTTGTTTTGTAATTTGTCGATTTATTTGCTTACCGACACTGTAAATTTGATCCTACCACCTACTTATTGGAAGTGACACGACAAGCAGAGAGATCGTATGGTTTCGACAAGTCATTCTCGAAATCAATAAAACAAAATTTTCAGAATTTTAGAAACGTTAAAGCTTAAAACAAGTAAAATAGTAATTGATTCAGAAATGTGGAGACCACACAATATGATAGTGGCCACGTGAAAATGTAAGTAAACCAAGTGACGTTGTAAAATGATGGATCTATTATCGTATTTATGGTACAAAAAAAATAGTTGGTATAAAACGTGAAATTTGATATTTTGCGTACTCTGTTTAGCAAAAACCCATTTACATGATTTGAGCAAAATAGTTTATTCATGTTAATTTGATCTGAATATTTGTAATTCTATAAAATAAAATACAGTATGTAATATTAATAAAAATAAAACAAATTATAAATATTCATCTTTTAAAAATAAATATTCACTCTAATCTATTATATACATATAATATATTTAAAGAATTTTAAATATTAGTCATAAATTTTATATTTATATAAATTTTATTTTATAAATTGATTATTTAGTCATGAAAATTTTTAAAAATATTTTTACTTTAAAATGGATATTATTATTTTCTTTTAAATGTTATAAAAACTATTTATATAAACAAATTGAATCCAATCAAAGATGTGTAAATTTATATATTTGAATATTGAATATTCAGATAGTTACTTTTTTAATGATAAAATAAAATAGATTAAATCACAAATATCTCAAAAATCAAGATATTTGGTATGTGTTCTCCCTATGTTAAATATTGAATAGTTATATAAACGCTAATTTGGAATTAATACACAATATAAATAAATATTATATATATATATATGTGTGTGGAAATAAGAGAAATGCATTTTGCTAAATTAAAATATGGTAATGTATTCTTTTTTTTCATATGGGAAGTGGCAGACAAAAAGCTGGTTGATTGCCTTCCTTATCCGTGCGACTTTATAATTGTATACGAATTCCATTACTCATTTGATTTCACATATTTCAACCAAGTTTAAATGTAGCGTAAAAGAATTTTAATTATGGATATATATACCTATTAAACGAGGACTAAACACTACTCCTTCCCTTTCAAGTTATATGATGGTTTAGAAGGTTAATGTTGTTTGAAAATATAAGATGTTTTGAGATTTTAAGATTAATTAGGTGTTTGCCCACAATTTCACGGATGTAAATATTTTTGAATATTGTATATAATATATTCTTATTAAAGTAAAATAAATTATTTAATTTTAAAATTTATGTATAATTTTTATTTTTATGTATTGTAGAAAATCAGATTACATATATAACCATTTTATTATTTTGAAAAAAATCCATACAATAAACTAAAATATATTTTTAAGATAACTATAGTAAAATTAGACATATGTTTTGTTATTATTAAAATAAAATTAAGTTTATGTTATATATTATATAAAACATGATTTTAAAATTAACTGGAGCTACTCTTTTAATACTTTTAATGATGTTAAAAATTACAACAAATAAATACAATTCAAAGTTTATTTATAATATGTTGTTTCTGCATAATCATACTAAAAAGATATGAAAATATAAATATAAATTAAATTTCATATGGGAATGAGTTAACTGTTGTAAGCTCACGAACATCCATTATTTGACCAATTAGATATAAAAACAATAGAAAAAATAAATGTCAGATGTTTGAACATTAATATACAAATATATAAAGTTGAACTTTGAATAGATATTAGCTATTACAAGTAAAGTAATTGATATTTATTAAATCATAGTATTTCATCAAAAAATTAATAAAATAAAAACAATGACTATCATATAAGAGAAAAATTCTTTAACATTATAGTATCTAGATAAATATGTGATGACAAAAAAAGAAGATATATATGTAATTATAATTAAGTGCTAATTTAGTTTTTATATAATAATTGGTAAATTATGAAGAAAATAATGAGATATTTAGGAGGAAGTAGATTTGGTTTTTCATTTTAAAATTTATGAAAGAAAAAATAGATAGATTTCAATTTAGTTTATGGTTTTTTTTATTGTAAGATATGTTAGTCTCAATATAAAAGTAGAAATTTTTTATTATTTTTGATTTGGTAATTTTTACATTCTTTTACATGTATGATGTTAACTTTGTTCTATTTTATAAGCTTAAGTGTTTATAAAGCCAAAATTAGTTTATTTTCAGTTATAAATAATCTATATACTCCTATAAATTTTACATAATATATCAAGTTATTAACTTATGTTTAATACATTTTTATATTTTATATAAATTTTTTATAAATGCATATTTCTTAGATTATAAGATTATTTAAACTGTTATAAATGATTTTGAAAGCGTTGAAAATCATTTATAAATTCTTATAAATTTTTTTTTAATAAACAATTTTAGACTCTTATCATTTTTTCAAATCTTATAAAATGGTTTTACAAACCCTTATAAATAATTTTATAAATCTTTATAAATAATTATTAAAGATTAAAGTTATTTTATAAATATTTATAAGTAATTCTAGAATCTATATGAAGCGGATTTAATTTTTTTAAAAAATAATATTATAAATATTATAAATGATTTTTCTAAAAAGTTAAAAGATATTAAATTTTCTTATAAAATTGTAAAGTCATTATATTGGTTCATATAAATTATTATTTTAAAAAGTTGTATAACATTTATAAGTATTTTTATTGCTAGAAAGGAATTAATGAGAGATTATATACACTTTCCTTAATTTTATAAGTCATTTTGTATTAGATATTTGGTAAGTGTTATTTAGTATCCCTTGAATTACTTTATTTATTGATTAAAATAAATAGAAAATAAATAAATCTTCGTCCAATCAAATTAAAACAATTTTCTGAAACTTCACATATGAGTGAAACATCAACAAAAGTCACTTAAATAATTTCTCAATTAATATATAGTAATAAAAAATTTAGACTTTTATAATGTTTTCAAATATTATAAAATGGTTTTACAAACCTTTATAAATGATTTTATAAATCGTTATAAACAATTTTTAAAGATTTAAAGTTATTTTGTAAATATTTGTAAGTGATTCTAGAATCTTTATGAGGTGGATTTAGTTTTTTTTAATAATATTAATAATTTTATAAATGATTTTTAAATTATATATTATTTTCTAAAAAAAAATAAAAGATATTAATTGTTTCTATAAAATTGTTAAGTCATTATATTGTTTCCTATAAATTATTATTTTTAAAAGATGTATAACATTTATAAGTATTTTTATTGCTAGAAAGGATTTGATGAGAGATTATATACACTTTCTTAATTTTATAAGTAGTTAATATAAGTCATTTTATGTTAGATATTTTGTAAGTTCTATAAGTAGTTAATATAAGTCATTTTGTGTTAGATATTTGGTAAGTGTTATATAAGTTATTTTGTGTTAGATATTTGGTAAATAGTATATGTCATAGCATTGTATGTATCTTTTATATACACTTTCTTAATTTTATAAGTAGTTAATATAAGTCATTGCTAGAAAGGATTTGATAAGAGATTATATACATAGCATTGCATTGTATGTATCTTTTTTTTTTTTAGTTCTCATCTTCTACTCATTTAAAGGTATATATATATATATGATAGATATGTATGTTTTGTGTGTTCTATAAAGGTAAATATATCTTATATTCTATTCTTTTTCTTTGTTTTGAGGCTATTTGAATATTTTTAGATATATAGGTTTTTCAGATCTTGGTCAAACTTTAGAAGACTTTTGAGAAGACTTTGTTCTCTGTGAGAAGACTTCCAGAAAGTCTTCTCTCATGCCAAGTGAAGTCTAATCTTATCTTTGTGTATGAATGATCTATAGTTTCATGTGTAATAATTTTGTTTATAATTTATTTTGTGAATTGTATGTGTAATCTTTTATTTGTGGATTGTTTTATAAATTTAAAGAGATGTCAATGAATTTTTTTTGGTAAATATGTTCATGTCTACAACATTATCTTACCAAAAAAAGATAAATATGTTTAATGATTTTTTTTGGTAAATATGTTCATGTCTACAACATAATGTCTACAACATTATCTAACACTTATAACATAACACAACAACACAAAATTTAGTTAAATTTACTAAAATTAAAAGAAAAAGATTTTTAAGAAAACTTAATCAAATTTACAAAATATAAACTTTCACTTGAAGTTTTCTGAGAATTTTCGGATTTTTTTTTTTTTTATAATGAAAATCTTTTATAAGTTTTTGGAAAGTCTTATAAATATAATGTAATAGAAGACTTTCTGGAAGTTTTTTTAGCATATAATGTACTAGAAAACTTTCATGTAAATCTTCCACGAAATTCTTCTGGTAGAAGACTTCTAGGAAGTCTTCCGGAAAAGTCATTTTTGCAATTATAAATTTAGAGAGGAAGACTTCCAGAGAAGACTTCTATGTAAGTCTTCTCGAAAATAGGTTAGTTTTGCAATTGACCAAATTGTGTCAGAAATTTGACTTTCTGTGGAAGACTTCCAGGAAGTCTTCCGACAGAGGACTTCCAAAAAAGTTTTCTAAAGTATTGATGGAAGTCTTCTCACTGTTGGTGAAAGACTACTTAGGTTACTTTTGCAATTAAAAACTAAAACTTAAATATCTAATTTTAATTAGAAGACTTTCATGTAAGTCTTCTGCTAGAAGACTTCCCTATAAGTCTTTTGTCATAACAAAAAATTTGACCACAATCACAAAAAAAATAAAGCTAGAAGACTTACAGGAAGTCTTCTACTTAAAAGTTAAATATTTAAGTTTTAATTCTCAATTGCAAAAGTAACCCAAAAAGACTTTCACCGACAGTGAGAAGACTTTAACAAACAATTGAGAAGACTTAAATGAAGTCTTCCGACAGAAGACTTCCTGGAAGTCTTCTATAGAAAGTCAAATTTCTAACACAATTTGGTCAATTGCAAAACTAACCTATTTTCGAGAAGATTTACATGGAAGTCTTCTCACCTTTTTTTTGTTAACAAAGAAAAGTTGGAAGACTTCTAGAAAGTCTTCCTTAGAAAAACAGACATAAAGTCAATTGCAAAACTAACCTATGCATTGACCAAAAGACTTTCTCGGTGGAGAAGACTTTCAGTTTAGTCTTCTCCACGAACTAGATCTGAAAAAATTAAAAATTATTCTTAAATTTGGTGAGATTCATGTTTAACTTCTCCAAGTACATATCATTTCTAAGTGAAAGTTACATACTTGTTCTTGACCAAGAATCATGAACTTTAGTAACATTAATAAGTTTATAAATTTTAAAATCAAAAAGTTAGGATCTTGGGAAGGAATAAGAGAGAAAGTGAAAGGAAAATAGTTTGTGTGTGTAAGAAATAAGAATATCAATATGTAGATGTTGATTTTCAAAACATTAAAAGTTTCAAATTGGTTGTTCATGGTGGTTAGTGTATTGAAGCCAGTGGCGATATTGTAAATACTTGATGAAGATGAAGATGATATGGTAATACAATCATTTTCAAAAAAAAAAAGGCATTTTCGTGAATTATCCGAACTTCTATGGTGAAAAGAGAAAGTGAAAGTTTCAAAAAAATCATGGGTTAGTTTTGCAATTGACTTCAAGTTCTGAGTCACTTTTGCAAAAAGCCTTATTTATTATCTCTTGAATTACTTTATCTATTAATTAAAATAAATAGAAAATGAATAAATCTTCGTCCAATCAAATTAAAACAATTTTCTGAAACTTCATATATGAGCGACACATCGGTAAAAGTCACTTGAGTGATTTCTTAATTAATATATAGTAGGATTTTAACTTTCTTAAAAAAACTGTTTAACCAATTAAATTACAAAATTTTTAATTTAATAATTGATTAAATAGTTTTAAAATTATATTTTTTAAAATACATTTTAGAAATGGTTTTTAATCTTTATGCACTAAGTCAAAATATTGTATATTATAAAACGGATAAAATATTAATATTATACATGTTTCCTTTGATGAAGCTAAACTCATCTAAAAAAAAAAAGTAAATGGGAAAAACGGGGTGTTAAGTGAAGCAAAAATTTCTCCAATAATTTTCTAAGGTGTGTCTTCGTCATCATCTACATGAACTCCCAACTCTAGAACTATCGCGTCAAGGACAAGTTACTGCTTCACAATCTTGTAGATGTTTTCATCAAATATGATTTCATCAGTAGTGTGTACCACCAACACTGCCAAACTTAGTATTACTCGAGAGATGAAATAGACATTGTATAAAAGAGATGAAATAGACATTGTTATAAAAGAATATCTACATCAAAAAGTTTTTAATTTTTGTTTTTTGTTATCTGGTATTTTATTCAAACAAGTCCATATAATACAAAAAAAACTCCAAAAAAACAAAGAAAACATAAAACATAAAACGAAAAACACAACACAGAAGCTCAATATACAAAGCATCTGGAGACCTTAAACCCACAAGAGAAAGATTCATTTGGAAAGCGAGTGACAGGACACTAACGCGTGTATGACTGTCATGCGATCAATGTACACACATTAAGACATGGAACCACCTTTTTCCCTCTGGTGTCAGCAAAGAGGCGTGACAGATTCTATCAACGACAAAGCAGAAATAAGTGAAAAGTTGATTAACTAAGCGGTCCTCACAAAAATTTCGAGTCGAGAAGACTTAACTAATGGATCTACACTTTGGGGGAATTATCAGTCATCTGCAATCAATCTGAAATATAATTTTCATGGATGTGCGAACTCCATCTTTGAAGATTCAGGTAAGTATGAAGATGGTGATTACCTTAACCAAGGGGAGGAAAGAGACATTAGAGCTTCGGACTAAGAGTTGATTAGAAAAACAAAGATTAGAAACGTAGATCAAAACCAGCAAGATTACCCCGGTGTGAAGACACCGAAGAACAGTGCTATAGAAGCCACCACTTCATGGAGACCCAATGTCGGGGAAGTCGGTGATAAGGAATCCACCGCTTCCCAGAGGCATAAGCCCGACCATTGGGAAATTGAGTCGGAAAAGATCCAACAAATAAAACGTCGATGCTCTCGCTCTGAAAGATAGGAGAGAGATAAAAGAGAGAGAGAGCGGATTCATAATTATAATTATTTAGCTAGTTTGTAGAGATTTTTCAACATAATATAAGAAAGAGAGGAAAACTAATGTTCAAAAAAATAGATGAGGAAGTACTCCATATATACATTATACATGACACTGACAGTACTATATAATATAATATTTTTTATTAAAAATATTAATATTTTAGTTTTTTTTTTGTCATCATTAATATTTTATTTTGTTTGAGAAACCTATCATATTTCTATTGATGCTAATGGTCTAAACCAAAATATATCAAGATTCCTAATTCAAAACAAACCAAATTTTTATTGAAATCCAATCAGTTTTCATTTTTTTCTACAGCAAATAAATCTATCGAAACTGAAATTTACTGTAATCAAACTAATAAACTAGAATACAAAGAATCCATAAAATATCCTGCTATCAAGTTTTCAGTATGTAACACCTATTACATCCATTCTAAGATATCAAGCATAGATGTCTATTGCTGAGAGCATAACATGCTTGTTTGAGAGAGTTCTTTTGGTATTGTTAACACCATATTAGCACAAAAGCTAAGCTATAGTGGATACAGAAATCATTGTTATAACTTTTTGTTTAGTTTAGTGCATCGCACGGTTCCGCCTAGTGGATACAGAAATCATTGTTATAACTTTTTGATTTCTTTTTTTTAGTACTCGAATCCAAATGCACCGAGTGTGTGTAACTTTTTGGCAATGTGAATGATATTTTCCTCGTTGTATATTCACCTAATGGCTGTATATAGAAAGATCACAGCTTCAAATTTAATGATATCCTCGTTATCTTTGGAAAATCATATTTTAAACGCCTTCAAGACGAAAGGACCAAGATATTATTTAAGTAAAAAATAAAAACAGTAAAGATTTAAAAGACCATTTCACAAACAAAAAAATTAACAAAATTAAAATAGAGTAATAGGTAAAATTACTCTATAAATGGAATAATTATAGTCATTATTCTATTTTGGGGTTGAAAATGGAGTGGAGTTAAAGAAAATTTTACTCTAAAATAATGTTTGGAGTAGAAAATAAAATATAATTGGAGATGTCCTAAGCAAAGATTTATTTTAATTTCTTTGATTTTTCTTGCATTTAAACTTGAAATCTTGTGAAGATTTCTTGTCTTTAAGGATTACTTTGTTAATTTTGTTAATCTCTTTCTAATCTCTTGATTATCCATCAATCTATCATGAGTTTGTGTTGTCTTATGGATATTAGTGAGTATAACTTTTAAGAGCTTTTGGGTTTTGTAGATTAAGATGATTTATTCTTAATCTATGATGTTATGTGCTTAATATATATATGATATTTACTTGAATGGTATGTGTAATGCTGATTAAAGTTGAAAAACCATAATCTAGATCATGTTATTTTATGCTCGGAAGGTATTTGATGAAATGCTTGAATAAAACAATTTATGTGTGTTTACTTGCTTAGCCAACTAGAGTTGATGGTAGGGATATTTAGTGGCTATTAGGACTTGAAATTCAAGCATGATTGATGGTAATTAATCAATAAGAATTAATTTTAAGAGATTGATTACCATAAGAGTTATTGCCAGAAGAATGAATTAGCTTAAATTAGTGTTCTTAGGCTTAAAATTAGTAATTGTTAATTGTTTAAGCATCATAGGTTAATATTTGACCATTGTAATCAATAATATTGATCCAAAACTTGTCTTTCTTTGATTTTCGTCCATTTAAATTTGAGTTAATTTTTGTTGATTTTCCTATTTTTGTAGTTTAGATCAAAAGCCTTCTTCTATTTGCTTAGATTATAAAAGTTTGTGTATTTCTAATGTTATAAATCTCTAATTCTATGTGAATTCGATCATAAAGTGTTACAATGACATATCATTAGATTGTATTGTTTTTTACACATTAAATTAATTGGTGTATGTGTAAACACTTAATCAAACTCCATTTTTCCGAATCATGCAGAAAAATTGTATGCATTACGTACATTAGAAAAAAAGAAGAAGAAGAAGTTTCATTTCATCAAATTCGAGCAACCCCTTTTAGAATATAGAAGATTAAGAAGATTAGTGATACTTGTGTCACAATTCTCACAATAGAAGTTTCCACTTCATAATACATATCACAAGTAGTAACCTTAGAAGAGCTACCATAAAGATGTTCACAATTCTCACAATACCTTCTTAACCACATCTTCATCTTCACTTGCTTCCTCGTTTTGAACCACAAATCTTCAACCAACTTGTACAGTTCTTATCACAATTTTTGCATTTTTTATCACATATATTTTGATTTTTGGTTAAATATATAACTTTTTGGTTATTTATAAAATTTAATATAATTTTAATTTAGTTACTTTGATTTTTGGTTTGAATAGTAAAATTAGAAACCAATTAATATTCAATAAAAAAAGTGTTGGGAGAGGATTCAACTAAAGAAATGATGCCACCACTTCTTGGAGATTTCCTAGAAATCACATTTCTTTCCGAATCTAGTATGGCAAACTCAGGAAAATTACTAGATCAAATTTTTTTTTTTAAAAAAAAGGAAAATTGTATGAAATTGGAAACCCTAGAAAATTATAATACTCTCTCTGTTTATAATAATTGTCAATCTAACATTTTTACTTGTTACATAAAAAATCACTTTAGAATTACAATGTAAATTATATTTACTTTCAGTTTAAAATTAATTATAAATTACATTGATTTTATAAATAATTTTATTTATCTCAAATACTATTGATTAAATAGATATAACTAATAATAATTTAAATATATATTAATGATTTTTTTAATTTTTATGAAAAATGTTAAAGTGATACTTATATTGAAACACGACTATTAATCAGTAGTTATTTCGTTCAATGAAAAATGTTTGTTCGAATCATGTTTCTATTTACGAGACTTTAAAATGGACCGTAATGATTGTTTATTTGGCCCAATATTATATAAGAGCCCAACTTAACTTATATAAAGGGTCCAATAGCCCAGTCTAGGATACGAAAAAGAATAGTCGATGGTGGGAAAGCTTTCTTCATTTTCATACAAGTTTTGTTTCAAACATATCAGTTTCTAAAAAATAAAACGAAGATTTAAACAGTTGGGGTAGTCCTTAATAATTGGGCCTTGGATGTAGGCTGTATCTTTTTCTTCCTTGGCAACCAGCCCACAAAAAGAAACTGAAAGGTATTCATCATAGAGCCTTATTGTGTGTTTGTATTTTCTGCAAGAATCTCTGTAGAAAGGCTAAAATAATCTTAATATTGGCTGGATATAATATGCAAGCTACCTTTCTATACAAAACCCTTGTTTTGTAAAAGTAAGGTGGTTTCACTTTTTTACAGAATCCAAACATTGTAAATAATTCATTCCAGCATAAATCGAACCTATGTGGTAGTAATTACGGCCACAACCCTTCTACCAGCCTACTCAACGTTGATAAAATCATGTTTAAAAAAAAAAAATTAAGCCACTGGATTAATAGAATTACCTAAATATTTATTGGAGATGCGGGGGACACCTAACAGAGTTTCGACACAAAACTTTCGTATATAACTCTACTAAAAACATAAGTTTACATCAAAGGAATAAACAAAAAAGTTTATACATAATATGTAAATGAGCATTCAATAATATCATAAAACGGTAGTTATAAAGTGAACTAGAAATATATTCAAATATTTGAGCCGTAGATGAAAGAATCCAAAACCACCAAGTTATCAAGGGATATGAAATACATTTGAAGCAACACTTAGGGCCATTCCATGATGAACTTAAACCATGTGTAGACTGTAGACATAGCTAAAACAAAAGTAATACATTAATTTTCACAGAAAAATCTAAAAGTTCTTTTGTTTAATTGTCTATATGATAGGATTTGTTAAAAAATTCGACTGCCAAAATTGAATAATAGGCAATAAGTGTTGATCAGTGAAGAACCGTGGTGATTTGTTCTAATTTGCTAAAAAATCGAATCTGAACAAAAAAATCATTTTCTAAATTGTATATTTAAAAACGTAAGTTAAGATGAATCTATCATTATTAGGTTTTAAAATAAGAGAAACCAACTAAAACAATGACGAATTGTCACAACTAGAGCTAGACATTTGTCACCATATGTTCAATCGATCACTTAAATGTCTGGTTTGGACCTAAATTCTCTTAACCCAGATTTGAATTTAGGTTTCTGATGTTTGGTTTTGTTCTTTGTGCTCGGATGGAGGGAAGGCGTGTTCGACTTGTCAGATTCACTTTGATGAGGTGGTCGTGAACGTGTCTGGCTTGTTCCGGTGCCGTTTCGATGGTCAAACTTAGATTTATGTCTTCCTTTTGGAACCAAATCATAGGGGATTAGTTTTGTTATGGTGCTCGTAGTAGTATGTGGTCTTTGGTCTGTTATGGTGGTTTGCTTGGTCGGTTTTGGACTGTTTGGAGAGGTTGAGCTTGGTGTGCTGTCTCTGTTCTTTGATCCTTGCGGGTCAGAGACCGTTGCGAGTTCTTATATAGTTTGGAGAAGAATCGGAGGGAGATAGATATTCTTAGGAGAATTTGCTCCTTTGTGGATCGATTGCCACTGAATTGTTTGTCATTGCCCTGGATTGGAGTGGTTTTTATCCAGCGACCGGCTGTGTGAATAAGACGTGTTCGGGAAGCTTTTATAGGCTTCGCCGTGGGTTGTTGGTGCGTATGAGGCGTATGGTGAGCACAATCAAGGTCCAATGGCGAGTCTTAGTTGGAATTGAAGGGTGTGTACAGCGACGGTTATGGATCCTAACCTCTCTCGATTCTGTTTATGTGTTGGTGATGTTCGTGCGCGTCCGGTCTATCTCGATGATCTTTTCTTCTGGTTTTATTTATGGACGTGTTCTCGTTAGGTATGCCCGTCCTTGTGTGCAAGGCGGTGCTCTCCTCTCATGTTGTGGTCTTTTTCTTCCTTGTTTTAGCTTAAGTGATGATCTTTGTTGTTGTTTTCTTCTTGGTTCCGAGGGGTGTTGTTTTACCTCGTCGGCTTTTGGTTCCGGAAAGGCTTTGTTCCTTTGCCGGCTTTGTGTAAGGCACAGTTATTTCAATATTAATCCAACAGATGACAAAAAAAAAGACCTAAATTCTCATGAATTTTTTTTTAGATCATTACTCTCATAATGCCTCATACAAAGTGGAATTGAACCAAATATATGTATTACACTTTATTCTCTTTTATATTTGATGTGGCACTTAGATTGTCAATTTATTCTAACAATCATTTCCTAAAATCAAGGACCACAGAACTTTGATTCTAATATCAATTTGTTGTGACAGACCATATGTCCTCATAGGCCAGATATTCTACTAGAGCCAGACCGGATGTTCGTGCTGGGAAGAGGGGAGACAAACACTCCACTAGAGCTAGACATCCATCACCAAATGTCAAACTCCTCGTGTTGGATCTGAAAAAATGCCATGTTTCTAGAGGTAGACCAAAGAGAATTGATGACAGGCCACCAAAGAGATAACAATTTGAGGATATGGTGGGTTGTGCACAATATGTTGCAGAGGAAGTGGACACTTATGAATCGTCTACTTACAAAGAAGTTATTTCAAGTTATGCATCTGAGAAATGGTTTGATGCAGTGAAAGATGAGATGAAATCTCACGATAAGAATCAACCATATCTGGTCACACTACCACCTTGGATAAAGGTTGTGGCTTGCAAGTGGATTTACAAAAATAAAAGATGGTCAGTCACAAGAAGAGATAGTTAAGTATAAAGCTTGATTTATTGCTAGAGGTTTCAGCCAAAAGAGAAGGTGTGGACTACAACAAGATTTTCTCACTTGTGGTCAGACACACTTTCATCAGAGTGTTATTAGGTATAGTAGCACATCAGGATCTGGAGATGGAAGAACTTGATGTGAAGACTGCTTTTCTTCAAGGAGAGATTGAGGAGGAAATCTATATGACTCAGCATTTTGGTTTTCTAGTTTCTGGTAAGGTAGACAACATGTGTAAGTTGAAGAAGTCGTTGTATGAAATTAAACAGTCTCCTAGACAATGGTACAAAAGGTTTGACAACTATATTAGTCAGGTTGGGCTACGACATGAGTCCTTATGACTGTTGTGTTTACATGAGAAAGGTGGAGGATAGGTCATTTATCTACTTGGTGATGTATGTAGATGACATGTTGATAATTGCCAAGAAGAAATGTGATGTTCAGAAGCTGAAAGAGCTACTGAGTTCTGAGTTTGAGATGAACAATTTGGGTGTTGCGAGGAAGATTCTAGGAATGGAGATCTTCAGGGATAAGGTGAAGAAGAAGTTGTTTTGTCACAAAAGACCTACACTGAGAAGGTTCTGATAAGATTCATGATGCTTATTTCTAAGCCTATCAATACTTCATGTGCTGTAAATTTTCATCCTACTATAAGTGATGAAATGTGTAAAGGGAAAATCGATTATATGTCACGAGTTTCTTAAGTTAACGATGTGTGAAGTATGATGTATCATATAATATGTACAAGACAAGATCTTGCACATGCAGTCAGTGTTGTGTGAAGAGGATTTTCAGGTACCTTAAGGGTACATCTGATGTTAATCTTGTTTATGGAGACAAGGATTCGATGCTGGTTACAAGTTATTATGATTCACATTATGCAGGAAATGTGAAGAATAGAAGATCTATGACTAATGATGTATTTACTCTAGGTGGTTCCGGTGACTTTGTCTACTATTGAGGCAAAGTATATGGCATTGACATAAGCTAAGGAGGCGATATGGTTAAGAGGATTGGTCATCGATCGTGGTTTCATCATGATCAGGCTATTGTGTTATGTGATAGCTTGAGTATTATCTGTTTAGCCAATGATCAAGTTCATATTGAGAGAACCAAGCATATTAATATAAGACACCATTTTTTTAAAGATGAAAAAGAGGATTTAAGTGAAGAAAGTATGAACAACTGATAATCGTGCAAATATGTTTACCAAGCCCGTTCTTTACAGTAAGTTCAAGCATTGTTTTGATTTGCTAAATATATTGAGCTGTTAAATCTAGCTATGATGGACATCTGGCTCTAAAGACTGTATTGACTTGAAAAAATATCAGGCTCTAAGTAGTATCTAGTTCGACGAGACATCTGATATTTGGTTCAGTGAAACATCTGAGGCAAAAAAAATTTTGGTACATCTTTATTATAAGTATAAAGAAGTGCATTCTGGTACATTTAATTACGGAGAAGTTAAGTCAATATGGAAATTTGTTAAATTATGTTTTGAATATGCAACTGACCATATACCACTAATTTTATTTAAGAACCAAAATATCACCAATAATTTTATTTAAGAACCAAAATATCAGCTACTCTCACTTCTCATGATAATGTCAAACTCTTCCATGATCTTATCACGCCAGTAAGAATTCCACAATTAATATACGATTGATTACCATTAATAGATAGTTAAATTTATTTATTTGATTATATAACTAACTATAAATTAATATAATGAAAATTAGAAAGAAAACTTGTTTTAAAAATAAAAGGATAATTTATAGAGAAATTCTCTTAGATAGTCATTTTTAGTTTGTTCTTCACAAAAATAGTTCTTAAGGAAGAAAATGACCAAAATAGGTTTTTATACCCCTAGGGTTAACTAATTTAGACTTTAGAGTTTAGAGTTAAGTGGTAAGTTTGGGGATAGGGTTTCAAATTTCAAAAAAAAAATATAAAAAAATGAAAATTTCAAAAAAAAATGCTATTTTGGTCATTTTATTTTTCTAAGGATATTTTTGTGACAAAAACTTAAAAAGAGCTATTTAACAGAATTGCCCTAATTTATATATATTATGTTATTATTTGAAAATTATTTTTTTAATTATAAAATTGTTAGAAATTAACAAATTGAAAGATGTATAATAAAATATTAATTATGTAAAAAAATGAATTTGTATAACAAAAAAGAAAATATTCAGTGATCATAAAAATATTTATTAGATTTATTAGTTATTAACAAATGTAGTGTATAAAATGATTTTTCAAATATTTATAATGCATGAAATTTTTTTAAAAAATTAACGCAATAACAAACATATACTCTCTCTGTTTCACAAAGAATGTCATTTTATTATTTTTTTTTGTTACACAAAGAATGTCATTTTAGAATTTCAATGTAATTTATAGCTTAATATTAATTGCAAAATGCATTGGTTTTATAAATAAATATATTTATCTCAATACTATTGGTTAAATAGGTGTAATTAATACAATCATAAATGCATTTTAATCATTTTCTTAATATGTGTGAAATGTGTCTAAGTGACACTTTTTATGAAACGGAGGGAGTATATATTTTGATAAAAAAACTGTCATACAGAATTAATTTAATGTTTGATTTAAAAATATCATAATAGTTTTTAAATTATAATACATGTATTATTAAGTAACTATAACTATGCTCGCATGTTCAAAAAAAAATATAACTATGCTCGCATGTGCATTAAATTACGTACAAAACACATTTTAGATAAAGAGAAGTTTAGTACAACAAAACCTAATCAGTTAAATGAAGAGAAAACGAGGGTTTTTGTCTTAAAGCCCACCAGAAAGATACGAATGAGAAATTTAGGTCCCCACACCACACCCCCGCATGTGGACACATTTCACCGTTTTAACAGTGACACCCAAACCGTAACCATCCTTCTTCTTAATTGTAAAAACATTTTTTTATAATAAAAAATCCATTAAAATAAACTATGACAGATAGGGACCTCAGCAACATACTTTTCAAAATCATATATGACATTAAAAAAAGAAAATAGAAGAACACAAAACCAGAGAGAGAGAGAAAGAGGTAGGGCTTTGTATTTATGTAACATATAATATACCTATATATATTGGAATAGTGTCTTCTTCTTCATCATTCTTTTATCATCATCATCATGCATCTTCTTCTTGGTCCTTTCTTTAGTTCCGATTTATAGCTTTTTGACTATTTTTCCTTCTTCTTCTTGGTTGCTTTCTCTTGATCTCAGGTACCTAGAAAAATAACAACTTACTAATCTCTCTTCATTCTTTCAAAAGCCTACAAACAAAAATAAAATAAAAATAAACCTTTGATTTGTTTTTCTTTGTTCCCTTCATGTCTTTTAGTGAATTGTTTTTATAAGAATTCTTCATGTCGTCAACCTCTATGGACTCTTCCTGTTCTTGATTATTATTCCCAAACGATAATTTGATTTCTTTCACAGTTTTTGAACTTTATTGTATGATTATTTGTAGATTATTACTTTCTTCCACGCAAAGAGGAAGATATAAAGATGTCATCATCATATAATACAAGCGTTGTTCCTTCATCATCCTCGACTCAGCCGTTCTTCATCACCGGCTCCGGCGCCGGAGATAACGCCTTTGACCAAAAAGATACTTTCATGTCAATGATTCAACAACCTAACTCCTCGGCTCCACAACCCAAGAAACAAAGAAACCAACCGGGAAACCCAAGCAAGTACCTCTTATTGACATACATATATATACATCACTGAGTTTTTAGTAGATAATTAGAAGAAATAATAAAACAGGAACCCTAATCTTTAATATTCTTGTATCAAGATTTCATTTATCATAAACCTTTTAGAAAGAAAAAAAGAATTAAAAGAGAAGATTTCATTATATTGCCAGCGTTAGATCAAATTATATATATATATATATGTGTGTGTGTGTGTGTGTTTGTGTGTGTGTGTGTGTATGATTTGGTTTACTTATGTTTGTGCATGTTTGTAATTGTGTGTGTTATTGGCTTGATGTAGTCATCATATATTAACATTTTGAGTCTGGATTGGTGATTAAGTTTAATTGATGAAACAGATCCTGATGCGGAAGTGGTAGCGTTGTCGCCAACCACACTAATGGCTACAAACAGATTCATATGCGATGTATGCAAGAAAGGATTTCAAAGAGAACAAAATCTACAGCTTCACCGAAGAGGACACAATCTTCCATGGAAGCTCAAACAGAAGTCAACCAAAGAAGTGAAGAGGAAAGTGTATCTTTGTCCGGAGCCCTCGTGCGTCCACCATGACCCCTCACGTGCTCTCGGAGACCTCACCGGAGTTAAGAAGCATTATTACCGTAAACACGGAGAAAAGAAGTGGAAATGCAATAAATGTTCTAAGCGTTATGCGGTTCAATCGGATTGGAAAGCTCACTCTAAGACTTGTGGTACTAAAGAGTATCGATGTGACTGTGGTACCATCTTCTCTAGGTAACTGATATCCATCCATTTCATTTAAATAATTTGTCGGTATTTGGGCTAAGTGATGAAACGTATAATATATATATATATATATATATATATATATTATATGTGTGTGTTAGTATCTAGATATATTATAGTGGACAATTCTCTTAAATAGCTCTTTTTAAGTTTTTGTCACAAAAATAGGTCTCAAACAATAAAATGATCAAAATAGATTTTTTTTTTTTTAATTTTGATTCTTTTTTTTTTTTGAAATTTGAGACCTAACCCCAAACCCACCCCTTAACTCTAAACCCTAAAGTCCAAATTAGTTAATCCTAGGGGTATAAATACATATAAATGCATTTTTTAGCTTCTAAAAAATATTTTGGTCATTTTCTTTCTTAAAAACTATTTTTGTGACAAACAAACTAAAATGGGCTATCTAAGGGAATTTCTCTATTATCTTATCTAGATAAATTAAGACCATCTCCAAAAGAAATTCTATAATTTCAAATATAAAAAATTTACTTTTCAAAAAAAAAACTTTAAAATTTCAAATTTGAAGTTCTATATTTTTTTATTTGCATTTTAGTCCTTATAATTAAATTTCACATTTATGACTATTAAATATTTTGTTGTTTATCATTTTAATTCTCAAATTATTTTATCTCATAAATATTTCATATTTATTTTTATAAATTTAAGTTTTACAAATAATATTAAATAAAAAAATAAAACGAAATTTTAAATATTTTAAAATTAGATTTAGAAATGCAATAGTTGATCAGATATGAGAGCATTACAGAAATAGTTTTATAGAATATATAATATTTTGATTGTAATTTAATATTTAATTATGTTTCTATATAAAATTTTATATTTACTGTAGCACTAGGTGTGTTGCCCGCACTTGCGGACTTAATAATTTTACAAAAAAATGTAAATAGATTTATTATCAATTCAAAAACCATTAGAATAAATTATTTTATGCTTTTGAAATATTTAATAATTAATAAATATTAAAAAAATTCTATATGATAATTTTTTTAATAATTTTTTTATTACGTAAAATAAACTTAAAAACATTCATATATACATAAAATTATATATAAAAATTATAAATATTTTAAAAATAAATATTATGATATAAAATATTTTTGGGTAACATAATATATAATCTTTTTAGATAATGATTATCATCAAATTAACGAAATACTTTTTAATGTGTGGATAATATATTAACAAAGATAAACTAATTATTTATTAAAGGTAGTAAAGATCTTAAACACTTTAACTTTTATTGTGAGAGGCAAAAAATAACTTCGCAAACAATATTATAAATATTTTTGAATTATTTGCTAATTTTTTCAAAAATTATCATAATGAGTGTTTTTGATTGTCCTAAAATTATTATTTTTAAAATAGATGATTCATTCTATCTTTAAATATATATTAAAATAACTGATTTAATGTTAGTAAACCAAATATAATATAAAAACATATAATATTTGACCGTATTAAAATAAGTATAATATAAATTTAATTATAATATTTTTGTTAGTATTTTTTAATTATTTTCAAGATAATGATAAATTATCAGCTAAATCACTAAAATTATTTATTAAGATTAATAATTGACAATAAAATATGACTAACTTAAAATTATGGAGAGCATGACAAATAAGTAAATTCACTTCTCAAATCTATACGATAAATATTAAATAATTTATATAATTAAATATTAAAAAATTTATATAAAATAAAATTTTATTTTAATAAAATATATTTTATTAAGTCAAATAAAATTGAAAACATTCATATATACATAAAACTATATATGCATGGATTTATATTTTTTCTAAAAATATTATGATGTAAAAAATGTTTTGGATAACATAATATATAATTTTTTAGATAATGATGATTATTACTAATAGTTAAATATAAACTATAATTAAACCTAAAAATATGGAGAGCTTGACAACTCATCAAATTCACTTCTTAAATAATAGTATAGATTTTATTAATTATTTTTTTTAATATTTTTATATATGTGCTAGTTATTTATAAAAGTTTTATGGATTTAAATTAATTATGACAAATATAAAGACTATACTATAAAATACAAATACTTAGAAGTCTTATTTTTGGAGACGAACAAATAAACTTCATATCTGAAGTTTTGTAAACTTCAAAAATATAGTGTTATTTGGAGATGTTCTTAATAATAATGGATCATCATTTCTTTTATATTATACTGATACTAGTCTAAGTAAAAAGATTCATTCAACACTACATGTAAAACTTAGGTTATATACTAAATCAGTTGAAAATACCAAATATCTAATATCATCTGTAACTGAAATCTTATATATTCGGCCACTTAGTTTGTACCTCGAGTACACCGCCCTTCAAATGTATATAGTGACTATGTACATAAAATCTATCACTGTAAATGGTTATTGTTTTTTGGGTCAACTATTTGTTTGGTTACTGATGAGTGATGAGTCGTGAATAGAGAAAGACAGTGAAGAGAAAGTAAGAAAATTTAAAAGATGCTAAATTTGGTCAGATGTATGAGTTGGATCTGTTTTTCCATTTCCCACTTTTGTTTTCTTCTTCTTCACTTTTGCAGGTTCCCCTTTTTTATGAAACTCCTCTTCCTTTGTGGACCCTGTCTTATCTCTTTCTCTCTCTAGACATATACATACATATATATTTGGTAAGAGTGCGTTACTTATTTCATCCAAGTGTTATGGTGAACACTTTAATGCCGTTCTAGGGTTTCTTTCTTTCTTTTCATGGTTTGTGTTAAATACGTTGATGTAGAATGTCACTGACTTGTATTAACATTCCTGGGTTTTGCATTAAATGAAGAAGCTCTTTCATTAAAGTAGTAATTGACTCGACCTATAAATTCTTCTATCATTCTTTTTTACACAAGAAGTCACATTTTGACTTGTCAATTACAGCTAGAGGCACATTGTGCTTGAAGCATACTTTTTAGAAGTAATTTGTCTATTTTATCCTTATCTTTATGTAACAATTATTTTTTGCTTGGTTTTTCTTTTCTCTCTTTGTATCGTCTTATTCCTCAGATCTTGACAATTACAAGCAAAAGTAATATCGTCTTCTTCTTGAAATTTTATTTTTATATTTATCTTAAATTATTATTTTTAACAAATATAATTCTTCGTCTTCATCTATTTTCTGTTTTCGTCTTTTCTCTTATTTTTTATTTCTTCAAATTCCTCAGACATACCTCATGTCTTCTCACCCTAATACCTCGTGGATCTCCAGCCACGCAAGATCACATGTGCTTCCACTCCACCATCGCATCATAGAAGCTCCGCCACTTCAATTCCATGGTGTTCTTCCACCTCGCTTTTGCCGTATTCAAGATCATTGATTGCAGCTCTGGTTCACCACACCGGTACTCGAAGCTTTCAGGTTTGTCTTTTCTTCTTTTCAAAATTTCAAAAATCAGATAAAAAATCATGAGTGAATTAGGAATTTCGTAGTTGAGATCATATCAGAGTTTTTTCTACAAATTCGTGTTTGGCAAACAGAATCATTATGTTATTGTTGTGTTATATTCGCTGGTCGAAATAGAAGCTGCGTTTTGTAATTTTTGAGAGAAACCACCATATGGTCTGAAGCTTTTTAAGTATTGAAGCTCATTTGTATAACTGCTGCTTCAACTTTGCAGGCAAAAATTAGAACTTGGAAAAGTTTGAAACTTTTGTTCTTGATGTATCTATGCTTTTTTCCTGCTTGCATTCATTCTTTTTTTAAGCTAGTGTGTGCTGGTTTGGACGGAGTGAAAAAGGAGAGGCAAGCAATTTCAAACAAGGACTAATCAGCTGAGTGAAAAGGTGAGTAGCGAAAGATGAGATTCATGTGCTAGAGAATGAGCTGAAAACTCTGACTGAAAAGGGACAAAGCTTACTCAAACATTCGTGAGCTTAGGAAGCAAAGGTCACATTACAAACACACTTACTTTTGAGCATGTTCTTGTGATGGATAGTAGTTTGTGCGATGAATATTTTTTTGTTGATCATACAGAACCCGGGATTTTGCCAAGGCTGTAAAGTGTTGAACAAAGCTAGAGACTTGGCTGCACAAGGGAACATATAAGATTTGAGGTGGTCTCCAATGCTGAGGTTGTGAGATATCAGTGTGTCCACAACTTTGACGTCCACGCCTTGTCTGTCCACTACACTGATATTAGTGTGTCCACAACTTTGACGTTCACGCCTTGTCTGTCCACGACACTTTGGTCTATATCTATACACATATATCTTCATCTTGTGTAAGCTTTTTTTATTTTTGGTTCTTTGTAGAATCTTTGTTTCTTGAAAGAACATTTTATTTGTTATATCTTCTTTCAATCTTAACCATTATGTACATGTATGTACATACTCTTCTGTCCACGCATTTTTTTGTCCATGTTTTTTCCATCCACAACTAATTCATTTTTATAATTTTTTGTTACGTGTGCAAGCCCATTTTTTTGTCCACGTATTTTTGTGTTATTGGTAAAATATAAAATATATTATGTCATAATTGATGTTAAAATATAGAAAATATATAATATATTAATTAAAAAAATCATATACTTTTGAAAATGAAAAATAGCAAAATAAACACAAAAGGAAAAAAATTAAAATGTCAATTAGCTAAGGGTAAAATAGTCATAAAATTCTCTTGAGAACACAAAATGTGCTCCTCAAGTGGAAAGTGCCTCTAGATGTTAAAAGAATGATAAAAGTGGCTTATAATGTAACTCACCATTCTTTTCTATAAATGGTAGCCACAATAACTCATCATTCATTTTTTGGTAAACTATAGCATTCATTAATTTCACGTAAAATATATTCGCAATATATATATATATATATATATGCAAATATGTTGTCAAAAAAATGCAAATACATATATATATATAATCTTTTATAAATTTTGGACAATTATCTTAAATAAATTTTTTTAAGTTTTTGTCACAAAATAGTCCTCGAAAAATAAAATGATCAAAATAGTCCTTTCTATTTTGAAATTTTGATTTTGATTTTTTTTAATTTGAAACTTCATCTCTAAATCCACCCTTTAATTATAAACCCTAAGTCTAGATTAGTTAACCGTATGGTATAAATGCATATAAATGCATTTTTTAATTTTTAATAAAATTTATTTTTGTCATTTTCTTTCTTAAAAACTATTTTTGTGAAAAACAAACTAAAATGATATATCTAAGGAAATTTTTCTTTAATTTTGCCTCCATTTTTGTATTCACATATTTGTTTGAATTTTGGGCTAATTGTTTTGCAGACGCGATAGTTACATTACACACAGGGCTTTCTGTGATGCATTGATACAAGAGACCGCTAGAAACCCTACCGTGAGCTTCACGTCAGTTACATCTGCTAGCAGCGGCGCCGGTTTCAGTGGATTTCACGGGAGACTCGAAGATGGCAGCGCTCTCTCCCACCACCATTCGAGTGATCATCCCAACTCCGGATTTTCGTCTTTTGGGGGTTACAATCTAAACATTGCATCTTCTGAAAATAGCAGAGACTTTGCTCAGCAATCGTCAAACCCTAACTTCTTAATCCAATGCTCATCGAGCCAAGGAGTACTGAGTGTACCAAACAACAACAATGATCAGAGTTTCATGAACCAACAAGGTCTGATCCATTTTGATCCAGTCAACAACATAAACCTCAAGAGTAGCATCACCAACAACAGCTTCTTCAACCTCGGATTCTTTAAAAAAAACACTAAGAACTCAGAGACGACTCTTACTTCTCTATATAGCACCGACGCTCTTGTTCATCAACGTGAAGAAAGCTTTAATGTGTCAGCCACGGCACTGCTTCAGAAAGCTACTCAATTGGGTTCAGTCACAAGCAACGATCCTTCTGGTTTGTTTAGAGGCTTAGCTTCTTCGTCAGGTGTGGTTGTTAATAATGACTTTGGAGGAGAGCATATTATGGGGAACGATAATAACGGTAACCTTCAAGGTCTAGTGAACTCACTAGTGGCTGTAAATGGAGGTGGTGCCAACGGAAATATCTTATTCGATGTTGACTTTGGAAACAATAATGGAAATATGAGCAGCTCCGACAACTTAACTTTGGATTTTCTTGGAGTTGGAGGAATGGTGAGGAATGTAACTCGTGGTGGTGCTGGTCGGGGCCGTGTTCGTGGAGATGGTTCTTTGAATGGTGAACTGAATTTTCCCGAGTGAAATCATCCGTTTGTAATTAGGTGATAACTTTGCTACCGTTCTTTGTTGTTTTCGTAATCTATATGTTATAGATTTTTCTAAACTCTTTAATTATGTCTGATTTTGATTGGAGTATAATAAAGAAAAAGGATGTAAGTTTCGAGGGTTAAAGGAATGGAGAGTATTATTATGCGGCTAAGTGGTGAAAAGTTGGTAGCTTCAACGAAATCTTTTTACAGTTCTAATCTAATTTTCAAAAAGATATAATTGTCATTTATAATTTTTATCTAAATAAATAAATAATTATAACATTGTTATTAATTATATTATATCAATAATTATTATCTTTTATTATATCAATAGGTTTTGATACTTTTACAATGTTATAGTGTGTTAATATTGATAATTTATTATCAAATCGCTGCAACTAGGCATGAGTGCAGTGGCGGAGCCACAGTGTTGGCACATAGGTCAACTGACCCAGGTGAATTTTCTGTTAATAGAATTTTACTGGTATAGTTCTAAGAAAACTATGTAACTATTGGTTAGTTTACCTAGATGACCCTGTAATATATGTTATTTTTTAGAAATTGACTCTCCTAAAAATTTTCCCTACTTCCGCCACTGCATGAGCGTTCGGGTCTTCGGATTGGTTCGGGCTGGTTTCTTTCGCACCCGGGTCTTTTGGGCCTTAGACATTCAGATCGGTTATTCCATCGTGTTTGAGTCGGTTCGGTTATATAATTAAAATATCTGTAAAATACCCATAATTTGGGATTTGTATCGGATCTCGATCAGGTTCAAGTATTTAAAATATGAAAAAGACAAGAAATATCCAAATCTCATCAAATTTAGTCAAAATATGTCATATATATATGTATATATATATCTAAAATTGTATAAAATAACTTAAAATAAAATATTAATAATTAAAATAAAATATTTTCAAACTCCAAATTTTACATTTGAAGCTTTATATTACTTGAAAATAATACAAAATAATAACAAAGGTTATTAACAAAAATATATTTCAACTAAATCATAAAATAAAATATAGAAAATATAACACAAAATAATTATAGTTTTGAATATTCATGTTTTTAAGTCGGATATGAATTGGTTTTTATCAGGTCGGGTCTATTCGAATCGTTTCATTGCGGGTCCAAATCTATTCAGGTCAGTTTTTTCGGTTTTGGTTCTTTCGAGTAGAAGAATTTTGAACCCAATAGGTACTTGTGATTTTTTTGTTTGGTTTCGAATCAGGTATTTTTGAGTCAGATCTGATTTGAATTTTTGGATCTAGATAAAATCTTCAGATCTAGCTGCAGAATAAATATTTCACAAATACATTAGTTTTTACTTTTTAGCTAATGAATCAGTTGTACAAATCATTTAATAATATTTAAAACTGCAATCACCTACATCTATAGATTCTCGCAACACAGCTACTATGTATTAACCAATCAAACTCTTGACTGGTTTTGTAGTCTATTTTTGATTTGTAGTCATTCGATTTTATTGGTTAACATCAAACTGGGTCCAATACAGGCTGTTAGTTTGTTTTTATGTATTTTGTTTAATTTTTAGTGTTTTATTGGTTGTAATCAAAAATACAAAAATATTTTAATACAAAATCCAGTATCCTATATAGTTGAATTGTCATAATATCTTGTATTTATTTCTTTCAAATCACCGTGTATATCAACTGTATATCGACTGTATATCAAATGTTGTAAATTATTGTTATACTTGCTTTTTTACAAATATGATTAAAATATTTATTTAATTAATGCAAAACTGATTATAGAAAGTATGGTTCAACATTCAATATGTTAGAATTTTAAAATATATTACAAAGATTTAATAAATTTGGCCAAGTTTTGCAACTAAACTAGAGAAAATAAAAACTTTGCTAATATGCTTCTTTAATTTCAAAATCTCTCACATTTCAAGAGCACAAAACAGAGTTTTAAACTCTTTAGCTAGAATTGTAAAGTCTTTTTATATAAAATTTTGTTGTGTTGATTGTTCTAATTTGGTTTAATTATTAAAATCATCTCAAACTTAAATAATAAAATGACGAGACAGTTCAAGCGGTTTGATGTCTAGTTTGATTTTGAGACCATTGATATTATCATTTAAAAACAAATGAACCTTTCTAGCATTATATAAAAAGGCATATAAAACACCCACTTGAATACACATCTTTTATTAGTGCATTGGCAAAAGAAGAAAACATAGTATTAAATTATTTGTTGATTTTATTTCTTTTTGGTAAAAAATGGTAAGAAATTATTTTGTAGTATGTATAAATATTAATTTGATTCATAAACTAGATTCACATAATCCCACGTTGCACATGCAACAATGAGCACATTCAAAGTAATAAAACGCCAACCGTATCGGATATATTCCAAATTCCAATATAAAGTCCAAACAGAAGCATCCAATTTCTCCATATTATTCATATCATGTAATTGAGTATTCATGCTATATCATATTAATAACTAACAAGTTCTATTCTATATGTTTTTGTATTATTTTATCTGTCCGGTTGGTTGGTTACTTGGCTATGACCAGGGTTCAAAAAAGTCGTATGCGCTAAGCAGACAATTATTCAATGTCTAATACTAACATTTAATCGGATGAAGATTATTAATTAGGCAGTTTTCCTGTTCGGAAACTTTTGCTAAACGTTATTCATACATTTGGATTGGGCATAGCGCTTAATCTAAAAATTAGAAAATAACAGAAACTTTTAAAATTTAAAATATATTTTAATTATATAAAAATATATAATTAAATATTAAGTAAATGATAATTATTACAACTTTTAAAATAATTTTTAAAAAATATTTATTTTAAATTATATATATATTTATTTATTTGTTTTTTTGCTTTACAAAAATAAAATATTAAAAGTTAACTAATATTTATATTATTTATAACATAGTGAAACAAGTTACAGTTGATATATTTATGATTACAAACTTTTACATATTGTTTCATCAGTCATACAATATATTAACGAAATATAAAATTATTTTTAGCAAATACATTAACTTATTTATATCAAAATAATAGAAAAAGCTTAACTAATGCAAAACATGATAAGAGTTGTATTAATCTGTTTTAAATTAAATTTGTTAAAAATAAATTTAAAAATATGAGAAACACTAAATCATTGAATGATTCAATTTTGATTATTATATAATTATATTTATTAAAGACTTTATTTTGACTATAAAATATTAAACACATACATTTAATATAGAGAAATTCTCTTAGATAGCCTCTTTTAGTTTGTTTGTCACAAAAATAGCTTTTAAGGAAGAAAATGACCAAAATGTTTTTTTTAGAAGCTAAAAAATTCATTTATATGCATTTATACCCCTAGGGTTAACTAATTTGGACTTTAGGGTTTAGAGTAAAGGGGTGGGTTTGGGGTTAGGGTTTCAAATTTCAAAAAAAAAATTAAAAAAAATCAAAATTTCAAAAAAAAAAAGTCTATTTTGGTCATTTTATTTTTTGAGGGCTATTTTTGTGACAAAAACTTAAAAGAGGCTATTTAAGAGAATTGCCCTTTAATATAATTATATATAAAATAAAGATCAAATAAGTAATGTAATATATATATATATATATAATATATATGTATATGTATATCTTTAAATTATAATTTTAGAAAAACATTTAAACTATTTCTTTTGGTTAAGATATATTGATAAAATAATATAAAGTTAAGAGAACATTTTGTTAGGTATATAATTATCAAAAATAAATCTAAATAATATATTTAAAATTTGTGGATATTTAAAAAAAACTAATGATATTGAGATCGTAAAATTATATTTTTGTAAAAAACTGCATAAATTTTTATGAATTGTATAAACAATAAAAAATATTTAATTAGAAAAATAGAATTAAATAACATTTCAGGAGTTGTAAAATATTATTATATTTTTATTTATACTAAGATATTATTTATTTTATATTAATGATTATTTATGAGTTATTATGGTGATGACAAATATGGTGATGACAAATAGCAATTCACTTCTCAAATAATATCTAGAAAATATGGTATTCCATAAAAAAGATATTATAAATCAACATATATAATATATATTCAACTTACAATAATTACTTTATAAAAATTGAATAATTATAATATCGCATTATAGTACATGTTATTTAATAAAATAACTTTAATTTTCATTATGTATTAAAATTTAATCTTCAAAAAATTTAAATATGAATATACTAACATCTCTAATAATTTTTTTTTGCTTTATTTTACAAATTTAAGACCGAAATCTAAACTTATATAAATATATTAAAACAGAAATGATATTTTCATAAATTATTATCATCTAATTTTAAAATATTTAAATTAAGATATTGCTTCAAAATGATCCTGGGATTTTTATCCGAGATCCGGATACCTTAAAATACTCCGGATATCCGATATGTTCCAGGTCTAAAAACAACTAACCAATAGACACTACAGAATCAGCACCAGCCGCTTGCCACAAAAGAGAACCACAGTTAATTCGAGAACATGGATTCGGTAGAATTTGGTTTGCCAGATGATCAATATTTTAAATAGTTTTTTTTTGTTTCACCTTTTTACTGGGAATCCAAATAGTTTAACTAGTTTCTTCCAATATGAATCAAACCCAAGTAGCGAAAGATTAATAGCACTCCTTTTGTCATTGGTCAATCTGACGTTTGTTGTTTTTAATATATGTTTCATGCAAGTTTTATATATATATATATATATATATAAATATTGAACGACCCAATAAATCGGAGACCAGATACAGTTACAAGATTGCTTTGAACAAAACATCAATATCATCCTATTACAAGTCTAGCTTCGCCCACCCACTAAACTCGACACATTCCGCTAATTTGTTTTTCGGAATCCTTTGATATTGGTTACCGTTCTCAGCCATTGACGTGATTCTCGGGAAAGTGAGGTTCTCCTCGTTACTTCGGATGCCGGGAGTTCCCTTGCCGTCTCCGGAGTAGCTGGTTCCCGATGAACTCCGCGAACTTATAACCTTCTCTGTCTTGAAGCACAAGACAACCATAGGGGGAGTTTCAAATACTTACCAAAGCCTTGCAAGGCCACCAAAACCGGATTGTAAAACGCTACCGACGCCTGAAACGAAACGCAAGACGAGCAGGAATTCTATGAAGAGAAAATGGATTATGGGAGTGTGTGACTTGAAAACGCTCGCTACAGCCGCCTACCAAACCTGCACAAAATCGGGCTGGAACCACCGACAAGTTTATATCTTTTTAAAACTAGTTTATATTTTTAGAATGACTAATTTATGTTTGAGTCTTCGAGAAAAAAATCTAATTTATGTTTCATGCAAGTTTTTAAAAAGACTCAACCCTGAAGTTAAGGAAAAATGTTATGTTGACACTCTGAAGAAATGACCCAGCTCGTTTCTTCTGATCTTCATTGTTACATTCCCAATGTTGACCTAACTGACTATATCCTACTTTAATTTCAGTGTCCTGATCAAATATACGCGTAACATGACGTCCGAGCACCTTTTTTGGAATTCATACTGAGGGGATTTTCCAATATAACAAGAGATTTCTTTCATTTTCTTTTTGCTGGAGAATTTCATGAAAATTTCCAAATTACGTAATTGGAATCTGTTCAAATTTTAGAAACATTTCTTATTTACTAGTTTCTTAATAATAAAACAAACAATATTTGGGAATCCGTAATAGTTTTAGTTTTACCAACAAAATTAAGTTTCACATGTATGATTTGTTTAAAGATTATATAGCTCATTAGTTGTGGGATAGAACAAATCAAACAACAATATAATGATATTGTCTATCAATAAAATGAACAAAAGTAATTTGGCGGCTACTAATTTTAAATATGTCATAATTCTCATACTCCCTCCGTTTCGCAAAGAGTGTCGTTTTGATGTTTTATTTTTGTTTCATAAAGAGTGTCGTTTTCTATTTTCAATGCATAATTTATTAATTTTATTTTTCAGTTTAATTTTCTATTGGTTGGAATATGGTTAGGTGTATGGGTAATGATGTTATTATATGGAAAATATGCAAAATTAAATATTTTCTTAATCCGTGTGCACAACTCTAAAATGACACTTATTATGAAACAGAGGGAGTATTAGACATAGATTCTATTAAAATTAAAGTACAAAATGATATTTCCTGTTTTAAGTGGTTTCTTTCAAATTTTCATTCTCTTTTTAACTAATTCTAACCCTTCATTTGTTATTTTTTCTAATAAATTCAACAACATTTATTACAAATTATAAAACATAACTTATCTATTTTTAAGTGTTTTGTTATATACCTTTGTTCACTCTTCCTAACGACTTTATTAATTGTATTTATTATAATAATTTAATGTCATTTATTTTACATGTTAACTATAATAATTTCACAGATTTAAATAAATTTATTCTATTAAAACTGAAGTACAAAATGATATTTGCATATTTTTAAATGGTTTCTTACATATTTTCATTCTCTTTTTAACTAATTCAAACCACTTCATTTATTCTTTTTTTAATTATTTCAAACACTTATTACAAAGTATAAAACATTATAACTGACATATCTTAAGTGTTTTGTTATATATTTTTTCACTCTTTCTAACTACTTTATTAATTATATTTACTATAATAATTTGATATTATTTATTTTATATGTTAACCATAATAATTTCACATGTTTGAATAAAATTATTTCATTCGTAATAAAAATTTAAACCAAATAACAAATAAATTTTTATTTGTTTATGGAATCAGTTAGACATAGGCATCCAAGTACCTAATAGAATACAAATTGTTTTTCGGGATATCAAATTTTTTGGATTTTAAAATTAAACTCCATTTAGATATTACAAATTTCTGGATAAAGTTCGAGTCAGATTCTTCCATATCCGAACAGATTCGTAGGAACCTAAAATATCTAAGTAATTTATATGTTTAAGAATGTCAATATTTTTCAATGAAAATATAACCGATAATTATAATAAAATACTATGAACAACTAGAAAATAATAAATATCAATAAAATAATAATGAGAAAATGATTGTTTCTTCTTAAATTTAATAAGGAACAAAATTATTTTAAATACTTTATAAATTGAATAAAAAGAATGATATCAATATTCCTCATAAATTGTTTAATTTATTAAGAATGTTAAGAAATTTAGTTTTTCTTCTCTATTTATTTGGTCACCATTCAAAACTTAAATTTGAGAATGAACACTAATTCTTGCTCATTCATAGTATTCTATATTTATCCGTTCTTTTTCTCTTTGTTCTTACTATTTATGTGATGGTTACCAATTAGAATTTAAGTTTAACACTTTGATTCACACTGGTTTTTCCAAAAGGCAAAAGGGCCCAATCGATATGATATTGATCATGCAAAATACGTTTTAGTTTTTTTTTTTTTCTAGCCGAGACATGATTGCGCGTGGAGCTACAACCATGAAAAAATAGATACAGAATATATGTTTCCTAGAGGAAATTTTCTGGTCCCGGATTAATTAAAGAGTTTCAGATAATACTCCCTCCGTTTCAAATTAGATGTCGTTCTGGAGTAAAATTTTTGTTTCAAAATAAGTGTCGTTTTCGGTTTTCAATGCAAAATTTATTGGTATTATTATTTATTCTATTTTTCTATTGGTTGATACATGGTTAGGTGTATTGGTAATAGTGTTTTTATTTTTAAAATATGTAAAATTAAATATTTTCTTAATCTGTGTGCATAAACCTAGAACGACAACTAATATGAAACGGAGGGAGTAGTAAATAACTGTTGACAAAAAAATAATTAATTTTCAGATTTGGGAATCAGAGAAATTATATAAATGCATATATAACAGTAGATTTATATTGATTAAGATGGATAAGAAAAGAAAAAAAAAAAGGAAAAGCATGTGAATGGCAGAGTTGTCGTTCATGTGAAAGTTAGAAGAAGAAGAAAAATTGGCCCGTGATGAGACTGTCGAATAAAGTTTATGAATAGTACAAAAATTATTGAGATTTCCTTCTGCGTATTGTTGGTCCACTTCATTATGGGATATCTTAAATTGGGCCATACATACATCAATTAATAGATGCATTGATAATTAATATGCTTATTTATTCTATTTGATCAATCAGTTATTCGGAACGAGTGACATAAATTTTAACATTTTACGAAAAAAATATATACATATTGGAAAGACAATTGGAGACAATATTTGGATAGTTAATCACACCAAGGTACATGTATATATACAGTGTCAACCAAAACAACATATAGCAAAGGCCAAAAAGTGATGAGATGTGATGAGGACGTCATACATCTATCTATCTATCTACGTCCGAACCGGCAAAAAAGGTCTGGAAACAAAGCATATCATGTCGTCTCTCCCATATGATTAATTCAGGAGATTGGATTTACTATCTTTTGCGGGTTCGAATGTCTCAGTTTTTGGGTCCATCATTTCTTTCACACTGCGTCTACCACATGCAGACTGAGATTCTATGGAAAGACATGTCACGATAAGGCAGCACTTATCAATTTTGAAGACCGAAGGGATTCTAAAAGATTGAAGACTCTCTTTTTTTTTGTTCTTTAGTGTTAGATATCTTTTGAATCTTATATGACGAGCCCAAACGATATACGAGCATTCATATATAGGTTAAGATATTTTTATCTAGTTTATCTTTATTAAGTTTAGATCCGGAAAATTTTTAATGAATTTTTTTTTGAACCGGGATACTTTTGTTTTATATTTTTCTTTGTGTATTACTCCATCCGTTTCATATTACTTGTCGTTCTAGAGTTATGCACACATATTAATAAAACATATGATTTTGTATATTTTCAAAATGAAAACACAATTACCTATACACCTAACCATGTTTCAACCAATAGAAAAATAAATTGAAGAATCTTATTAATTAATTTTGCATTGAAACTCTAAAACGACACTTATTTTGAAACGAAATTTTTTCTCTACAACGACAACTAATATGAAACGGAGGGAGTATTAACGTATTTTTGAAATATATCTAGCTTCCATTTAATAAATTGACATCAAAAATTCATTCAAAAAAAAATCACATCAAATATCTATGTTATTTACTTTCGTCTGTCTGTTTTTTTTTTTTTTGCATTATTTTACAGCAACCATTATAGCATTTAGCGGCTACATTGCTCTTATCTGATCCAAATCTGATATTCTTCAAGGATTATTATCACCATCATCTTCTTTTTTTTTTTAAGAAGATGATCACCATAATCATATGGCCGGTTCCCAAAATATAATCGATCTTGAACAAAATTCATATAATTTATTTTTAGTAACTTTTATCAATGAATTGAAGGTTGCCAATTTTAGGGTGGAATATAAAAAAACAAAAAACAAAAAACAATACTTCTGTTAAAAATCAGTCTCTTGGTTCAAAGTTTGACTGCTACCTTCAAGGAACATAATTTGTAATATTCCATTATTTAGGTCGCCAATTTCTGATCAAAAATAAACTATTGGTGACGATATGAATTGTTCTTCAAGTGTATTCAACTTTGGATATGATGAAATTAACATGTTTTTTAAAAACAAGAGAGCGTTTTTTACATATGGATTGATTAACAATTATATATACTTTGAACACTTTTGATTTTTTTGACAAAATATATTCAGAATGAAAAATTAAAGAAGAAAAGATGAGAAAAGAGCTGTCTGTTTTTGGTGAGACAACGGTACCATCTCTCCCTCTCGTTGCACGTCGATGGGCCTCCTTACTTGCATGTATATATGTCCTACATTATATATATATATATATATATATGGTATTATCGTTTTTGCTATTCTCCATTTAAATTATTACGACAATGACTTTATAATACTATTATTAATATAACTAATTATTCCAATAATTCTAGATATCGTCAACAATAATGTATGTTTTTTTCTTTTTGGGTCAAGAAACAATAATGTATTTTTTGGTCAAATAACCATAATGTATTTTATAATATTCACAAATGCACACCAAAGTAATTGATTTTTAACAAAATAAATTCTATAAATGGATTAAAACTTCAGAAATAACATTACTCTCCCGGTCTCCCCTTCCGCAAAAAGAAGAAAATATATTAAAAACCTAACAGGACAGACACCAAAGAGTTATTTGGCCCAGGGATTGGATTACAGATATGTGACTCGAAGCTCTAGTAGTTCAGTCCAAGGCGGAGACGCCTTTGTACAGGTCAAAGTGTTGGAACCGGGTTTTATCCGGCTCCAAACCCAGTCCCAGATTCTGATTCAACCATAACAAAACCTAAATCAAATCTCATTAAAGTTCCAAAAGAAACTATATACCCAAGAAGGTCAAGAGTTACCCTAATCTAAAAGAGTCACCCGCTGAATTTATGGAATCAAACCAAAACGTAAAGACATTAAAAGCATTAAAAACATCATAAAAACAATGAATCGACGCTGTGGAGATTCAATTTTTTCCACGACTAGTATATAGTCTCAATGCATTTATACTCTCTTGTCTTCATATACCTTTGTATTCATCGTTTGCCATCGAGATTATCATCAATAAAAAATACATTTTCTATAGTTGATCATAGCCCAAACTTTCTATTTTAGATAACTTTTCAACAAATCACTTAAAACGTAAACCTTATTTCTGAGTGAATTTTGAAATTCAACATTTGGCGCTAAAAGGAATGAAGATTTATTATAAAATATCTCTCATATAAATATGACGTGAAAACACATATCATAATGTTTGCAACTAATGGAAACAACTCCAACAATTATCCAAACGGATCAGACCAGGTCAACCCATATGATGTACAAACCAATCTGCAGCTAGATGCCCAAGGAAATCCGATCATTTGGACCCTGATGGACGTCCCATCACCACCGCCAGCGGACATACCAACCACACAGCCCATCGATATGTATGTCATGCTGACATAAGTACCTGGTAATATGTGTAACACTTTCTCTTCTTTTTTTCAATGTGCATGTCAGCAGGATGTTTCAGCTCAACAAGCCATGCGATGTGTGGAGTAGGTCGCCCAAGCTAAAGCAGAGCAGCAAACCCGAATCAATGAGTTAATGACCCCGCCACCAAGGACTCCACAAAACATAACCCTTTGAAGGAACACGGACTACGCAAGGTCCAATGGGTTAGATAGTAACCGCGGATCGATTCTGAATGAAGAAGCAGCAATCCCGGAAGAAGAGATCAGAGATAACATGCATAATTTAGCATGGTACCAAGCCAAGCTCCGAGTAGTACGATCTCATATTAACCAAGCTATAAACTTGTCTCCTGAAGTAGAAAAACTCATTGAAGAAACTCATGCAACACCACTCACTGAACAGATCACAAGCATTCATATTCTAAATGTCAAGTTGAAGATCTCGCTCTATGAAGAAAAAAACAACCTCCAAGCTCACATGACCGCTTTTTGCATTGCAATGGGGCGGACTTGATTTAACGACAATCAACGAGATGGCAGTTACTGCCAACTTTTCATTGAACAAAACTCCACTTCATACAAAATCCCTTAGTCCCTTCTTAAAGCGGAAATAATTTTCTCCGAAATCGACTTCCAAATGTAGAAAAATGGGCGAGAGGAAAGGCCGAGACCCCTAAAAGAAATTACCCCACTAGGGTTAGCATCAAAACTCGATCCAGATGGAGAATTAACTACCCTGGACCTTCTATGACGAGAGATGGGTATGTCGTCATCTGACAACGAAACAGTATCAGTCAATGTCAAAGGAACAATAAAGAGGAAATCGGTTGACATTTCGTCAAGAGAAGATACCATCAATTTTTTTCAATTGAGAAACAGAAACACGGTAAGAATAAAAGCAGGTAAGAAGAAAATAAAAATAAAAAAGAAATAAAAAGAATAGAAACAACTTTGACAAAAGAAGAGAAAGAGTTTACACTTTGAGCTTGAAAACCTAATGAGTGGAATAATTGCATACAACGAAAACAAATTGTATTTCTGAGAAGCGTGTTTCTAATCAAAACTTTTTCGCCAAAATAAATTCTTCAAATCCAAATCTTAAACTAAAGTCTAGAACCGGATCTTGGAATAAATAGACCGACGGTCTCAAATGCACCATCTAAGTCGGATTAAATACCCAACTTACCTGACAACCTGAAACACATTGGATTTCAGAAGGAAAACTATTGTTGGAACCGAGTTTCACCCCGCTTTAGACCCGATCAGAGATCTTGACCCACGTATAACAAAACCCAAATCAAGCTTCATTAAAGTCTAGGAAGAATCTATTGGCCCACAAAGTTCAAGGCATATCCCGGATTAAAAGAGTCTCACACGCCGAGTTGGAGAGTCAAAGCAAAAAGTGAAGACATTAAAAGCATTACAGACCCATGAAGACACGTGATCCATGCCGGAGATCACACCACCGTTATGATACACGTCCAAAGACCTATAAAAGAAGGAGGATCTCCTTAGATTTGGCGTTTTAAAAAAATAATTGTCTATGAATTGAAAGAAATCGATCAAGATATTGAACATGCTTCAAATTTAATTAATATAATTTTAATTTCTTAGATATTTGAGAAAACTCAAAACAAATCTTAGATCCATTGAAAAAAAAATATATTAGTTTTTGAAAAAAAAAATTGATAATCATGGGAATCTTAAATGTTTTCTAGGCCCAAAAATTACTAGAATATTGAAAGCTAATTTGTCTGCCGAGTAATTTTTAGAAAATGCAAAAAGATGCAAGATTCTCCATAAATCTATATCTCTATTTGAGGCTTTAATCTGGTATACGTGGAGGATTAAATCCATTTACAGCACGGCTAAGTGGTCAATATTATTTGAACTTAAAACGGAAATTTCAGTTGGAACCCTTTTACTACTAAATCAAGGCGACTTGATTTAGTTTTTGAAAAATCAAATTGTATATTACTGAAGACAGGTTTTCAAACTAAAATCGAAATGGTACCAAACAGATTTGCATTAGAATTAATTTTATGCTGATGCTACTTTTTAACCGGAAAATTATAGCATCAATAGTGCAGACTCGTGAACGTTGAAACAGAATTGTTTATTTTGGACCGTTAAATTTAAAATATGATGGGGACAACCCTTTAGGATATGGTAGGAATATGTTACATACAAATGCACATATTTATGCACATGTGACATGTATGTATACATGTATCGAGATATTTAGAAAGGGGATCACAGAACATACACTCGTGACCTTGCCAGCTAGTGAGGATGACAAATGAAAAGAAATTGAAGAATAAAAAGGCAAATAAAAGAAAATAAAAACAAAAAGACAAATAAACTTAGCAAAGGCTGCTTGTACTCTCCAACTCATTGACTGCCCCATGCAATGATAAGACGATAAATGTGTCAGCCAAATATAAAAATCGAAACTATTATTTTAACGAATTAAAATAATACTACTAAAAAGCAGTATTCACATACAAATTATTTGACCGTATACCTAACATAGACTTCGAATTGACTCCACAAATAATTAAATTAATATTTTATCTGAACTACATAAGCCATTATAAATAAATACTATATAATCTTCATAATCCATGAGAATTTAGAACTGCAAAATTATGTAAAATATAATTATATAAAAATTACTTCATTATGAAATAATAAACTATAAACTCTGAATATTGTTCAGTAGGAATCCATTTATAAAAACTATAAAGGCAAAATATTTTACAAAAAGAGAGCTGAGTTTAGATAAAATGTAACTATTTATTATTACTTTTCTGATAAACTTAAATACTGATGACGACATGCATACCTGAAAGATATAGCATGTACGTACTCGATGAATTCAAAACCTTTTAATTTTTTCCCCCTTAGCTAGAAACTAGCATGATGAATTCCATATGGTGGTGAACTTGTCGAACCACCACCAGGATTCACATTCATGCTGTTTCTATCGGCGGAATCAGACGAAGAGCCAACTCTTTCTCTACCACCATTCCCATGTTGCTGCTGCTGCTGCTGTTGTTGTTGTTGGAACCCTGCGGTTCCACTCATGCTTCTTACAATCTGTCCAACTCCAAGAAAGTCTCTAGTCATGTTCTGTTTATCAGCGCTTAGTCCTTTGTACGTACCAAATTGAGAATCTACTACTCCATTAGCGTTGTTTCCAGTTGCGCCCGGGTTAGAGAAAGAGTTCATCAAATCGTGAAGGTTACTCTCGTTTTCTCCGTATATTCCACTCCCAAAGCTTCTTAGAATCGACGAGGCATTGTTTGTATTGTTGTTGTTGTTGCTGCTGCTTGAGGTTGAACCCATTTGAGCAGCTTTCTGGAGAAGAGCAGTGGCTGACATGTGAGGTGCTGAATTAGGGTTTTGCATTGACGAGCTAAAGAGTGAAGGCACTGCTCCTGAGTTGATTCTGCCAGCTGAACTCATCAGATTGTTAGGGAAGAGACCAGTGGTACTTCCTCCTCCGCTCCCTCCAACACCATTTTCACCACCAAAATGGTTTGAAATCATATTATGATTGCCTGAAGAAACAGCAGCAGCATTAGGGTTGCTTGTAGCAGAAGCAACTCCATTGTTTCCAGATAGGAAGCTTAGATTGAAGAGATTGGAGGAAGGAGAGTTATGGTTATCATTTGAGAACTGCATCAGACTCTGTTGAAAATTCATTGGAGATGGTTTGATGTTACTGTTTGCAGCCAAAAACCCTTGTTGATGATGGTCTTGCTGATTATGAAAGCTAGGGTTTTGCTCTTGCATGAAGTAACCTGAAGCATTTGCAGCAATGAGATCAGAGGAAGAGCGTGAGCAGGCGGCGCCTCCTCCACCGTTTCCAAGTCGAAGAACGTCACCGGACTGATGATCAAGATTCTGTGGGGCCCCCATATGGGGCAAACCAAGGATCATGCTTGAAGTGTTGTTGTTGGAGTTGTTGGTGTTTTGTCCGTATGGAAAGTGGTGACTTGGCAAAGAAGTCAAAGAAGTTGGGTGTCTCGCACTCTCTTGAGCTAACGCGTCACAGAAGGCTCTATGTGTAATAAAACTGTCTCGCCTGCGACACACCAAAAACAAAAAGATGCGTAATGTACAACGGAATCTATTGGATCGTCAGGTTTATTTATAAATCAAATGATGAAATAAGAAAACATATTACAGTTCAAAAAAAAAAAATTAAGAAGATATATTTTGGGAAAAGTGAAAGAATATTATTTATAAATATATAGAGAGAGAGACTCTTCATGTCACGTTGCTTCAAATAGATTCGCGTGTAATTATTGGATCTTGAAAATAGATAGATGGCTAGAAAGTCACTCTCCTACTCTATGACACATCATATTATTATTTCAGCTATGTAAATTTTTAAACAGCTAACACAATACACACTCACATGCACTGATGCATATTACTAATAATGCACGCATATACATAAATAGGAGTACAATGTTGTGTCACACTTCAACTTTGATGATGTATGTGTCTATATGCTTATGCGTACGAACAAATGTATAATCTATCTATATCAGTATAAACGTAGTAAGTAATGAACATAAAATATAATTCAATTCCGACCAAATATTATGCGTCAGATATGCTCGTCACTGCAAACTAGTAATTTAATGTGTATGTATGTGTTAATGTATATGTAAATGAATACTCAAAAGAATCAAAAAGGTAGGTGGAAAAGTTAAAATTCAACAATTGTAGTAGTATATGGAGAGAATGATTGTCAAATGAATATCTGAATCTGTTTTAATTCAAGATCCTGTAAATCCAATAAATGCAACTTCAGCATCTATTCAATGAAGGACTTACCGCTTACGTTATAAAAAAATGTTTAAAATTAACTACTTATGCATATGCCACCACATTTTTAATTCCTTCGTTTCATTTATAGAACTCCTCTTTATTGACGCGCACACACAAACATAGCAATGCCAGCCAAGACTGAAAAATACTCCAAATACAAAAAAAAAAAATTATATAATTTTTTGGTAATGTATTAGTTGTCACTTCTATGCAGTTTAAAGCCATTTTTCAAAATGTATAAAGTAATTAATCAAAATAATTATGCGGTGATTGGTTTTATATCATAGTATATGGTTCAGTACATAAGCGAATCATAGAAACGAGTAATATGCTAGTAAAATTTTGCACATAAGAGAACAAACACTGTAAAAACAACTCTCTAGAGATATTATATAGTTTAGCAGCACGTGAATTGCCCATATTATAAGAATCTTTTTAAATCTAAGAAAAAAAATCTAAAAATATATTAATAAATTTTATGACAGAAAATCTGGCGGTGTTTCCAAGGTAAAATATATAGGAAATTAAAAAACAATAAATGGAAAAGAAACTGAAATTGGTCCTCTTTGGTTTTGAGTTTCTGCTAGAAAGCATCTTATGAAATATGGCAGTTTCAGTCATATACATATATACCTATATGCACACACATTCACGTGTGTTCATGTATCCATTTTATTTTTAAAATTTTTAATTTAAAAGGAAAAATAAAGAAATTACTGCACGAAAGAAAGCGATAAGAGCATCGAAGACTTCGAGGCGAAACAGAAAGCGAACCTAAGAAAAAAACCCTAGTCTATGAAGAATGACTCAGACACACATTCACACCCCATATGACTTAGGTATATATGATTTAATTATAATTTAAAGAGTTCAAAAGTTTAGATATTTTACCTGGAGAAGAGTGTACCACAATCGCAACGATATTCTTTGGTACCACAAGTCTTGGAGTGAGCTTTCCAATCAGATTGAACAGCGTAACGCTTAGAACATTTCTCGCATTTCCACTTCTTTTCACCGTGTTTACGGTAATAATGTTTCTTGATTCCGGTGAGGTCACCGAGAGCACGTGACGGGTCATGGTGGACGCACGAGGGCTCCGGACAAAGATACACTTTCCTCTTCACTTCTTTGGTCGATTTTTGCTTAAGTTTCCATGGAAGATTGTGTCCTCTTCGGTGGAGTTGTAGATTCTGTTCTCTTTGAAACCCTTTGTTGCATACTTCACATATGAATCGGTTTGTAGCCATTAGTGTCTTTGGAGATAAAGCTATCACTTCTGCATCTGAATCTAATAGAGAAGAAAAAAACATTGAGAGTAAAATTATTAATCAATTAAAGGATATTTTTTTATATTGCATGGTATGTAACTAGTTAAAATCTAAATCTTGGAAAAAATCAATAACTTGTGTTTGCTAATTTGCTTATTTCAAGATTTGGAAACTGATAAAAGGGAGAAAAAGGGGAGATGAAAAAGGGATCTCTCTTTTTTACTACTTAATGATATTAAAATTGATCTTTTGATTTTACAAGATTAAGATGATAAGATTTCAATTAAGGGGTGGTAATTAGCCTACTTGGAGTTCTTGGTTGGTTTCTTTTCTTTTTCTGCGGTGGAGCTTCAAGGGGTTGCTGAGGCTGCGGTGGCTGGTGGTGAAGAGGAGGAGGAACGGCTGCGGAGGAACTAGGAGGAAGTAGGTGAGACTGTTCATCTTGTCCAACTCCAAAGAAGGAAGCAGCAGAGGATGAAGAAGCAGCCATGGATTCTTATGTGTTCTGTGTGATGGTGAGAGAGAGAGAGGAGACAAGAAAAAAAAAAGAAATGAAATGAAACTAGAGAGAAAAAACTCTTAAACTCTTAAAACATTAAATTCTTTTTTGACTTCCACTGATATCTTATCTCAATAAAGCCCTAAAAATGGGATATTCCAGATTTAAAAATAATGTTATTAAATTTTCTTTGCGAATTAAAAAAAAATAAAAAATAAAAATATGTCAGGTAATAGAAGAGAAGATGAAAGTGACAAGTGAAAACGAGTGCTAGGCTAGTGAAAAAAATGTTCACACCCAACCCAATAGCCTAGAGTGTTAAGAGTTCATATTAAGTTTTTTAAGGGTAATCTATATAATCAAATTAAATCAATCTAACTTTGTTAGTTTGGTGTAGTTTTCTCTTTTAATTTCTTGTGTATGATATTGATCTATATTACATAGGATACTAAAACTATATACATAAATTGCATTTAAGAAAAAGTTTGTTTTGTTTGTTGCGCTATTGAACCAAACTATTATAAACAATTTGGGTGTCGACTAACACCTTACAGAGCAATTGATTATTTTTTTCTGAATATGTAAATGAATTTTTAGAAAGAAAAATGAGAACTACAGAGGTCGGTGGACCCAATCCATTTGCCACAAAACGACAGTGGATGGTGCGTGAGACAAGCCTCAACAGCTCCTCTCTCACACTAACATATGTGAATAATAAACTAAAAGTGAAATCGGATCTAAAAAGTTTTTAATAAAGCAGATTACCATAGTGTAACTATGACACTAATTAACTAATGTAGAGGAAGCGAATGAAAAGGTTAAAATGATGTGCGTACGTGATTTTAATGCTGGAGTAAATCCAACAATGTAAAAAATTTGAGTTTGAAAATGAACTAGCTAATTAAATTATCGAGATATATATATATAATGTAATTTTGCTACTTCTTAATTAGCGGTCGTAAGAACTAAGTCACTAACCACTATATTTATATATAACTAAAATTACTAGTACTAATTCCAAGAAAATTCTGATTAGTGCTTCCAGAAATAATTAATTACGAGAGTATGTTTTAATTCGACAACTCTTGTATTTTTATCTAACATTTATCTATATATATAGACCGGTCTCTCGACTTTCCAAAGGTTAATCCACAAAGCATCCCTAATATTTTCTTATATTCTTAACAAAATAAGATTATTTGTCACAATCGTAATCATCATCTCATATTGGTCTCTTTTTTTTGTTTTAAAATGTTCCTATCATATCATATTACACTTATGTGTCACGGAAGGTTAAAAAGAGATATTCCAAAGGTAAAAAGGACAAAAGGAAGAATGATTGTATGTATTTTTCATGTATGTGGAAAGTAAAACCAAAAAGGATACTCCAAAATTTTAACTATATTTCGTCCTCTCCTCCCGTGTATATTCAACCAATTGGGTAAAAACAAATTAAACAACTCTATATTATGATTTCCAAATGATAGATCCAAACATCTTTTATTTATTGACTTAAATTACCAAACAACTTAATTCACACTATTTTTTATTACATTGCTGTTTATGTCTACTTATATTTTCTTAAAATGATATAGTTTTATAAGAAAGCGGTATATTGAGCAGAAAATTAACCTGACATAATTTTATTTAAAATATATTAGTAAAGAAATTATTGTAAACTTTTGTTTATATGTATCTGAAGATCTTTACAAACAATCTTTAACAAATTTATTTAAAAATTAAGTCTATTCTCAAAAGAAAGAGATCAAGAAAATCAATCCATCGGTATTGATTTGGTAGCATGAGCAAGAGTTATATATTAAACATTTTTGATTCAAACCCACCATAAGATGTTACAAAAAGAAAAAAAAAACACCATAAGATAATCCAAAACACATATGATGAAATGGCATTATTGTTTTATTTGAACAATAATTATTTTTGTGAAGCAAAAAACTTTTAGGAAAAGGAATAACAATTGCTATTCCCGATAACAATGACACTTGAACCGTAACCTTTCCTCTCACATACAGATTCGAACATAAATTCTTTCAAATCAGTAGTAAGTATATATAAAAATATTAAAACAGTGAAAGATTTAATAAAAAGATAGAAAAAGAAGTTCACCTCTTTTAGCTCGTCCTCGTCGAGTTTGAGGTAAGATTTGGAAGCGTTGCTATCAGTTGTGGGTTTCTAAGTAGGGAATAGAGAGCCATATATACATAAATATGTGTATACACACAGCGTGTAATAAATGGGTAAGAGCAAATTTAAGAAGAGTTAATACAGTTTTGGTAATCATTAATTACTTTAATAAATCTCTTTCAAAGTTTTCATATTATTACCTAAATTTCAATGTGATTAAAGTTGTTACTGTAACTAACATCAATATATTAAAATTACTTTAAGAAAACAACAACAATAGGTTCTTTTTAAACCCAAAACACAAAACAGTAAGTTCTTTAAATATTTTCCATTTTAGCCCACTTGTATATTTTTACGTTACACCAAATTTTTTTTTTTTTTACTTTTTGATTCAATCAATTATTATATTTTTAAATTTAAAACTCAACTTTTTTAACCAACAAAATCACCCTTTTATCTATACGACGCTATTCGACAAAAAGGAAATATACAACGCTGAAATATGAATTTGGATGTCAAATTTCTTACAATGTACCAACTTTTGAAAAATATAGCCGATATACAGGTCAATTGAAAAGTAGATGATAATATAAGATTAACGTTGGATGTCAAATCTTTTGCTAAAAACCCAAAACTGATAGTTTTAAATCTATATGTCCAGTTGCTTGGGTTCCAATTGCATACGAAATTTACACAAACGGGTGTCTATGAGAATCTTATACTGTTGAAATAAGATTATTTGTTACCACATAAATTTTTGAAAAAGATGAAGTTAAATGCTTTATTTGAGTCCTATGTAAGGAAAACAAATATTTGGGGGTTGTAACATTTTCCAGAATAAAGTTATGTGATTTTATATAATTTTCTTAAAACAGACTAATATATGGGTATTTTGTAAACTCTTATGTTGGAAGTTTATGCGTGAAATTTTACTAACAACGGTTATAAACTTCAAAGTAACAAAAGAAAATATTATGCCGAGTGTAAGTCATGGAGAGGCGATAAAATTTTCATATCTATCTAAACATATGTTTTGCCACATGTAAGTTAATGAAAAACTATAAGTCTTTCAGATCTTTTAAAGTAAATTTTATAAATTATTAAGAAAAAATTTGTGCCGTGTGTAAGTCATGGAGAGCCTATAAATCTTTCATATGTATATCCAAGAAAGTGTATGACCGCGTGTAAGTCATGAAGAGCCTATCAACCTTTCAAAGATGGTATCTTGAATACAATATTACTGTCACGAACGTTACAAAAATTGACTTTTATTGCTAAAACTTGTTCTTCACTTTGAGTTAGTTTGAGCTTAACGTTTCACTTTTTGTTTTTTTCTTTTCTTTAATTGACTTATCTTTCAAGGTCAGAATCTATATATCAACAACAAATTGTGCACAGGTTACAATTAAAAAAAAATTAGTAGACCTTAAAATGTTAATTAACTGACTGATTACATAAACTCATACCTCGATATTATATGGGTTATCATTACATAAAATGGAGCTGAGGGAATATTGTATCTGACGTTTAAAAGATTGCCTCTTTATAAGCATTATATTAATTCAGAAAGAATTACAAAATCAAATTCGCCAATGTATCAAGCCGAGTCCATATAGTCTCATGTAGTTTGAATTTTGTTCAAGTCAGACGATGTTCGCGTATTCTGCCTTGGGTTTGAGAGTTTACCACGTTAGTTTTCATAGTTGCTCTTTTAAGAGGAGATGAAAACATACAAGAGTTTTTTTCAGACAAAACAGATACAAGAGTACTTCAACTGAAATGTACGTATAAGGGTGTTGTTGATGTATAGATCGCACGAGACAAGGAGTGCTGAGGAAGCACATCAAATAAATGTTTAAGAGAAGTTGATGATATCTTCAATCTGTGGATGTTTTTGTTTACCTTCACATATATGGTATTGTTGTCGGAATCATCTATGTGAATGATAAAAGTTTTTATAGGACCTATTATACACAAATCTTTCTTTTTATATACCAATAATTGGTTTAATTAAAAACAATTGGTCAATATCTCGTTAAACATTTTTTCTCGTTTATTTCTATGCTCTTACCTCTTCTTCTTCCACATTTAACTGCAAATATAATTAACTAATGTAACATACTTTGGTTTCTTTCAACTACCACATAATGCTACATGCATGTTGTTGCAGCACATGGTAGTCTCGTCTCCAGGACTAATTAGGACGTAAATGGAACCGTGAAACAACTCCCAGTTCATCATCTTTTCAGTGGATTACAAGAAAGTTCTTATTTTATAACTCTGTTTACATGCATTACGTTCTCAAAATAAAATGTACTATAGAATATTCAGGTTTCTCTTACCCAGTTTTTCAATTGCATGAACCAGTCTGACACCGACAGTAGTACGTCCAACAAACGTCAATTGGAATCTTGCATGTTGAGAACACATAAATATCGAAAATGGCCAGAAAATATTTGTTAGAAATTGCAAATACTAATGAACTTCATGACTTTTTAAAATAAAATCATTCTTTGTAAATCTACAGAAAAAGGGCTTTTTGGGACAACAAACAAGACATTTGTGTTATGTGTTTCTTTTTTGAGAACGATCATCAATGATTTTTACAAAAACTTGACTTACATTTTTCTTCTTCGTCATATAACAAAAACAAATCTCTATATACATTTGTAAACACATACACACTTCACTCTTGGGATTCTCCTGGTGTCTCGCTCTCTTCTTCATACATAGACTCATCATATCTCCGAAGTGAATCAAGACTGCAAACAAAAAAACAATCATGATTTCCTTAAACAATCGTAAAAAAAAACAGAGAAAAGAAAGATGGATTCAAATTCAAAACCTGCAATTCTGAGGGACTTTCCAAGAGAAACCAGACTCCTGTTTAAGATGAAGTGGTAAAGCCATAAAGTCTCTCCAATCCTGAAGCATAATTCTAAGATCATGAAGCTTACTATCCATACCAAAGCAGCAATTAGCATGCATCGTACGAACAAGATTCATATCCTTGCTTGGTTCACAGAGTCCACCAAAATACGCTGTGTTCAAGAACCTAATCCTAAGCCCGATTCTGAAAACAAAAGGCTCCCTCTTGATGAAGTTAAGAACGTCCTGGTCATGATACCCCGAGTACCTGATCCGTGAAGCGTACCAGTACTTGTAAAAGAGTATAGTCCTGTTATTAGACCTCACAAAGCTAAACCCTCCGTTAGGTCTATTCTCAAGATCGTTGGACCTTCCTAAGTAATGGTCACAAGCAATCTGGAAGTCAGCATATCTGTAAAACCGCGTAAAAGGGTTCCTGAACCACATCACATCAGCATCCTGGAGGAAGCAAGCAAGCAAAACGAATCATTTTCAAGAACCTGAAACACATTCTTTCAAGAAAACGTTATTACCGTGAAGACAAAGTTGTAACCCAATTCAAGAACAGAACGCAAGAAGTCGATTCTTCTCCACATCATTTTCAAGTAAGAACGAGTCATGAAGTAAGCCTCACGTCCCGAGAAATCAACACCTTCAGTTTCGAGACTGAAGCAATGCTTGTGAATCTCTCGGCAACGGGAGTAAGCTTTAGCATCCAGAGCAATGATCACCAAGTGGTTTAAGAGCATGCTTGTTCCTTCACCGATTCGAAAACTCTCGAAGAAGAGATCGATAACGGAACCTGGAGCAGCCCAAGCTTCATTCAAAGTCGTTAGAATTACTGTGTTGTCACGAGTTGCAGCTCTACGAAGAACATCTTCAAGCTTAGGCTCTTCAAGCTCCTGGTGACGAAAATAGCTGAGTTTTAGTTTCTAAATTTGGAGATATTTCAAGAACACGATTTCTTCAATCATGTAACATCATTGAATCGATAAGCACAAGTTCTTGAACCAATCAATCAATCAATCAAACCCTAAATCAAGAATCGTACTCTGCTTTCAACGAGTGGTAACAATGTGAAAGCGAAGAAGAAGAAGAAGCTAACCAGAGACTGGAAGGAATCATATGAAGGGAAAATGCGAGAGAAAATGGAGGAGGAGGAGGAGGAGGCAGGGACGACGTCGAGGGAATCAACGGATCTGTAGAGGACGAAGATGGAGATGGAAATGGCGACAATGTATATGACGGCTCGGCGTACAGGACGGGAGCACGGCGGCATGATGACAGAAGCTACGGCGGAGGAGCGTTTACCGTCGTGGGAGGAAACGTTGAGCTTCGTCATCGTCTTGAGCCTCGACGAAACACGGTGCGATAGATTCATCTACACCGACCATCGTCGGCACCGACGCAAAAACAAAGTTAATTTTAAGACTTTATTTGTTTTTAACGGTTAATTTTTCTTACTATTTTACCAAGAGAAATTACTGGAAGGATATCAATAAATACCCAGTATAAATTAATTTTTCTCTTTCTTTTTATTTTCGTCAAGTGATTTTAGTCTTCCAAAAATGAAATAAATCAGCATACTGTATTTTTTTATTATTAGGATTTAAGTTTTGGCTCTGTGTTTAATTGTTGGGTTAAATTCATTATTATATTGTACTCCCTCCGTTTCAAATTATTTGTCGTTCTGGAGTATAATTTTTGTTTCAAAATAAATGTCGTTTTCAGATTTCAATGTAAAATTTATTGATAATATTCTTTATTCTATTTTTCTATTGGTTGATATATAGTTAGGTGTATTGGTAATAGTATTTTTATTTTTAAAAAATGTATAATTAAATGTTTTCTTAATCTGTGTGCATAAACTTATAACGACAACTAATTTGAAACGGAGAGAGTATTTTTAACAGTTTTGATATTAACATTCTTATAAATTTTATTTTTTCGAGTGTCTCCATTAACTTTAAATCTCTGATAAACAAGAAATCCTAGGAGTTTAACAACAAAATTATATCACTGGGACTAATCTAAGCAGATAAATATTTATATACTGAGTTCAGCTGCTGAGGAGAGAAACTGAAAGAGTAAGGTTGAGATCAATCTTTGGTGAAGAATCGAAGCAATCTTTGAAGACGAATGGTGCAGAACAAGTGGAGACTGCTTCACTCGTCTCGCTCACTGATGAAACGTTGCTTCTCCAATGATGATGATGATGATTCAACGACAGAGACAACGACAAATTTTCCTCTTCTTGTTCTTGCCAAGTCTTTTCTTCCTTCTCTGTTTTCTATTGAGACAAATTACGAAATCAGTTGTTAAACCGGACAAGAATCGGATTGGTATCACAATTTCAATAAAACCGGTTAATACTAACAAACCAAACCGTAATCCCCTATATATGAGAGAACATGGAGATCTGAGTTCTAATGAAGAGCAATTAGGTAACTAAACCGGACACGAATCGGTTTAAACTTTGCCTCAGTTTCAGTCAAACCGGTTAGGACTTCAAGTCAAACTCTATCGTAAAGGAGAAACAAACCGGATTATAATTGGTTTCGCTCACCCCGGTTAAGACTTAAAATTAAATCCGAGACGGCAAGACGTATATAATGATGATTGAGCATTTTCTAATTAGATGAAACTACATTTTGACAAAAAAATAACTAATAAATATACCTTGTGGGAATGATGTGATGGAAACGCCGTCGTTTCTTTCGTCTTCTCCATGTTCATGATGTGAAGAAAGTCATCATCATCACCACCAGACTCTGAAGTCTGCTCCTTTCTTCTTCCTCCTCTGTACCAAAGTAAACAAAATATTAAAATTTTACAAAAAGGACAATTCAATACAGACAAAAGGAGGGTATATTATGATAGCTTTACTGATACAAAATTAAAAACATGTCAGAAATTATATAAAAATAAATTAAAATAAAATTTTACCTAAGAGAAGAATGTGACGAAAGAGGAAAAGACTGAAACCCCAAAAGACAATCATTCCTTGAGGGTAAAGACAAATTGTCATGGAGATAATCTTCTTCAGTGTCTTGTCTTCTTCTTATCGAAGATGAAGAGCTTTCCTCTGTCCCCAAAAATGGAAATAAAAAAATATATAAAGAATTAACCAATTGATCATAATGATTATTCTCTTGATTTATAAAAAAAAACAGTTTTCTTGTTTCTTTAAAAGCAAATATATATGTTTTTTTTTTGGAGCAATTGTCATATGAATCATGACACTATACCAATAGTACATACTACAAACAGATGCAGTAAAACAATTAAATTACATCCATTATTATACTTTTGATGTTAACAGTTCAGATTAAAATCAACGGTCCAGATCTTCTGAAAATCATATCATTTCAGAATATTTATAGAAAAATAAAAAAAGTGGAAAAAAACATACCTGATTTGCCCAAAGTGAGTTTAGAACCTCTATACATCTGTTGTATGTGATGAAAAGAAGAAGAGACAGAGGGATTTAATATTCAAGATACTATGAAAAAGATATAATTAGGCTAAGAGAGAATAAAACTAACCTGGAGATGGCTCTTGATATGTGAAATGGTGAGTCCCTTCACATCCATCATCTTAAGAATAAGCTTAGGAGTGGCTCCTGTTTCATAAAACCCAACATAAATACAAAGAGAACAAAAAGATTAAAAAGGTGACTATGATGATTCTTTATGTTGACTACTCATGAAAAAGGTAATGAGTAACTTTAATACTATTTTATAGAGAGCATGAAACATAATAGCAAAAGTGTGACTTGTGAGCTTGGTTCATAAACTTGATAAAAATCATTCTTGAAGGATGATGACAGAAAATAATGTGAACTTTTTTCAAACTTTCTACATAATAACTAAAAAAACACTCCGGACTTTAGATATATGAATGAAACAAAGTAGCAAAAGTGTGAAGGCATCGCTCAACAACTTGACAAGATGATTCTTTATGATAATGAAGACAAAAACAATGATAAAATGTTCATACTTTTTTCTAATTTTTCTTTTTAAACTAAGACATGGATGAAATAAATTAGCAAAAAGTTGGTTCAAAAACACTTGAACTAAAGGGTAATTCGTTAAGATGGTGAAGATAAACAATGAGAGAAATCCATTTTATTTTAAAATAGATCAAAAATGAAACAAAGTAGCAAAAAGTGTGAAGCTTTCCTTCAAAAACTTGAATAAATCAAACATTTTCTCGAAAGATTGAAGGAGAAAAGAAACGTACTATGATGGCCACCAAGCATATCAACGGCGTTAAGGAAACAACGGTGGAGCTCCGGCGTCCATCTAAGTCGAGGCACTGGCGACCGTACGTATGGCCTAACTCTGCCGCCTCCGTTACCGTTAAATCCAACGTCGACGTTACCGTTTCTTCCACCACATGTACTCATTATATTCCTTACAAATCAGTCTCAAGAACCCTAAATGCCTCTTTTTCGATTTTGGAGCACAGAAGCCAAGAAGAGAAGACAGAGAAGCGTGGGAGAAGGATTTGTGGGGATTTAAAAGAGTAAGTTTCTTTTGTTTTCTGAAATGGTTTTGGCTTTTTCTAAAAGATGACTGTCTCTTTTTCCATCTATTCTCTTTGTCTTTTTGAATAAGCACTCATACATATATATACACCTCTCTTTTTGCATATATATATCTGCAAAATGCCAAAAACTAATTATTAGACCTTTTTAGAGAAGGTTCATTCATTTTTATTTGCCGGATATTCCATTGTAGTTGTGTTTAATTGGGTTTATGTTTTGATTTTGGATTTTGTTTGATATATAGTTTGGATTGTGGAATATTATAAAATCTAAGTAAAATTTAATTTCATTGGAAATTACCTGTTTATCAATTTGAACGTTATAAGGTGTATAAAAGAAACATTGACACAATTTGGACAATTTTATTTACAAATAAAAATTTGAACCAAACTAAAACCCAAATTATGTTAATATTATTTCACCTTTAGAAAATCTACACTGAAAAGAGCTAAAAGCAGATGTTTATGAATTGTTCATGACATACGTGACGTTTTGGCGATACTCAAATCTCGTAAAGACATTTTTTTTTTGCATATAATAAAGGGTATAAAATAACCAGCTGGAATATTTTTATTTGGTACTTTATAAATTTTTTTATTAAGAAAAACGAGGTGACATGTGTTTTTTGACCTAGCTATAAGGATATAGCCATATATAATCTACAAAAATGGTAATTATACGAAAATTGTTTTGGCTTTGGTTACAACTTACATCAGTTGACTCTTGACCCCTTTTTTGCTAAATTTTTTATGAAACTGGTAAGAATCAGAAAATCTTGACCCCATTACTATTATCTTAAAATATATAAATAGTTTAAAGAGAATCATTGCATATCAACGTACCAGATATCTACACAAGACTATAATATACAACTTGCATGCAGAAAAAGAACTGACTACTTTTGATTATCCAATACTAATCTCTTGTCTACACTACACATGGGTCTATAATATTTACCTTGTAGGGAATTGGGATTTTTACCCAAATGAACAAGTTTTGTTTAACACTTCATCAGACTTTACTAGCTCTTTTTCACCATATGTTACCCCAAATTTATAGGCTAGCTGCTGCTGAGCTTTGACCATAGCATTAATAATTGTTCCTATTTTTGTTTTTCGTTGGGGTTTCGTGTTTAACTTTCTGATTTCAGAAAGTTACAATGGTCCTTCGTAATATCTTTTGGACCACCGTTTTGACTTCGTTTCCACACCCCCATCCAGGGCCGGCTTAATAGGGGGGACAAGGGGTGCGACCGCCCCGGGCCCAAGTCCGTGTCCCCCCGTATAGTAAGAATTAAGGGGCCCAATTTTTTTATAAATACATATTTTTATATAGAAAAAAAAACAAAAAAATAATAATTAATAGAATTTAAAGGGGTCCAAATATATAAAAGTTCTATTTGCATCACAAAATATATAAAATATTATTAATTTATTTTTAAAACATTAAATAAATATAAATTTTAAGAGGTAAAAAAAATTTCGCCCTAGGGCCCTTGATTGGGTTAAGCCGGCCCTGCCCCCATCCCCCCTAATTCTTTATTATTATTATATGTTTTCTCCCATTTCCATTCATTTTGTTTCTATTTCCTATTAATTTATGATAAAATTGGGAATAAATCTGAGCATTTTACTTAGATCCAAAAGACTAAACCATAACCAATCCAAAGATAACTACTCAGAACCAAACTGAAAATTTATAATCAACTACAACTACAGTTAAACTTCTATAAATTAATAATTTCTATAAATTAATAAATTTTACCGGTCTCAATTTGGATCAATTTAAAATTTGACACAAATCGATTAAATAATAAGATAATATTATTTAGAAAATTCTATGTCAATATATAGTTCCATTAAAATTATAAATTAATAATTTATATGTATACATATTTTATATAAGTAAGAACCTATTATTATATTATTTTTATATTCATAATAAAACTATCTTTATATTTTCTTAACACATAATATATGTTTAATGAGATTTAGTAATATTATATCTAAAATCACATTTAAGTTCTATGCAATATATATTATATATACCAAATAATATAATAAAACTAATATAAATGTCAATTTTTAAAAAAATAATAATTAATGTCTATACACTAAAATGTCACATTCATTAAACTGTGGATAATTTCATTCAGTGATAAATAAATAAGAAAAGTGGAATAAAAAGTGAGAACAATACATTTAATGAATGTGGCAGTAGACAAATAGCTCCAAGAAAAATTAAACAAGTAAATTGACTGTAGAGGTCCATGATTCATGGCTTTACCAAAATTAAAACATTCAATAGTTCTCCTTTTTTTTTTTCTTTATCATACCAAGACTTTATACATATATGTAAGATAATGTAACCCAGCTGGATTTTGGGTTCCAAAACGATTAACTTTGTTTTTATTATTTGGATGTGCAAATCTTACCAAACTTATAGATTTGATACCTATTTTTTTTTTCTTTTGGGTCAGTTTTCTCATCATCCATTGATTAAGTTCAGTCATAGCACATGCAAGAAGAAGGCAATTCCGAGACAATAAATAAATAATATAAAAAGGGTGAAATCCATAAAACACCTAGAGAGAAGGGAATAAAAAATTAGCCTTTCACACTTGAGAATAGTAATCAGAAGAACAAAAGTGAAAGAGAGTAGTTTAAAAGTGTGATTTAGGAATAGATGGGCCACAAAAGTCTAATATATAAACTACAAGGGCAAAAGAGTATAGTGCATTGGTTATGTGAAGTTTAGTGTAGTGAGTGCATAATTATTGAAAGTAGGACCAAATAACTATTGACTTTTCATCCTTCGGGATTGGAATTAGGTTTAATAGTTTTCTTAGACTACCAGTAATAAGGTAGTTTAATCCAAGATTTAACAGTTTAATGCACATAATGAAGCGTTGAATTGGAGAAAATGCATACATGGATTACATTTGAATACAACAAAGTGAAAACATGAAGACACGTGGTGACATGTAAATAGAGAGGGAGTTGAGAGAGTAAAAAACACACGCCTGCAAATTGAGAGAGTAAAATACATTTACCCTCCTGAAAATTTTGTGTTTTCATTAGTTGTCAAATTTCATTTTTTTTTTAAGATACTTAGAGCACCCGCAATGGGGGTCCTTAAGGGGGAGTCCTTAGCGGAAAAATAATTAAATAATTAGTGGGCCCCACCATAACTTAACGACTCGATCCTTAAAATCTCTAAATAAGGATCGGTCCTTACACTATTTGCGACACATGGCGGCCCGCGATTGGTTGATATATATATATATATATATTTTTTTTTCTAAATCTGAAAAAAAAAAAAAAAATTTAAGGATTCCGCAAGGAGTCCACGGTTGCGGATGCTCTTACCTTCTCAAATTATTGGAGTTCAATTAATTTGTAGTAAACGTATTTAAAATAAAAATAAATTTATATCAAAATTCATGATTTTCTTATAATCTATATAGAGAATAATGTCACGTCATTTGGATAAAAAAAAATCAAATTTCAATATAATTTGTATATTAGTTTCCAATCAATTTTTGTTTGTTTGAACATTTTGTTAAATAGATCACAATAATAATTTATTTAACACTAAAAAATCAAGGGCAATTCTCTTAAATAGCTCTCTTTAAGTTTTTGTCACAAAAATAGCACTTAAAAAATAAAATGACCAAAATAGACTTCTTTTTTTTTGAAATTTTGATTTTTTTTTTTTTTTTTGAAATTTGAAACCCTAACCCCAAACCCACGTCTTAACTCTAAACCCTAAAGTCCAAATTAGTTAACCCTAGGGGTATAAATGCATATAAATGAATTTTTTAGCTTCTAAAAAAACATTTTGGTCATTTTCTTCCTTGAAAGCTATTTTTGTGACAAACAAACTAAAAGGGGCTATCTAAGGGAATTTCTCAAAAATCAACCAGTTTTTTTAACTATTAAAATTTCAACATCTATCAATTTCAAAATCAATCTTCAATCATATTTAGCTATCATCATCCGGTCATGTATCACATTACATAATATATATAATTGTTAAGGATGAATGAGATACATATGCTCAATATTAGACCCATTATAATCAATACGAGGTAAGCGGCAATAGTACACCACATTTCTTTTTGACTGAAGTGTTGATGTATTCGAAAATCATTTACATGCTAGATCATAATTTTTTTTAAAGCTTGCTCAAGGTAACAATCCTCAAGCTAATTATGTTATACAAGGAAAATAGTACAATATGAGTTATTATTTAGCTGATGAGTTTTATCTGAAATGGTCAACTATTGTTTAAAATATAAGCGATCCTCAAGGTTCAAAAAGAAATTATTTACAGTACGTCAAAAAGCATGTCACAAAAATGTTGGGGTTATATAATCAAAGTTAGCTATCATAACAGGACCATGTCGCTATTGGAAAAAGAGTTATTTGATAATATAATGATAATATGCATTATAATGCATAACATGGTTATTGAGGATGTATGTGATGTCAACGCACTGATTAGAGTTGCAAAATCAACATCAGTCATACAAATTGAAATGGCAACAAACAAAAATACAAGATTGCAAAAGTTTTTAGCTTGTAATTTAAAAATAAAAAAATAAAAAAGCTCATTTATTACTTTAGAATATATTGACTGATCATATATGTGAGAATTATAGAAATAATTTTAATGAATAATCTTGTAATTTATTTAAATTTATAATTTAGTTTGTATTTTGATTATGTTTACTGTAGTTTTATGTTATAATGTAATATTTTATCAATTAATATTGTTTCTAATATCTTATTAGGATGTTTTGTCATTATATAAAAGTTTTATGTCATTTATTATCTTTTACTAGTGACAAAAGACCATAATGTAAAAACAGAACTTTTAAAATTAGATTTAAAGTTCTTTTTTGGAAAAGCTCTCAAACTTTAAATTTGAAAATTTGCCAACTTAAAAATGAAATTGATTTTAAAGATACTCTTATCTAACCTCTATTAGTCTCTCATTCAATGTTTTTGGCATTCTCAATGTTCTCATCATATATCATGGAGATACGATGCAAAGTAGTATATGTACTTTTAATGCTCCCGTAGCGTGTGCATCCATCTACACATTCATATAAAATAAGTTAAATTGCAAATTATTATGTGAATAGTTTAGAGTCTAATGTAGGTGGATTTCAATATAACTAGAGCTTAACCGTACATCCACACGAGTATTTACTTTAAAAGAGTAGACATATAAAAAAATTTACAACATAAAAATGTAATGGTTGCACAAACATGTGTCTATATGGGTGTGTTCGATTTGTAATATATAATATTTATTATAAATCAATGATCTTTAATTATTTGTAATTTGTTGGTTGCTCATACTGTGGTTGAATATTAAACTAATCAGAATGATATGTTAAATCACATATTCATCAATTAATTTTTAACTACATTAACCATTTTGATATATTTATTTATAAATTAAAACATCAAATAGTATATTGATGAATATGAATAAGTCTATCTTTAAAAAATAAAATATTTTATGTCAAATATAATGCATTTTTTTAATAAGATAGATAAATATGTTGCTAAATTTCTCATATGCCAAATAAATTCTGCTTCTATGTTATTTTTGAGGAAAATATTGAATTGTATGTATTCTTATAACTCAAATATTTATGTGCAATTTATCTTAATCATAATATTATTTAACATATATTTGAAAAACAACTTTATATGTTTTAACAAAATATTCATAGTTTATATATTATATGTGAAATGAAATAATAATATACATGAATAAAAAAATAGTTTGTATGTCATATTTTAAATAAATCTATTTAATTTTGATGTAAAAAATTGTTAGAGAATAATTTGGTTAGAGAATAATCGTAAGTTTAATTAGAGAATAATCTAAAATAAATAATTTGTGATTAATTAAGAGTTATTAATTTAGTGGCACAAGCTGTAATTATTAAGATGATATAAATGTTTATTTTAAAATACGCTTTAGTTTTAATAGAACAGATTATTATGATGTTATTAAGTGAATAAAATATACACTTAATAAATTTTCTAATGAATGCCTTTTTTGGTAACTAAATATATTAAAGATCTAAAGGGCTTAAGTGATTACAACTGGAGTTGTGTTCAATGGTAAAATGATAACAATCAGAGATATACTTGACGATAAGATGTTGATCTACAAAAGTAGTACACTAAAACATAAAATATAAGTGTTAAAGGAAGAGACTTGCTAAAAGTTAAAAAAAAAATCTGTAAATGAACTTCACTTGTATTCCTGAAACGGTTCTTCCATCGAGTTTGAGATCGAGATTCGATGTTGAAATATCCAAACAATAATGTTTGGAAGGAGACAGAAATGGCCATCGAAAAGATAGTTTTAACTAAATAACCCATTAAATGAAGGAGAATAGCTTTAACACCAACAATGTTGAACTGAGAGACTAGATGAATCTCAAGAATTAAGGAAAACAAATTGTTTGATGAGCAAAATGGTGACACAGTTGATGCTATTATCATCTTCGATTCCATAGGTGCATTTAACAATTAAACATATGGTGTGGATGGAACTTTCGGAGGGAGCTGTGGTAGTGAAGCTTTAGATACCTGAAATTAGAAGTGACATTTTGGTGTACATGAAAGAATTCATGACTTATATTCTAATAGATAAGATATGGATATATAATTTATACATTATATGCAAAATAAAATAATAATATATATAAATATATAAAATTTAAAGTTTGTACATCATAGTTTAAATAAACCTGTTTAATTTTATTATGAAATTTAGTTAGAGAGTAATCCCGTTAGAGAATAATTGTAAGTGTAGTTAAAAAATAATTTAATAAAATAAATAATTATAATTAGTTAATTAACAATTATTAGTTTAGTGGAATAAGTTGTATATTAAAATGAAAGAACATTTATTTTAAAAAAAAACACTTAAATTTTAGTAGAATAAATTGTTAAATATTCTGTTGTCAAAAAAAAAATTGTTAAAATATTCTTAGATAAATAAAATATATTTAAATTGTTTATATTACATAAATGTATTAATATGTTCAATTTTCTTTCTTTCTCAAAGATTAAAGATAGAAAACCAACAAAAAGATGAGTGTTTGCATCTTATTTTTTTTTTTTATGTGAAACAGTTTCACATAGTTAAACAAGAGGAAGAAAAAACAACGAAAAGGGAGATAATCCTGAAAATGTAGCAACAAATTTTTCATCACCAACAAGAAGAAAATACTGAAAAGCAGATCCCCACCACCTTCACAGTTCCAGAGAATCCCTGTCCAAATATTTCAGACTATGAATTAGATCACAGAAGAAGAATGAATAAAAGAGTCAGGCGAAACAGAATCATTGACATGTTAGAGAATCTTAGACCAAACATATAGTAGGGTTCTCTCTTTAGGGCAGAAAACACTCATTGCTTTTGTCAAATCATAGTGGCAAGAACACGAAAAGGATAGAACCACACAAATATGTAACGAGTAGTAGTACTCAATGGTAAGTGAGATTTCTTCTGTAGCTATTGTGACCTATGCTATATGTATATACGTATATCTATAATCTACCAAATCAAAGAGTGCATCTTCTTGCAGAAGATGTTCAGAGTTCAGACACAGAGTAGCGCCTGCTGTAATTTCACAATATCAGAGACACAATTTACAAGTTCGAAATCGATCAAACACAAGACTTTCTAAGCCTAGAAATGAGAGTTCATAAACCAATCATATAATAATACTGTTTCTTTGGCAGACGCAGCTTTCTGCGGCTGCGATTATATTTTTGTTCGTTTAGTAGACACAGCTACCTGCGTCTGAACGTTGCAAGTCTACTGCGTCTAGCGTCAATCAATTTTGAACGTTGATAAAATTAGCATCAACTAACATGACGCAGCCGCTGCGTCTGCCAAACGAATAGCACTATTATATAGGCTCTAGCAAATTGAGATGTGTCCTGTTTTCTGGCTTAGTAAAAAATACCAAAAGGTTTCAGGAGTGTATCTTCTTTCAGAATCTATCAATCAGAGCAAAGTGTGTAGTGCCTGATCTAATTTTCACAATGCTTCCTAAGGATTTATAACCAATAATAACACAAAGTAGTCAAATGTAATCTAACACCAAACAATCTCATTCAATTCGCAACCAAACCTGAATCTAATCTATTGCAGAACCACAAATACAATTCAATCAAATCATCTCTGAACCGGAGACTAACCGAAAAGCTGGAAAGATCGAATCGAGGAGAACTAAGCATTAGCGGTCTTAGGGATAAGAGGAACACCGTTCCCTTGTATCTTATTCTGTTTAGCTTTGGCTTCTTCCTCACGGATCTTCTGCATCGCGAGCATTCTCTCCATCACGAGCTCGTACTCGCACTTCTCGTAGACGTGGCGCTCGTCCTCGCACTTCCACGGGAGGAAAAACTCAGCCTGGCGACATTTGTTGAGAGGGATTAGGAGATGAGCGCATTGATCTCTGTAACCGAGTGGTACTTTGGCTGTAACCATCTCTTCCTGCGTTGCGATCATCTTCTTCGATGAACCTGGAACCTCCATTTTCGTCTCGCGATCCCCTCTTCTACACAAACCTTCTCAATATCTCCTTTTCTCCGATTTGCTTGACCCTGATACAGTCAGGTTTCTGTTCCGGGTCATATTGGGCCCGTTTTAAAGGGGCTCTTTTGATATACTAAGCCCAAATTTTAATTCAGTGGTCTTTTGATTTTCTTTTTCTCGACAACATTTAAATTATACAAAAGAATGGTATACTAACTAGTAACAACAATTAAATTATACAAAAAAAAACAACAACATGCATGATGCATCTCTATCATGCTAAATCATCCACCTTTCTTTGCACGAGAAATGATCTTTACACAGCCAAACAATTCTTGAACTTTTAGTTTGATTTATTTTAGCATTCAAGTGTTAACATGTTTATTTTAATCTTTTTTACTAAATTGTTTTAGATATATGCAAAATCAACTGTTAAATTGATTTAGCTGTTAATTTTTCACTTATTTAAAACGATTTAGTTAAACTAAAATAATAAAAATAAACTATTTTAAAAATTGAAAATGAAAATGTCTCAAGTGAAACTTCACATTTTTGTTTCTTTTTAAATTTCAATATTTTTGTGGTTTTCTCAAACAATATATTTTCAGTTTTTTTAATATATATATATTTTTTTTTTTTTTCATATACCATGCATTACTTGTAATCTTGTATACATATACTAATGACACTAAACAATTTAGAGAATAACTGAATTATTGGTTAGAAGAGGATTGTAATTGAATTATACTGCAAAAGCAAATGTGAAACTTTTTGGAATTGAAAGAAACGAGAACACAACAATTGTTTTTGAAAACAGACAGACAATTTACACAAGAAACACTTTATATGTAATGAAAGGGGGAGATAAAAACAAAACACATCATTACTACGATGCCTTCTTTTGCTTATACCTAGCCGCAGAGAAGAAGTAAACCGCCATGTTCACAAGGCTAAGCCCAGCCAAAAGCCAGAAGTAGTAATCAAGATGACCCGAGTTCAGATTATCCGAGATCCAACCTTGTTCACCGTTCCTCGTCGTGAAATAAGTCACCAGCGTGAGGATCAACGAGCTCAAGTAGTTCCCAAGAGCATTGGTCAATAGAGCCAAAGCACTGCACAAGCTTCTCATTGCATCTGGAGACTGATCATAGAAAAACTCAAGCTGCCCTATGAAGTAGAACACCTCCGCTGCACCGAGGATGAAGTACTGTGGAATCTGCCATAACACAGAAATGGGAACCGGGGCTCCTGACTCCACTAGTCCTAACTCGTTAGCTAAATGGAGCCGTATGATTTCGACAATGGCTGCAGCTGCCATGCAGAGAACAGACACGAACAGACCTATCCCCATTCTTTGTATCTCAGTGAATCCTTTGTCCACTCCTGTGAACCGTCTAGCTAAAGGGACGATGAACCTGTCGTAGAGAGGAACCCAGATGATGACACTAGCTGTGTCGAATGTCCCGAGTGCTGCAGGAGGAAGCTGGAATGATCCTATTTTGCAGTCCATTGCTCTGCCTTGTTGAACAAACATCGTGGACATTTGTGCGTATACAGCTGAGAAGATGATACCTGAAGCCCATATCGGGAACATTCGTATCAGAATCTTGAGTTCTTCGACTTGCGTTACAGTACATAGTCTCCATGAGTTGGAAAAGTCTCCAGCTTTAGATTCTTCTTCTGAGATAATAGCTGCTTTGTCAAGATACCTGCAATCATATAGACACAACGTTAAACAAAGCAGAGCTGTTCATTCCCCGGAAAGAAGATGAAACTTACTGGCAATCATCGGTATGTTCTATTTTTCTACTTCCAGCAATAGCAGAGTTCTTGTCTTGCGTTTCATACAGAAGCGTAGTGTCTTCAGGGACTTTGAGAGTTGATTTATGGAACGAGGCGACCACGACTTGGGAGATACGAGTTATAGGGCTGCCTCCAGGCTTCTGAAACCTGTAAAGAGGTGTGCCAAAGAAGAAACTTGCAATGGCTAGTCCCATGAACACGGTTGGTATACCAAAACCTAAACCCCACCCGCGATTCTCTTGGATCCAGACAAGAAGACTAGAAGAGACTAGTGCTCCAATGTTGATGGAGAAGTAAAACCAGTTGAAGAAGGAAGCTTTTTTAACTCGTTCACGAGAGTCAGTGTCATCAAACTGGTCTGCACCGAAGGATGAGACGCATGGTTTGATGCCTCCAGTGCCTAGGGCGATCAGGTAAAGCCCTCCGAAGAACATTGCGTACTGAGCTGGTGTTGCTGATGGGCAGAAACCGCTGATGCATTCAGCTGGTTTCAGTGCCGGAACTGATGCTGAGAGAGTTAGCGCAGACATCCCCTAAACAAAAACAGAGCAAACAAAACCAAAACCAAAACTCAAACTTCAAATCAAATGTATGGTAAGAACCAACCAGTGAAACCATTAAAGTAGGCTTACTAACTGCTCTCTATCCAACATAGATACACAGCTATAATCTGCTACATGCGGTTCAATGGTAGTTAAAGTAAAACATAGGCTATAGCTAAGTCTTGACACTTTATGTCTTGTAAAACCCTATTGTTAAGGGTATAGTAAAAGTTGCTTACGATGAAGTAAATCCCTGAGAAACAAGCGATAGTCCAGTATCGTCCCCAGTAAGCATCGGCTAAGACAGCTCCAATGAGAGGAGTGAGATAACAAGTGCCTTGCCATGTGGTGACGTTTCTAGCAGCGGAAACGTTTCCTTGGTGGAGTTTAGTGGTGAGGTAAGTGATTAGATTCCCAGCAATGCCATAGTAAGCTAGCCTCTCGCAGCATTCATTACCTAAACATCAAAAAGATCATCTTCAAAAGGTTAGATACATAAGGAAGATAAGTTTTGTAGGATTGAAATATGAAACAAAGTGTACCTAGAATGAAAGGACAAGCTTTCCAGTTGCCTGTTTTCTCCTTTAGTGGTGGGTTTCCATGAAGGTCCACTGAACCATCTTGAGCATAAAGTTTTGGTTCCTGGTTTAAACAAGATTCAAGAAACATCTTTTTAGCACTGTGGTAATGGAACCAAGCTTCAAAATATATAGCTTTAAATAAAACATAATCTGATCTGCACTTGCAAAGCTTATACATTTGGAATCATAATCACTTTCAAGGGTTATCAGAGATTCAAACAGATACATGGAAGATGATAAACAGTGATTACCCAGAAAATCTCTCAACAAACCCAGAAAGAAACATGCATAAGATCATCAAACTCAAGCTCAAGTCAAGATTTTGGAGAAATGAAAACCCTAAGAGAGAGAGCGAAAAGAAACCCCTAAGAGCGAATTTGAAGATCAAACCTGTGAGATTAAACCTTCTTCGATGAGAGGTGATTCTTCTTCTTCAATGGAGCCCATCGTTCTCGCTTCGATTTAAGATTCCATCTTTACTCTTATTTATTTGGAAGACGTGACGTGATTGTTTTCTATTTTAATTTTCACCCGCGACTTTTCTTTTATTAGTTGAAACAATATTAAAATAAAACGGATAATATAATAAGCTAACTAATATATTAAGCAAAGTACAACAACAATCTGATCTTTTGCGATAACGATTTATCTACTTGTTGACGACGGCAGATAAGACTTGTGGATCGACTTGTCCATTGTCTCAACTTGTATTACTCGAACCAAGAAACCAGATATAGCTATTTTTTTTTAATTGCTTTCTCTCTCGAAGTAGTTAAGAACATAATTATTAAAAAATTCTTTGGATGAACTTCTTAGCATAATTTAAAAATCATTTTTTTAATTTTTTGTTAGTTAAAATTAAGAACTATACAATAATCATGACTTTAGTAATGGTATAATGATCACTATTATTTTATACTACATAAACAATTTGTTAAGAACTTCTAAACACGTTTTTATTATTTGCAGATATGATGGGATCTGTTTGACTTAAATATTAGTATTGGGTTTCCAATTGGGCTACTCTAAAACCTCCAATATTAAACCTATGTAGATCATTTAAATTATGTCAAATGCAATTTACTGGGCAAGAAGACCCAATAACATACTGAGATCGGCTTGTATTTTTTATCAAACACATGTAGATATAAGGAGTAACAAAAAATGAGGATACTGAATAAATTGGGAGAGATTTTGCAAAAACAAAAACAAGTTGCATTTTTGAAATTCTAGGTGGCACTTGTATTGTGTGCCAGTCGTTAAGCAAAATCAAATATCAAAAAGTGTAAAAATTTCTTTAACCTGTTATTTGATTAAGAGTTCACTAATATTTTTACAAGATTTAATTCAGATTTTTTTTTTTAAATGGTTTATTAATAACTGTAAAATAGTGGAGAAAAAAATTCTTTAGCATAATGTAAATAAAACATCATACGTGAATCTTCAAAAAGTTCATGGTGGTGAAAATAAAATAGTCATGAATCATCATAAAACATATAAAATGTCAATTCCATAATTATATGTATAACATTATATTAAAATTTTAAATGTAAACAGATAATCCCAAAGATGCGTTAGGAAAGGAACAAATTGTACGATTGTTCCTAAACTCAATTCAATTTCCCCAAATCAAAATGTAAATATTTTGATTTGAGGAAATGTACTATTTTCTCAATTTTTTTTTTATAATTTATAGGTCCTGATTTTTGTATATATATATGTTCATATGTATTTTATGCAATTTTTTAAACTATTTTTAAAATAGATATAAAGTTCAAAAGATAAATTATACCATGTATATGTCTTTTTTCTCTCAGGAACTTTGTGGAAATATTACTTATAAGTTTTAATAGAAAACAAAACTTTAAATGAATACAAATTTAAGAGTACAATTAGATTTTGAAAGCGCATCATTAATTTTGTTTTGAAAACCTAATTTAAATTATTTTTGTTAATACTTTGTAATTCTAAAAATCTTAAGTTATATTATTGTACATAGTTATATCTATACTTGTATTGTTTAATCATACAATAACTAAATGTTATTATATTGGACTGAATTTATATGATTTTGGCTGGGTTAATTACTGATTTTTGAATGATTTGATGTGCAAGTCTCTACCAAAAATATTAGTTATACAATATTGGTATCAACAACTTTTTAAAAAATTGTTAATGTTAGATATTTTAAAGAAAGATTAATTTTGTTTTATAGATGAAATCAAAGGACTAATTTTGTTACCCTCTTAGGTTCTTTCAAAAGTTGATATGTGTTTTTCTTTATCAAAATATTTGAAGTTCATACTAAAAATTTGTACATACATAATTGTTTTTGAGCCAACATGATATACACATATTGTGGTATATCATTAATTTATTTTTTACAAAATATTTTACAATTATATTTTAAAATGTTTTGATTATTTGTTTTCTTGTATTTTTAATCTCATTTCATATCTTTTGCTTTATAGAACTTTGATTTACAAAATTCCTTATCATAATTTTAAAATGAACTTCTAAAATAAAAAATTATACATTGAACACAAATTAATACTATTAAAACAAAAAATATATGTTCTTCTACCATTCCATGTTCACATACATTTAAGTATTGTGATAGAAATGGCATTTTGGGTTAAATTTGTGTTTTTTAATAGTTGGAATTCGGATAAATCTTAACTTGCATTGATTGTTTTTTCATTATATAAAACATATAATTTTTATTAAATTCAAGAAAAATAAAAAAAATTATAAATATTTGGTAACTTGTTCTTTTCAAAAGAAATCCAAACAAAATATTAGATATTTTGTTAAATGGTAAGACATTTTAAAGATATTTGGAATTTGAATTAATATAAAGTTTTAAAGATTTCTTTTATAACAATTTTATTAAATTTGAAAAAAATGACATATTTTAGTATATATATGTATATATACTATGCTTAAAGGGCCTTAATATATAGATATATATATATATATATATATATATGTTCCTTTATATGCTAAACTAATGAGCTTCAGATACAATCATCAAGCATAATAATCCCATTTTTATGAATTTGATACATGACCTCTGATTTACAAAATTGTTATGATGATTTTAAAATGAACTTATAAAATAATAATTATGCATTGGAAACAAATTAATACTATGAAAACATAAAAAAATATTCTTCTAGCAATCCATGTTCACATACATTTACGTAGGGTGACAGAAATGATTAGAGATGGCAATCATTGACCTGGACCGTGTGCCTAGTCCGTAAAAGACTGTCGCAGTATGATATTGGCCGAGATTTATTAGGTCTGCAAATTAGCGGGCTTCGTGGGACGAGTTATTAAAGGACTAGGCTTTTTCGGATCGGATCATGCGGGATTACAAGGATTCACATTTTTCTTCTTCTTCATTACTTGTTTTACCTCAAAAATGAGAGAGAGAGAGAGAGTGAGAAGAAGGTGATTCGTGTGATTTCCCTCCGAAAAAATGAAAGGAACTCTGGCGATGACGATTCGAGCTCCGACGATTACAATTCGAGCTCCAAATGATGATTCGAGCTTTGACAATGATAATTTGAGCTCCGGTGGTGTTTTAATTTGGTGTTCTTTTTTATTTATTTTGGAATTGGCAGCTTTAATTTTGTATTTGGTTTTATTTAATTTCTAGATTCATCAAACTAAAACATTGGTTATAAATTTATGAGTTATAAGCTAATGAAAAAAATATATTTTACAATTATCTTTAATTAATATGTTAATATGTTTGGAGTGTGACAAAATTAACTATAACTATTGTTTTGAATAACAAATAATCAAATCACTGATTGATGAATCATGTCCAATTCAATTGACGACTTGAGTAATGTCTTAGAGTGATTTAAAGCGTATTGGAGTGGTCTGAAGCGTCATGATGCATGTATTATCATTTGTTCTGTGGGCCGATTTGCAAAGGCTTGTACATATAGTATGATAGGTTTGGGCAGCTATTTCAGAAACTGCCCCCCCCCCCCGAACCTGGTCCGCGGTGACCCGCTTGAAGATAATTCCGATGTGGTTCGGGACGGGACGGAACAGAACAACTTGTTTACCATCTCTAAATAAAACGAACAACAATCTAGGATCTACAACCAGTCACAAATCACATGTTATAAGTCGCGGTCGTGCAACAGGTAAACGAAAATGACCATTGAATGAGTCAAATTATAAAATTGTCTGCTAATTTTTTTTTAAAGATGGACAGTAAAAACTTCTCCAACGGTGAGTTGTAGTGAGTATCTAATAATTTAAAAAAAAAAAAAATTAAGAAAAAAAGTATCACAGGTTCTTAAATTGCACATTGGAAGATACTTACTACAACTTTTTCCTCCACTTGGAGACATCTGATTTGTTTAACTGTCTAATTTTATTTAAAGTTTAATTATTTAGTTATAACATATTAAAATAATGATAATTTGTGGTTAAGAACTTTTTTAAGAGCCTATGTGTTAGAGCAAGATTATTAAGGGATCTTAATTGGATTCTTAAGGGGTGGGGTTCACTTTTTTTTTTTAAACATCCCTTAAAACTCTTCTGTAAGAACCAAATTATTGTACTGTTTACGGGCTCCACTGACACGTGGCGGTCCGCGATTGGTTATTTTTTTATTTTTTATTTTTTTAAAATCGAAAAAGCAAAAAAAAAACTAAGATTAATCATAGTCTTAATCATAGTCTTAAGGTTGCTCTAAGAAAATAACATATAACAACATGATGTCATACAGTAACCTTTATTTTTCCATTATTAATTAAGGTCCCCATCTAACCAATCTCTAACAAAAACTCAAACAACGTGTACTTTTTATACGTAAAACAACTCTTATACTATTTTCAAATTACTATATATGTCGATACATACTATCATTTCACAGACTAAATGACATGATTATTCAATAACAATTTTAATAGTTACAAACCGCCAGAATTATTATTTTAATTCATTAAGCTACACAACTACATGATTATTCAATAACAAATTTAATCTGCAAACAGCTTATATTATTAGATCAATTGATGAATGATCAATCAAATCCATATTTATACTCCCCCCGTTTTATTTTCAATATGATGTTTTAGTATAAATACACATATATTTTTTAAAAAAATCATGTTTATCAAAAATACTTGTTTACAACAAAAAGTAACTAAAAACAACTAATTATTACTATTTGGAACAAATTAGACAATAAACCACACATTAATTTTCAATATTTTAATCATTTTGTTTTAATAGTTTTACATAAAAAAATTCAAAATATCATATAAATTGAAACAAAAATATCACTTAAAACATCATACAAAAAGAGTAGTTTTTATAAGTTTGAGATCTAATAAAATCATGTTCATATCCCAAGGAGCAAAAGACACTCTCCAACCATTTTTCTTTTGCTTTATTTATTTGTCATTGACTGTCTCGACTACAGTTTCTTCATCTTCTAAAACTCTCCACTGCTTTTTAACTTTAAATTTCCCAATTTTATTTGTTTTTAAAATCTTTTTATTTACTTTCACTTTTAGACATAATACATTAAGATAAATAGGCCGCAGCCATATAATTTTCGTTATATACAAAACACTCACCAAATCATTTGAAATAAGAAAGATGAGTGAGCTTCTCTACTCTCTACTTACTTGGGATCTCCATAACCTTGGATCACTCTTCAAGCCTGACTTCAATCTTGGTATGTTCAACACATTTATCATCACTTTCTCCACTATATATATATACATATCTTTCTTCGTAGGGGTGCATGTAATTATTTTAATTACGTGATGAGAAAAATATAATCTGCAATGTGTTTAATAAATTTCAGATGCATGTGGATTCATGAAGGGATCGCCGGAAAAGATTTACCAATCACCAGAGATGAATTATTTCGACGGCTCCACAGGTTACCTTGAAGACGCACTTATAGAGTCCCGTGAGAGAAGTAAAAGGAGACGTCTATTGTTTGATGATCCCTCAAAATCTCTTAACGACAGCTACTCCGAGGTTTGAGTTTGTTCATTTGTTTAATTATACCTGTCTGAAAGATTTATCGAAAGATTTCCAAATGATATATGCGTTTTCTCTTCGATTTATCATTTCCAAATGATTTGGTATCTTATTGTAAGTTATAACTAATTAACATGAATTTTACCAAAAAAAAAAACTAATTAACATGAAACATGTTGATCGTTGAATATGCAGAACCATTGGGGCATGCATGAGAGTTATAGCTGTGTCACTCCACATGGTAACACTGGTGAGACCTATGATTGTTCCATATTTTTTTAAAAAGATTATATACTATTCATTTAGAATTTAAATGATACCAACGTGAAAATATATAAATTTAACCAATTGTTTAATACAAATTCAGCGTGATAATGTTTTTCATTTATTCGGATAAATTTTAATTCTTAAATAGTTTTAAATACTTGAAATAACAATGCATTTCAGCTCCGAAAATATATATTGTTCAAAAGAAAATAAAGTTCAGTATGGTCCAAGTGACAATACATGTTTTATTTTTGTAACATTTTATTTTGTAACACAGTGACAATACATGTTTAAAGTTAGTTTGCTGGCTTTTCTAGCTATCACGCGTCGATTCTGTTTGCAGCCTTACTTAACTTTATAGTCTTATTTAAAGTAACCTACTAAATTGACTTTAATTCGTTTATTCATTTGTGATGTACAGATGAAGGTAAGAGTGGAATACGTGGCCTTGAGGAGCCGATATCGACCGTTTACGAGTCTTCCGATACTTCTGCATTTTCCGAAAAGATCTATGTGCGCTACCAATCTCCAACCGAGCCATCGTCGTCTAATTGTCGTAATAAGAACAAGAGAATAACCACGAGAGTGGTTTACCCATTTGGATTGGTGAAACCAGGTGGTCGAGAAGAAGATATAACTCTAGACGACGTAAATAAGAAAATTCTAATGCCACCGGCTCGACCTGTTGGAGATTTTGCCTCTAGACCGTGCATCACGACCCAGGGACCAGGCCTCTCCGGTAAAACTGTAGTGGCTCTTAGTAGGATCCAAACACAAGGGAAGGGTACAGTAACCATAATCAGAACTAAGGGATGAATTTGTAATATTAGTAATTAGTTGTGGTTGTAAGAGCATCCATAACGGGGAATCCTTAAAGAGAGTCATTAACGAAAAGATAATTAAATAATCAGTGAATCCTACAAAAATCTAAGGATTCGATCATTAAAATCTCTAAATAAGGATCGATCTTTACACTATTTGCAATACGTGGCGACCCGCGATTGGTTGATATATATATATATTTAAAAAAATTTGAAAAAAATAAAATAAAAAAATAAAATAAAAATAAAAATTAAGGACTCCAATGAATATCACCATTGAAGATGGTCTACTGTAATATAATCGAGGTCTTAGAATAGAATGCCAAAGTAATCATTGGCTATGAGGGAAACTTTCATCTTTTCACTTTTGTATAGAAAGTTAAGGGAGGTAACTTTGAAAATAATGTATAACATTCGGTGGATTTTTCTGATATGAATAAACATATTACCTTCTTTTGAATTTCCTGATATTTGAATTTTTGAATTTTTACTATTTGCTTTGTAAAGCATTGTGTTATGTATTAAGAGAATGATCACAAGCTAAATTGATAGAACTATACATGGTCGGTAAACAATAATAAAGAAAAAATCAAGAATAAAGAAAAGGGAAAACAAAGAAACATTAAACAAAGCAAAAGAAAGAGATAAAATTTTAATATGGAAAAAAATAAAAGAGTAAAATGTTCAAAAAAGTACAGATAAAGAAAATGGTGTGTTTTTAATATTTTTTTGGTTAATTGTAATTTAATTTGTTTCGGTGTAAGAATTGTTGTTATTGTTATTTAATTTGTTAGTTAGAAACAATTCTCAATTATTTATATGAAAAAATATCAGAATTTAAAATCGAACGTGTTGAGTGTTGAAATAAACTTTTCTAGTGGTGTTTGACAAAAGATGAAGGACAATTCTATCACAAAACCTTTTAAGTTTTTATCACAAAAATATATTTTTTTTTAAAATAACTAAAATATTTTTTTTTATTAATTTTTTTTCTTTTAATTTTTTAATATTTAAAACTTCACCACCAAAATCATATCCTTTAACTCTAAATATTAATTATAGATTAGTTAACCTTATAATTATAAATATATATTTATCTTTTTAATAACAATCTTAAAAAAATTCTCAAAGATAAATGTTCATTTTTAGTATTATAAAAGCATCTTTATCAGTTAGTATGTCAAACAAAACATCTCACAAAATAAAATAGAGAAATTTTCTAATTTTCTTTGCTATTTTGATAAAAAAATTTAAGTGCTATTTTAGTGACAAAAACTTAAAAATATCATTTTAAAGAATTGCCCAATAAAATAATATTAGTTTTAATATAATCTAATGAGAAATTTTCTAAGATAATCCTTTTAAGTTTATTTTTACAAAAATAGACTTCAAGAAAAAAAATAACTAAAATATTTTATTAAAAAATATATATATATATATATATATTTATATATATATATATTTAGTGTTAATTAATTTATAATTAGGATTTAGTGTTAAAGGGTGTAGTTTTTGAGGATAGAGTTTTAAATTTTTAAGAATAAAAAATAAATATTAAAAAATTTAAAATTCAAAAAATATTGTTTTGATTTTTTTTATTTTTGAGGATTATTTTGGTGACATAATTTTTTTTAAAAAAATTATTTGATAAAATTACCCTAATCTAATTAATAATTAAATTTTAAATAGGAAAAATAAAGTGAACAAATCAACATATTGACACATCACACAAAACTATTTCTTAGGATATCATTATCCATGTTCTTTTAACCGGGGTTCTTAATTCAATATTTGACATTTTTTTTGTTTTTTTGTTTTTTTTTACATTTTTTGGGTAAGAGACGGCTCTTATATCTCTTATTTAAAAGACGATTCTTAGTTTTTCTTAGTTAAAACTAAGAATCATCCTTTATCTGAAGCTAAGAACCTCAGTTAAGAAATCGGGGATAACCAGGAATAATGATGGTCTTACATTTTTGTTGAATGTCTCGCGGACCGCACTCTCCTCTTCTTTCACCAGCTTTTACTATATTTTTTTTTACTTTTTAATGTTTTAGATACTATCCTAGAACCTTCCCATGAAAAATTATAGGGCAATTCTCTTAAATAGTCATTTTTAAGTTTTGTCATAAAAATAGCCCTAAAAATTAAAATGATCAAAATAACATTTTTTGGAAATTTTCATTTTTTTTATTTTTTTTTTGAAATTTGAAACCCTATCCCCAAACCTACCCCTTTACTCTAAACCCTAAAGTCTAAATTAGTTAACCCTAGGGGTATAAATGCATATAAATAAAAAAATTAGTTTCTAAAAAAACTTATTTTGGTCATTTTTTTTCTTAAGAACTATTTTTGTGAAGAACAAACTAAAATAGACTATCTAAGGGAATTTCTCAAAATTATATCATCAAAATTATAATATAAATATTAATATTTTATTGTATAGTTATTAACTCACATTAAATCCAATTTTTTTTTTAAAAATGACTTAAGCTCAGATATACAACGTCGTAGTGCTTGTTGTGTTACGTATGTCGGCATGAGCTAAGAGTTATTCTTAGATTCACCCCCTAGGGTGAACCTCTAGGTTCACCAACCAATAAAAAGTTGACACATCATAATATAAATTTTTAATTAAAAAGATAAAAATAAATAAAAAATAGTATAAATTACCCCCAAAAAATTACGTTGTTAACACCGTCAATCAAAACTTAAATCATAAATACTAAACTCTAAACCCTAAACCCTTGGATAAACCCTAAACCCTTGGGTAAACCCTAAACCCTTGGGAAACCCTAAACCCTTGGGTAAATCCTAAACCCTAAAACCTTAGGTAAACTCTAAATTCTTGGGTAAATTCTAAACCCTAAACCCTTGGGTAAACCCTAAATCCTTGGGTAAACCCTAAACCCTTGGGTAAATCCTAAACCCTAAGGTAAACCCTAAATAGTAGTAATAAGGTTTACCTTAAGGTTTAAGATTTACCTAAAGATTTAGGATTTACCCAAGGGTTTAGGGTTTACCCAAGGGTTTAGAGTTTACCCAAGGGTTTAGGGAATCCAAGGGTTTAGGGTTTACCCAAAGGTTTAGGGTTTAGTGTTTAGGGTTTAGAGTCTAGTATTTAGGATTTAGGGTTTCAGGGGTTTATGGTTTTGTATTTAAGATTTAGAGTCTAGTATTTAGGATTTATGGTTTTACTGACGGTGTTAATAACGCTAAAAATAAAATTTTCGTTCTTTTTTTGTAATTTCCAGTAATTTCTATTTTTTTTTATTTTTTTATTTTAAAAATACAATATGACGTGTCAATTTTTTATTGGGTGGTGAACCTTTAGGTTCACCCTACGGGGTGAACCCAAGAATAAGTCTTGAGCTAATTAGCTCCTGGTGACCTATATGCAGATAGCATATTGATCGTATATATTGATGTGCCAATTGTGGATTTGGTTAAAACTAGCGATGTTCTTGTAACACATTAGCTATTAACTTTTTTTGGTTTTCCGTTTTCTTATACACTTGAATAAATCTTGAACCGAATCCAAAGACTAAAAATTAAATGCATGGGTTATCTATCTAATACAGATTTTGAAGGTCATAAAATTTAAATCACAGGTTAAAAAGATAAAATATATGGTATGAGCTTCTTAAGAAGAACGATAACTAAGAGGTGGATGAAAGTATATTTCTCACTAAGTTAAGGTATACTTGCAAACAAAAACTCTGATAGATCAACAATTGTTTTCTTCTCGTCACTGTACGTTTCCAAAGTGTGATCTATAATCTGAATTATGGATGCATACATTTAAAATCAAGGATTGCTGTTGTGATATGTGCGAGAAGAAATGTAGCGTACATGTAGCAAGCAGATTCCAATCTTTCAACAGCAAAGTATATGACCAACTTCACTGTGATGAGTTTAGAATGAAGAAATTGTGGTAAGGTGTTTATTTGTCCATTTGTAATCTCCACCAAGATGATTCATTTAATTTTTGTTAAAGACAATTCATTTTTCTATATAAATGGTTCATTTAGAATAATTATTTTTTATTAAATCTGAAAATAAACAATAAAGAATAATTAATCTTATTATTTTATTGTTTTATTCATTTTTTGTTTCTATTCTTTCTTTTGTCGTTACCTGTTAGAACCGTATTAGCACTAAACAAGTTTCTCTAAAACGTATGAGTTAGTTTGGACGACATTGTTAAAAATCTTATGCGAGACATACGTTATGTTACTATGTAGGATGATTTAGCATTAAATAGCTTTAAAGTTATTTTAAAAGATTTGATAAAAATTTTAATGTATTTGTCTGATGTTTTAGATTTTAGAAAAATTCAAAAACATTTGATCATGTATGTTCCTCTAAATTCTATAAACTAATCTTTTACATCAAATAGAAAAAATTATAAACATTTGGCAAACAAAACTTTAATCATTTTTTTATTTTATATAAGAAGAAAAAATTATTTAAGAAAAAATTATTTAAGAAAAAATTATTTAAGAAAAAATTATTTAAGAAAAAATTATTTAAGAAAAAATTATTTAAGAAAAAATTATTTAAGAAAAAATTATTTAAGAAAAAACTTTACCAATAAAAAATAGTAATAGTCGAACTAATCATATATTGTTATGTGAATATGTAGCCATCTATGGATAAAACAGTTATATAGAAACATAAATTGCGATATAATGTATTTTATAATCATTTATCAAGATAATAACATATTTGTAAAATTATAATAAAATTATGTTTTTAAATCTCTCTTATTATAATGTTCAATAATTTTGATGTATATATTTGATATATAAACAATATAAAAGTCATCTTTAAATTTTAGTCTAAAAGTAGAGAATTTGTTCTTTATAATTTAAAAAAATTCCAAGTAAATTCTATTTAAATACAATAACCGTACAATTCACCAAAAATTGAATAACGCAAACATTTAATAGAATTAGAAATGAACAATTTTCTGAAATAGCCTTTTTAAGTTTTTATCACCAAAACAGCCCTCGAAAAATAAAATGACCAAGATAGCTTTTTTTATTTTGAAATTTTGAATATATTTTTTCTTTTTTAAATTTGAAATCCCATCCTAAACCACCCTTTAACTCTAAATCCGAAGTCTAGGTTAGTTAACCATAGGGGTATAAATGCATATAAATGTATTTTTAGTCTTTAATAAAACTTATTTTGGTCATTTTCTTTCTTAAAAACTGTTTTTGTGAAAACAAACTAAAATAAGCTATATAAGGAAATATTTTATTAAAAAATCATTAAATCCATTAACACAATTTTTTTAAAGAATTAATGAAATCTGAGTAGCACAATAATTTAATGGAAAGTCTAATTCTTTCTAATTCTATTCAATTTTTAAACTCAACACCCCACCAATGTGTTTACTTTCAAACAAGTGTTGATTTCATACCCAAAAAAGTGTATTTTGTTGCCATTAAACTACGAAAGAATGAGAATCAATAGTTAAAAAAAGAAAAGAATGTGAACCAATCTACCAGTGTAAAATATTATAAATTAGAAAGATAATATAGTGACATTGTAACGAAAATCCGACTAAATAAATTTTATTGCTTCAGGTTATCTACCATTTCTCTATCTGCCTTTCACAAGTTTTTATTTTCCACAGAGCGTCGAAAAACTAATTCACTGATATATTTAGTTGAAAGAAAACAAAACGAATTTTATAGTTTTATTAAAAAAACAGTAAGAAATACAAAATTATAAAAAATGCTGATAAATTAAAAAATAGCTAAGTAAATTTACTCAAAGTAATATATTAATACCTCAAATTTTGAATTTAATAATTAAAATATTTTTATTTATTTATTTGCACTATTTATTATTTATAATAAAAATTATTGAGAAATTACCTTAGATAATCTATGTTAGTTTGTTCTTCACAAAAACAATTTTTAAAAAAGAAAATGAACAAAATAATTTTTTAAAATTATTTTTATGATAAAAACTTAAAAAAATTATTTAAGAGAATGCTTAAAATTATTGTAGATTTAATTCGGTAAAAAGTTATTAAAATGAGATAAAATAAATATTGGTCTTGTCGGTCTTTTTCCCATTTACGTTTTGCCAAAATATAAAGCAAATTCAGATCTCACGATTCTCTTCACTTCACCTCATAGAAACAAACACCATGAGAACACCGACGACTCTGCTCCTCTTCCTCGGAGCTCTCCTCTTCTCCGCCGCCGGAATCGTCAGATCCGATGCCTCTGACCACCGTTACAAAGAAGGCGACTCCGTTCCTCTCTACGCCAACAAGGTCGGCCCGTTTCACAATCCCAGGTTAAAAAAAAAACGATTCTCAATTCCACTCGCTTCTCATTTTTAGTTCTAGATCTGAGATTCTCCTGGAAGATAGACATTGATCGTTAGCTACACATGCGAATTAGTATTCCAATTTCGTCTATCTATCAATAATGCTTGTTGATGATTGCAGTGAGACGTATCGGTACTTCGATCTTCCCTTCTGTGTCCCAGGTACGATCCTATGCTCTGCATTCGTTCACTGTGAATTGCAATTGAATCTGTTATGCGATATTTTATTTTCTCAGATTTGTTATTTGGTTTGGTTTGGTTTTTGCAGAGGGAGTGAAAGATAAGAAGGAAGCTCTTGGTGAGGTTTTGAACGGGGACAGGCTTGTTAGTGCTCCTTACAAGCTTAACTTCAGAGACGAGAAAGACTCTGAGACATACTGCAAAAAGAAGCTTAGCAGAGAAGAAGTTGAACAGTTTCGCAGAGCTGTAGAGAAAGACTATTACTTTCAGATGTACTATGATGATTTGCCTATATGGGGATTCATTGGAAAGGTTGAGAAAGAGGGCAAATCGGATCCGACTGAGTTTAAGTATTTTCTTTACAAGCATATTCAGTTTGAGATTTTGTATAACAAGGACAGAGTGATTGAGATCAATGCTAGAATGGATCCTCATTCGCTTGTGGATCTAACTGAGGACAAGGAAGTTGACGCAGAGTTTATGTATACTGTGAAGTGGAAGGAGACAGAAACTTCTTTTGAGAAGAGGATGGATAAGTACGCCATGTCTTCTTCTCTTCCGCATCACTTGGAGATTCATTGGTTCTCTATTATCAACTCGTGTGTTACTGTCCTGCTTTTGACTGGTTTCCTTGCGACAATCTTGATGCGTGTCCTCAAGAATGATTTCATGAAGTAAGTTTTGGAAACGCTACTCTTTCATGTTCAATACGTGATTTTAAACTTTTTGTCCCATCCTTGAAGGTATGCTCAAGATGAGGAAGCTGCTGATGATCAAGAGGAGACTGGTTGGAAGTACATTCACGGGGATGTGTTCCGGTTCCCAAAGCACAAATCTCTCTTTGCTGCATCCCTCGGCAGCGGGACTCAACTGTTCACTCTGTAAGTCCCTTTTCAGTTCCTGACATTTGTCTTTATTTCTTTATTGCCAATCACTAACTGTTGTTTCACTCATATGTCATCAGGACCATATTCATCTTCATGCTTTCACTTGTTGGAGTGTTCTATCCATACAACAGAGGAGCACTCTTCACAGCTTTAGTCGTTATCTACGCTCTTACCTCCGGAATCGCTGGATACACCGCCTCCTCTTTCTATTGTCAACTCGAAGGAAAGAACTGGGTAAGTAAACACCAAACTTATTTCTCTCAAATAACTCTTTTAAACAGAAAGCAATAAAACTTGTAACTTGTTCTCAGGTGAGAAACTTGTTGCTCACTGGAGGTCTCTTCTGTGGCCCGCTCTTCCTCACATTCTGCTTCCTAAACACAGTCGCAATCGCCTACAGCGCAACCGCAGCTCTCCCCTTTGGAACCATTGTTGTGATCGTCCTTATATGGACACTAGTGACTTCTCCTTTGCTTGTATTGGGTGGTATCGCTGGTAAAAACAGCAAAGCGGAGTTCCAAGCTCCAGTCCGCACCACTAAGTATCCCAGGGAGATCCCGCCACTCCCATGGTACAGGAGTGCTATACCACAGATGGCCATGGCTGGTTTTCTTCCTTTCAGTGCCATCTACATCGAGCTATATTACATCTTTGCCAGTGTTTGGGGTCACAGGATCTACACCATTTACAGCATCCTCTTCATCGTCTTCATCATCCTCTTGATCGTTACCGCGTTTATAACCGTTGCCCTTACTTACTTCCAACTCGCCGCTGAAGATCACGAATGGTGGTGGAGGTAAGGTCACGTTGCACTTGTGTTACATCCTTGCAGAGAATCTATTATAATTATGCTAATCTTTATTGCAGATCATTCCTATGTGGTGGATCAACTGGTTTATTCATCTACGCGTACTGCTTATACTATTACTACGCGAGATCAGACATGTCTGGTTTCATGCAAACCTCTTTCTTCTTTGGTTACATGGCTTGCATTTGTTACGGTTTCTTCCTCATGCTCGGAACTGTTGGCTTCCGTGCTGCTCTCCTCTTCGTCCGCCACATTTACAGGTCGATTAAATGCGAGTAAACCTGTTGCTGCCAAACTACACTCCCTCTCACTTGCGATTTTTGGTAGAACGAAGAAGATGAAACAGAGATCTGTGTCATGTAGGTAATGTTTCTATGAAGCTTGTGTGTTGTTTAGGCGAGTCTCTCTTTTCTATGATATACTATAGTGTTTTCTCTCTCTTTTTTTGGGTAATTAATTAACTACATTGTATCTTTTTCTTACATATATTTTAATTACCAAGTTTACTTTTTATTCATTTTTATCAGTTTCTCCAGCCCGACGAGGTATAATAATGATGGAGAAAACAGCCAAAAAAACTTTTTTTTAAAAAAAGCTAAAATAACACTCAATAAAGCCATTTTAATTTTCAATTTTTTTTAAAAGCTAATATAACACTCAATTAAGCCATTTTAATTTTCAATTTTTTAAAAAATTGTCTATTTTAAATTTAAACTTTCGATCAAATACATAAAAAATCAACCGTTAATTTGAAGTTTAAAATGCATAAATTTCAACTAACTTCCAAAAAGATAAACTTGAATCAAATTAGAACTAGTAACTAATCTCAAGTTAAGTAGTTAAGTATGTGCATGCCCTCTTTCTAAGGTTTGGAAACCTATCAATGTCTCTACCATACTGGGCAATATAGATGAACAAGCCATGTCCACCCCACCTCAGATCAGCAGGTTTATAGCTCAACTGGTTGCTTTGCTAGACTGTTGTTTCAAGAATCTGACCTTAGCAACCGAAAACGTGAGTGGGAATGTTTAACCAACCCATTCCAGATCGACCAAATTGGTATGAAAAAGCACACTATTCCATTGAAACGGAAGGAAATATAATATATAGCAGCGATCAAAGTATGTTTGGTTGAGAGAGAAGCCTTTCACATACACGCTTGTTTGCTTTGAGGAAACATCGAAAGCTAAAAACAGCGTAAGAGAAGCTAAAGAAGAAATACATACTTCACTAAAGATAGCTTGTTGTATGGTCCACGAGGACCACGACTATCTCGGCCTGCTAGACTACGTCCCCCTTGAACATAATTTTTGTTGGTTATTTTGTAGCTAAGTATCAAATCAAAATGTGCTATCTGAATTAGCAATTTTTTAATTTATCAATGTAGGTAAAAAATTATTTTTAAGTCTTTTCAACATATATATAAATTATGCTATACTGTTTAAAAAAATATATAAACTATGATATATTGAGCTATATCTAAACAAAAATATTGTACTGCTAAAGCATGAAAACTCTTTTAAGTTTTCAAAAGCTATATTGTGCACTTCATGGATGTCATAATAGAGAGTAGGCGTAACAAATGGCATCAGACTTTTAAATAAGCATCTGCTAGAAATTGAAAACTATATTATTTTCGAAGACAAAAAGAACAAAATAATAAAAAAAATCTTCATGATACAAAACCCTAAATCGAAAGCTAACTATATTCCATTAAATCTCTTGTCAGAACTAAGAACTAATCAAGCAGACAAGTGATAGATGAGAAGAAGACACCGAGCTGCCACCATTTACGCAGCCGTGGAGATTTGATGATCTTGAGCTGACACGTCATGCAATCATAGTACAACACGCTCAACTCGTTCCTCCACATATCGTAATAATCTCTTATCGTTGCCTCACCACCGTGTCGACATAGTAAGCATTGAAAGCATATAGAAAATTTACTTGATTGGGAAAAATGAGTAACTTTTGGGTTTATATTAGAAAAAGAGAAAACCTATGATAGTTCTAAAATATGATTATGTAAAATATTAACACTAAATCACAAATATAGCTTTCGTTAAAAGGTAAAAAAACACATATATCTTAGAGTTAAATAATTTAGTTTAGGTTTTGGAGATGGGGGTTTAGAGATTTAGGAGTTATGGTTTAGAGTATAGGATTTAATATTTAAAATATAAAATTATATTTTCACTTTGAAAAAATAGTTTTAAATATATATTTTTACTATATGTGTTATTTATAAAGATTAAGTTGGCCTTTTATTCTTTAATCAGTGCTACTTAATAAATGCTATTTTGATTAAGAAAATATTCTTACGGATATGTTACTTTTGTGATAAAAATTATTTTTTGCTAAACTAGAAGATTAGCTGTTAGAAAAATAGTTATTTTGTTCTCAAGATTACTCTTTCAAAAGATAGATGTTTAAATTATTAAAAATAATTGAATTTATTAAACTATTGTGTGTTAAAGTTTTCATTAATCACAGAAAATATTATCTAGAAACAGGGGAACTATATAGGTAATTTGAACATGTGAAGTATCAAAACATCCTTCATATTGTAAAATAATTAAAAGAAAGATAAAAAAGAAAAAAAAAATTAAACCGGAGAGAGATAAAAATCAACCAATTTGTTTTATTATGTTAATAATAACAACGACCTATTCAAACAAAATCTGAAGCCATCTTAAACTGTGCCAAACGTGTTATCTAGGAGTATATTAGATCTATGATATAGAGAAATCAGTAAATAATATTCTTTCAGAAAAGAAAAAAACCCGGAGTAATTGATTCGTAAGTACCTTGATGTAAGGTAACACCCTTCTGTCGAATGGTAGTAAGTAATAGCTGCTGACAAAACGTAACTGAACTCTTTGCAAACGCCCTTGACTTTGTTCTATCTTAACCACTTGATATTGTTCCCATTTGCGTTGTCCGTAAGGATACTCTGCCTTGAAACACTGGGGTCGTGGAGAAACGGAGCGACGTTGCTAAGGAGGAACACGCGAGGAGAGAGAGGCTGATTAGGGTCTGGACACGTGGCCTCGTGTGGTAGTTGTGGTAGTCATGGGGGTTGTCGTACCTGTGGTTGTTACGCATGATGAAGAGATGCAAGGCGTGACCGAGTAGAGGAGCGGAGATGAGGAGAGTGATGATCGGAAAGAAGAGACTGGCGCCTAGATTCCACGACTTGTGGATTTCTGACTTCATTGTTGGAGCATGCACCAAGGACAACAGATTTTTCTATGTTATATAGATAATCAGATTCTCTAGAGCATCTCCTCCACACTTGCATATATTTTTACTATAATGGCATTTAAAAGAAAGATTACTCCTAGTCATTTTTATTTTTTTCTAAATTTTTTGTTATATTTAAAGTAAAACATAGATGAATGTTTTTTTAAATATAGATGAATGTTATTTTGGCATACATTAGAATAAATTTCATCTTTATCATAGATTTTTTTAAAAAAACTAGAAGATAAAAAGTACAGATAAAGCCTCACTTGTGCAATCAAATGTTGATAATAACAAACTTCCCTAACAAATAGATCAAAAGAATTAACAAATTACTGGAACGCCAGCATATTTTTTATTTAAATATATTAATGTGATTGTATACTTGAACCCCGCTTAATGGGCCTAATTTCTCCGTTTACGGTTTTACTTGTTAACTTGGGCCGAATGTTATTGAGTTTTCAAGTCCCTTGAACAATAGTCTGGCGTTGTGTTTATAAGACTAAAAAAGAAAAGACAGGCGTGCGTGTTCACAGGGATGATCTATATCATCATTTCTCCACTTCATTTTAATACTTTATTTTAATTTAGAACCACTTTTTCTCTTTGTGATCTATGGTATTAATCATGATATTGCCTTGACGGGCTCAAGCCTAAAGTGCTTTTCACACTTGGTTAAGTTTGCATTCTCTAATATGGATACAACACACAAACATGGTTCTCCATATTTTTTCAAATCTATACATTGAGATGATAATAACAACATCCATTTCTTATTTCGAAGAGACCGATAACAGTATAATACCATATATATATATATATATATATATATATATATATATATATACTTTACATATACAAAATAAGAATCGCAAAAAGAAAAAAAAAATAGATTGGCTTGAGAGCACTTCCAATGGTAAGATATTACAAGTATCTTAACAATTTAGAAAAAGAAAAAATAGAAAACTAAGAGAGAAGGTCAATAATATATCTGCATCCATACTTTAAGAAACAATTTATATATTGCTTTTACATGTGTTCATGTGTAGTTGGTTCTTATTTTTTTAACAAATTTAATTTTAATTAGATAATTATACTTTAATAAAATACTTATAGTTTTTGGTTTAAATATCTATGTAGCACCATTAAGGGGGGTGTTTAGAGAGAAAAGGAAGAAAGAGAGGAAGAAGGAGAACTTATTTATGCTTCATAAACGTTGGTTGTTTGAACTGTTTGCGGGCCCCACTGACACGTGATGGCCCGCGATTGGTTCCTTTACTTAAAAAAAATTACTTAACTATCCTAAAGTAAGCACCTCCCCTTAAGGGTATCATTATCATGGTCTCTTAACCGGGGTTCTTAACTCATGATTTAACATTTTTTTTTTTTACATTTTTCGGCTAAGAGACGGCTCTTATATCTTTTATTTAAGAGATGGTTTTTCTTAATTAAAAACTAAAAAAAAACAAGAACCATTTTTTATCCGAAGCTAAGAATTCCGGTTAAGAGACCAAGGATAATGATGATTTAACGGTGCTCTAAACATATCAAGGGATGGAAATGCTGTAAGAAAGTTGCTTGCATTGCATGCCGTGGTAAAAATGTAAGCCACGTCGGCAAAAAGAGAGAGAGACAGATTGTGTGTTGACTGTTTGGTAAGAAAGCTGAATGTTATTGACAAGGATTTAACAGGAAACAGAAACAGAGTACTCACCAATCATTTGAACACAGTAAGAAACATCAAGAAAAGGAAACGCGTGCCATTCACAACAATACGACATTCTTTGGTCCCTCTCGAGCGAGTCGTGATTAAGTAAAAAGTATTACAAAATTATGTATATAATAAAAATAGAAACGTTTAATATTACTTCATGCATAGATTTCCAGGTGTTCCTTCTTTCACCCATTTTAACTGTAGATAACCTGAAAAACTCAATGCATCGGATTAGCGGTAGAAAGCAGTAAACCAGAATTAAAAAGTAGTAAATGATACATGAATAATAAAAACAATGAAATATAACGGTATAGAAAACTTTAAATTACCGATTTTAATATCAAATTTTATATTATTTTTATGATTAGGCGGTAAATTTCATAGTACTGCAATATAAAATGATCTCAAACCCAAAGTTTATTCGCATCACATCACATGCATTGACATAAAATCTCTCTTGATTTTTTTTTATCAAAGGCTTAAAAATCGCTCTTGTTGCATACTTGCATTTATATTTTTTTATAATTATGTATGATAGATCTGGTTCTTTTATGGCATTGAATTCGTCCGGGTAATTATATTTGGACACTTATTTACCTGATATACAGCATTTCCTCTGACTTGTGACATAGTGCACATCATTCATATGATTATTGTGTATCCATTAACAAAGATATTATCCAATTATTATCTACCTATGATTTAAAACACCATTGATTCTTCAAATAGTTTTTAATCATTTGGACTTCAAGTCAGGCTTGGTTGACCATTGACTTTTACCCATTTGAAAAAAGTTTCCCCACTACATCTACATTTTAAATTATTTGCGAGTAAAAATTAACTGAGCTGATTAATTTGTTTATTGTTATTGCTTAACTCTTCAAACCTCATTCTCATATTATTTTGAACTTAGACCATTTCCAATGATTTATTCTATTTTCTTAACAAAGAATAGAATATATAATTCTATAATAGAATTAATTGTTACTCCAATAATATTTTATAAGGTAATTCTTTTAAATATCATTATTTTAAGTTTTTGTCATAAAAGTAGATTTTAAGAAGAAAATGACTAAAATAATATTTTTTATTTTGAAAAATTTAATATTTTATTTTTATTTTCTAAAATTTGAAATCTTAACCCCAAAACCACACCCTAACTTTAAACCTTAAGTCTAGAATAGTTAACCTTAGGAATATAAATGTATATTTACCTCTTTAATGAAATATTTTGATCATTTTTTTTTTTGTGTGTTATTTTTGTGACAAATTTTTTTTTATAACTATTCTATGGTATTTCTCTATTTTATAGTTTGTTTATTACTATTGCTAAACTTTTGAAATCTCATACTCTATTATAGAATAAAAATAGAGTGATAATAAAAATAAGTTATTTTGTATATAAAATAAATCTATTTTTTACTCTATTATAAAGTAAAAATAGAATATTATTGAAACGCTTTTTACTCTCTTTATTTTAGAGTAAGAAATAAAGTGGAGTAGAAATGCTCTTAAAATGATCATAACACATAAGTCATATTAAGGCAACTGGAAATTAAAAGAAACTGAAACAAAAACAAAATTACAAGTATGAGCGACATGTAGTCCAGTTGAATTGTCATTCATTTAGAATTTTGTTTTTCTCAACAATAATATATTTGTTCTTATTAGATATTTTCATCATGCATAAGGCAATTTGAACTTTCATGCCTATTTAGTTAAGGTTAGGTGAGCTATTACAAATAATATACGGTATTTTCATAAGCTACATATACATTTATTTATATACAAAGACACTATAGATCAGGCTAGTGACAGGAGCCGTCAAGTTAGTAAACAGTTTGTACATGATTTATATAATTTAGTATTTTATAGAGTACTTAATCTGTTTACTATATTGAATATGGAAATTTGTTATGAGTTTAAAGCTTTAAAGAGTCTTTTATAATTGAGTCTTAAGCAAGCTACTCCGGTTGACGATTTACTCTTAAGACGCAACGAGAGTTTAAGATTATATTATACGCTAATGATGCAAATTGCACCACCGAGACAATAGCATGATTTTAGATTTTAATATTTTCAAAAAGAACAATGTAGCATACTAGCATATCGTTCAATTATTTGTAATAGCTCGACGTGTAATGCGCCTCTTAAGATATGGTCAACACATGATATTTGTAAAGAAAAATTAGTACTTTTGGTCGTGTGCGTATAAATTATTATTTATAAATGCATATAGATGATGTCTTTCTTGCATTTACTTACATGTACAATTAGTGATGAATATTGAAAATTCGGTTACATACATGGATATATAGTTCATGTTCATTATTCTTCTCTTTTTGTTAAAATCATGTTCATTCTTTTGAGGACAAGTAACCTTCTATGATATAGAAACCCAGATCCCAAAACGTCTCATACTGTATCAAAATATCTACATAGTTTGTCTACATAGTTTGTTAGCTAGAGCGGTCAAATACACAAATGTTCAAGAAACAACATTGAACATAATTCATACAAAAAAACATATATAAGCATTAGTGCTAGTGAAAACTGAAAAGTGAAATTGCGTAAAGAAGTATTTTAAACAATATTCGGGGCAGAGGAATCATAACCTCTCATGGCACTAAACCACGAGCTAATTGATGTTGTTCCTTTTGTGGGCCTTTTCCACGATTACTCTCCACTATTCGGTCCTTTTTATTCATTTACTTATTTATTAAATAAAATCAATAATATATAGTCACCAATAGTGTGTAATATTATAATTCATAAATCACACCGTATAACGGTGATAAAAGACTAATGAAATCACTAGACCTTGGTTTACAATATGAGACTTTAATGAAATCACTAGTTATAACAAAAAGAAAGGGGCAGAAGATGTTCCAAGAACTCGTTTCTGTTTTACAAGCAGATGCTTATATTGGAGTTTCCATACGACTATAGTATGTTTGGAGTTTCCATTTAGTGAGAATATACTATTATGGATGGGAAAACGAGCATGCACAACTGTCAAATATCAATTAGATAAAGTTATTAAAAATGAGAATTGTCATGAAAATTTCTCACACTCAACCGTAAATTATTTTGCGACTATAGAGATTAGATCATGGTTCTAACAAACATTCTCACAAAACCAGCTAAAAAAAAAAAGTTTAGATAAATCTTTGAGTCATCTAATCAAGAAAATATAGAAAAAGCATTATCCGAAGTTTCAACACTAACAATTCCGGTTATATAGTAGGAGGTGAAACTGGCGTTTTTTACTATGCACCCATAAAAAGCTCCAGGCTTAAATGAGATGACAATGCTCTTTTATCAAAAAAATAGGATATCGTAAAAGATGATTTAATCCGTATGGTTAATCAATTGCTTTTCGAGGAAACAATGGGACAATGGCTAAATGATACCAATATCTGTCTAATCTTGAAGATAATTAAGCTAACAGTAATATCTCAATTTAGACTGATTAGTTTATGCAATATCAGCTACCAGAGCGTATATCAGAAACCCAACCAGTTTTTTTTGTTGGAAAATATGTTACGTACAATATCATAATTGCACAAAAAATAGTTTATGCGCTACGGAAAAAATCAGGCGAAAGAGATAAAGGATGGCCATAAAAATATATGAGCAAGGCATACAACAAGTTGGAGTGGTCTTAGCAATTATCCGGAAAATGGATTTTTTGAATATGTGAATTGAATGGATTATGCGCTGCATTACCTCGGTTAAGTACAAGATACTTATAAATAACCAACCAAGAGGAAATATTATCCCAGGAGGTTTACGTCAAAGAGATCCTTTGTCCTTTCATATTCATTATATGCACAGAAGCACTCGTTAGCTTTCTTAATCATGCAATAAAGGGAAGATAACATAGATGCGTGTCTCACCTTCTCTTTGCTGATGATAACATTTTCTTCTGTAAAACGACAGATCCCCGTGAATATAAAGAAATTATAAAAATAGTCAGAAAATATGGACAAGCATCAGGCTAATGTATCAATTTTGATGAATCCTTTTTACTATTTGATAAGAGAATAGTCAAAAATGTTATCAACAGATTAAGGATACACTTGGAATCTAAAATGAAAAGGGAGAATGGACTCTTACTTAAGAATTTCAGAATAAATTAGCAATCCAAATGTAAGATATTTGTATTTCTCAAGGAAAAACTGATGAACGGAATGAATGGATGGACATATAGATGGTTATCAAAAGTATGAAAGAAAATCCTAATTAAATCTATTTTATTAGCTCTCGACTTTATGTTATGTACATCTTCTTGCTCCCTTTGAAAATATGTGAAAATTTCACAAGTGCCATTACACAATTATGGTAGAGTTCAAATACGCCAAAGAAAGAAACTTAGTAGGTAAAATGAAAAAAGTTTGTTTACCAAAAGATGAGGGAGAGATTAGATTTTGTATGATCCATGATTTCAACTTGATTTTACATGGATTCACTAACAACTATGGCGTCAGGTCTAATATTTGGATTCACTAATAGCTTGCGTCTTGAATTAAGTTCATCTTTGCAAAAATGCACAGTGAATAACCTTTCGTATGTGTGGAATAGTATTACAGCAACACGAAAGTTATTGCTTTTGGTAATTAGAAACAAAGTCCACTCATAATATAAAGTTAACGTGTGGGAGGACCCTTGGATTCCTACAACACCTGCAAGACTAGCCCTGCCTATTTCTTCAGTTTTGCACCTAAAAATGATTGTTAGTGATTTTATTAATGGTGTATCAAAGGAGTGGGATGTTGGATTGTTGAAAATTTATTTTGTCCATAAAGATATACCTCTGATCTGAAGTCTGGCCATACGCCCGACTCATCGCCATGATACATTCTGTTGGAACTATACAAAGAATGGACAATATACGATTAAATATGGATACTAAGTGGTACGAAATATATTGGAGAATGTTGGAGAAATGAAGGTCTTGGAGTCCAGTATAACTAAACTTCAAGCCTTGCTTTGAAAATAAAGGCACTTCAAAAGATATGTCACCTTATTTGACAATTGATAACATGACATGTAGAAATCACAAAGAATCTGACTTGTCTTCATATGCGAAGTGATAATTATGTGAGAACCAGCAAAAATGTCACTCATGTTATTTTTGAATGTCCATCAACTTTACATGCATGGTCTCTATCCGTAACTCTGTCTAGTCTTGATATTTTCCCACTTCCGAACATATATGTCAATGTGGATTATTTATTATGAAGAAGAACAATATTGTGGAACCAAAATTGGATAAGAATCTTTATTCTTGGATAATTTGGTATATATGAAAGGCCTAAAATGATAAACTCTTCAAGGAATAGATAGGGATCCTTTGAAGTTTGTCAGATATGCGCATAAAGTGAATGTCAAACTTGGTTTAATGCAAACAAGACATTACCTTTTTCTCTACAAGAACATACGATTGAGGAACCACAAATCCTAATTTTAAGTAATATTTGTATGGTGGATGGTTAATGAACCTCTAAATATTAGTTTAGTGAATGCGGATGAGTTTGGATAGATAACCGTTTGCTGTAAGAAAATAGTGATAAGATTTGCACTATATTTATTGTAACGGTAAAAGTTTTAAGAATAATTTTTCTTTATTAAAAAACTAATGATTTTAGAGAAATTGTCTCTTGTGCAACGGAATGATAGCTAGATTAACCAACAAGCATTTAAAAATATAAATATTTATCAGTGATATTTGATTTTTTCATAAAAATTCTAGAATTTTACTTTTTCTTGGAGAATTCAGTAAGGTCGTATACCAAATCATAGCAACTTATCCCTGACAGAATTCGAACTCATAACTGACGAATACGTCTTATCCTCCTCTTACAAACCATGTTACCATTGTTTGGTTTCGGTTCAGTCAGTTACTTGAATTTTTATATTACACTCATAAATTTTATTTATATTTTACTAATTATCGGATCGAGTTTAGTTCTTTCCAGATTTGATTTGAATCGGATTATAATCAATATATAAAATTGCTTAAAATAATTTTTATAATAATTTAAAAAGTTTACAAAAAATACTAAGAACATATAAATTATCCATAAATCTAATTAAAAACTAATTAAACTACCTAAACTAACTAAACATATTCAAAATAATACAAAAAATACAATACAAAAAATCTTTAAAATACTCTAAGATATTTAAATTATCTTAACATATATAAAAATATTTACATATTTAACTAATTTTGGATATTATCAGATCCTAATTCAAATTTTGGTTCAGTTTGGATTGTACCCAAACTCTAAAGTACCAACTTTTAAGTCCATACAAATATTTTGTAACGGTTCGGATCGGATTTCGTTTTTCAGTTCAGAGTAAAATAAAAATTTTGGTTAACGGTAAAAACACTCAGACCTAATCCTTAAATTAAACAAAAAGACAACAAAATTATATCAATATATCAGTGTAGTAAATAACATGTATATTCTTTTCATTAGAATACAATGATTATAACATTCTAGAATGACTACCACGATCCACAAGAACTAATTCAAATAAAATATTATATGTTATTTAAAATCTACTAAATGTGATTAAATGTTCTTATGAACATAATACTGTTCTCTTCTTTTGAAGAATAAATATGTCTATCAAATTATCCTTTCATAGGTGGATATCAAATATTCAACCTGATATTATGCTTAGTTTGTAGAACTCCACATATAATCTTTGTGGGAGATGGCACTGTGATGATGAAAAGGATGGAGTGTGTGACTTGGAACATTATATAAAGGCTACATTTATGGCATATAATATGATACTAAACAAATATAAAGCATATAAAATGTAAAAATAAGTGAGCAGCATCATGGTTACACCATAAAGTTTGTTATTGTAATTTGTAAAAGTCACATCTCTCTGTTCATTCCCCCACGCCTCTGCCTCGACAGGGAACCTTGGATCAAACAATTACAAATCTCACAAAAGAAAAAAATGAACACATTTCATATGGGGATGCATATGATGATTATGTTGGTCCCATTTATTTTGACCATACACCTCTCCATATGAAATAGAGTGCTCTTTGGTTTGCAACCATTCAAAATTACAAAACTTAACTGATTATGGACTAGCTTTAAAAATAAATAAATATAAGCGTCTTAATAGTTTGTTACCTTATCAATATCCAAGTTTTGAGTTGCAATAGTTCTTCCCAAATTATAAAGTGTTATACCAATATCCCAATATAAATTGTATTGAATATATATATTTGAGTTTTTATTTTGATATTCTGTAGTGATCATACATTCATTTATATTTGGCTAGTGCGGACCCTGGCTACAAGCACGAGCCTAAAGTTTTCATAGTGTTTATAAAAATCAATTTCGATTTTAAATTCACCTAGCTCTAGATTCTAATGCTAACAACTAAAACAAAGCATTTTAAAGTAAAGAAAGTTACCGTTCCAAAACCTAACACATGACATTTTTTTTTGAATGAAACACATGACATTTTATCTTCTAATGTATTATTTTTAAGTCAATATACCCAAATTTTCTCAGAAAACATTTCTACACTAATTTTCTCAGAAAACATCACATGTAAAAAACGTTATTCGATAAAGAGGTTAGTCACTCTCAGAATTGATATAAAAATTATAAGCATCAATTATAAAACAAATTAAAAATTAAAAAGCAGCTTTTTCTTTTCTTTGAAAATCCCTTTTTCTACCCCTTCCTCTGCTTTAACATTAATATAAAAAATTTAAAAAATTATTCGATAAAGAAGTCTTTATATCTATAACATTCTTCACTTACTTCTCCTTCCCCATTCAAACTCCAATGACGAATCCACCAAACCGGGTTTGGATCCAAATCCGGATCTCCTTCATCTTCCTCCTTACCCATGTCTCTCTATCTTCTTCCTCCAACCAACCTTCTATCAAAACCGATGGACTATCACTCCTCTCCTTCAAAGCAATGATCCAAGACGATCCAAACAACATTCTCTCAAGTTGGACTCCTCGAAAGTCCCCTTGTCAATTCTCCGGCGTCACTTGTCTCGCCGGAAGAGTCTCTGAGATTAACCTCTCCGGTAGTGGTCTCTCAGGGATCGTTTCTTTCAATGCTTTCACCTCTCTAGATGCTCTCTCTGTTCTTAAACTCTCTGAGAACTTCTTCGTTTTAAACTCAACCTCTCTTCTTCTCCTTCCCTTGAGCTTAACCAACCTCGAACTCTCTTCCTCCGGTTTAATCGGAATCCTCCCTGAAAACTTCTTCTCCAAATACTCAAACCTTATCTCCATCACTCTCTCTTACAACAACTTCACTGGAAAGTTACCTGAAGATCTTTTCTTAGGAAGCAAGAAACTCCAAACCCTTGATCTTTCTTACAACAACATAACCGGTTTAATCTCCGGTTTAACAATCCCTATCTCTTCTTGTGTCTCTTTGTCGTTACTCGACCTCTCCGGGAACAGTATCTCCGGTTTTGTCCCTGGTTCGCTGACCAACTGCACCAACCTCAAAAGCTTGAATCTTTCTTACAACAACTTCGATGGGCAGATTCCAAAGTCCCTCGGCGAGCTAAAAAGCTTACAAAGTTTGGATCTTTCGCATAACCGACTCACCGGTTGGATCCCGCCGGAGATTGGAGACGCTTGCGGGTCGTTACAAAACCTCCGGATTTCTTACAACAACGTCACTGGTGTGATCCCTGATTCCTTGTCTGCATGTTCTTGGCTACAGACTCTTGACCTCTCCAACAACAACATCTCCGGTCCGTTCCCCGACAAGATCCTCCGGAGTTTCGGATCTCTTCAAATCTTGCTTCTCAGCAACAACTTCATATCCGGTGAGTTTCCGACAACACTCTCTTCGTGTAAGAGCCTCAGAATCGTTGACTTCAGCTCGAACCGATTCTCCGGCGTGATTCCCCCGGACTTATGTCCCGGAGCAGGTTCGTTAGAGGAGTTAAGAATCCCGGATAATCTTGTAACCGGAGAGATTCCTCCGGCGATATCTCAGTGCTCTGAGCTTCGAACGATTGATCTCAGTCTCAACTATCTCAATGGAACAATCCCACCGGAGCTCGGTAACCTCCAGAAGCTCGAGCAGTTCATCGCTTGGTACAACAACCTCGCCGGAAAAATCCCGCCGGAGATCGGGAAATTACAAAACCTCAAAGATCTTATCCTCAACAACAATCAACTCACCGGAGAGATCCCACCGGAGTTCTTCAACTGCAGCAACGTTGAATGGATCTCCTTCACAAGCAACCGGTTAACCGGAGAAGTCCCTCGAGACTTCGGAGTCCTTTCCCGGTTAGCTGTTCTTCAGCTCGGAAACAACAACTTCACCGGACAAATCCCTTCAGAGCTCGGGAAGTGCACGACACTTGTCTGGCTTGATCTCAACACTAACCACTTAACCGGAGAGATCCCTCCCCGGTTAGGCCGTCAGCCCGGTTCAAAAGCTCTTTCCGGTTTACTCTCAGGCAACACAATGGCCTTTGTTAGAAACGTTGGGAACTCATGTAAAGGTGTTGGAGGTTTGGTGGAGTTCTCAGGGATCAGACCAGAGAGGCTTCTTCAGATCCCATCTCTTAAAAGCTGTGACTTCACAAGAATGTACTCTGGTCCGATCTTGAGTCTCTTCACAAGATACCAAACCATTGAGTATCTTGATCTCTCTTATAACCAGCTCCGAGGCAAGATTCCAGATGAGATTGGAGAAATGATTGCTCTTCAAGTCCTTGAGCTTTCTCATAACCAACTCTCCGGCGAGATTCCTTTCACCATCGGTCAGCTCAAGAACCTCGGCGTGTTCGATGCCTCGGATAACCGGTTTCAGGGTCAAATCCCTGAGTCTTTCTCCAACTTATCTTTCTTGGTGCAGATTGACTTGTCTAACAACGAGTTAACCGGTCCAATCCCACAGAGAGGTCAGCTTAGCACGCTTCCGGCGACTCAGTACGCGCATAATCCGGGACTTTGCGGGGTTCCTTTACCGGAATGTAAAAACGGGAACAATCAGCTACCCGCAGGACCAGAGGAAGAGAAACGTGCAAAGCACGGAACAACGGCGGCTTCTTGGGCGAATAGCATTGTTCTTGGAGTGTTGATATCCGCTGCGTCCGTTTGTATTCTGATAGTTTGGGCTATCGCGGTTCGCGCGAGGAAGCGAGACGCGGATGATGCGAAGATGCTTCACAGTTTGCAAGCGGTAAACTCAGCCACAACTTGGAAGATCGAGAAGGAGAAAGAACCGTTGAGTATTAACGTGGCGACGTTTCAAAGACAGTTAAGGAAGCTTAAGTTTTCGCAGCTTATCGAGGCCACAAACGGATTTTCTGCCGCGAGTATGATCGGACACGGCGGGTTCGGTGAGGTTTTCAAGGCCACGCTTAAAGATGGATCTTCCGTGGCAATCAAGAAACTGATTAGGTTAAGTTGTCAAGGAGATAGAGAGTTTATGGCGGAGATGGAAACCCTAGGGAAGATCAAACACCGAAACCTCGTACCACTCTTGGGATACTGTAAGATTGGCGAAGAGAGGCTCCTCGTGTATGAGTTTATGCAATACGGTAGCCTCGAGGAGGTGCTTCACGGGCCAAGAACAGGGGAAAAGCGAAGGATCTTGAGCTGGGAAGAGCGTAAAAAGATTGCGAAGGGAGCAGCCAAGGGGTTATGCTTTTTGCATCATAACTGTATACCTCATATAATCCACCGTGATATGAAATCAAGCAACGTGCTCCTCGACCACGAGATGGAAGCTAGGGTTTCGGATTTTGGAATGGCGAGGCTGATCAGCGCGTTAGACACGCATTTGAGTGTGAGTACCTTGGCAGGCACGCCAGGTTACGTGCCACCAGAGTATTACCAGAGTTTCAGGTGTACTTCTAAAGGTGATGTGTACTCAATAGGAGTTGTGATGCTTGAGATATTGAGCGGGAAAAGACCGACCGATAAAGATGAGTTTGGTGATACGAATTTGGTTGGTTGGTCGAAGATGAAGGCGAGAGAAGGGAAGCATATGGATGTGATTGATGAAGACCTTCTGATTGTTAGAGAAGGTTCGGAGTCTCAAGAAGGTTCATGTGGAGGAGTGATTGTGAAAGAAATGTTGAGGTATTTGGAGATAGCTTTACGGTGCGTTGATGATTTTCCGTCAAAGCGACCTAATATGTTACAAGTGGTTGCTCTGGTGAGAGAGCTTCGTGGGAGTGAAAATAACAGTCACAGTAACAGCTCGTAAAGACATGAACATGATGATCAGTTTTTTTCTTTTTCTTGGCTTTTGATGAATTTGTCTTGTTTTATTTTATTTTATGTTATGAGAATGTATGTGTGGATCAATGATTAACAAAAAATTCTATACTATTATTTTGTATCCAACCTTTGTTTGTGTTTCACTTTATTATAAAACACATTTTGTGTATTAATGAAATGAGTCTAGTTTTTCCAAAAAAAGGTCTAATGAAAATGATAGTTGCTAGATACAAGTTGGGCTTGGCTTAAGCAGCATTGACATACATATACTTGAGTTATGGACTCATGGAGAACAGCAAAAAAGAACTGCTTAGAAGTATTAGGTCCATGATGACTTTTATCCTTCAGGCTCATGAGGATTTAGCCACCAATACTAACGAACATGTCAATTTGATTGATTAAGATAGTTGAGTTTCAAGTCAAAGTGATTGTTCTATTACAAGATGAATGATTTACAGAGTTAGAATAAAACTATGTTGTAACTGTTTTTTTCCCCTTGACAGTGTCTCCCTTTCAAACTGAATGCTATTCATATATTGTTTAATTGTTCTATAACTTTGAAGTGTGACCGGTTGTGGCTGGGTCTCGTTGTTCGGTTCGAAGCGGTCAACAGCCTTCGGTTTGGTTCCTCAACTGTGGCGGGTGGGTTCTCTATAGCAGCGCCAAAATAAGTGATTGACGGGCAAAACAAAAACTCTCATTCGGTGTAGTTAAAGGACGGCTACTCCTTAAGTTGAGCTACTTCTTTGAACATTGTATTAAATCGTTGCAGCGGTTCCGTTCTTCCTCCAGGTTTCCTCTTCCACTGTTTTGTGCTCGACCAGCACAATAAGAGCTTAGTTTGGCGGTAGTTGTTTCTTGGCGGTAGTTGTTTGTTGGCCCTCGTGATCAGGGTGTGTCTTTGGTGGATAAATGTTTTTTAATGTGGTGTTGTGGAGTCACTATCTGTGCTGCAAAGATTCCAGCTAGATCGGTGCAATCACACACAATATTGTGTCTTTATATTGGATCTCCGGTTTTCACCGGGTCAAGCCTTTTGTTTTGTTCCTTATGGATTTTCAGGTTTCTAAGAGTTTGTTGTCGTTTATTGGTTCAATTATATTGGAGTTTAGAGGGGTACTTTGCTCCTCGTCGGTTAGTCACTTCAGTTCTACTGTTATTCTTGCATTTAGTTTTGATTGTAGTTAGCTGAACGGTTTTAATTTCTCTGTTACTAGTTTCTTTTGTATCATTTGTCAAAATTTTAAAATCGGTAATAGAGTTAATATGTTTACTAAGAAACTTTGAAGTGCGAAGTGGAGACTCCTTGTACAGCACCATGGGCTCGAGACTATACAATAGATAATATTGTAACACCTCCTTATCCCTAAAATTGAACCTAAAATACAATAGAAACGAACTTAATTACAATAGTTACAATAGCAAGAAATTTATGTTTAAAACTAAACTTTTTCCGTCGTGCATTTTCTTTCACGAACTATGTAACAATGTATATTTTATCAGGAACTGAATATTTTTTCTCAATAAACTGAATATAAATTCTAAAAAACTATATATAATTTTAAAATTGTGCTTAAATGTTTATTGACAGCAGTTAATGGGCTGGTTCTAAATCTAATATAGTGTCATCGTTTAAAATGATATTGTTGAATAAGTTTTTAGAAAAAATAAAAATTCGGTCATTTATTAGAATTGAAAATCGCACAAAAACTCAGACTAAAATACCAAAGCATTTAATCATATTAATAGTGTAAAACATAATTTAAATAATAAAAATGTATTTTTGAAAAAAATCATTTTAGGTGAGATTCAAACAAATAAATTCAGTCAACGATAATTTAAATTACTTGATTAACCAAGTATTTTCGTTATAATAAAATTAAATATTATTTTAACATATCATATAGTTTCTGTTAAATAAAATAACTTCTTCTTTTTATTGTAACATCTAAAATTGAATTTTCAATGGAAAACATAAATTTTAAACTCAATGTTGTAGGTTTCAATAGAAAAAAAAAACTGCGAGGATAAACTTGGTACTTTCATTGGCACACATGTTATAATATGTTAATATAATATTTTGTTTGCCTTGGTTGAGTGTTTAAAATGTTTTAGTGTGAGTTTTTATACGGGCTTGATTCTCATAAATGACCAAATTTTAATTTTTAACAAAACTTAATAACTAAATGACATCAATTATAACGATAATGCTACTTCATATGTACCAACAACCAGTTGATTATGGTCTATATGCATTTAATCACAATTTCAAAATTTCATTTAGTTTTTCTTTTTGAAAAATCTATATTCAATTTATGATGAAATTCATACTATAACATAATTCGTGAAGAAAATGACACAACGGAAAAAATTCAATTTGAAATATACCTTTTCCCAGTTACAATACCACCACAACTCAAGATTCAATTTCTTTATACAAAAATTCAACATACTCCGCATTTTCCATATCATGTGTGATGTGTTATCATATTTTGGAGAATAAATGTGTTATCATTTTGAATTGTTTATCGAGCATTCCTCTCAGCTAGTGATAGATAACATGACTCAGCTGATTCAGGGGATTGAGATCATGGTCCCCGAATAAACAATCCCACTTTCGTAGACTACAAAAACTTGCTAAATTTCCCTGAAGTGGTTTTTTTTGGACATATTCCAAACCCAACACAAACAAATACTTAACTGCAAATCACTGAAACTTTATCAAAGTATTTGAATCTAGCATGGATATTAAAAATACATTACTGGATGTTGATCAAATCATACAAATATCTAATTCTTTTTGGTAAAGCATCAGTGTCTTGCCGCTGTGAGAATGTATAGCGTATGATTTTGCGTATATTTATAATTACCATATAAGTATATAACTATGTGCATTATCTTACTACAAAAATAAAAGGAACATAGAAATTACAATAATAACTTGTTGTTTTCACGTGTGACAAGACATATCGAAGGAGGGCTGATGAGTGGGTCTCATTTGGTAAATTACAAAACTGAGTAAAGAGATGTTGCAGGCCCGGAGTATATTTGTCTCTGCGAACCATACTGCAGATATACAACTCAAATAGTTTCTCTTTCCTTAGTAACATGAAGGTTATGATTCGCAAACACAAGAGTAATTTAGAGTAACTTAAAGGGAGTAATTGAGAGTAACCTAAATGGAGTAAATGAAAGTAAAATAGTAGAATAAATAAAATAAATAAAAATAACAAAAAAAGGTCAGCATAATATGTTTTTTCTCTTCAATATACATGAGAGAATAAATGAACTTATTTACCTCTAGTCAAATAGTATATAGTGTAAGACGGATGAAGACTATAACTGGTTATTCCTAATAAAAGTATTATGAATCAAATGAATGATTATTTGTAGAATAAAAAAATAAAATGATATAGAAAATAGAATATAAACTGAAACTATAGATGAAATAGAAATTCCACACATTCTATTTATTCATGAAAGTTTAAGATCATGAATAAAAAAACATATTTTTAAGGATTTATTTTTTATTTCATTCCAAAAATAGAATGCGTGGAATTGTGTTTTTAAAAAGTTTCATAATAACTGGTAACTATTTTGTGAAATCCTATGAAATGATCCATTCCAAATAATTTTATTCTAAAAAATATTATTCCAGTTGCATTCGAAAAAGTAAATAAATTTGTTTTCACTTGATTGGTGAAATATAAGCTGAACTGAGAATAAATGTTTTCCATCCTAAAAGTTTCTCGCTAATGTTACCATATAGTCACAGTTTAAGAGTGTGTTCACAAAAAAAAGTCACAGCTTAAGAGTAAATAAATAATTTTGTCTTACTTTACCTTTTTTTACTGTATACTCCGTATTACTTTGTATCGTCCTTTTTATAAACATCCCCTGGAAAAAAACATCCCCTCACTGTAAATGATAGATAAATATACTAAATCCTCAGAAGAATTTATTTCGGTAAAATATCCCCAAAGAATATATTTATGCTTTTTTGTTTTTATATGTGGCAATTTTGTATTTTGTTTCTTATAGCTAACAATGCCACAATGCATGTTTCCTTTCCTGTGTGCCTGACACTTTCTTACAGCCTTATCTCATTTGTGTGGGAGACCATTTTGTTCTTATTACTAAACGTAAATTATGTCGTACAATAAATATAAGGGAAACTGTAACTGTAGACGGCTAAATCTAGCATAGCAGTTTGAATATTCATACATTTATAGGTTTGATTTGATTGCAGTCAGATGATTTTCTGTATTGCATGTTGCATGTCTTGTTTGAAAAAGTTTTATGTAAATATGATATTGAATTATTAGAGGAAACAATGGAAAATGGCTAAGTGGGAAAATAACAAAGAACAAATTGCGACATGGGTAAACATTATCTAAGTACACACATTTCCAACAAGTATCCTTAAAATAAGGGACAAAGTTGTGTTACTCCAACAGTCATCTTCAAAAAAAATTTCTAGAAAATTAGTTATTTACATTTTAATTATCAATATTTTAATAATTAACTATAATCACAAAAAATTTAAAAACCAATAAAACATATTAGTTGAAACATATAAAAATATTATATTTTGAAAAAAAATAATAATATGTAGTCAAATATAACTATAAACTGTATAAAAATATTAATAAAATAATTTTAATAAATAATTTTAATCAAACTATTTTCAAGTATAACGATAGGTGCTAGAAATATGATATTTTAAAAGTTATTCATACAATTATGAAGTATATATAGTTGTAAGGATTAAAGTGAAAAATAAATAGTATTTTAAGAGAATAAATAGCACTCTTAATTTAAAATTATACTATTCACCTCTTTAAAATTTAAAAGAATAAAAAACTGTTGGAATGCAAAAACCTTTTAAAAATGAAAGGATAAAGGATAGTTGAAAATGCTCTAAAGAAAAACAAAAAATGTTGAAATTTTAAATATATTTGAAATTAATTAAAAAAAAAAAGCAAATGGCAAAATCAAATTTACTAAGTTTAAAAAAAAATCAAATTTATTGTTTCCAAAAAAATCAATTTTTCTAGGGAAAATATAAGAACAAAAGTGAAAATACCAAAAAAAAATGCTTCAGGTTTCAGTGCAAAACACATATATAATAGCAGGAGAGGGTCCATCTGCATAATCTGCACAAATAGTAGTAATATTTAAATAATTTAAGCAAATAAAGACAAACCTCATCAGATTCCTTTTTATAATAGTTAAATAAATACTTTTTTGTAAAATAAAAACATTACCGTTCTGGCCAGCGAATATACATAATTTATATTACTATTTGACGTAAAACATATTTCATGATATATTATATAAAAATGTATTTTAAATGTGGACTCTGTGACTTATTGGTTGAAGTTGAACGTAACCAAAAAAACAAAATGTCCAGGTCGAACTTCTGTATATATAACAAAATAAATTGAACCTTTGCTTCTGTTTTTCTTTTTTCTTTTTTTTTTGTTCAAAATGCTTCTGTTTTTCTTACCCATAGAAACAACAAAGCAAAGCAAAATAGTTTTTGATAAGGTAGCGATTTTGACCCAGAAAAAAAAAAGGATAAAGGTAGTGACTAAACATTCTAATGACAAAACTAACCAACGTTCTAATGACAAACCTACCCATGGGTAACGGGTAAGGATGTCGCCTCATGCATCCCATCAAGGAAGTGAGGGGTATATTTGTCATGACGTGAAAGTTAAGTATATGGTTGTTTCTTTGTGGGAAGTACGCGGCAATTCCATCTGATCAGCTATTTTTATGGTAAGCCACTTCTAAATCCAACAACTAATATTGGCAAATTTGTATATTAGATTTGGCATGACTAAATCTAACAACCAAATATTCATATTTCATCCGTTTTTCATATTATTTACCGTTCTAGATTTATTCACACATATTAATAAAACATATAATTTTGTATATTTTCAAAATAAAAACACAGTTATCTATATATCTAACCATATTTTAACCAATAGAAAAATAAATTAAAGATTCTTATTAATGAATTTTGGAAACTCTAAAACGACACTTATTTTGAAACGAAATTTTTTTCCTACAACGACAAATAATATGAAACGGAGGGAGTATAAACTTTTGTTTTTGATATCATTGACAAAGTAGCTATGGTAAAATTGGTATTAGGTATTTTATACGTATTGGATTTTAGGGTTATAAGATAGTTGTAGTATTCGGGTACAAATATTATGAGATCTCTAATTCTTGGTGGAGTAGTAGGGAAGTGGCTACAATAACAAGAGGTCTTTACTCTTTAGGGTTGAGAAAGATAAGCATTTGAAAGTTAGGGGAGTGGAAGAAGATATGCACATACTCCACTGAAAAATGCATATCTTAAGAGATAAAAGGCTAAACTCTTTTTCTGTTGCACGTTCCATTGTTCTTCCTTTTTTATTTTCATTCGATTTATAACTCCAGCACCAACTTTAGTATTATAGACAATCCAAACATATTTATAGTTCCCTGTTTTTGGTGTAACGCAATTAAAATTTATAAATTTATAAATCTCAAAGCCGCTAGTTACATGCATATATACACATACATGTGTATTTTATTGGCAAAAAAGAACCGTGTTAGAAAAATCTTTGAAAGTGAATCCATCATTTGAAACACATGGTTAGACATTATTACATGCATTGGTTCAAATTAACGAGTTATATATATTTTGATACAAAAAAGAACGAGTTATATATATATATATATATATGCATGCAACATGTGTTTGGCCATGGTATAGAGAAAGCCTAATATGCTCTCTCTATCTCTATCTCTATCTCTATCTAACTTCTATATGTGACAAACATAGCTGCAGAATCTGTAAACCTCCCTGCGTGTTGACGCAAATGATGAAAGCAGAAATAGTCGTTTTCAATGCAATTAATTGCACTTTAAATGCAAAGAGGAAATAAAACGCCATGATTTTCAGTGCCTTAAGAGTTAGAACGGCAGGCATTTGTCACTCTCTTATTTACTTAACCCACTTCCTTAGTTTTCTCAGACATACATTCATTCATGTCCTTTCTCATTTATAGCACTCAGTAAAAAAAGTCTTATATCTTCCTAATCCTGCATCAAAGTTGGTCCTAAAAGAGGTACAATAACCTAACCCACCTCAGCATTTTAGATTTCTCTAGTGCTTTTTCACTCTCTTACGCAAACGATCGTCTTCTTTTGATATATATATTTATTTATATATATCTTTTGTTATTTGTATATATAGACTTGCCTCAATCAACCTCTTTAATTCTCTTTTCACGTATCGACATTCATTTAATATGTATGTTCATACATCATAGACCTGTCCAATCTATAAATGTTTGGTTGGAAATATGAATCATCACTATAAAGTAGTATCAATACAGAAATTTGAAATGTATGTATTACAAGTATATCAATCAAATGGTGTCTTGAAACAGGTCTAATTTTTGTGTGGTTTTCCGCTCATGCACCTCTTAAGATAGGAGTAGTTTTGAATATCTATATATAAATGCAGTGGATTTACCAATTTAATTGATCTCTTCCAAATGTGAAAAAGTGAATACTCTCACTGTTTCATAATAAGTGTCGTTTTAGATTTGTGCACACGGATTAAGAAAACATTTAATTTTATATATTTTTTATATAAAAACATCATTTCCCATATACCTAACCATATTTCAACTAATAGAAAATTAAACTGGAAAATAAAATTCTTAAATTTTGTATTAAAATACGAAAACGACACTTATTTCGTAACAATTTTTTTTTCTAAAACGACACTCTTTGTGAAACGGAGGAAGTATTAAATGTCACGATTTTTCCACCGGAGTTTGACTCCACTCCAATCATGTTTTTCCACATTGTAAAATTGGCTATGAATTGATTTTTTTTCAATCCAACTAATGACAAAACATATAATTTGATCTCACCATAGATAGACAATACACGACTATATAACAGCATTAAACTTATACGTTTTTATAGTCTAAATATTTAAAAGCTCCCGTGTAATTCTACAAAATCTGTTGTAGATTATTTTTGAGTATTTTTGTGTGTTACATGAACACTATACTTATGTTCATATGTATAGATAGACGGGCAATTCTCTTAAATAGCCATTTTTAAGTTTTTGTCACAAAAATAGCACTAAAAAAATAAAATGACCAAAATAGACTTTTTTTTTTTTGAAATTTTGATTTTTTTAAATTTTTTTTTTGAAATTTGAAACCCTAACCCCAAACCCATCCCTTAACTCTAAACCCTAAAGTGCAAATTAGTTAACCCTAGGGGTATAAATGCATATAAATGATTTTTTTAGCTTCTAAAAAAAACATTTTGGTCATTTTCTTTTTTAAAAACTATTTTTGTGACAAACAAGGTAAAAGGGGCTATCCAAGGGAATTTCTCTAGATAGACAGTACACGACTATATAATAGCATAAAACTTATACGTTTATATAAAATGTTTTTGTTCCCAAAAAAGTATATAAACTATTTTATTTCTTTTTTCTCATTTGAACTGAAATGAATTTAGGAATATATGTGGAAAATGAGTAGATAGAAATTTGCTAAAATTTGTAATAACAACAAGCGAGAAAAGGTCGGACTGTTTTATCATGAATTAGATCAACGCTTTTTGTCCGAATCTAACGAATGATGAAACGATGTTTGTTTATGCACCTCGTTATAAGTGTAACGGTCACGGACCAAAACAACATCATAATAGTACTTTTCCCATCACTCAACATAAACTCATGCCTAGCAATTATCACTTGCCCATTTTGTATTTAATTTAAGTGAAACCCTTTTCCGAACCTAACAATTAATTATTGGCTACATGTAGTTTTTTTTTTATTATTATCTGAAGGTTTCGGGGACAAAACTCATAAACCCCCAAACCTGAAACCTGGCATATATTGATATTATAGGGATAAAATCTATTGCGTAAAATATTCTTTCCACGATGAGTTGAATCCAGAAACGCAACATCACCAATGTCTGCACTTAAACAAGTGGCTTATTAACATGTTACATTGATTGCTTTCATCAGTAAGATGTTTGAACTGTCTCAGTTTACGAAGACAAGCACAAATAACTCTATATACAGGAAAGTTATAGATTTGATCAAGTTCTTAGACCATTTTCAACCCATCTATATTTTCTTGCAAAATAGAAAATAGAGAAATTCCCTTAGATAGCTCCTTTTAGTTTGGTTGTCACAAAAATAGCTTTTAAGGAATAAAATGACCAAAATGTTTTTTTTAGAAGCTAAAAAATTCATTTATATGCATTTATACTCATAGGGTTAACTAATTTAGACTTTATGGTTTAGAGTAAAGGGGTGGGTTTGGGGTTAGGGTTTCAAATTTCAAAAAATAAATAAAAAAAATCAAATTTTCAAAAAAAAAAAGTCTATTTTGGTCATTTTATTTTTTGAGGGCTATTTTTGTGACAAAAACTTAAAAAGTGCTATTTAAAAGAATTGCCCTAGAAAATATGTACTATAAAGATAAATTACTCTAATATATGTATATATAAACTTCTTCTATTTATAAAGGAAAAATATAAAATATAATTTGCATCCCTAAATATAGAGGAAAATAATAATATTCCTTTATATTTTTGTATAGAATAGAAAACTCTATTATAAATCATACATTGGAACAAACTCCCTTCTATAATAAAATCTTTATTTTATAAGAAAATATAGAAAGTAAGTAATACAAATAGTCACTGTAAACGTGTTAAAATGGTAAATGGTAAAGTGATACTGCAAACTGTTCTATGAGACATGGAATTTTTAATTTCAGCAATTACAATGATCAACCATCACATAAAATATGGTAATAAAAGAGGAAAACCACGTAATTTAGTACACAAAAATATCAAGATAAAATGTTTAATTTTTTCATAGTTTCTATATACTAAAACCCTTTTCAAACTCTATGATCCCTCTCCTTCAGTATTCACTGACGACATGTAACTCACCACAAGAGATGTCTCTTCCGTCGCAGCTGCAGCATCCTCTTGAAACTGTCCTTTACAAGTTTGGCAAGTAACTTGCATAATCGTTGAGCTTATCTTCTTCATAGATTGTTCCTTTAAAAGCTTAGCTCTCTTAAGCTCAGTTTGTGCTTGTTGCCTTATCTTCTTCGCATTCATAAACTCATTTTCAGCTATCTCTCGTTGTCTCTTCGCTTCTCTTTTAGCTTCCTCCGCGTAAGCTTTCTCCTTCATCGCTACCTTCATGATCTGTTCACTCGCCGTTATTTCTTGTATGCGATCAAAGTTGTTGTAATGATGATAAGATGATGATGGAGCAATGGAGAGGTTTAAGTTTGTGGTATCATGACTATGATGATGATGATGATGAAGAGAAGGTTCTTTAACTTGGTGTTGTTGGGTTTCTTGATTAGGAGTCAATGGAAGAAGCTGAAGTTCGAGGTTGAGATTTGATGAGTTGGTGAGAACTAAAGGCGTTAAAGATGAGCTTCTGATATGAATTGGACGTCCTTCTAGAGGTAGAGGAGTCGCAACCGCACCACCGTGATTCGTTTCGCTTGATGGTGTGCTTGCCGTTGAGGCCGTTCTAGAGGAGCTGGCCGTGACGATGACGGCGGTTTGTGGCGGTGGCGGTGGTTCATGGCGAATATTCCGGACGGAACAGTTATCTTGATGTTCAATAAAACTCTCCACCCTAAAAGAAAAAGAAACTTATTAAATGATTTCATATGATATAGGGTTATGAACTGTCAAAGTGATTATATATTGGTAAACTTATAATTTAATATTGAGTTTCTCATAATAAATACTATATTAACACGAGTTTAAATATTAGGTCCACTATAAAGCCTAAAAATATGTAATTTCTATAGAGATTAGGGTCATTGTCATTAACCTAATTAATTATAAGTTTCTTTTTTCCTGGTCAACAATTAATTAAATTTCTTTTCATGCCACAAACCAAACAAAACAGTCAACTAGAGATTTTAAGAGACTGATGCATACATATCAATACACATAATTAGTAAAAATCCTGAGGGATGGTCAAATCAAACAAGACTTTCAGTTTATAAATATCAATTTTGGTTTTGGGTTGCTAGAGCAATTTTATAATTTATGACATATAATTTTATTTTGAAGTACATATAGATGATATCCTAAATATACAAATAACCAGAGCCAGTTTCTTGTATATTAAGCAAAAGAAAAAAATCCAAAAGTTTGCATCTTTCATGAATAATAGTTTATAATACTAATAACTGATAAAAACGGTCCAAAATTCAAAAAGTTGGAATCTTTTCTGATAAAAAATCGAATTATAGTGACAGAAGAACAAGAAGTTTTACCTGGAGAAGACGCGACCACAGTCACAAGAATGGCCTCTAGTGCCACAAGTCTTGAGATGAGCTTTGTAATCTGATTGAACAGCATAGCCTTTAGAGCATTTCTCGCAAACCCATTGCTTATGGTTGCTGTGTTTTCGTCTGAAATGTTTTTTTATTCCGACAAGATCTCCAAGAGCATGACAAGGATCATGGTGAAGACACGTGGGTTCAGGGCAAACATAGACTCGTTTCTTCACCTCTATGTTGTTGTCTCTCTTCAGAAGCTTCCATGGAACCTTGTGACGTCTTCGATGCATCTGGAGATTTTGATCTCTTTGAAACCCTTGGTTACAGATCTCACATATGTATCTATCTGATTCAAGAAGAGTTTTTGGTGATAGTGACAAAACTTCTGCATCTGGATCTAAAGAGAAGAAACAAAACCTATTAAAACACATGTTTTAATTTCGAGTAACATTAATAATTTGAGATTTTTGCACTTTTTTATTTTAAAAAGTTTAAATTTAAAAAGGGGGTTTAAGAGCCCTTAAACAGCCCCATAAACTTGAAATTGGTAATATGAAAAACATAATGAAACTTCAAAATAAAACCCAACACAAAACATGTATTTAATTAACATAGACTTTTAATGAGGTGTAACCTAAGTTGTAACTTATCAAAAGAATATGTCTTTTGTTAAAAACATTAACAAAAGGTGTGTGTTTAATGGAGTTTAAGAGAAAACCAGCTAACAGTACCAATGATGCCCATGAGTTGAAATTGGACAAGGAAATAAATACAGAAAGATTGACACTTAAAATAAAATTTTATGTAGTGGGTCTTTATTATTACCTGGTGTACCTGCAGGTCTTCTTTTCCTCTTTTGAATGGATGTCTTTGTGGTGGTGACCCCATTTTCTGAAGATGAGAGGAAAGGATCAGAAGAAGAAAAAACCACACAACGTGTGTTAGTAGTGTTCTTGTTGGAAGCAGCATCATCCAACATCACCACTGCTCCTTGATCTGTTTGCATCAGTCCCTTCTTTTTTTTCACTCTTTCTTTTTGACTTTATTGTATTTGGATTGTAGAGATTGATTTGATGAAACAAGACCCAGAGAGAAAAACAAAAATAAGAATAAGAAGAATTTTTTTTTAAGATAGTGGGAGGTTCAGCTTTACAAATAAGAGTAAGGAGTAATAAAGAGAGAGTAAGAGATAGGGGAGAAAAGTTCTTTTAAGCTTTCTGCATCAAAAGCTTTTCAAAACTTTTTCTTAGACTCTTCAAAGTTCTCTTATGTTAAATTATGATGATGAAAGCTTTTTCTTTCTCCCTCTAGTTCACTCTTAGCTATTTCGAATCATTAACCTTTCTCTCTCATACACTTGAGAGTTTAGAGCAAGTTAAGGGGCTTTGATGTCTATATTGCCTCTGCTTATAAAGCTCATTGAACTGTTCCATCATTACATACACTCTTGGAGAGAGATAGAGAGAGGGATGTGTTTATTCAGATTTACATTTGGACTTTTCTTTTTGTTATTTTGTATTTATATTTAAGACTTTGTTTCTTAGAGTATGTTGCATATAATGATTTTTGGCTTGGACCCATATCTTGTCTGATTGATGGATTTGTCTGATTTCTCTGAACCTTTATAAACTATTTAATTCATTTTAAGAACATGGTAAATATATTCACGAAATTTACCTGACGTACGTATGAAAGAAACAATTTAGATAATATATTGTTTTCACTAACCAACTATAATTTGATGTCGAATTTATTTATCCATTAATAGTATGTAGATCAGTAACTAAGAGGCTATCTATTTCAATGCAATTCGAATTTAGGATTACCATAAGCAACGCAGGTTATAGATATAATCATATAAATATCAGGAGTCTTTCTTATTTGCAACTAATGAAAATTATTTTATATTAATTTTGTGTTTTTACTGTTTAGTTTTTTCTTCTTTAAAGTATGATATTTGTTCAAAAAATGATATGTGTGATTTATTGGTATAGATATTTTATATTGAAGAAAATATGTTCTTATTATTAAAATGTAATAATGATATAAAATGTTGATTTTAAAGTGAAAATGATTTTTTATAATATATTTTTGTATCATAGTTTAACAATTATATATATTATTTTTTGTTTTTATTAAGTTTAGAAGCTATTAGTATCTTTAGAAGCGCAAATATTTTTTTGTTGAATAATTTTGATAAACTTTGCATGATTTATAACTTTTATTAGAAAATAAATAGTTTAAAAATTATTCTATAATAATGTTTATGTTTTAAGAAGTATTTTTATATCCGATCTAGTTTCATGATTAAATCGATAAACATAATACCTTGTATATAATCTGTTCAAATTTAATTAAAAGATATTAATTAAAAATTTGATAGAATCCGGTACAAACTCGAAATTTGCTATTAACTCGTGATCTGATACCGTTGATTCGTTAAAAACAGAAAATATTTGATAATACATACCATATAAATTGTATGTAATCATGTAATTTTTTTTTTTTTGAAAATTGATATCAATACCATTAAAGTATGATAATATCTATTGATCATAAAATATATATTAAATTCGTAAGCTCGATTTGATTTGTACGTCCATAAATCCTTTTTTTTTTTTGAAAACTGCAAAAATAGTTATGAAAATTAAACTCATAAACCTGATTTGATTTATAGTTAAGTATATAGTTTTTAGTTATATAAATTCAAAAATATAAGTTATATAAGTCCAAAATATTATAACTGTGAGCATTTAATTCTTTTTGAAATAGTAACGACATATGTGAAAGATTTCAATATTTTATTAAATATATAATTTGGAAATTATCTTCTTTAATGATATTGATATGATGCTCACTCTTATAGATGAAACTACTAAATATCTAGGTTAACATATTAGTTTAAAAAACTAGGTTAACATATATAGTCTGATTAATATTTTTTTGACTGTCACTCTCAACTCCTATAAATAGTGTGATAATACATCACTAATACATCTTTGCGCCTCATCGTTGTTAAAGCAGTCCAATAATATATAGCCAATTTTAGAAAATTTGTCATTGTTAACTATATATGAAATGATATGTCATCATTTTTCTAAGGTTGGTCCACAACGACATGACTACATGTTAAGATTCTTTTCGAATTGCACTTGGAAACAAAAGAGAAGAAAAATGTGTATGGTTCTTGTGAATAATCCAAGGATAATTGTATAATTGCATTAAATACCAAACTCTATAACTTTCAATTATGTAGACAAACTATTATTTTCTATTTTCTTATATATTGGATGTACTCTCCCCATACAGTTAAGGTAAGAATATACAAAGATTTTCTTTAAAAAAAATATATAGTAGAAAACAGACGTTCGATAAATATAGATACATGCTTAGCATTATAATTTAATCTTGGATTTCTCACAAAAAAAGAAGAAGAATAAATGTGAAAGTATTATTAATTTTTATATACTAATTGATGTAAACTCTACTGGACTATGTCAAACAAAAACAAAAACAAACTCATTGACAATAAAAAACTCATTGGATCTCAAGGAAAATATAATTAAATAAATTATTCGATCTGGCACGTGACCTTACGTCTTACTCACGTGACCTTTTTCTCCACCCTTCATTGTCGTCTCCTTTTAAGCTTCTGCCTTTCTTCCAAGTCATTTCCTAGTGTAGGTTTTCTTAGCAGATATAAAAATGAGGGAAAATGTATTTTACAACGAAACAGAATGAAATTATATATGAATTTTGGTGTTAAAACTCATCTGAAAGCTGTAAAAGTTATCGTTTTTATGATCTAAGATAATACATATTATTTTGACACAATTTTTAAATATATTACAGATGAAGGAATTAGAACATTCACAGACAATTATTTAAAGAGGTTTTATATTGAACTTCTAATTAAAATCTTTTTAGTTAGACTATCTTTAATTGAATATTTGTTTCATTTAAAATTTGTTTTTACAAATGAGAGTTCTAAAAACAATATACATGTTATTATAGACGTTTAGAGATCGGTTTTGGTGCCTAAATTTTATACATGTTATTATTTAGGTACAATTATATTATAAAATTAAATACTTTACTTAACTATATCAATAATTTTATAAGGTCTGCATAGATTTAGAAAGATAATTAAGATGACATTAACCAAACGGTTGATCCTTACAAAAAAATTGAAATTTACATAGAATTTTTTATTTTCTAAAACTAGATCTTTCTAGAACGGTCTCTTTACATGTTCAGTTTTCCTACTAGAAAATATATATGATGTGTTAAAAAGTCTGTTTTTAGAAAAACATAAGACATATATACTTATGTTGAACACTTGATCCTTTGTTGTTAAATTTTAATCCAAAGATAACAAGAAAAAAATAATATATATATATATATATTGAGTTAATAATATAAAACAAATTGAATAAACATAATAAAGTGAAAAGTAAATAAGAATACTAAATATGAATATGAGAGCTTGAGTCGGAAAGAGAGATCAAGTCACATGCTCCAAATTTACAAAGCAAAGAAATGCCATCATCTCCCCAACTCCTCTCTTTGATTCTCTTTATCTTTTCTTCTTATATTCATTTATCTACATATAATTATTCTTGAAAGGCTATATAAAGCAATTTTATTATTTATATGGAAAAGGAACATTCCCAATTCATCATTACTCATTTTATTCGGATATTTTGGTTTCATGTCTTCATCCTCACGTTTGGCATATATCCATAACTTCTACAAAAAGCGGCAAAAAAAAAATACAAGATCTATATATATTAAATTGGTTAAATAATATTAAAACAAAATCTGATTAAGTTAAAAATAATTTTCCAGTGAGCAAAAAGCTTTGTTAACATGTGATTATTTATTTGGAAAATCTCAATTTTACCACAAATTTGATATTACTTTTCAAATTTATCTCTATTTTTTCAAATTTATCTCTGAAAAACAACTATTTTCACAAATAATGTAAATTTGTGATGAAGCAACTAAATTAACCCTTATAAATTATTTATAAATGTTTTAAAATAATTTATAAATATTTATAGAAGATTATAAATCCACCTTACTTCGTAAATACTATTATTCTAAACAATGATGACTAAATCATAAATCTAACATTTATTTATTTGAATATATTTTTGAAAAATTATAGTTTATGATATTTCAAGTATTTTTGTTATTTATTGGAAGGAAAGAGTTTTGGGCCATATGTAAATCCACCTGACGTATTTTCGAATTAAGATTACATGAAGTGAATGTTTAGGCCTCCATTTGATAAAATGGCTCGTATATGGGCCTGTCAATTTATGGAACAGTAAATATGGATTCAAATTCCAGACGTATGTATAGAATTTGCTTCTTTTTAATTGTTTGGTAACAAGAAATCTTGGATATTAGACTTGGCATTTCTACAGAGAATATGTTTAACACTTGATTCTTGTTTTACGAGAGTTTTGTTATGTTTAACTCTTGTGCACAAAGCAAAACAAACGATATGTTTAACTGTCGTGGGGACATGACAAGTGATCATATATTACTCCTTCCTTCGTTAAAGATGTATGTTTTGGTATTTTCACACATATTAAAAAAGTATATTAATCATACATCATTTTTAGAAATTATCAAATTTCAATGTATTATAATTAATAGTTTTTCAATAAATTCAATTAATTTATTGAAATTTGCAATTTTTGTGAAACAGTTTATTTTTCTAAAACATTTATTTTAATGGAACGGAGGGAGTAACTTTCTAAAGATTCAGATCAGTAATTAATTATTATTAGGATCACCAGGTTTGTTTAAGCAGTAGACTCTTATTAAAGTACTCCCTCCGTTTCGATTTAATTACCGTTGTAGGGAAAATTTTTTGTTTCAAAATAATTATCGTTTTAGAGTTTCAATGCAAAATTTATTAATAAGATTCTCTGTTTTATTTTTGTATTAGTTGAAATATGGTTAGGTGTATAGGTAATTGTGTTTTTACTTTGAAAATATACAAAATCATATGTTTTCTTAATATGTGTATATAAACCTAGAACAACAAGTAAAATGAAACTGAGGGAGTATTAGAATGGTTTAGTCATATTGGTTTAACTGTCGTGAGGACATGACAAGTGATCATATATTAACTAACTTTCTAAGATTGCAGAAATAACTTAATTATTAGGATCACTAGGTTTGTTCAGGCATTCATGTAGACTCTATAATAGTATTAGATCATGATTAAAAGGGTTCTTACGGGTATGAATCTCATGAATAATGTAAGAATTAATTTCAAAAGTTATTAATTAAGAACTGGTTCTTATGAGTTTCTTGCACTGTTCGCGAACTCCACCGACACGTGGCGACCCGCGATTGGTTCGATTTTAATTTATTTTTTTTTAAATCAATCAAAAAAAAAAATTAAGAAACCCATATGAATTTCTAGGGTTAATCATGCTTTAATAATGGTTTAGTCAGATTGGTTTAATCCCCAGTTTACTTGTACACATTTCAAATTGACGTTGTACACATTTGTAAGATAAGATCAATATACAAAATAGTTTGTTACATCGTACGTCTTCTTCATCTACACTTTGTTTACTCACAAACACTAATTAACACTCTCATTCTCAAACTTGAGTCGACTTTTGAACTGAGCGATAAACTTTTCAGCTTTAGAATCTATGTCACTGTCCCCGGAATCTTCAGAGCTAAGACTGGCATTGCTACCCATCCTAACGTAGTTGCTTTTACAAGGTCTCATTTTGAACGGTGGAGGGGGAGATGACTGTAAAGAAGACCATGAACGCGACAAAGATGAACGTGGAGACGTAAAGGAAGAAGGCGGAGACGTCGGTGGAGATAGCAAAGAAGAAGGAGAAGACAATGTCGGATACGACGGCAGCTCAAAAGCCATATAAGATGATTGAGATGGCAGATCATCGACCTCAGTTGAGTAATCTTTGTTGGTCTTGGAGAAGATGTAGCGGACAAAAGCAGCTAAACATAAAAGAACAGCGAGAACGTTCCATCGTTTGTCGATAAAAACGAGCCAGCCAATGTGCATGAGACGGAGAGTGAATGGAAAGAGGAAACGGATGGTGGAAACTGAACAAAACGCAACGTAATACAATAGTATAGCGTATACAGCAATGTAACGCCCAAGGTATATGGGCTTGGAGTACGCACCTTCTCCCATCTTCTTTTCTTTTTCTTTTGTTAGGTTTGCAAAGAAAGTGACACAAGAAGAAGAAAAAAACGTGATCGTCTCTTTTATCTCTATGTCTGTTAAATTACTTGAGAAAGAAAGAGATTGAATTGTCCGTTCTTAGAACAACCTATATATAATACTATATAGTATAAGGAGGAAGGGGGAAGGAAGAAGGCTAATAACAATTAATAAAGAACAAGACTGACCCATTCACTTAACATTATTTGATTATTGTAACCACAAAACGACCGTATTAACTACACTTCGCTTGCGTCCCACGAACGCTCCGTGGCCACGGCCAATCCACGGTTTTGTTTGAACATCCACGACCGTCGGATGAGGCAAAATAGCTTCTCACTCCACTTCATAAAAGATCCACATTGGTGGTGTTTCCAAGTGTTTTCTCAACATAAAAAATAAAGAAATTAAAAGTAAAGTAACAAAGAAAAGGAGAAAGTGTTCTTGTTTGACATAATTTGTCCATATGACATAATTTTATTAATTTAAAATTTTAAAATAAATAAGAAAAATTATAAAATTAAAATATTAATATTTTGTATTTGTTGAGAGTTTTCTAGGTGTTCTATTGTTAATGATGCTCTTAGACGCCCTCCTAAACAGCAGCTATAGATATACGAAATATTTTTTCTTAAAATATGATTTATATTATTTATATAATTTATATTAGTTTAAGCTGTTAAAAATTAGTTAAAATTAATTTAAATTAATTTTAATTAGTCTAAATATGTTAAATTAGGAGATTTCATGTGCCATACATAATCATAATAAAATTTTAAAATTATAATTATTTATTAAAATTAATATACATTTTAATAATATTTTTCAATTTTATTTTTATCGGTATAAAAAAATAAAATAACTATTTCTATTTTTTCATTTGTTTAAATAAATTTAATATATATTTTCGGATTTAATTAAGTTTTACTATAAATTAAATTTACTTATTGACTAATTTTAGTTAAAACCGTCAATAAATAAAAAATAATTTAATAATTTATGATGATTACACAAGAATTTTTTTTAATAATTTTAAAACATGATTAGTTATTCTTACGTCGAGTTAAAATGCAACTCAATATTTTACTTATTTATGATATAAAATTAATTATCTACAAAACAAATATTTTAAAATTTGAAAGTTGTTGTGAAATTATTTTATATGTATAGTTAGATTATTATTTATTAATATAATACACATTTTATGCTTATATTTTAAGAAACTTACCAAAAATGTTAATTTCATAAATAAAGTTTTACATGTTGGTGGGAGCCATGTCATATTTTATACTAAGCTATGTCATTATTTTTTTCAAAATTAATGTGTTGATGACACATGATAAACCACTTCTCAAATAATATATAGAGGATTAATCAATAACTAGAACTTGATCCACGCGTCCACGCGGAATTAGTTTTTATATTTTTATAAATTGTTTAGTAACTTCTTAAAATATATAAATATATTTTATTTAAATATTTTAGATTTCTACAAACCTATTCGGACCCTGAAGAATCCGACTTGGATTCCGTCTCAAAATTATTATATCCAAACAGAGCTTTATTTTAAAATTCAAAAAGCCTGATATCCGAAAAATTGATTTGCATCCAAACGTGTATCTAATCCTCATGTTTTTACTGGTCATATAAACAAAAAATAATTCTTTGTTTACCAATTTGAATTCTTTTACTAATGGAACAATTTCATTCAAACATGTGAAATTACTATGATTAACAAGTAAAATAAATGACATTGAATTGTTCTGATAAATACAATTAATGAAATAGTTTGAAAGAGTGAAAAAAGAATGTAAAAATATAATAAAACACTTAAAATATGTAAGTTATGTTTTATACTTTTATAATAAATGATTTCAAGTTATTAGAAAGAAATGATTAATAAAATATTTAAGATGAGTGAAAAATAAGAAAAGAAAAAATATAGTACATTTGTTGGAAGTAAGGTTAATTCTATTTTGTAGTTCAGTTTTAATAATATAAATATTATTATAAAGCTACACATTTGTCTAATTTTTTTGTATATCTAATTTTAATAGTTTATTATAATAATTTTATATTATTATATCCGACTTGGATTCCGTCTCAAAATTATTATATCCAAACAGAGCTTTATTTTAAAATTCAAAAAGCCTGATATCCGAAAAATTGATTTGCATCCAAACGTGTATCTAATCCTCATGTTTTTACTGGTCATATAAACAAAAAATAATTCTTTGTTTACCAATTTGAATTCTTTTACTAATGGAACAATTTCATTCAAACATGTGAAATTACTATGATTAACAAGTAAAATAAATGACATTGAATTGTTCTGATAAATACAATTAATGAAATAGTTTGAAAGAGTGAAAAAAGAATGTAAAAATATAATAAAACACTTAAAATATGTAAGTTATGTTTTATACTTTTATAATAAATGATTTCAAGTTATTAGAAAGAAATGATTAATAAAATATTTAAGATGAGTGAAAAATAAGAAAAGAAAAAATATAGTACATTTGTTGGAAGTAAGGTTAATTCTATTTTGTAGTTCAGTTTTAATAATATAAATATTATTATAAAGCTACACATTTGTCTAATTTTTTTGTATATCTAATTTTAATAGTTTATTATAATAATTTTATATTATTATATCCGACTTGGATTCCGTCTCAAAATTATTATATCCAAACAGAGCTTTATTTTAAAATTCAAAAAGCCTGATATCCGAAAAATTGATTTGCATCCAAACGTGTATCTAATCCTCATGTTTTTACTGGTCATATAAACAAAAAATAATTCTTTGTTTACCAATTTGAATTCTTTTACTAATGGAACAATTTCATTCAAACATGTGAAATTACTATGATTAACAAGTAAAATAAATGACATTGAATTGTTCTGATAAATACAATTAATGAAATAGTTTGAAAGAGTGAAAAAAGAATGTAAAAATATAATAAAACACTTAAAATATGTAAGTTATGTTTTATACTTTTATAATAAATGATTTCAAGTTATTAGAAAGAAATGATTAATAAAATATTTAAGATGAGTGAAAAATAAGAAAAGAAAAAATATAGTACATTTGTTGGAAGTAAGGTTAATTCTATTTTGTAGTTCAGTTTTAATAATATAAATATTATTATAAAGCTACACATTTGTCTAATTTTTTTGTATATCTAATTTTAATAGTTTATTATAATAATTTTATATTTAAAACTAAAAACTAAAATATGTCATATAAATGTATAATATATATAAAATAAATCTATAATTAGTTAACGTCTAGACTTTGCTTAGGTTCTGAATAATCCGCTTAGTCGCTAATTCTCTATAAAGTATCTAGTTATTGCCTAAAAGATTTATAGAACATAAAAGAGCTAATTTAAAAGATATGACACATCATCACAAGTATTCTCAACCAATAAATGTGTTATCTCAATCTCATCGTTAAATGCAGAGAAATTTATTCTCTAAAACACTTTTTCACTTATCAATTACTCTTCAAGAGAAATTAGATTTATCACACACATTATTATTGTCTAATGACCTAAACACCCTTTAACTTTAACTAGCTAGCTTCTAACTATTTGTGACCAAACTAAAGCTAAGCAAAACACGTGTTCAAATGTCAAAAAGTGAGATAACTCTAATCCTCTTTGCCCTCTCTCTTCGTGAATGCATAATCACACTAATTCTAGATTCCAAAAAAACTAATTTCTCTCTCATTTATCATCAATGGAGAACTTGATCTCTAGTTAATTTCTCATTTTTGATTTCGGCAAACAACCCGATTATGGGATTTGGATGCGGATTTGGAGAGAGATATGAGAGATTTGTATATGGCGTGTTCTTGTAGTGTGGAAGAGAAAGACAGTGTTGGGATAACGTCTACAAACTGTCCCCTCGCGTCTATGTGCTCTAGCTCCTCCTCCCCGACCGCCGGTAGGGTGAAGAATGGCGGAGATACAGTGGTTGTGACGGATAATGGGAATTACATCTCCCGAAGTAAGTCAAATGTCCGGCGAACCTGATAATTACAATCCAAAGTCTATAAACCAGAGGTTATTTTATTGATTATCTTGTTCCATTTGGCAACAACTAAAACCAAAAATCCAACTGTAAAGTCTCAATTGTTTCTGGTATTGTCTCATATAACTCACAAGATACTTTCTTAAATTTTTGGAAACCATCTAATAGCGTCTAAATAACATATCTATGACTCCTCTCATCCACACAAACACACAATCTAACAATTACACAACTAAAATGATTTTTACGCAGATTTTACTTTGATTGTACATAATTCTTCTATATATTCTAAATATTCATTTGTAATTTACATGTTCACAACTCACGAGTCCGTTTTTTTCTTCTATCCACAACATATGTGTTTGTCCATCAATATTTCATCCATAAATGTGTAATGCACTTAAGTTTTGTATGTGAGTATTACTATTTTGTTTTTTGATATACACCATCTATAACTCATTCGTTAAAATAACACCATCCACAATTCATTCGTTCAAATTACATCGTTTACAATACAGTATCCACGAGACTTTGTCCACTTAATTTAATTTCAAAATCAAAATAAATATATACATATAGATCTCAAAAAATAGAAGAAAAAATATGATTTATTATATATATTATATATTGATTTTATATTTTATAATATGAGACAATAACAAAAAGAAATTGGACAAAAGAAAAATTAGAACCGTTGGATCTAGTTTTCCTTTTTTAATTAAATAGCAAAAAACTAAAACTAAGCTCATAGATCCATAAAATAACCTTTATTAGTATTCTAATCAAAAAATTCTTAACGATAACAATAAAGCTCAATTTGTTTCTTGTCTTTAGAAGGGTATAACCGTCTAACAAATGTTTAGAAATCTGTGAAAGTGTGTCTCATGCAATATGTGTCTTAAAATGAAAGAAATAAGACAAAACTGTCTTATTGTGCAAGTCACTCTTAAATGCAAATGTTGATGAGTGTTGTTTTTGTGTTTATTAAACCCATAAACTGCCTCCGAACCTAAATCATGAACCACCGACTCCCTTGGTTGCCTTTTGACTTCCTAATTTCATCGTCTTCTTCAACAAACCCTAACATCAATATATATTGCAATTCCCCAGTGAAACGCTTTACTGCCTTCACAATCATCGTAATGTTTGTTTATGTGCTCTATTTTTATTTTCATTTCGAATTCAAGTTAATCATCCAATCTTTTTTAATGAATGTTTTTTAAATCTAATATTCAAGTGTGTTGTCTTTGTTTCATATATGATGTTTTATACAGAGTTATGGTCTAATTATCCTACTCACAACCGTTCCACTTCCACATGAAGGTATACAAGACAAAAGTCTTTGTTTTAAGTATTGCCTTCTTCCTTTAGAGATCTTCGAGTTTGATTACTTTACACACTGTAATTCTTGTCTCAAACTGGTAATAAACTGATCCTGAATTTTCCTTGGTTGAGACAATAGCTTATAGATAACTTTGAAGAACTATCTTTACCAAGACAATAGCTTGTCTTTGTTGCAGTTAGTGGAAACATGAAATTTCTGAAGCCACTAAGATGCTTAATATATATCTATATGTTTGTGGTTATGCTATAGAATGCTGTCAAAAGCTAACTTTATTTGAATCAGAACTTGGAATCTCTGTATGTAACATTTGTTAATCTGTTTCACTGAGTACCGATGTGATGAAAGTCACTGAGTACGAAATGTGGCAGATGTGAACCTGTGGGGATACCAGAAGGTTTCCATTGCCTTGGCCATTACTGTCAGCCAATTAAAATTTACATCAGCCAAAATTCAATCACTCAATTATTTAATGATTTCGACTTGGTAATGAACATGCATGGCCAATCCTGAAATTTACAAATCTCTTCTTTTTGACAAAACTCTATACAAATCTTTTTACATACTTTTATTATCATTGATAATAAGTGAAACAATAATACCAATTTTATTTATAATAGCAGTTCAATTATTTCGAATAGATATAAACATTTCGTGTAAATTTAAGTATGAAAATTTTTGGTAAATGATTTAATATGACCATTACTGTTATTATGCGGGCAAATTCTATAAAAATACCCTAACTAAATTTCGTTTAAATTTTTTAGTACCCAAACATTTTTACTATCCAATTTTATATCGAAACTAATTATTTTGTTCATTTTAGTATAATGACTTTTTAAAATATGTTCATTTTAATACTCAAACTATGTTAATTTTAGTCAAAAATAGTAATAAGTTTTGAGCAATTTTTTAAACAAACTCTAAAATTTAAAACAAATCTTTAAATTTCAAATTTTATTTTACGTTTTAAAAATAAAAGTAATTAATTTTTATAATATTTTTAAATTTAGAAAAACTTATTTGAATAAAATAAATAAATTACTTTTAAACATCAAAAAATAAACTAAATTTAAAATTAAAATTAAAACTAAAACTAATGTTATAAAAAATTTAATATCATCCAAAATTTAATTGCTTTTATTTTTAAAAGATAAAACAAAGTTTGAAATTTTAAGATTTGTTTTTGAATTTAATTTTTTTAAGTTTTATTTGAAACTTATTATTAAAATGAGTATACTTTTGTATATTAAAATGAGCATATTTTAAGGGCAATTCTCTTAAATAGCCCTTTTAAATTTTTTGTCACAAAAATAGCCCTAGAAAAATAAAATGACCAAAATAACATTTTTTTTTTTTGAAATTTTCATTTTTTTATTTTTTTATTTTAAATTTGAAACTCTATCCCCAAACCCACTCCTTAACTCTAAATCCTAAAGTCTAAATTAGTTAACCCTAGGGATATAAATGCATATAAATAAAAAATTGGCTTTTAAAAAAATCTATTTTGGTCATTTTCTTCCTTAAGAATTATTTTTGTGAAGAACAAACTAAAAGGGCTATCTAAGGAAATTTCTCTATTTTTAATAGTAAATGTATTAAATGAGCAAACTAATTAGTTTGTGTATTAGATCGGATATTAAAAAGTTTAGGTATTAAACAATTTAACGAATTTAGTTGGGATACTTTTAAAAAAAATCCGTTATTATTATGCTCGTAGTTGTTCAAATAAAACGTGTCCTTGCCGTATGAAGTTGTATAGATCATAAATGTCGTATCCAAAAGAATTGCCTATTTGATAAAATCAAAATCATTATAAGTTCAACATATTTATCTACAACGCTGATTATACTACGCTAATCATTTACATTATATATGTACCGTCATTTACATATACTGGAGTTTGTGTATTTTTAGTAGAAAAATTCTTTTAGATAGTCCATTTTAGTTTATTTTTCATAAAAATAGTTTTTAAGAAAGAAAATGACTAAAATAATTGTTTTAGAAGCTAATTTTTTTATTTATATGCATTTATACCCTTAGAATTAACTAATCTAGACTTTAAGGTTTAAAGTAAAGGGGTGAGTTTGGAGATAGAGTTTCAAATTTCAAAAAAAATAAAAAAAAAGTTGAAAATTTCAAAAAAAAAGAAAGTTATTTGGTCATTTTATTTTTTTAAGGTTATTTTGTGACAAAAACTTAAAAAAAGGTTATTTAAGATAATTGCCATTTTTAGTAAGATTGCTTTTCTATGTCCATACAGAAAACGGCTTGCTGAGTAAAGTAAAGTGGTCGACTCATGCTTTCCCCATAACGGCCGGCTTAATTTATTTTCTGTGAAAGTTAATATCTAATTTTAATTTAACAGAATACGAGCGATAGATTTATCTGCACCACCAATCTTCTTCACACCCTAAAAGGGAAAAGAAGAAAGAAAGGAAAAAAAAGTAAGACATGAAACAAAGCGAAATATTGTTCAGATTTTCAAAGAAAGATAACATCTCCTTTTGTTAAAAGCAGGAAAGTGTATATAATATATATAGTAGTTCTTTGAATTATCTTTTTAGACCTTGAAACAAAAAAAATTGAAATAATAGTGATGCAAATTATATACATAAAACTACATTAGTTTTGATATTCAGAAACATATATAGAATGTTAAATTAACTCTCAAGATAAATATTGTGATTGTCGTTTGACAAATATTTTCATTATCATCTAAATAGTTTTGTAAATACTATTTACGCTTCATTTTCAATTTAAATTTGATAGTTTCTTTTATACAATCGATTTACACGTATTGTAGAGTTTGGCACCGATTGCTATAAGTAAACAAATCTACATGAAGTTTTATTACCCATATACAATTTGAATTAGATGAAAATGGGACCTAAAAACCAAAGAAAAAAATAGTGGGAGGTTAAGGAATCTTTTTCTGCCTCCCATCTTTTTTTTCACCGTGGGGTTAAAAAATCCCTCCTTTTCATGCAGGACCAACTTTTAATTATCTATTTTTACCTCCTCACTTTCTCTTCTTTTTTTTTATACCTTTTTAAACACACAAACTCTCTCACATTCACAACCCTCTCCTCTCTCAACTCCTTCATCTTCACGAAGCTAATGGACTTCGATACCCCAGTGAGTTTTTTTCTTTCTTTCTCCAAAACAAAGCTTTCTCTACTTACTGACTTTGACATAGACCCTTTGATTTCATTCGTGTTATTATATTTGACACGTTATTATTGAAAACTGCAAAGAAAACCCTCAAAAATTAATTTCTCTTGCTTCGTAGGGAAAAACAGAAAGTATGGAGGAGACAGTGTTGATGGAATACGATGAGGAGAACAACCAACTCGAAGCCGAGTTTTGTCCGGTTGAGCATCCAGTTGAACCGGAAGAAGAAGATCGTCCGGTTAAATGTCCCGTACCAATCTCATCTGCTCTCATCCACGTAAGTTTTGTCTTTTGAAACTACACCAAGTTTCTCAGTTTATAGTGAAAATTCATTTTTTACTGTGAAGAATTCAACGGAGAAAACCAAACCGGACTGGGTTAAACACAGAGCCAGCTGCGAAACTCCGGTTTATCCACCTCCACGTCATGTCCGTAACGTAAGGAAGAGACGCAACTCGTTTGTCGAAGGAGACAACAGTTTCTTCATGAGATCTATGTTCTCCACATCGACTCATGAGGACGAAACCACATCTCGAAGATCCACTGCCACAGCAATCTACCGAGTTTTTCAACAAGTTCACGAGTTCGACCCGTGAAAGAAAACCAAACCCTTTTGAGTTGTTTTCACGGTGGCTGATCGTGGAGTTTTGTTTTTCCGCCGGCGATTGCTTTTAGTTTTTGTTGGGTTTAACGTAGATCGGTCGTTATGTAGTACCAAGTTTTCGGTATAGTTGTTAACCGGCCCGGTTAGATACGGTTCGCAGCTTATAAAATTTTATAGTTTCGTGAATGTAAATGCGAGGCCGAGTGTTCAATTTGGGCTTTCCGGGAAACATTTTCAATCAGTATTATACTAATGGCCCATGCTTTATGAAGTTCAAATATGGGTTTAAATGCGCCATACTTAGTTTTTGTCACGGCCTCTGGAAAATATATGACTTGTAATTTGAAAACATCTCTGTTAGTAAGACCACGAAGAGAGAAGGTGGTGGTGTTATTTGATAAAAGAGTATACATAGAAGTAAATAAGAGTGGTTTAAAAAAAAGTAAAACAAAAATGAAAAACAAAGAACTTGTTCTCAGGAACTTTATCAAATCGGTTTGTAACAAAATTGTTTTTTCTAGTCCAACCAGTATCGTGTAAATGTCTACATATAACATAGAAAATCTTAGTCTCTTAACCACGAAGTCTAGTGGTAATCGAGCTTTGAGATTGGTAAGTAATCTAGGTTCGAAGGGTACCCTATTACATTTTATTTTGTGGCCACGCAGATATGGACTTATCTTACGGCTCATTTGAATATCCAGAGTGAAAGTCTATCAGTGGACTGCACCACTCTTTTGGAAATTAGTCTGGACATCTTCATGAGTATGAGATACCCCAAAAGTTTCAAAAAATAAAATATTTTTTTTATCATCTTGAACGTTTATACAAAAGTAAAAAAAATAGTGTGCATGTATAGTGATAATAAATTGTGCATATAATTGCGTTATACAATATTTCGTGTATTTTCTAACTTTGTAAGCACTATTTTGTTGACATTTTACAATATAAGTAAGGTTGGGTACATGGTAAGTACTTGCCGATTTTTTATTATTTGCTACTTGACTTGACTTATCTAAGTAATTCGATTCATTAATTGTACTTGACTTGCTCGAAACGAGTACATGGAAAAATTGATATTTGTAAATTACTTGATTCTTACCTTACTCTTACAAGTACTGAATTTCTTTAACTTATTACTTATTTTGCGAACATTAAGTACTTTGTTTTTAAAGCGGATACAAGACAAGTTAGAAGTATAACGGGAATATCGAATAATGATTCCCAACCTAAATATAAGTATATTTACTAATAAAATAAAGAGAAAAATAACTACACAATTCACTTGCAATTCAACCAATTTTGTGATTACCAAAAAAAAATTAGAAGCAATGATTCAGCACTACTAAGACCACACCAAAAAAAATAACAACGCATCACATCTCAAACAAATACGTATATTTTATATACACAAATACGTACACACACGCACTTTCACACGGCAAAAATAGCATTTTCTCACAGAAATATTAAAAAGAAACTTGTTGACCTCTAAAAGAGTTACAGATTCAGTTTTATTTTATACTCGTCGTCTCTCCACATCTCCTAAACAAGTCAAGTCACCTTTCTGTATTCACAAGTCTGCATCTTCATTCATCACTGACTTCTTCTTTACGGTAACGTCATTATTAAGATTACACCACAACTCCTGAACCACATATATCCAACTTCTAAACATCAATCTCTGCATAAACCACTTCAACAAAGAGCCATGTTAAGCTAAAGAATTGATACTTCAAAAGTTTTTGATCTGTTCTTCTTACCAGTGCAAAGGAGAGTCAAAGTCAGCCTTGGAGAGGTGAGTCTGGCTCAGAGCTATAGATCGATGTGTAAGTAGTAGAAACAGTATCTTCCTTTTGTATGGCCACATAGTTTAAGGGAGTAGAAGTGAGTCTACTAACTTCTTTGAAATACCCATTTCGGCGATGATGACCAGAGTAAGATCTGGGGGTCAGAAGAAGGTCAGGAGTTGTTGTCCCTACCGAGCTTCTACGAGGTGTGGGAGGCATTGAACCATTCCCATTGCTAATGCTGTAACCATTGGGCTTTCTGAAGCTGCTGCTTCTTCTTGGACTCGGTTTTGATCCATATATGGATTCCCTTTGGGTTAGTAGGAGATCCTGCCTCTTCTTTTGGTCCTGCCACAAGGATATATAGATAGAACTTCTTTTAGCAAATTTGAAAAATCTCCGAGAGTGTTTTTATAATGGACATACATACATACCCGGTATCTTTTCTTTTCCTCTTCCTGTTGTTTCCTTGTCAGTTTGTAGTCTTCTAGTATGTTAACCAATCGTACCTATAGAAAGAAAGTAGTCACAACAAGCATCAGAGAAAAGACTTTGGCTTTCTCAACATTTACGTCACTTAAGAGTGGTAACTTACACCATCATAGAGAAATGACTTCTGTGTTTCCTCTTCCCAAACTAGAGTTTTCTTAATAAGATTGTCAACCATTGCTGCAGAAAGACAACAAACAAAGAAATGAGAGAAAGGTTCTCTAATTGATTTTGTTCATTCCACAAAATATGAATGGTGGAAAGTACCTGGGATCTTATTGATTGTAACTCTGGCTCGTTCTGCACGCTTGAGGTTTACATGTCCACCTCTTCCAGCACTATACCTGTTCTCATCCAGATTATATTCTTCCAACCAGTTTTCCTCTTCACATGCGGAGAGCCAACGGTCAATTCTGTCCATGATATCTTTACGGCTCTGTGCTTCATCTTTAATCTTATTTATTTCCATTTCGATATTTGCAAGAAGCTCCGAAGGGTCCACTAACCCTGAAAGAAACATGGAGAAGCTTGGCTAAAACAAAGGATCGGCAAGTTTACTACTAACTTTTCAAAAAACCAAAAGCTGAATCACTTTTTTACCAGAATCAATTAGTGCACTTGATTTCTCAGCTGAAGTGCTTGTATCAGGTTGAATGTGAGTTAGTCTGCAAAGATCCTCTAACTCGGATCTTCGTTTCATCACAAGTTCCTTCATTTTGCTAGCTTTCAGTTTACTCAGACATTCCACTTCAGCAGAAACCTATTATTTAAAAGCAAAAAACACAAGTCTCAGATGAAGAATAAGATGAAAGAGATGAATGTGGAATAATATAACAACTGCAACCAAAACCTGTTCAATTGTCTCGGCGGAAAGGATGCCTGGCTCAGTGATGTTAGATTCAGATGATCTTACAACATATGTAACTCTTCCAAATTTAGTTCTTTCTTCTTGTGGTGTGTCCATTAGATTCCATAGCTCGAAAAGCGAAGCCACTACATCTTTCAGCTGGACGTATGATTGAAAACTCAGCAATGAGAAATCAGTAGATGAATAATAGTGTAAACATGTCTATAAGCAGAAGCTACCTTTTGAAATCGAGCTCTTCTTTCGGTTTTTAGCTTTTGAATCATGTTGTCTAGTCCTTCAAGTGTGTTATCACTAATGTTTGTCGACTGCTCGTGGTCTGTCCTATGCAAGCTCGGATGAACCTCGCAAACCGTTTGACTAAAGTCAACTCCTAGAACACCGCAAAGAGTGTGCACCTCGTTGACATAACCCAAGACTTTGTTGAGGCGATCAGACTGCATGAAAAGAACATAAAGAAGGTTTATAAGAAACTTGATGGAGGTTTTGTTGTTTCCTCGGTGTTAGGAATATGTGATAAAAGCTTTCACCTTTTCCTTTTGAAGCGTGCGGAGATGTGTTTGATACTCGTTGAGTTTTCTGAGAGTCAAGTCTTGTTCTTCGAGAGTCAAGGAACTGATCATGCCCTTGTTGAGATGATCACTGTATCCTGAAATCTCTCCAGTAATCTTCTCGATTTGGGCCTTTATATCAGAAAACTGTTTCATCCTCTCCTCTTTCTGAATCCTCAAGTCCTCAACTAGAGGGGTCACAGCTGCAAGCTTTTCTTTCAATGATTTTGAGCTTTTGTCCACTTTTATCTGAGTATCAAAACACAAAGACCAATTAATATGAGCTATAGAGTTGGAAGGAGAATCAAAATTTATCATGAAGATAGCTGGTACCGGTGAGCTGATGTTTAAGACTCCAAGAGCAGCCACTAAAGAAGCAACTTCAGCTTCTATAGCTGCAACGGATTGATGAAGCCTTGCCTTGGAATTTGCAGCCTCGTTAACTTTCCTTTGATATATTTGAAGACATTCCTTCTCCAGTTCCATCAGCATCTTGTCTTTCTCAGCTTCACTCTCACCAATCTCAACCCATATTTGCTGTTTCATACACCAAAAAGCCATTTTTAACTCATGAAATTAGTCTCTATACATGAAAACTAACATAGAAATTTTAGTTACAAGAGCTCTTAATATAAAAACATCAACAGTTACATGTAGACCAAAAGAAATAGTAATGAAGATTCCAGAAATTGCGATAAAACCGGGATAGTGACTACAAATTAAAGAAACAAAGAGGCATGCTTAGTCAAAATTCACAGGAACCCTTTGACCTAGAGAAGAAAAGATGATGAAAACCAAAAAGACTAGTTCAGTTAAATTTGTCTCTACTGAAAACTCATTATGACCAAAAGATTCATCCTTTACCCCTTGAAAGTAAAAGAAACAGTGACATTCTTTTCCATAAACCGTCATCATCAAGAAAATCTAAAAAAAAATAAAAATTAACAGAAAGAATAAAGAGGAAGAAGAAGGAACCTGAAGCTCTCGGAGAAGATTATTACAAGTAGTGTTTGTTTGGAAAAAGAGGGCATTGGAACTTCCAACTCTCAGCATTTTTTCACCAGATTTTCAGGATCTTAAAGCAAGCAAAGAGTTTTTTGGTTTCACAAAAATGGCTGCTCAATTAAAGAACGAAAAAAAAAAACAGAACACAACTACTTTGCAGAAACAAGAACCAGATCTGAAGCTTCAAAATGAGAGAAACATTATTAACTATACAAAGCATTCATTACTTTCCAGAAGAAAGAAAAACCAATGCACAGAAGCAAAGTGGAGAACAAAGATAACAATTTGCTGATTTAGGCTCAAAAAGGGGAATGAAGATAGAGAGAGAGAGAGAGAGAACAGGTAGCAAGTAACAGAGAATATTTAAAACAAAAATAAAAATAAAAATCAATAATGACCTTCTTTTTAATCGAATTTACATTATTCAATATTATTCATTTTATTTATTAATGTTATATTTATTAATATACTATTCTCTTTCGCGGCAAAATACGTTAGATTGGCGAAAAGACCGACGACGGGTACGGTGCGGATGAGTGGCGCCAGACGATACGCGCGTCACCAATTAACTGCGCGTGGAAGATATGCTCCAATTAAAATTGAAGAGTGAGGGTCACGCGAGTTACGTGAAGAGTGAGTTAGAATTTATGTCGTGTAGTGGTGATAGAAGAAGAGTCACTGACATAAGTAGCTGTGTTTTGACGGTGAAGTCTATTCTTTACGATAAAATTTTGTTTTGTGTTTATAATATACGATTCTTTACTGAATATGTCATCTATAATATGATTATTTTACGAATCTATGGGGTAGCTAATTCCTTTGGCAAAGTAGGTAGACAAGTTATAATATAATGCACAATTTAATATTCCATGCATAAAAGCAGTGTTTAAAAATTTGTTTAGACAATACTGGACAGGGTCTACCACTAACTAATTAGTCAGAGATTTGTTGTCAGTATTATACTGTTATTAGTTTGTTAATGTAAAGTTTGAGATATAATGTTTTATATCGGTTTAATAATTTCTTCACTTTCTGTAACAAATAATTATAAAAATATTTGATTAGATGTCCAAACCGATTAAAACAAATAAACAAATTAGCAAAAGTTATCTCGAGTATATATGTACTATTTGATTTCTAGGGTATTTGCATAAACCTTATAACAGCTAAACAATTTTTTTTCAAAAAATAACAGTCAAACAATTAATAATCAAATGTTAAAGAAAAACGACCAAACAAATATCATGAGAGAAAAAAGTTTCTCAAAAAAAAAGTTATCATGAGAAAAATTACTACTTTACTTGCTTTAGTAAGTTAATACTGTAGTTTACTATAGATGAGGAGGACAGGTGTTTATCGTTACTAGTGGATTAACTCTTGTTTAATTAAAGACGATAATGATATTATACGTACCCCCTTGATAACAAGAAAGATGCTAATCAGGTCTAATCAAACGGGTGGTCACTCATTGCCGCTCTTCTCCTCCACGAGTTTCATCAAGAAAGTAGAAGTCTCTTTTCAGAATTTTAATTAATCAGCAACTTTTGTTAGTTCCCTATCCCATACCTATCAAAACATTATTATTGCTCTCCATACCAACTAATCAAAATGATTGTCATTATATGTATGTATATATGTTATATCATTTAGCAAAGATAAGAGTAACATATGTAAAACTAAAAGAAAACTCACGAAGCTTCTTTTCTATAATTAAGTATATTGGAGTAGTTAGCATCTACGTATCTTCAATAATACGTATTGGATTACTTTATAAAATAAAACAGAACCACATCCATAATCTTTACTAGAACATTTGATTATTATTTTTTTCGTTTTATGCCTCTCCCAATTTAATACCGCATGTGTGAGAAACTGAATATGAAAAGTCAACGTCATGCTGGATACAGTCGTGATACGATTATGAAGAAACATTATCACTTTAAAAGTTTTTATCAAAGAAAGAAAGGTAGTTAATTAGTTAATCACATGATTCATTTTACATAATAATTATATCATGAAACAGAAGCAATTTGAACTATTAAATTAAATTGATGATGAGATTTAACACTGTTAAGGGGTATGAAATCACTATAATTTTATGCAAAACCCCTTAGGATGCCACTAGGATTAAGCATCTAATCATTCCTTCTAATCATATACTTATCTAGTCGTTGGATATGATAATCAGTGTGGCACACCCGATTCACAACTCAACGATCCTAAATTATTGGTTGTTTGAAAATCAAAATAAACGCTAAATTCAAAAATTCTCCAAATTCGAAAGGTCAAATAGTTATTTTAATCTAGTTATAAACACAGCTCACTTCTGCGTCAGTGTCATATTACGAGTTAGAATTCCTCTGGAGAAAGCTCACAAACAAAAAAAATCTTTACATGCCAAGGAAATCTCTCTTTCCCTTTATTTTCACAGTTTTGTGTCTTTTCTTTTGTCATCATTAGTTATTTGTCCTTTATGTTGGTGAGATTTAACAGTAAGTGATACTACTAATTATTCGAAGATATTTGGAGAAGACAAAATCCAATGTGGTACAGTAAGGACAAATATGCAAAGTTAGAGTACCAATATCATTTAGGAGTTATAATAAATTAGCACATTTATGCAGGTGAAAATAAGTATTTTATATGGAATGAAGTGGATATGTAGTAACTCACATGCCACGTATGTCGCATCGCAATTGTGAAGCATAGATCCACATGGTAGTATGTAGTATAATGATCTATCCGTGTATTTATATTACTTATTTTCATAAAACGTTACAAAATACATGAGTCATAGAAACTTCTTTACCATATGTTCCTAGTTTTTTTTCAGGAACCCAATCATCTAGTTATATTAGACTATTACTGTATCAAAACGTTGTTTTGATTAGCAATTTAAATTGCCTTTTCATTTACAGATTTTTTTCAATTAAAGTTTTAAGGTAAAGTTGTATTCCGATCAACCATTCTTTTACAATTCTACAAGTCCACAATATGAAAGGTCAAACGATTGGACCAAAAACGTGAGTGATGTGTAAGATAATTAAATTTTAAAAGTAGGAAAATGCCTATATGATGCGTATATACTGTATAACGTGTGTATATAGATAGACCCTACATATCCTTATATCTTCATATATATACACACATTATTTTAATTATAATGTGCTTAACAAAAAGAAGTAGATAAGAAGGAACCAGGGTCCAGGGATGCGTGTACCTGTAGGGTTAAGGTGTTAGGAAGGGTGAGAGTAAAGGACATGGGAAAGTATGTATCCAACAAGCTCCACCACCTCCCTTTCTTCCTTATTTGTCACCATTTTAACTGCCAAAAAAAAACAAAATGGTAAGTCCAAAGTAGGGTCCTGTCATATTAATGAAATGAAGAAATTATATATGCCTTATAATTAAGATCATCATTGCCTGCAAGTCTTAAATTTGTAACGTCTTATCTACTATAGTCAGCAAGACACATAACAGAGTCATGTAACACAGAAGCAGAATAAAACCATGTCTAGTGCCCACCGTCTCCTAACCTTAGAAACTCTCATTCTACTTCTTTCCAGTTTCTACAATGGTCCCTACAAATAAGATAGGCCTAACATTTTTAACTTTATAGTAAAGGATCAGGCCACATGGATCTATGTACATGTACATGTGTATATAAAAAAGAGTAGGTAAAAGATTAAGACATAAATCATCTCTTTCAAGAATTTAGTAGTATGTTGAAAGTTATCATGTTTGTTACCATGAAACGTGAAAACTGAAAAAGGGTATACAGAGGAAGAAAATTTCCAGACAATGTGGTGTAGAGTCCATTAATGAAGAAGAATAAATTTTGGAGAGGGACCCTATGAAATAAATTAAAAATAGACTTTTCTTCTTTCTTCTTTTGTGTGTGAGTGTATTACAGCTATAACTCCATGAGAATGAGGTTTGGTTTTTCAATGGGAAAAAGGAAATACTGACGATTGACTAGTGACTTCTACTATTACTGTCTCTATATCTATAGTCTATACGGACCGGTACAATATTTGGGAGGCCCAGACCAGAGATACGTTAGGTTTAGAAAAATTTGAAAGGGCCACAAAGATTTGACTGATCCGTAAACGGTATATGGCCGGTGGTCAGAGTTCAGTAAGTCAGCCTTGATGGCTCATAATCATAATTACTAATAAGGATTAAGTTGAGGGACATCATACAATGTCCGGGTCTAAAGGGAAAGGTGAAGAAGACTTGAAGTGGGAACAACAATGTATTCTTCTTTTGCATGATGCTGAAATGCAGAGTAGTCAAAAAGGTGAACATTTGGTCCTTACCGATCCGATATGCTATAACTTGTTTCTAACTTATTCAATATCCTATGACTTGATTTATATAAATCTATCATCGATAAGAGTAAACGTAAAATGCTTTTGATGGAAGAAGCAGAAAGAAGAATGCTTACTCCACGGGAGAATAGGGAACTCCCACTGCTGTTTAGGCACGGTTACTATGTAAGAAGAGACCTGTGGTCAAGAGAAGAACACAGTTTCATTTCATTATTGATGTTTATTCGTGGATATAATTTCACCAATTAAGGAAGAAATAGAACAATTAAGTAACCAAAATGGAAGCCGCCAAAGATGTGGAAGAGTGAAAAAGAACTGATGTCTCCTCCTTCTCATAAAGAAGATCCATCATATCCATACATGCCTCAAAGTCCAAAAGTTCTCCAACCTTTGCAACTTCTCTAGTAGAAGCATTGCGGTTTAGGAGTTAGATACTAAGAACATGAACTAGCACAGATATTTTAAGTTCTTAGCAGGAACTTTAAGAAGTCAAATACTTAAATAAGGATGAAACAACTTACTTGAACTGAAGAAAAAGGTCATCAAGCAGTGTATAAGCTATATTTAAAGTGCCAATCTCAAATTTCATCACCTGCTTCTCATGTTATAAGCATGATTGGACTTCTATTGCGTAAACAACATCCCTAAGTGTACAATGGTTACCTTCAGGAAAACTAGTTCCTGCAAAGAGAACCTCATAATTCAGCGGAAAAAAAAACAAACATCTAACACATTTCAGTCATAACTTCAAGCTTTTCAAGAATAGCTTACTGCTTCCATGAAATCCCGAACAGTGAAGAGCTGCTCTGTGATCATCTTGTCACCCAAGGATTTCAGACTTTGAACCGATAAACCTCTGGAACAGTGCATCTGCAGAAGCAACCATTCAGGTCAGGGTAGAAAGATAGATATAATAGAAGAGAACAACACAAACACTAGGAGAAGTAAAGAAGGCAGACACACACTTTGCAAGAGATCCATATAGAGATTAACACAAACAGCTGAAGATTGCTTTCAGTCAATGGTTGCAATAGCCAATGCTCTGCTTTCTTCTTCTTCTGTAAGAACCTACATTACCAAGGGACTATAACACTTCAAAGAGACAACCATAGAAGAAGGAATCACAAACATGGCATCATACCTATATTTTTCACTATACTAAAAAACTGAATCTGTTATCAATTTATCATACAACGTGACTTAAAAGCCGCAAATGCAGAATATAGAGACAAAACATTTCATACGTATAGATCATTCGACCCTACAATTGATTAAGAAAAATAAATGTATCACAAATCCAAATCTAAAGTATATGAATCGCAACTAAGCCAATCAAAATCAAAGGGAACGATCAATTAAACCTAGATTGTTTACCTATTTCGTCATCAGACCCTAAACATCAATCGAAATCTCTTCACAAAACTCAAATCGGGAAATATCCGAGGAAGAAATTTCGCAATACCTGACAACACACGGACGAAATCGATCGAAGAAGAGCGACAGTGCTGAGTATTTAACGATCGGAGGAAGTTCGAGTTGCTTTCATCGACCAAAGCCAGATCCCAAAAAAAATCAAAATCATGAGACGAAGTGAAACCTAATGGATATCGATCGAGGAGGAGATTAACTTACAGTATTGCACTGAATCATGAACTCGACCAGCCTCCGTCGCAGATGAGCGATCTCTGTAGACATCTCTCGCTGATTTTAGAGCTCACAAATGAAACTTTTGAATGTCTTTAATGGCGCCGAAACTCGAAGTCCTGAATGATTGGCGTAGTATTATTGATTCCATTTTGTATTTATTGGTAGTTTGGTACTGAAATTGGATGTGGGCCGAGGCCCATTATAAGTGACCCAATGGAAGGCTTTCTTTTCAATGCTCGCGGAGTATTATTGATTCCATTTTGTATTTATTGGTAGTTTGGTACTGAAATTGCAATATTGAAATCAAACATGGAAAGTACTCCCTCCGTTTCAGATTAATTGTCGTTGTAGAGTAAAAATTTCGTTTCAAAATAAATGTCGTTTTATAGTTTCAATGCAAAATTTATTGATTTTTTAATTTAATTTATTTTTCTATTGGTTGAAATGTGGTTAGGTGTATTGGTAATGGTGTTTTTATTTTGGAAATATGTAAAATTAAATATTTTCTTAATCTGTGTGTCGAAGTTACATTTAATAATTTATTAATTTTCATTTAGAGAATCGTTACATTTAATAATTTATTAATTTTCATTTAATAAATTGCTTATTAAAAATAATCATAATTTTAATCTAATTAATATGCAAATCATAATTATATATTATCCACCAATTTATTTATTTTTTAATTTGCATATCACTAGTTTGTGTATCACTGTGTGGTTCTAATCTACCATGTAATTAGATGAATACTAATAGAGTCATTTACACTGCAAGTCACTTTACAAGTTTTTATTACAGTGTAAGGCACTTTCTACTACCAAATTAGTTTTCTACGCGAGTGTGTATAACGTGGACAACTAAAAGGTTTATAAAGGTAACTGAATATTTTTTAGTTTAGTAACGTGGGAAACTAGTAGGACTCATCGTTTTCTCTTCAATCAGTTTCTTTCTTTATATTTCCTTTGTACGTAGCCAATAATTAGTTATACAAATTTTATTCTCAATATTTCTAAAATGTTTCGGATTCGTTACAATTTATACAATCAAAACTCTAAATTCGCCACAATCTTCTTGGTCATCTCTTCCATCATATTCTTTCATTTCAATAGAGCTTTGCCATAAATCTCAGCCACTGCAACTTCCGCACCATAGATTCTTTTGAACTTTCAACCAAAGCTCTTATCTTTATGAACCAATAGAACTAGCATTGCTCAGATTCTTTCACATTTTCTGATGTCATGGCATCACATCTCTACGTTGCGGCTCCGTCAGAACAAGCTCGAGAGCATCAATGTTTTTTTAAAATTTTTTTGCTTGTTTGGTTCTTTAGGAATAAAATAATTGCGCTTTGACCTTAAACTTTTTAATTGTGCAAATGTATACTCGAATAAACCCTATAACTTCTTGATTGTTCATTTTGCTTCCATTTATTTTTGCCTCATGCTTTCAAAATAAATAATTGTATTTTGTGTTTTGTTTATGTATATCATTTGTGTACCCAGTACACAATCTCAGTGTACATGTGTACATCTGAAAGAGAGAATTTTGTCTTTGTAAGTGTAAGAATGAATAAGTGTTGTTTACGTGAAGCTTAGTCTAGATCTTGATATCATAGGTATTGATATTATATTTTTTACCTTGGCTATGTAACATGTGTGTACATGTGTACAATTGTTGATGTGTACATATGTATAATATAATATATCATTTATGTATATATATGTTTGAAACATGTCTCATTGTTCATAAAACATTGTTTATACATACATTTTTAAATAAGTACAAATCTATAACCTCAAACATTTTACTCAAATTGAACATCATGTATATGTTTTTGTTATAAAAACTTCAACTTTTATGAATATACCAATCTAAAAAGGAACACTAAACCAAAATGAAGAACAACAAGTTGAACAACAAGTTCATTTCTGACCAGCATTCCATGGTCACATAATGAAACTCGAGCTTTAGTAGCCAATTTTACCATTTTTCCACACTTACTCCTTCACCTTTTGTATAAGTTTGTTTTGTAATAGAGAAATAAATTCATTCTAAGAAAATAAATACATAAAAATTATAATTAAGATTTACACATTGGTCATGCATGTAAGTGTATATGTGTACAAGTTTACATGATTACACAGATTATGTGTGTACATGTGTACATTTTCACATGTGAACATTATATATTATTAAAATAATATACATTTTCACATGTTGCAACATGCTTGTTGTGTTCAAGCTTCTCCTCTGCCACAATAGCACCACCGCTGACTGCTACCAAATCTCTATTTTCCTCATTAGCTACAAAATCACCACAATCTATGTACATATGTACATACGTAATCTATGTACTCATGTAAATTTGTACACATGAATATATATATATACATACTTACTTGTAGACTGTTTATTTGTACATTGTACAAATTATTATATATGATGATTTTAATGAGTACATTATTGGAGTTCGTTTAGACCATTTTAAGTTTCATTTTAGTATACATACAAAATTTATTTGTTTAATGTATACCACATAAGATAAACCTATATAGAATTCTCATATGCATTATATATTTGTTCAATGTCTCCAGTATTGCACTTCTTGTAGTTTTTAAGATGCATTTAAATATATACATATATAGGTTAAATTGTAAATTCATCATGGCGATGGAGAGTTCGTGGGCTTGAGACGTGGAAAAGCCGATGTTAAGGAAACGAAGATCGATGACCACTGGCGAACGAGACCTCACATCAACGGTATCTTGGACGAAGAAGCTGAGCACGGAGAGGAGAAGATGAATTTGAGCTCTTCAACTGTATATTTCGTTGGAAAATAAACTATAAGTTTCTTCACCACATAAAAAATGTCTTGATTTTTCTTCTACTCCGTTTTTAGATTTCTGAAAAAGAGATTTGAAAAAGAAGAAAAAGAAAGAGAAAAGATATGATCCACTAGTTATAATTTAATTTATTGTTTCAATGATGTAGTTAAAAAAAAAAAGATGTTAGAAGAAAATGTGTGTAGAAAAAAACTACCATATAATGTTATAAATAATTTAAAACTGTTCTTGTAGTGTAATTATTTCATAGTGAGTATACTAATATGTATAGGTATAGGATCTACAAATAACTCAAATTTTGGATGTTTTCATCGATTCTCACATGACTTTTGGATTATTATATTTTCTGTATTTGATGTCTAGCTGGATTTTATTGAGATAAAAGAAAACACATGAACGAACAAAACAAGATCAATAATTGAGTATCATGACAACAAAGGTGTGGTATGGGTTGACGCAAGATTCCGCTAGGCTCGTATGGCAATTCGTATGGTGGAGATGCAAACGTTCGATACCTTAATATCTTGATTTTATAGAACCATTTAAATCCCATGTATGGTGAACAAAAAGAATCACTCGTTACAATATTTCATATATAAATTTCACTCTTCAGATCCCAAAATATCTCATGTATCCGCCGACCGAAAGTGTAATGAGTCTTCTCAAATGTAGTTAATACTGTTTGTGTTCGTATAAAGACCAAGTTAGCATACGCCACACGTCTTTTGTGTGTGGAACATATTAATATACGTCTAAATGTCCAGTCCTGTCTACCGCTCCTTTTCATTTACGTACGTGTTTAAACGTAAAATGTTCCACGTAATTTCCTAAAGTCCATTTAGTTTTAAATGCATGGCTAATTACATAAATAACTTACTTACGTCCTAATTTTCAACCATGATGTCTTTTAATTGGCCTTCTATATATGAAATCATTTTTTTAGGGCAATTCTCTTAAATAGCCATTTTTAAGTTTTTGTCATAAAAATAGCCCTTAAAAAATAAAATGACCAAAATAGACTTTTTAATTTTTGAAATTTTGATTTTTTTTTTTTTTGAAATTTGAAACCCTAACCCCAAACCCACCCCTTTACTCTAAACCTAAAGTTCAAATTAGTTAACCCTAGGGGTATAAATGCATATAAATGAATTTTTTAGCTTCTAAAAAAAACATTTTGGTCATTTTCTTCTTTAAAAGCTATTTTTGTGACAAACAAACTAAAAGAGGCTATCTAAGGGAATTTCTCTTTTTTTTAAGGTCTTCCTTCTATGAAATCATTTCAATAAAAGAAAACTATGTGTGGATATATTATTCTAAATGTTAATTTACAAATAAGTATGGTTGTTTTATTTTTGAAAATATTGAGGGAAAGTCACTATATATAGTACTCATTATATATATATATATATATATATATATATATAATTTCTTTAAAAAATATTAGGAATAATCCAGACGATTGAGAGGCATAACTTGTGACTATTACATCTTGCGGTGAATGATGATAAAGTTTTGATGAACACTAAACAAAAAGACAAATATATAACTTGTGACCTTTTTATATAATTTTAGCTTTGTTGTCATTCACAGCATGATGGTTTTTAACTTTTTGATATAAAACCATCAAGCAGTGAGTGATAATAAATCCTATAATTTTCTTAAATACCTAACATATAGAAGTTTATGAGATACAAACTTCACAATCATTACATTGATTAATTTAAAAATATTTCTTGTCCACATAAGTCCTATAAATACACAAAGCCACGCCAACACAAAAATCCCCCACACCACCACCTCCTAGCTTGTCTCTCAATGGATACCGTGAGAGATAAGCCCATAAAATTCTCATCTTCTGTTTTCTGTTTGATCATTTTATTATCGGTCTATAACTCCACGGCGGAGCTACGGCGGCTGGTCCAACCACCAAAATCCGATGGTACACTCAGTTTTCTCGTTGTCGGCGATTGGGGAAGAAGAGGTTCTTATAATCAGTCTCAAGTAGCTCTTCAGGTACGTAAACATATGTATATGTATATACGTGTGTATGTATGCCCTATATATCCAGAATCAATATTTCATCCTTGTTTGTAATTTGCCTCATTTCAAGTTCTTTCACTATTTACAATTGATATGAAAATAATTACAAGAGAAGACGAAAATGATTAGTTAAATCATATAATAGTTTATTAGTCCTATATGATAGATTAAGCGAGAGAAGCGTGTAATACTCCTATTGTGTTTTCTTGACGTCTAATGCATTCTTGAGTAAACTACGGATTAGGCTATTGAAGTAACCGATAATAAAAAGATCTTTTAACGGTACCTCACTTCGAGGAAAAATATCAAAAACGAAAGAAATCATTTTTCCAATGATACATTTCAATGATGTATCATTTTGAAAAAATGAGTTTATGAATATTCTTTCAGCTTTGAGATAACAGTATTCACAATATCATTTTAGTGTTCGACTTTTTTAATTACAAATTAATCTTTAAATCTTTATATAATTTATTTTGTATCTAAAAAGATTCAGTATTTATGTTTTATACTTTTAAATAATTATTAAAACTTTCATAATACAATTATAAGTTTATGTAAATCATTTTATATCTTTTTTAGAAACTAAATTTACATATATAATAAAGATATAGTTAAACTAAAAAATAGGTAAAATTTCTAAGTTTTTAAAATAACAAATATTAATAGAACTAACAGTAATTATTAATAATAGAATAATTTATTATAACAGAAAAATGAAAAACCATTAAAGTGAATTGCATAAATTTATTTTGAAATTATCTTATTTTGAAATTATCTTATTTTGAATAAAATGAGTAAACCATTAAAGTCTAAAGATGTCCTAACTCCTAACAATTAATAATTTGACCAGTGCATGGATAACGTAATTTCAATCTTATTTAAGTGGACGGGAGAACGATGGTTTTATATACATATATCCTTGTTATTTTTACGTGACTTTTCTTTTGTGTGTGTTAATGGGCTTCCTATTAAAATTGCATAAAAATAAATTGTTGGAGGGTAAATTAATCATCTTAAATTATTTGCGTTGCATCTGCTTCTATTTCTACTAGTATACGTCATCTTTGTTTTCTATTATTTTCATATTATATAACCCCTTTTTGATTTACTTTACTAATCATATTGACTACTATAATTCTTTATGTTCAGATGGGAAAAACAGGAAAGGATTTAAATATCGATTTCGTCATTTCGACTGGAGATAACTTTTATGATGACGGAATAACAAGTCCATATGATTGTCAATTTCAAGATTCTTTTACCAATATTTACACAGCACGTAGCTTACAAAAGCCATGGTATAATGGTAAGTAAGCTATATTTTCTAACTGAAAATAAGACACAATTAATTGAACTATAGATCGTTTATATTTATCTTTTTCTATAACGCCGTTTTATATTTACTTTTTCTTACTCCTTTTTCTATCTATCACCAGTATTAGGAAATCATGATTATAGAGGTAACGTCGATGCACAACTCAGCCCGATACTGAAAGATTTGGACTGTCGATGGATTTGTTTAAGATCTTACGTTGTTAACGCCGGTAATTAACTTAACAACAGAAAGTAAATACCATTTTCATTTTGATAATATATAATAACTACTTCAAACAATCCTTTTTGTAGATATCGTCGATATTTTCTTCGTAGACACAACACCGTTCGTAGATAAATATTTTGATGAACCAAAGGACCATGTTTATGATTGGAGCGGCGTATTACCAAGAAACAAGTATCTTAACAATCTCTTAGCGGTAATTAACTTTTTACTCTCTCACACCCTAGCTTTTTGATAGTCTACATTGAAATAGTAATAATAGATTTTTCTACGTCATAAGCTTATTTTAAAATCTTTTTTTATAAGCTTGTTTTAAAATCTTTATTATTGAAATTTAATAAATATAATCACCTTGTCAAAGATGTATAAAATTATAGGATCTCGACATGTCACTTCAAGAATCAGAGGCGAAATGGAAAATAGTAGTAGGTCACCACACAATCAAAAGTGCAGGTCATCACGGTATCACGAAAGAGCTTGAGAAACAACTTTTACCTATCTTTGAGGTAGTTTTTACTATCATAAAAGCATGATTATCCTAGAGACCCAAAAAGGGGTCTCTTATTTTTTTTTATATAACTTTTTTTACTTTTTTGATTAAGAAAAAAAAAAATTAACCAATCGCGGACCAACACGTGTCAATAGAGTCCGCGAATAGTGCAAGAGACGGTTCTTATTTAAGAGTCTTAAGAACCGTTTTTTGCACTGTTCACAGACCTCATATGTTAGTGTTGTAGGATCCGCGAACAGTGCAAGAGACCCCCTTAATAGACCCGGATAATCATGCTCTAAGAATCAAACTATGTAATATTAAATATTGAAAGACTTTTGTTTTCTTGAAAATTAGGCTAATGAAGTGGATCTCTACATAAACGGGCATGATCATTGTTTGGAGCACATACGCAGCATTAACAGGTGGCTCATACTTTGTATTAATCAATTCATCTATTAACTGTCGATTCTATATGTAACGTAAAGAGGGTTAAAAGCAAAACGGTACGCATGTTTTGTGTGTATCTCCAGTGGAATACAATTTATGACAAGTGGCGGTGGGTCCAAGGCGTGGAAAGGAGATGTGAATAAGTGGAACCCGCAAGAGATGAGGTTTTACTACGATGGACAAGGATTCATGTCGGTTTATCTATCGGAAGCAGAACTGCGTGTAGTTTTTTACGACGGATATGGTCGCGTTCTGCATCGATGGAACACTTATAAGGAGGGGATTTATACGGATATCTAAACGATCTGATTACAAAAAGTTGAAATCCAAATATTCATATTAGTAGTTCATTGTTTTTATATTTGGTGGTGTTTTTCATGTGACATAAATCATTTTTAATGATGTGTGACTATTATCCAGCTAATAAAGTTTGAGAAAGGGAAATTTACATGTAGACTAAAGACATATGTCTATCCCCTTGCTTGTTTATTATTTCATTGATTTTCTTATATACATAGCAGATACGCATGGTTCTCGTGGCGCACTGCCTTTTTGATTTTGGGTTAAAATGTGCACATTATTTATTCCACTATGTTTAGATATTTTCAAATTATTATTTTTGTGATTTAAAACAAAATCATTTTTTTTTTAGTTTTTTTTCCTAAGATAACACCTAAAAATCAGAGTGACGAAAATAAGTTTCACTAAAAGGTTAAATGACAATTATACTTTCATTTATAATTTTAATTAATTAATTATTAATTATGGAAAAATAAATACTTAAAACTCAAAAATAATAAATTCAAAAAGGTTTTCGATATTTTTCAAACAAATTATTTTCGGACTATTTTTTCAAAAAGTTTAAAAACTTTTGTTTGAAAAATAATGTTTCTTTAAAAAAAAGTTTAGGAAAGTTTTCATAACATGGATGATATATTCTTTGTGAAAAACATTTTTAATCTAGGAATATCTTCATAAATGTTCAAATACTTTTTAAATGTAACTTGTACATATTTTTAAAAAACATTACATAAATATGTAATTTTCTTCATGAATTTGATTTATATGCATATTTTTAAAAATATTTCTCAATATATTACATCTCTTAAAAAATCACGAAAATGTTTTTAAATATATAACATATTTATAAAATTTAGATATTAAATTCATAAACACCTTCCCAAAACTTTAGAAAAATGTTATACATATTTAAAATATCTTATTAAATACACATATAATTCAGTAATATATTCATAAATATATATATATATATATATATTCATGAATGTCTTATTATATACATATTTAATAATATATTTTAAATCCATACATATATATATAAATATTATACATCTTTATCAATATCTTCATAAATTTTAGACATATATTATACTTATTTTAGAAGTTCTTCCTAAATTCAAATTTATGAAGATATTATATACGTTCAAAAAAAGTCTTCATAAACTCAAATTAAAAAATATATCATACATATTCATGAAAGTATTCTTAAACTTTTTAAAGAAAATTTTTTTACCGAAAAAAATTAGAAACAATTAAAAAAAAATTCAAATAAAAAAAATTGAAAAAAAAATGAATTTCTTTCTTCAAAACTAATTATTTGATTTTTATAAATAAATATTTATTTAATATATCTCTAAATAGGAGTAAAATTATCATTTATCCCTTAACTAAAATCTATTTTGGTCTTTTTGATCTTTATGTGCTATTTTGTAATAAAAACTTTTTTTTATTATTATCCTATTGTATTTCTTTTAAAACTAAAAATAGTCAAGGATACTTTACTAGTTATTACAAATTTCAAAGATCATATTCATGCATCAAATATCCGATAACAATAATACCACACATAAATAGGGAAAAGTATATGTATACATAATTAGAAATGAATAGAAAAAATCTGGAAGATAAACACTTTGGCGTAAACGCGTAAGTACACGCAGCATCGCACAGACCTTAAATAAATATATTACATAAGCAAAAGCTGTATTGTTTACATAATTTCTTTAAAGACTCAAAGTCCTGTTAATTTACATAGTAAAATGATTATATGACTTCTTCAATAATTTATGAACCATGATTTCTTTACGGATTCATCTACTATTAATTGGCACCTAGACAGATCTCTCTCTCTCTCAATATAAACATTGGGTTTTCTTGATTTTCATAAGACCAGATAAAGCAAATAAGAAGAACTAAGATGAAGATGTGCAGTGTGCGTTTGATTTTTCTTATTCTATGTATCTTCTTCAATGGTTCTTTGTCAGAGCTTGAAAGGTTGGAGCATCCGGTGACGAAATCCGATGGCTCTTTGAATATTATGGTCATCGGAGATTGGGGACGACAAGGAGGTTTTAGTCAATCTCTCGTTGCTCATCAGGTAACCAGTAATATATAAAAAAAAAACACGACTACAAACTTTGTCAGTGTAAAAGCATATACATGCATGTTCAGGCAGCAAATAAAATAAAAGATTAAATTAACTCGATGGATGCAATAGATGTTTCTGATGTTTGGCTTGCGGGATAGAAATGCACTATTTTATAACAGGACTATGTACTGTATATACCACCAAAATGATTAGGTTTGATTTTTAGTGGAAACGGGTTTTTATTTTAATCTGGTTGTTTGTTTGTTTTTCCCATTAAATCATTCAACATTTGGGATGATTTGTATGGTGCGTACAGTTCTTTCTAATAGGAAGTCATTCATTATACGCAACACATAGACATTGAATTGATGAAAAGAATCATATTCTTTTTTTGGGGGGGAGGGGGGGGGGGGGGAATGATTGAACAATCCTGAAAATATTCTTGTCATTGGAGAGTTGATACCTTTCATTACAAAGCATATTCCCTAAGTGATGAAAGAAAAAGCTTAAATTCTGATTCAAAATAAAACTAACATATCCTAACTAAGACGACTTTTGTTTGGTATTCAATATTATCTTTTATTGTAGATTAAATAAAAATATTAGTGCACCCAGGTATTGTTAAATTCTAGAAAACCTCGACATGATCAAATGTCCTCACTAAAAATATCTATATAATAAAATTTTGTAAAAATGGCAGATGGGAATTGTGGGAGAGCAACTAGACATAGATTTTGTGATATCAGTAGGAGATAATTTCTATGACGATGGTCTAAAAGGAGATACTGATCCTGCTTTTGAAGCCTCATTCTCTCGCATCTACACTCATCCTAGTCTCCAAAAACAGTGGTATTCTGGTAATATGATTTATTTCTAGTGATTGACTAATACTTAGCTGTGATATCTCTGAATAATAAAAGTGGGTTCAAACTCTGATATTGTTGCAGTTCTGGGGAACCATGATTACAGAGGAAATGTTTCAGCACAACTAAGTCATGTTCTTACCCAAAAAGATTGGAGATGGTTTTGTCGCAGATCTTTTGTCTTATGCTCAGGTTCATTTTTCTTCTTCTAGTTTACCTTTTTATTCTATGTATTCAATATATCTAGGTTAACAATATTACTAGGTGTTTTTCTGCACGATGTACACAACTAAAATTTTAAAATAAAATTTTATTAATATTTAGATTTAATTATTTTCTTACAATATTTAACTTTAAATTTTAATTTAATTATATAGAAAATAACGATAAAGTAAACATCTTATTTAAACTTATATTTAAATATATATATATATTTAAAACTATAATCGTATAAAGTTTTCTTATCTATTTTTAGTTAAAATATATTAAATCAAATTCCATAAAATTAAGAAAAAAAATTAGGTATATAACTATCAAAACATAAAACAAAAAAATATTTTTATAATTTGTAGATATTAAAAAAAATAAATAATGGTATTGGGATTAAAGTTATAATTTTTAAAAACTGCATAAAATTTTGAAGAATTGTTTTATTATAAAAATTATATAATTATAAAATATTTCAAAATTATAAAATATTATTATATTTCTGTTTTTGCTATTATATTATTTATTTTAGAGAAATTACCTAGGATAACACTTTTTAGTTTATTTTCACAAAATAGCATTCAAGGAGGAAAATAACCAAAATGTTTTATTAAATAGGTAAATATACACTTATAACCCTAAGATTAACTAATCTAGACTTAGGGTTTAGAGTTAAGAGTAGAGTTTTGGGGGTGGGGTTTCAAATATTTAAAATAAAAGTGAATATTAAAATTTTCAAAACAAAAAGTACTATTTTGGTCATTTTATTTTTTGAGGTATATTTTTGTGATAAAAACTTAAAAATGACTATTTGAGAGAATCATCTTTTGTTTTATATTAACGATGACCTATGAATTATTATCATGTTCTAAAAAATTACCAAAAATATAAATCATTTTTAAATATAAATGTTCATGGGACAATTTGCTTTAAGCCATATCATTAATGTTAGTATGACATGTCATCATTTTTTATTTTTTTTTCAAGATCATTGTGATAATATCACATGACAAATCACTTTTCAAATAATGTTTAAGGGATTGTTCGTTTTTGACACAAAGATTTCTTTGATTCTAACTTAGAAATGTATTGTTGCATAATATACATTGCCTTGGTAAGTCTAATACATTCATATTTAAGTTTGAAATTCAAGCTATAGTAATATATCTTAAACACTCTTTTAGACTCAAGTTTTTTAGTTAGCTCCATATTCGTTTTCATTTTCGGATATAAACAGGTAAAATAAATTGTAACCAAATTTACAAGTTAATATATATTGGTTACAATTTACTGTATATTGGTTACAATTTACTTTACTTGAAATCTGTGTTCACACTTGAAAGCTGGTAAAGACTGTAAAAGTATGGTGAAGTCAAATTTGCTACTTTAAGCCATGTTTATTAGGATTTTTAGTGTAATTTAAGAACCGGTTCTTAAATTACGCTAAAAAACTCACTCTAAGAACCCCTCCAATAAACATACCCTTATAATTCTCTTTATTTATTCATGTAAGTAGGCTTGAGGTGGTTTTCGAGCCTTGACTCTCTTCCTCTTCTTCTTTTCTTACATAAAGATGATCAGCCTTGTCATGTTAAGTTGTTAACTTCGGCCTCTACCTCTTCTTTACTTCATTCACTCTAATAATAATATCTATTACTACTACGTAAATTGATTGATTAATGATAATTGTTTTGGTGGTTATAGGAATGGTGGAGTTTTTCTTCGTGGACACAAATCCATTTGTAGAAAAATACTTCACAAATCCAGAAGATCACACTTACGACTGGAGCAACGTGTTACCTAGGGATAAATATATCTCCAACCTCTTACACGTAATACATTTTGTTTCTCAAAGATTAATAATCACAAAATCTCCATCTTGGTTTTGATATTGTCTAATAATTCTAACATTTGCTATTGAAACATTAGGATTTAAATTTAGAGATTAAAAAGTCCCATGCTACATGGAAATTTGTTGTGGGACATCATGGGATCAAAACCGCAGGTCAACATGGTGCGACCCAAGAACTTGTCGATCAACTTCTTCCAATTCTAGAGGTAAATTGTTTTCTTGTTTACTTCAATTTCTAGAGGTAATTTTTTTAATAGTCCTCCATTAGATCACTTTACATCTTTATTTACTATTTGAAGGAGAATAAAGTGGACTTGTACATAAACGGACATGATCATTGCTTGCAACACATTGGGTCTGAGGGGTAAAGCTCTATTTTTTTTTTGTAACACTTTTAAAGTGGTAAAGCTCTATTTACATCTTCTTTTAATCAATAAGGAGTGTTGATTTACATTCCTATATGAAAAAGAACACGAAATCAGTTTTTTTTATAAACAAATTTCATTTTATTTGAAATTAGTTGAGCTTCTGTAACAAATTTTAGTTAAGTTTAAATGTTTAATATTAAAAACAAAAGCTTAATACATCATTGTTTGGAATTGGTGAAGTGAGATACAATTTCTGACAAGTGGAGGAGGATCAAAGGCATGGAGAGGAGTGATTCAGCCATGGGATCCAAAAGAACTCAAACTTTATTACGACGGACAAGGTTTCATGTCTCTTCACGTCACTCACTCTCAAGCTAAGTTCATCTACTATGATATTTCCGGCAATGTTCTTCACCAATCCACCTTGTCCAAAACTTTTAGTCCCTTCAAGAGATTATTTCTCTAGAAAGAGAGATAGAGATTAAAACACACTTTAATCTGAGATTGTTTATCTATAAGAGATGTATCCATTTGGAGTGTTGTGTGGGTTATGTGAGACCACATGATGTGCATATCATTGGCTCTTTATACCTCAAGTTATTGTAATTCTACATAATTCTATATAAGAGAAATTCCCTTAGATAACCCCTTTTAGTTTGTGTGTCACAAAATAGTTTTTAAAGAAGAAAATGACCAAAATATTTTTTTTTGAAGCTAAAATATTTATTTATATGCATTTATACCCCTAGGGTTAACTAATTTGGACTTTAGGGTTTAGAGTAAAGGGGTGGATTTAGGGTTAGGGTTTCAAATTTCAAAAAAAAATTAAAAAAAATCAAAATTTCAAAAAAAAAAAAAAGTCTATTTTGGTCATTTTATTTTTTGAAGGCTATTTTTGTGACAAAAAACTTAAAAAGGGCTATTTAAGAGAATTGCCCTTCTATATATGTGAAATTGTGTGATTAAATATGGTTTTTAGTTAACAAGTTGGAAAACAAAGTCATGGAGTATATTATAAGACTATATAGGTTTACTTCGGTTACTTCAGTTTACATTATACCGGGTGGCTAAGTTTCCTTTTGCTTAATTCACATGTATTTAAGCTTAATGATGTAACTCTACATTCTGAGAAATAATATTCATTCATTTCAATAGAGTAATATTATTATAAATAGCTATAATTACAACCTTGAAACTGGTATGCCAGTGTATGATTCTTCCAAGCTACCCCAAAGTTTGCGATCATTACATCGATGCAAATTCAGCTCTCAGCGGGAGACAAAATGGCAAAGGTGAATAAAAAATGCCGACACTATTTAATTTGTGTTCTATGCAAAAGCGCTTAGGAATCACGAGACCATCTTTTCTTTTTAATGAAGCTATTCAAGTAAGATAAAGAAATACCTATCAAATTAAGAAAGTTCTGAAAAATACATACAGTAATACAGATGATTGGTCTCATTACTACTTCTATATATAGTATGCATTTCAAGATATTAGTACACTTTCTATGGATAATGATAAGTAATCGAAAACATGGTGAAGATAGTCTACCAACGACAATGCTTTAGAGAATCATCAACAAAACAATCCGAATCGGCTAAGTGTTTTCCGTAAAACAGAAAACAAGGAGTATGAGAGTATTCTCATCTCATGGTCCCCCTTCGAAAACAATAAGTACTAGATTGAACTGTGTATAAATCAGATTATGAAGTTTTTGATGGAGAACTATTATTTTAATGAATATATATAATCTTTTTATTTTACAACGAAGTTTTCTTCAACTAGCTTCTCCATTCTCATGGAAACATCTTTTCCGTTATAATGTTTTTGTTGATGGTGTAGACACGTTTTTCTTGCGTTAATTCAGCCGCCATCGATTTCATGTGTTTACACTTCTTGAACTTCTTCGATCGATTCCATATCAGTGGTGTAAACAGCATTACAGAGATCTCGTTGGAAAATCCGTTAATGTTTCTCATAAGTTAACAATTTTCTTGTTTTCAGGAGATGCTCTCTCTTACTCTAAGCTATAATCTAACTACAACTTCTTTTTTTGCTTCTTGTTCGAACCAACTTTGTAATATTTTTTTGATCTTAATATTTAATCATAATGAAACTGTAAAAATAGCATACCATTTTAACTTGAAGCCTTAAAAGACTTTAAAATGGGCCTTTAAAGTCTTAATTTTGAGGTCAATAATCATTAATAAAAATCCCCTAAGAAGCTTGTGGTATCTTACAATTTTGGCAACAACGATGTCCACACACGGTCAACAACAACAACTATTGTAGAATCATAAAAATTAGCAAAACACTTTAGAGATGATCTACCCAACCTAACACTAAAAAATAAATACCATTTTCATTTTCAAAATATATAAGAATTACTTCAAACAACCCATTTTGTAGATATTCTCATAGTGGACACACCGTTCGTAAATACATATTTTGTTGAGCCAAAGGACCATGTGTCTGAATGGGAGGCGTATTACACAGAACCAATTATCTTCTTCTTTTTTTTGTCAAATGCCTTTTATTTTTCTTCCTTACCTTTTCAAAAGTTAAGTATCTTGACAATCTCTTAGAGTTGGCGGTATTTAACATTTTAACTTCTTACTCTCATAAGCTAGCTTTTTAACAAACTAATATTAAAATATAATTTAGTTAAGATGTAAATGTAATTCAATGCCACCTAAATTAAACTGATAACTAGGCTGCTAGACTTGTGATTAGCAAAAAAAAATGATATAAATAAAAGAGATAAAAACATTGCAATTCAATTGATTTCGGAGACAAACGAATATATTAGACAAGTACTATATAGTAATTACGTCACTAGACTATTATTATTATATACAACTCAAATCACTACTATTATAACATTATGTACAAATAATTATAAGCTATGATGCGACAATATACAATTTTGTAATACTATAAAATATACATATACAAATTTATCATACTATAAAATATAAATATATAATTTTATCATTTTATAAGGTATATTAAACCTATGAGTTATATATATCAAAATTTACAATATAGATATACGATAAATATATCAAACATATGAATTATATAGTTTTATGTCAAATTATTTAAAACATAACTTTATATTGTAAAGTTTAGTATTATTATTTTATTAATATTTATCATATAGTTAATCATATTCTAAATTGTATATATGATAATATATTAGATTCCTAATTTATAAATTTTATTATTTATGAATGTATTATTAATTTAAAATATTGTATTTTAGCATGATTTATATAATTATTTTGTTTATACATAAGTACAAGAGAAATTCTCTTAGATAGCCTCTTTTAGTTTGTTTTCACAAAAATATGTCTTAAGAAAGGAAAATGACCAAAATAAATTTTTTTAGAAGCTAAATTTTTTATTTATATGCATTTATACCTCTAGGGTTAACTAATTTAGACTTTAGGGTTTAGAGTTAAGGGGTGGGTTTGGGGATAGAGTTTCAAATTTCAAAAAAAAAAAAGAAATTTTAAAAAAAAAATGCTATTTTGATCATTTTATTTTTCTAGGACTATTTTTGTGACAAAAACTAAAAAAATGCTATTTAAGAGAATTGCCCTAAGTACAATGTCTATGACAAGGATTTAAAAAAATGTTGTTAATTATTCTCCTAAATAAAATATTTACAAAACAAAAAATAACTATGCGTCATTTTTACAATGGTTAGAGCACTTTCATCGCCAAACATCTTAAAAACAGGTTCTAAATGCAAAAGTAATAATAATTTAATCATGTATATTTTGTAGTTAAAATTTATTTCTATGGAAAAAGGTTTGACCAATTATAACTTGACACATAACTTTATTAGAACAAGAGACGTTTGTTATCGTGCTCATTTAAGGAACGTATTTTCATTTTACTATTCCTTTTTCATTATTTTAATATATTTTTTCTTCAGCTATCTCATTAAGAGACGCTGAGTAAAGGTGCTCTTATGTCGCGTTCTGCATCCATGGAACACTTATAAGAAAGGTATTTACACGGATATCTAGTCGATGATCGATTCGACTACAAAAAGTTGAGAAACAAATATTCATATTAGTAGTTCACTGTATTTTATTTGGTGGTGATTTTTTCATGTAACGTAATCATTTTAAAGGATGTGTGATTATGATCCAGCTAATAAAGATTAAGAAAGGGAAATATACTCGTTGGCTAAAGGCATATGTCTAGTCCTTTAATTTGTTTATTATTTAATTTTCTTATATACATAGATACGCAATGGCGGAGGCAGTATGTGAGGAGGTGATCATGTGACCACGGACGTGCTTAGCTTTCATGGGTGTAAGGCAAAATTTTAAGAATGTGATATATATATAGTTAGCAAAAGTATCTTAATTTATTCTGTAAAACATATTTTCTTATTGAAAAATATTTTAATAGATCAAAATAAAATAATTAGATTTTAAATAAAATTATATTTATTAAAATAGTATTATATCAACTAATATATCTAAGTAGTGATTGCTTCTCTCAAAATGCACTTATATATATATATATATATATTTTTTTTTTAAGTAGTGATTGCTAAATTATATTGTTACATAATAATCTTGAAATATAATACCAAGTGAACTATTTAGAACATAATGTAATAAAAGAAATTTTATATTATTGGACACAATACCTTTAAAACAAACTGTATAGAAATGAAACGTATTAGGAAAAATTTAAATAAACTAAACCTTTTCAAAAAAAAAAATCAAATAAACTTGATAAATAAAATATATGAAAAAGGAACCACTAAAATCAAAATTAATGAAGTGTGCCCTGACGTATTTGCGTTTTTTTCTTACACTGTAAGCACAACTTTGCATGTGACTCAATATTATTGACCTTATCAAAGTTAATCCAACTATAAATCCATAAAATATTAAAAATATAATATTTTTGTCCAATGAAATTTATCATAACAAAATGAAATAGTTACCTATTAAAATGAAACAAATTTAATTTATATTAATTAGCTTACCTCTTTTATTTTTATTTTCTAGATATTTTAAAAATATTAATTTTATTCGTTGGATATATTTTGATTCAATAATTAGACACTTATATTTTGGATTTCTTCTTTTATAACTTCAAAAAATATTTACAACCAAAATTTTAATAATTTTTTATTTTAAATAACTAACTAATAGCAAAAGGATTATTTCATAATTTCAGTTTTTATTTCATCTAAATATTAAATAATTATTTTTATAAAATTGATCACACATATAAAGTTAAAACTGATTTGAGATTAAAACTAATGATAAAATAACTTAAGTATATGATGTAAAATAGACTATAAAATTTTAGCTTATGATAAAATTTATTCTGTTAAAATAATATATCTTAAAATTAAAAATTATTAACTCAACTAAATTATTTTTTTGGCAAAAACACTTTAAATATTCATGGTTCTTGTGTGTCCATTGTTTTTTTGATTTTAGGTTAAAGTGTGCAAATTACTTTGTATAATTTATTAGTATAATATTCCATTATAATATGTAGATATTTCAAATCAATATAATTTATTATTCCTTATGATTTAAAACCAAAATGTCAGAAGGATATTACTAGTTATATAAAATCTCAAAGACTCTTATATTAATGCATCAAATATCCGATACACATGAATACGAAAAGTATAGATGTATACAAAAAAAAAATCAGGAAGATAAACACTTTTTCCTAAACGGGTAAGTACAGGCAGCATGGCCCAGAAAATAAAATATAGTATATTAGAAAATGCTGTATAGTTTATATTATATCTTCAGAGACACAACGTCCTGTTAATTTACATAGTAAAATGAGTTGACAAAAAAAAACATAGTAAAATTAGTTGACAAAAAAAACATAGTAAAATGATTTTATATAATTTCTTCAATAATTTATGGACCAGGTTTTCCTTACGGATTCATCTATATAAATTGGCACCTACTTCCTTGATCTTTCAATATATACATTAGTTTTTCTTGATTTTATTAAGATCAGAGAAAGTAATTAAGAAGATATAAGATGAAGATGTGTGCATTGATGTTCAGTGTGCGTTTTATGTTTCTTATTCTATGTATGTTCTTCAGTCGTTCTTTGTCAAAGCTTGAAAGGTTGGAGCATCCGGTGACAAAATCTGATGGCTCTTTGAACATTCTGGTCATCGGAGATTGGGGACGACAAGGAGGTTTTAATCAATCTGCTGTAGCTCAACAGGTAAATTAATAACTAGTATTCCCTCCGTTCCATTAAGATAAAAGTTTTGAAATTTTTTTTGTTTCATGAAGATAGAAGTTTGTAGTTTTTAATGCATTTTTTTATTTATTTACCTATATTATCCTTATTAACTATTAAAAGAAATTATTAAATAGTTTTACTTGTTTTGTAATTATAAAAAGAGATCCTTGATATTATAAAAATATTCTTAAACTGTGTTAAATGTCTAAAATTTATATCTTAACGGAACAGAGGGATATATGTTTATTATTCAAGATTTATACTTTGGTTGGAGAGTGACAAAAAAGTCGACTTAAATATTTGACCTGCCTCACGTGTTCAAGTCAAATACAAAAAAAAAACATTAATTTTATGGCTGAATGTTTTTTTTTATTTTTTCCTGTCCGGAATATGTTTTTGTATATACCACCCAAATGATTAGGTGATTTGTTAGTGGAAATGTTTTTTTTAAAAAAAATCTGGTAGTTTGTTTTGTTTGTTTTCCATTTAAACATTCAACACTGAGCATATATTCGTATGTAGCGTACATATCTTTCTAATAGGAAGTCATTCGTTCTACGCAAATACATAGACATTGACCTGATTGAAAATGATTGAACAGCATATTCCTGTAAATATTCTTGAAATTGAAAAGTTGATACGCTCCATTACAATGCATATTGCCTAACTGATGAAACAAAGAAGCTGACGTTTGGATTCATTAATAAAACTAACATTACAAACAATCCCCTTATAACTTTTTGTTTGGCAATGAAGTAAAGAGAGTTTCAATATTATTTTTATTGAAAAAATAGCGCACTCATATAGTCATATATTATTATGGAATTCTAGAAAACCATGATCAAATGTAACTTAATAAGAAAACACTGGGGAAATCAAAGAATTTATTTATATAAACAGAATGTTTTGAAAAATGGCAGATGGGAATTGTGGGAGAGCAACTAGACATAGATTATGTGATATCAGTGGGAGATAATTTCTATGACGACGGTTTAAAAGGAGACACTGATCCTGCTTTTGAAGCTTCATTCTCTCATATCTACACTCATCCTAGTCTTCAAAAACAGTGGTATTCTGGTAATATGATTTCCTTTTAATGAGTAACTAATACGTAATTGTGCTATCTTTGAATAATAACGCGTGAGAGTTCAAACCCTAATATTGTTGCAGTTTTGGGGAACCATGATTACCAAGGAAATGTTACAGCACAACTAAGTCATGTTCTCACTCAAAAAGATTGGAGATGGTTTTGTCGCAGATCTTTTGTCTTACTCTCAGGTTCCATTTTTATTTCTTGTTTTTACTTTACATGCATACATTATATTAAACTGATGACGGTAAATATACATTGCCTTTGTACGACGGTCTAAACTCATATCTATTTAAGTTTGAAATTAAGCTATATAACATATTAACACTCATTTAAATTCAAATTTTGATATTTGTTTTTTTATTACCTCCATCAGTTTTAAATTTGAAAAATATCCTAGAATAGTCATAAATAAATTTTATCACAAAAATAATTTCCAAGGAAAAAAATGACCAAAATATTTCATTAAAGAGATAAATAAACACTTATACCTCTAAGGTTAAGTAATTTAGACTTAGGGTTTAGAGTTAAAGGGGTTGGATTTGGAGGTTAAGGTTTCAAATTTCAAAAAATAAAAATTAAAATTAAAATTTTGAAAACAAAAATGTTATTTTGATCATTTTTTTCTTGAGTGCTATTTTGTGACAAAAACTTAGAAATATGCTATTTAAGAGAATTGCACTTTCATTTTTCATAGAAACAAGTAAAATGAATTGTAACCAAAGTAATAGATAAGTTTAATTCTTAGATTTTTTTGCAAAACAAGTTTAATTCTCAGATCAGTTTAGTTATTTTGAGTAATATTAAATAGAATATGAATTTTGATGGTTGTATATATTTATACGGTACTTACTTTATTTAAGTTATATATGTATATGTATATACACTATCACTTATGATTGGAGCAGCGTGTCTTGATTAGTGATAATTGTTTTGGTGATTATAGGAATGGTGGAGTTTTTCTTCGTGGACACCAATCCATTTGTAGAAAAATACTTCACAGATCCAGAAGACCATACTTATGATTGGAGCAACGTGTTACCCAGAGATAGATATATCTCGAACCTCTTACATGTAATACATCTTGTTTCTGAAAAATTAATAGTCAGAAACCTCCTTCTTGGTTTTGACATTGTTTATTAATAATTCTAATTTTTTTGCTATTGAAATATCAGGATTTAGATTTAGCGATGAAAAAGTCGCGTGCCACATGGAAATTTGTTGTGGGACATCATGGGATCAAAACTGCAGGTGAGCATGGTGTGACCCAAGAGCTTGTCGATCAACTTCTTCCAATTCTAGAGGTAAAATTGTTTTCTTGTTTACTTCCAATTCTAGAGGTAAGTTATTCAACAATCATTAGATTATTTGTTGCTATTTATTATTACTATTATTGTAATCTTTTGTATGAAATATTTATTTAGTACTTTGTCGTAATTCTTTTATTTATTATTGAAGGAGAATAAAGTGGACGTGTACATGAACGGACATGATCATTGCTTGCAACACATTGGGTCTGACGGGTAAAGTTCTACTTCTTGAATGAAAAAAAAAAAAACACGAAATCAGTTTGTTTAAAACAAACTTTATTTGAATCTAGTTGAGTTTTTAGTCAAAGTTTTAGTTAAATTTAGTTGATGTTTAATACTTAAAAACAAAAACTAAATAATTCATTTGATTGGAATTGTTGAAGTGGGATTCAATTTCTAACAAGTGGAGGAGGATCAAAAGCATGGAGAGGAGTTATTCTGCCATGGGATCCAAAAGAACTCAAACTCTATTACGACGGCCAAGGTTTCATGTCTCTTCACGTCACTCATTCTCAAGCTAAGTTCATCTACTATGATATTTCCGGCAATGTTCTTCACCAGTTCACCTTGTCCAAAAAGTCCAAAACTTTTGGCCACTATTAAAGATTATTCCTCTAAGAAAGAGAGAGAGAGATTCAAACATACTTTTGATTTAATTTGAGATTGTTTATTTGCAAGGAATGTTTCCATTTCGATTTTTTGTGTGGAATATGTGAGACCACTTGATGTGCATATCATTGGTTTCTTCTGCTTCGAGCTATTGTAATCCTATAAAATTCTATATAATAGCTAAACTGTGTGATCATATATGGCTTTTAATTAAGAGCTCCAAGATTGATGAGACTCATAGAATTGTTCACCAATAAATTTTAACAAAAAAAGATTCTTACCATTAAAATACTGTCAAATGTTGAAAGAGTTTTTCACAAAAACTAGAGAACTTATCCTGTGACACAACTTTCTTTGTTTTCATTTTTCTATTTATTTTTATTGATGTAAATTTTATTGAGAGGTGCTCTAACAAGTTAGAAAGTAAATATTATGATTATTACATAACAAAGTTCTCTTCACCTTGCTTCTCCATACTCATGGAAACATCATGTTCCTGCACAATGATTGCGTCGATGGTGAAGACACGTTTTTTTGGTGTTAAGTCAGGCACCATAAGTTTCATGTGTGTTCCACTTCTTGGAACTTCTCATAAATCCGTTAATGCTTCTCAATTCTCATAAACCTTTACAATGGGCTTTTAAAGCCTTGTTTTCTAGGCCTATAATAATTTTTCTTTTTCTTTTGAACAACAAGGCCCATAGTCATAAAATTAACAAATGACCATAAAATTCCCCTAAGAAGCTTGTGGTATCTGACAATTTTGCCAACAACAAGGATGTCCACACACAACAGTTTATCATCACATTGTAGAGGAAAAAACAGACAAAACAGAGAATGGTGGTGTTAGGGATACAGTCTATTCATTGGTACGTACATGGAAGATTCATGGAGAAGAAGAAGAAAAAACATCTGATGAGTATTGTAAGATCCACTGAAAGAGACGACTCTTCTTCATCTTCTTCACAGAGATTCGAAATCGATAGAGATAAAGCTAGAGAAGCTCTGAAACAGCTTGACCAACAAATCGAATCTCAAGCCGATGAAAAACCAAGAACATTCGTCAAGACATCATCGGACGTTGTCAGAACAAGTAGTGGAAGTTCATCAATGGATCCATTCATGTTTGAAGAACCACCTGAGATGTCCGGATCATTCCTCACAACTACAGCTTCCCTTCTCTTCGCTTTTACTTTGTTCTATAATATTTTGTTCTTTACGGTGATAAAACCATCCATGGATGGACCAGAATCAGTTCCAGAAGCAAAGACAGAAGCTATGTCTGATTCTGAACTTGTCCAGTTTCCACTTTCATCTTTTCCTGAAAAAACTTTCAAACAGTAACCCACAGTGTGTTTTTATCATAGCATTTCTTTGTATTCACTAAAATGTTATATTCTCTAATCAAAGAGGACATAAAACTCTACTACAAGTACAAAAAGTCTTTAATACTTATATAGAGACATTGTTTGGTTTTCGAGCTGCAACAACCTAAATGAAGTGTCTGTATCCAACCTCAATCCAGCATCTTCAACCTCCTTACATATCTCTCTACACTTTGTCAATCGCCCTGAAGCTATATAAACGCTAATCATATCGCGATAGATATCATACGTTGGAGTAAAACCAGCTTCCTTGAGTTTAGAGTAGTATCTCATTGCTCTTCCCAAATCATCCAATGCCACAAATAGCTTAATGACTACTCTATAAGCTGGAAGATCAAGAAGACAGTTTGATTCCTCCATCTCCCAAACAATACTCATCGCTTCTCGATACTTCTCTTCCGAATACCGGCTATGTATCATGGTAGTGTACATAACAACGCTTGGTTCTCTGTTTGAGTCTTTATACCAGTCAAAGAGACACTCAACGAGCTCAAACCTTCCCAGTTTCACACAGATCTTCATCACACTTGTGCAGTCTTGTTGGCTCAGTTTCAAGTCTTCTCTATCTTTTAACTCGTCAAGGAGAGCAACAACAAGATGGTACTTGTCAGGGTTTTTAGCAATCTCCAGAATCATCTTCACATAGATACTCGAGTCCAAGACCCTGTTGTTACTCTTGGCGATCAGTAAAAGCTTCCTCGCTAGATTCAGCCATCCACCTTCAATGCATCCTTTGATCATCGCTTCAATAACGTTCTTGCTAGCTAACCTATTGTCGAACTTAAGCAGCTTCAACTCATGGTGCTTGGCCAAAACCTGGATGGTGGATGCAAGAATCCTGTTATCTGGAAACAAATGAGAATGCTTCTCCGCCCAACGATAAGTCTGTAAAGCTCTCTCAGGCAAACCCATATGACCCAATTCACGAATGGTGGTGGAGAGTGAGCCTTTACGCAGGAAGCTAGCCCATTTGTTGAGAACAAGAGACACATCTGCATCGGGTGAAGGTAAGCTTTTGATCTCTCTAGCTAAACTAATGAGAAAGCTCGGGTCTTTACACACTAGCTTCGATGGAGAAGACTTCTTGATGTTGTTCTTTGGAGTTGGAAGACCTAAAGGTCGTAACTTGTGAGGCTGAGGAAGTGGTAAAGGCCTAACTCGAACCACCCTCTCCGGTTTCTGAGGAATCCTTTGCTGGAAAAGAGATGAAATCGCCTCGATTTCGTTTGGCTCCCAGACATCAGTACCATCATCAGGTTCTTGAACTTCTTCTTCTTCTTCTACTAGCAACAACGGTGGTTCTGTAATGGGTTTCCTTAGAAACAAGTTGACACCGAACTCAGGAGGAAGCTTTGTGCGTCGTGGGTTGCGGAGATTCTTAGTGAGTTTCTTCTTTGCGTAGACTTTTGATGTTTCTCTGATACTGCTCGGTTGAAGGTTCAGGTGGAAGATAAAAAGCGACGAAGAGACAGCGCAATGCATCATCGTTAGGGTTCTAAATCACAGTGAATCAAGCTAGTTTCCAAGCTAATTCAGTTCAATACGTTTCTACAGGGAGCAGCTAGGGTTTTGAGACTGAGCACAAACCGTGGAAAAGGAATAAGCTTTACGTTTAGAAACGAAACAACACGAAGCATCGTTCCGGAACAACGCAAAGAGAACAATCGAAGAAAGAATCAATCGATTCTGTGAGGGAGTTTGAGATAGAGAGATAGCACGAGGAAGAAGATGGTTTTTTTTTTTCCTTTTTCGAATAATAATTTACCCGACGGATCTTACCCGACCCGAAATTATTCGATCCGACCGATCTGACCTGACCCGATTCGAAAAGGCGATAAAAGAAAAAGTTGTTTTCGGGATAAGAACTAGGTGCGTGGCAAGACCTTTGGAAGCATCTAGAGGTTCTCCAATGGGAAAATAGCTGGCAGAACACAACATTGACGTCTAAAACAACAGAGTGACAAATGAGCTAAAACCAGTTTTCACAAGTCTTTTATCTCTTTACTTGGTCCCTAAATAAAATGCAAAATTCGAATATGGAAAAAAAAATGTTTTAGAAGATTTTAGAACGATCTATAAATCCGAGCGAGACCGAAAATTAAAAGTTTATGTATATAAGAAAAGTAAAATGAAAAATTCTCATCAGGGCCAGCACAAAGTTTTCATACGTTTTCGTTAATGTAAAATATTATTTTGAAAAGTTAAAAATTGAAACATAATTATATAAGGTCATGAGTCTCATGACTTCTTTCCCCTATGCTTTCCGCCCGAGTTAATGATTGCATTTAAATTGTCATTGCACATATATACATATGTGCATGAACATGGCCACACCAAATTAAATCGAATAATATTCAATGGACCCCTTGAATAAAACAAGCACAAGAGAGACAAAACTTTCGACTATAAAGTACCCAAATTGAATTAAATAAAACCTGAAGATTGTTTATACAACAACAAGAAAATGGCAATAAATATCAACAGAAAACTGAAATTACAGCCCCAAAATATTCGTAAACGGAATATGTATCCACAAAAACAAAAACTACACATTATCATATAAGTGTTCAAAACCCCAAATCTCTCAAATAATAAATAAATAGATTGTTTTATTTCATATACAAAGCAACAAATGACAAAAATACCCCCTGTAACTGTGAAAACGCACTGAACATTAAAATACCAATAAAAATGGACTTATTATAGAAACCCCCCACCATATTATTGACTATATAATATTTCATCATATCGACTCTGTTCCAACAACACGGCTTCTCTTTCCCCGGTGCTTTCCGTTGCGGTGACGCCTCGGAATCCCACCAAACGTGACCGGATCATGAACTCTAAGCCGCTGAGCCTCTGCTTGATTCACCACGCACTCAGGTAGAGCAACCTTGTACCTGTTTCGATCATAGCAATACGAGTACGTCATGTGTTTTCTCCTGAAAACGCTCATCTTAACCCTCTGCGACGGGCTAATCTCCTGAGCCGCACGGATAGCCTCGTCAGCTCCTTTGTCGCACTTAGGAAACTGCTCAATAGGGTCCACGGCGCAGCCATGAAGGACTAAGTCAGTGAGTTGCGTGACGTAAGGAGCGTATTTGTAGTTTACACCGTACTTGCCACCGTTAGTTGCCCATTTAGAACCGTCCCATATTGTTGTGTAGAGAGACATCGGCTTTGATGGGAAGTCACCGCCCATTGATGATGTTCGCTTCACCTCTCTGATAGGAACATTGTCTACAAAGAATCTGCATAACACAAAAAAAAATGTACAATTTTGATCAGTACCCACAAAATAATAAGCTAAAAAAATATTATAAATATAAAAAGATAACATTTTTGGTAAAAATTAGATCTTTTTATTTTGATAAACAGAGTTAGATTCTGTATGAGTCATCGATGCCACTTTAGTGGAGGAAATTACGATCTGGATCGATACCAAGAAAACTTTAACTCACAAAAGATAACATTTTTAGCATAAAACTCCAGCTTTTGATGAACTAAGTAAAGATTCTCAACATGGATTGGACCCCCAAAGGAAAACACAGTTCTGCATGGGGTCTTTGTTGATGCCAAAAAATCAAAAGCTGTAACCCATTCTTGGGGTTCACAGACTTGAAATTGACAGGAACAAAAGCAAATGATGTCCCAAGCATCACAAAACTTTCCACTAGAAGAAATAAAAATTAAAATACATCAAAAATTTGAGCATAAAAAAAAAAAAAAAAAACATTAAGCCCCACTTGAATTTTCCTTAAAAAGAAGATAACATTGAAGGATATTAAATCAAATGGGGTCAAGAACCAAACCTCCTTTCAAAGATTCTAAGGTTTTATTTTATTTAAGACAATCAAACAAACACAGAGAACTGATAGAGAAATGGTTTTTGGAGTTTTTCATTTTAGAACTTACATGATGTGAGAATCAGACCAGAGGATACTGTACTGATGATAGTCCTCAGTTGGATCAAACCATAGATTAGATCTCTCTTCTCTTCCCAAATGAGTGCTTCCATTACCGTAAATGTTTGTCTGAATCCTCCACTCTTTTCCTCTTATGTTACCAAGAAACTCAAAATCAATCTCATCATGATTCTTCTCATACGTATCTCCATTTGACATCTGAAAATATTACAAATCACAAAAAATAAAAATAAAACTATATTAAAATCCTAATCCCAACATAAATATAAATAATTAATTAATCATTTTATTAGAAAATATAGTTAATTAATTAGTTCTAACTTCTAACCATACCCAACAGCTTTAAACTTATAGCTAAATATTTCACTTACATAAAAGGCAACAACTACTCCAGCTGAATAATCAGAAGGTAATTTGATTGAAGCACTGAATAATCCATGTAAGTAAAGATCATTTGAGACAAATCCAGAACCTGTAAATAGTAAATAAATTAAAGAAATCATCACTAAACCGAGAAAAAGAGCAACCTGAAAACAGAGGAAAATTAAAAAAAAACCATACCGGTCCTTTCATCAAGCGTTAACCGGACAGATTTGCCGTCTTTATGAACAAACAAGTTCTTGTCACCAAAGAGTTGCGTGTAACTCTCTTCAAAAGATGTGATTGGAAGATTTTGCAGAGTGAATCCAGAAACAAAACCGGAGAGCAGAGACATGAACACTAAGAAACGACTCAAAGTTTCCATTTTTAAGATGGTATCTGTAGTACCAAACAGTTCCGTGTGTATGAGTATAGGGAAGATTAAGATGAAGAGATAAGAGCTTCGCGTAGGATAGCTATAGGTTTAGGTATAGAGAGAGAAAGAGGACGGAGAGAAGAGAGAGAAAATGAATATGAGGTTTCCATCTGGCTTTGGGTGGGTTTATATTTTGTAATTTAAGATTTTCTAAATATTTTTCTTTCCATATTCCTTATGGTTTGTCTCTATTTCACGCGGTGACAAGATTTTAGCGAAAACTGAATAAATTAACAATCTTAAATTGATTACAATATATATACATTTTGGATATATTTGTAAAAACAATATCTTTTGGATACTATTGATAATATTTTGAACTATACAAATTTACAAATTTAAGCTACAAAAAGATATTGAAGAACATAAGTAAATAATATTTTTTTCTTCAATATCAATTAAAAATAATATTTCCTAATATTTTCGCATTTTAGTATATAATTTTAAAAGAATGAGAAAATTTTAATTTATTAATGTACTCACATTTAAGTAGTTATGTAATTTGCATGCCACTAAAAGTAGTTTTACGTATTAATCAATAAAAATGACATTTTATTATTTTAAGTCTCGATCGCAATTACATTAATGAGCCTAAAATCCGTGTTGTAATTGATAACCATAGAATAGTTTTGAATGTGGATACAGCCGAGAGAAAAAATACTCATTGCAAAATTTAAATTTGGTATCGCTAGTAATGATCCTAAAAGCATTGGCATGATTACTTATTTTTGTGCACATCAACTTTTTTTTTTTACTTTTTCAAACGAAAGTAAACTAATATGAGATCTAAATCTTAATTACTAACAAGATTATATAAAATAAATATATAGATATATAAAAGACGTCAATGCAAAAACAAGGGAAGCAAGAAAGCATGAAGAGCTTTGCTTCTTACACATGTGTCCCGACAAATAGTCACAGGTGCTTTGTCAGCTCTGTTCAACCAACACTTCATTTTTTAAAATATATGTGTATATACAGAGATTCCAAACTCTGTAAGCAAACATGTCAAATTAAACAGTATTCTTACAAAATCTTAAATGTATAACTAACTCTGCATCGTGGTGTATTCTTTTTTTTTCTCACTCATAGTGTATTCGTTAATGTGAATTTTTCTTTATTTTCTTTTTGTTATTTTACGTGTTGTAGAGGTTTCTTTGAAGAGGGATAAAGTGCAAAAAAGAAAAGGAAAATAATGATAATACAGACCGGAAAGAGAAGAATATAAATTTTAGTTGTGTATCAAAAACTGTGGACCAGAGATCTCCCCTCGAAGACAAACGGGGTGCATTTTAAGAAAAGGCGAATCATAAGGGTTTAAAAAACAATTTAATTTGAGACTTCGGGGTCAAAAATAAAAGGCGTATCATTGAATTTTCAGTTTTAAATAGTATTTTTAGTTTATTATTAGTTGAAATTTCCCGTAAAGCGCATAACGGAGAAGATTAAAGTCGGATTGGTTTAGCCGTCCCAATACACCGCCCCTGATGACGCATTCTCGGAAATACCCCTCCCCGTTACGTGAATACACAGATTTGCCATTATAGTAGAGAATTTGGAAATTTCAACGGTAAACTTAGAAAGGAAGCGGCTCCATAAAATAAGAATCGCGTGAGGAAACGCGCGTTGGGTCATAAAGATAGACAAATGGAAATAAACGTGTGGAGCGGGAGGTCGGAAACGTAATGTTTGGCGCCGCGGCTATGTGCCAATGAATGCACTGAGTAAACCGTGTGTTGGCCATGTTTATTTTATAATCACTACAACTAAAATGGTGTTTCTCTCTCTCTGGTATCATTTTACAATTCATAGGTTTTGATGGTAAACTCGGTTGAATCGGTGGAGATCAAATAGATCATTCAAATTAAATTAAACAAATACTAATCAAAATCAAGTAGATTATGTGTGAGAAATGCATATCAAGCATATCAAATATTTATTGTAGTTTTGAATGGTAAAAGTAGTTCAAATAAAATAGATTATATGTTTAAATAACAAATATTACAAGAAATATATCAAAACATATAATCTTTAAATATAATATATAAATAACAATAGATATTGCACTAAAACTTTACTACAGTTTTAAAATCAAAATATGAAAACATTAGAAATTCAAGCAAATATATCTCTTTCTTTATTATACATATTTAAACTATATTACTATAAATTTGCATAATACATATTATAAATACAAAATGCATTATATAAATATAATAATTTAAGTAAATGTAAAAATTATATAAAAAAAGTAAAAGAGAAATAAGTTGATAATGTATTGTTAAAGTTGTAAGTTAAATAGAAGGAAAATTATATTTTTAACAAAAAAATAGATTTTAAAATTAAATGTTTTGTATTAAAATTGTTTATTGGCCAAAAAAAATCAGATGAATAACACCAAATGTATAGTGGGTGAAATTTGCATATTTTCTTTAGAAAAAAAATCTGAAATGTATGTAAATTTCACATTGTTTAAAATTTAAAACAAAAAAATGTTGAATGGTGATTTTAGTGCAGGAAAATTGTATGTGCAGAAAGACTGCACTTCTTCTCTCCTATCAGTGGCGAACCTACGTGTAATAAGAAGGTGGCACTTGCCCCCATAAAAACTTTAAATTCTTTGTAATATACCTAAAATTTAGCTATTCTTTCCTATTAAAAATTATATATTGATCTTCTATTTTATATTTATACATGATTTGCCCCTATAAAAAATTTATGCTACATCCGCCACTGTCTCCTATACCATTCAAGTCATAATGATCAATTGCAGCAGTTCAACATTTAAATTACTGATTGTAACAACATATATAGTTATAGTTGATAATATTAGTTGTCACTAAGAACTAAGAATAATACATGTTTACAGTCACAAACTTAATTTTTTTAATAGAGTAGATAATTTTAGTTGGATGGTAGTGCCGTTAATCACAAACAGCTGTGTCTGATGGGTCCAATACTTCACGCCTAAATAACTTTTTCATTGATAATAATTACATTTGAAACTTTTCCTACCCACAATACATATTACTCTCTTATTTTCATAATATATGATGTTTTGGTTTAATATATAAAATTTAAAAACTTATTATCCTCTAAAGATATTCTATAGATATAATTTTAAAATTATTTAATTAATTATAAAATACTGTAAAATTTAATTAGTTGAAATAATTTTCAATAAAGATAAAATTAGTTTTAAATTTTAAAACATCTTATATTTTAAACAACATAAACTTTTCGAAACATCGTATAATTTGAAACAAAAGTATTAATTTTTTAGTTTCATATTTGGTGGTTACGAGTATATGTATTGACTTATCACTAGAAGGCTACATCGTCATCCTCACAACTAGTCCTGCTACGCGCAATTTAGTGCAAAAGGTACTTCAGGCTAACGCGTACTTGATTTAGCTTCAGCGCATGTGAATCTAAAATTAACAGATCCCAATGTAGAATATTCACGTGAGTTTTTTGCATGGGTCTAATCACAAAGGATCAATATGTCTTCCGAGCGAATCACAGCCGCTGATTATTATTTTTTGCTAGGAAATCACAGCCGCTGATAGCTGCATGGGGATCTTACATTCTCATTTTCGGCCAAAAATCCTTTTTCTAGACCCGACGGCTTATTTCATCACTAATGAATCGACTCCAATTTCTAAGCCCTCTTTTAAATTGAAAATTTTAAAAAGAAATTTCTGATGTCAATTGACTGAAAATTTCGAATAATGGTGCAATTTACAGAGAAGATGAAACGGGCAAAACTAATGCAAAATCTTTGCCCATATATTATATATGTATAAAACTAATGAAAAGTAACAAAACAATGATTGAACCATCAAATTTAGTAATTTTGTAATACTATGACTTATTCAAACTGTGTGTACTGATTTTTCTTTATTATTGTTAAAGAAGTACAAGTACTGACTGTTTCTAACAGTTAGTTAAAAGAAATACTGACTATTATAAAACAAATCTCGTAAAACTTTCACAAAAAAAAACTAGTAAAATTTAGCACACCCCTAATGAATTAAATACACCAAAATAATTTATTGAATAGCAGTAACTAAGAAAAATTACCTAGTCAATTTTCTTCTTTATATTTGGTTGGAGTGGACATTTTACCTGATATCCAAATCCAAACCTGAACCCGATCAGAAAAATCCGAACCGAAATCCGAACCATAGTAATAAAATATCCGAACAAATATTAAATTAGAGAGATTGGATATCTGAATCCGAACGGGGTAATATCCAAACCGAATGGATATCCAAAAATATCCGAACATATGGACACTAAATCTTATATTTGTAGTTTACTTCTTCCATTTTATTCAAAATATTCTTAAAATTTTTAAATCTGCTTTTTCTACTTACAGGGTGAATGAGACATTTTTGTTTGTATCATTATCTATGTTTGGAAGTAGAAATTTTTTTAGTTTGCTTCGATTTATTTGTTTAATCTAGAAATTTTTTTGATGTTTTACTATGTTTTTTGGACGGATTATTGTTGTATTTTTCATTTCATGTGTTTTTAGACTATTTATATTATCATGAACGATTTGAAGACGAAAACAGAACATGCATTCCAATTTTTTTTTAATGTTTGAAGTTCAGATATATCTGAAACTATCCGAACCTGAAGTGAAAATACCCGAACCCGACCCGAAATGAGAAAATACCCGAACGGGTTTTATATGCTTATACTGAAATACCGAACATCCAAAATACCCCATCCGAACCCGAACGGATACTCGAACTCCCAAACCTAATATTTCCCAAACCTAATATTTAGTGTGGTTGCTACAACAAGTGATGAGGATCATACCCCGCACGACGATGTCCTCGACCAAGCCAAGCGAGGCACAAGATCTTACAATAGAAGTACAATTCTAAGTTTTTTTAATAATATATATCATTATAATTAATAAATTCTGAAAATCGGGCATACAATGTTGATTGCCTACTTTTACATTACTAGCTTTGCATTACCACCAAACCGGCTTGTTCCACTTGATAGTTCGAGAATCCTTCGATACCAATTATTGTTATTAACCGATTACACTATTCTCAATAAGAAGGGTTTTCCTCATTACCTCGAATGCTGAAAATTTTCAAGACTTAATCTGAAATAGTTGGTTTTTGGTGATCTTGTCAAAGCAAATAATCTTTATTGATTTTTTCAGTTTTTTTTATTAAGCTACAATTACAATGTTAATTTTTTTTTTTTTTTGAAAAAGATGATGCTAAGTTTCATAGTTATTATTTTAAAATATTTGTTTCCAGAATCAGTAGTCGGAAAAAAATATACGTTTGGAGTCCGTAAATATTTAGAACTGAATATGTTCGTAAGCATTTAGTTTACAAAAATCGAAGAGTAAACAATTTTATTTGATCAAACAAAAGAAAAAAAAAAGTAAATAATGTTGAAAAGAAACAATTCTCTTAAATAGTCATTTTTAAGTTTTTGTCACAAAAATAGCCTTCAAAAAATAAAATGACCAAAATAGACCTTTTTTTTTTTGAAATTTTGTTTTTTTTTTTATTTTTTTTTGAAATTTGAAACCCTAACCCCAAACCCACCCCTTTACTCTAAACCCTAAAGTCCAAATTAGTTAACCCTAGGGGTATAAATGCATATAAATGAATTTTTTAGCTTTTAAAAAAAACATTTTGGTCATTTTCTTCCTTAAAAGCTATTTTTGTGACAAACAAACTAAAAGGGGCTATCTAAGGGAATTGCTCAAACAAAAAGGTTAACATTAGGCTAAACAATCATTTTAAAACATGATAATGTCCATTAATGTTGGGAGTTAGAGTTGCGTGTAAGTAACTTAAAGGAAATAACATATTTGGTACAGATATAGACAGCTAGCATAATTGTTTTTATGGATAGTACTGTTTGATACTTCCCCTGTTTAAAAATAATGCATATTCTAGAGTTTTCACACTTATTAAGAAAACACGTAAATTTTTAATAATCAAAATATTATTTTCTGTGTTTAACTATTTCCTATGATTTTTAATCAATCAAACTTAAGTAAACTCAGTTAATGTTTTTGAAACTTACATTTATCATTATTATATACATTGAAAATATAAAATATAGATCTTTTTGAAACAAATTTTTTTCTAAAACATGAATCAATTTGAAACGGAGAGAGTACTATGTATTGCTTTCTGTTGTGAATTTGTCTTAATTTCAAATTGCCACGTCATCTCTTTCGAACCCTTGTGTGGCAATATCTCAACTCAAGTTTCCAACCCTCGTGACGATGTTGATTTTAAAAAAAAACAAAGTGCATAATTGGTTTCAAAAATATAATAAACGAAAAACTTTGTTAAAACGGAAAATTATATAAATCACGAAAGTTGTTTATCTTATCCAGTACCGTGTAGTGTACAACTCGTGTGGACCAAAGAAACCGGGGCCCGTACGTTGTATGTGTGTCCTAAGAGTCAAAACATCAATCTTCATAGTCGAATATGCATCTTATAAATTTTAAGCCTCTAGCACTGAGCAGATATCCGAAAAATTTGTAGTATTTGTGATTCGTTATGTCCCAAACAAATATCTGAATTTGTGATTCATTTTGGTTAACTTTTTTTGGGTATATAAAGTTTTTTAAATATTTGTGGATTATTTAATTTGATCCATCAATTATATTTAAAGCAAATAAAAATAATAAAATAATATAATATTAAAATTAAATAAGCAAGCTTTATGATATCATTTTTTTTAAACAATATCATACTACTAAACCAATATCTTTAGCAATTGTAAAGCAAAAAAAATATTAACAAGAACATTTTACTTAATATAAAAAATAAATTGGATATGCAATAATACAAAACAATTTATAATAAAAAATTAACCAAATTATATCATAAATATATTTGTATATATATAATGGTTTATTATATACAACTACATTATTATATAATGATTTTAATTTATTTAAATTCAATCTAAAAATTAAAGATAAGTCAATCACCAATAAACATCGCTTGCCAAATGATAAATATAATTTGACAAAGTAATATAGTAATTAAATGATAAATTATAGAAAGACTAATAATGCTTGATCAATTATTTTTATAATTATGAACTATATAATATAATGAAGAATTTTTATATTTAAATAAATAAAATAATTTGATATTTTATATAATTAATTATATTCATATATAATTGTATAATAACTACTACAATATTATAAAGTTATCATATGCTTTAGAAATAATTAACAAAAAATATTTCTTTTCAAAAAATAGAATAATTTTAAAATTATACATAAGAACAATATAAATTATTTATAATTTTTTTTTTATTCTCCTATGAATTAAATAAGAAGTCACTTAATTAAGTTTTGCATACTCTTAAAAAATTGATATAACTTTTCCAATAAACATCATTGACAAAATAATCTATAGAATATTAAAAATAGTAATCTATAGTAATTAAATGTCCAAATTATAAAAAGACTGATAGTGTTTGATCAATTATTTTTAATATTTTTTGCACTATTTTATATAACGAAATAAAAATAAATTAAACAATTTTATATTTTACATAATGAATTATTTTCGTATATAATTATATAATAACTACTAAAATTTTATAGAGTCCACACATACTTTATAAATTATTAATAAAAATTATGTATCATCACTTACAAAATCAGTTTATCAGAATTTTAAAACAATTTATATGAAGATATAAATTATTTATAAAAAATAAATTACATAATAAATAAGAAGTTACTTAATTAATTTTTATTTATGTGTCGATAATTGGTGAAGTCATAAAAAAATTGTTGTAACTTTGTTGATCGATGATTTCTAATTTTTATTTATTTTAGTTAAATTTAAAATTTAAAAAGTAAATTGAGAAAAAATAATATTATGATAATTAATTGTTGAAATTAAAGAAAGAATAATAGTGTTTGATAAATTATCTTTATATTTATAAACCATATAATTTAATGAACAAATTTCTTTTATAGAAATGAATATAATTTTTTATATTTTATATAAATTTGTATTCTTATTAATGTATTATAAAGTTCATACATGCTTTATAAATAATTTATAAAAATCTAAAAACCTTCGTGAAATTATTTATCATAGCTTACAAAATTATTCTATCAGAAGTTTAAAATTACTTATAAAAATTATAAATTATTTATAAGAGAAAATTTAAATTATGATAAATTTTAATGTTGTGTATGTAACTTGAATTAGTGATTTTTACACCAAAAAAACTTGAATGATTTTTCTGTAAAACTAATGGATTTGATGGGATGATAGACATCTAAGGGCAAAATATTATAATATAAGATGCTTAAGCAAAAATCTTTTTTTTAGTCTACTCATTTTTAATAAAATTTAATAATATTTATAGTTTTGACCTACAGATTTACAGTCTTTTCATAGTTAATTAATTATGGGATATAACTTACTATTAAATGTTTTTTTAGTAAAATACATTTTTAATTTATGCATTATTAGTTTAAAAAACCATACATAGTTGAATTGAAAAATGATAATTAGATAAAGGCTTATTTGTGTACTAGCCATATTTAGAGAAGAAATTAAATAAATGTCATTGATTTTGACATAACGTAGAAACTAACATTTAGCACTTCTTTGATCCGGTTATACCTTTAATAGTAATGAGTAGCAGGTTACATATGAGTAAAGTGGATGACGTTGATGTATTTTTGTTATGGACATAAGTGAATGTGTACTACTTAATAGCACATCACATAAAAAGCCAACATCACGCATCGACCTCAATCTTTCATAAACTAAACTCAAAATTTGAAATGCAAGTAACATGCATTTTCATTTTACATGAGCATGCAGAATAGAAAATATGACAAACGATATAGCACAATACATATAATGTTCAAATTTTGAAGTGTCTATGATTGAAATATAATGAAATATAGTGAAACAAGATTGAATCGTTCTCTTTTAAGCATCGAATGAAATATAACATAGTAAATGGTACATTCTATATTAATAATCATGGCAAATAAGAGAAGAGCTAATATTGAAGGAAAGACAATAGGTTCCATTTCATAAAATAATATAGAAATACATTCTTTGTTTATCTCTTGCTTCGTCTTCGGACCCGAAATCGGAACTTACAAGTTTTTATCTTTCATCTGCATTTAATGGTAAATCTTGGATTGAGAAGATGGATGCACAATGCCGTAACGCCGTCGCCGGGGTGATGCTCCTTTCCCATACAATGTGGAGGCGAATCAGCCTGGGTGATGCTCCTCGCCGCTTCGAATGTAACTGCGGCGGTATACTGGCGTTTTCGAAAGCAAAAAAGATTAAAATTTTGGAAAAAGATTTTCGATCACAAAATATTCTTATAACTCATATGGTTGTGACGATGTCGCTTTAATCTATGAGATCATGACCATCATAGAAAATTAACAAAAAAGTTACAAAAGAAGAGGATGTGGATATTAAAGTACAACAAATTATTTGATATGTAATAATTATTAGCTTTTCTATCTACAAATTTTACTAGTTATGTAAAAAGATAAAATAACATTATTATATAAAAGTCACACTATATATATTAGAGAATTTGGTCATCTAGCTAATTAGTGTTTTTATAACCTGCCGTTATTAGGTCTGCTGTTAACCATTGACTTCAAAATATTATCATGTGATCTTATGTGCTAACTATCAGATATCTTATTTCTCGAACTGGCCCAGCCCGATAAGGTAATTAATAGACCGCTACCCAACACAAATATAAAACACTTACCTCATATTCAAATATCTTAAAAAAAGCCCATCATTTTTAAAAAGAAAACGATTCATACTAATGATTTTTTTGTCGACATCCATATAATTAAATCAAGTCGTAATCTTAGATCTTAGATCTACATAGGAAAAAAACACTATTCAAATAATAGTTTAAATGGATTTAATCTTGTATCCGGTACGTGGTGGACATTTTGATTATTGGGTTCATCTTTATTTGGATAATTCAAGTTTTCAAAACTTTGGGTTTTTAAAAAGTTCCATTTAAAATCAAAATTTATATCATTTAGATTTTAATCAGTCTTGTTTAAGTTATATTTGTATTTAGTTTGATGGAGAATTTACCAAAAATAATCTAAAATTTGAGTTTAAATACAAAAAGTGTATTTACAATTCAATCAAATTCAAAAGTAATTTAAAAAGATAGTAAAACTATAGTTATTCTTTTATGATCAAACAAAAAACATGCAATCACTTTTATGATTGTAATCTTGCGAAGTTTTACGAGAATAGTAAAATCTTCTCGTAGAAGACTTTTAATTTAAAAGTCTTCTCATATATTTAATCCTAAATATAATTTATAAAATCTATAAAAAAAATATTTTGATAGAAAATAAATTGAAATCATGTAATTATAAATAAATCTAAATGATGTAAATTTATATATACTAAAACTAAATTATTTTCAATATAGATGAATGAATATATATTGTAAGTTATAATTGTCTTTGATTTAGGTTTTGTAACATATGTTGTAGTATTGTTTGTATTTTAGGATTAGATTTTAAAGTCTTAATTTAAAAAAAAAATTACATAAATACGTTTAGTTTTGTATATATTAAATATTTTATAAGTTGATTTTATGTTAAATGAAATGTTTATTGTTATTTAGTTATTTATTTGATTTTAGGGTTTAGAAGATTTTTCTGAGAGCTTCCCAAAAAAATTTTTTGGAGGAATAATAATTTGAAATTTATGAACTTCTTTGGAAGTCTTCTAATGCATCATGTTAGAAGACTTCCCAAAAAATCTTCCGAATCGAAATTTTTTAACTCAACTAAATTTTTTGTTTTCTTATATAAAAAAAATTTACAAATTTTTTTATTCCTTCCAAATGGCTGCAATAAAAATATAAGGTTCCTCACTCTTAAACTCTTCAATCTCTCTTTAATCTCTTTGAACATGAAACACCATACTTTATATTAGTTTCTCTTATTGATATCATGTATTTTTCACTATTTTATTGTTGCTTTTACAGGTTTTTCATTTCATGGTTCTCAATTTTCACTCTTTTAAAGTTAGATCTATAAATTTTAGACATACATTTTTATGTGTTTTATATGATAGGTACGGGGAAAATTATAGATTCAACCTATTGTGGTTATTTTATTTATTAATTAAGCATTAAAAATTATTTTTGAAGTTCTTTCTCTTTTGAAACCATTTTAACGCTTTTGGATATGCATGTTTTTCATATCTGAATCGGACTTCGGACTTCTTTAGTAGTCTTCTTCAAAGAACTTTTTTAGAAGTCATAAAAAAATTCTAGAGAAATTTTCTTAGAAAGTTTTCTGAGATAAATAGTAAATTAAAGATTTAGAAGGCTTCTAGGGAAGTCTTCTGAACTAAATTTTTTTAACATAATTCATTTTTTTTTAAAAAAATATAATTTACACATTCTCTCTCTTCTTTCCAAACGGCTCCAACAAAAATATAATATTTCTCACTCTAAAACTCTTCAACCTCTCTCTAATCTTTTTGAACTTGAAAACATCAAACTTTATATCATTTTCATTTTTTTGTCTCATGTCTTTCTTACAACTTTATTTTTTTCATGTTTTTTATTTCATGGTTATAATCTTGTACTCATTTAAAGGTAGATCTATAAATTTTGGATATGTATTTTTATCTTTCTATGTTAGATCCAAAAAACTATAAATTCAACATAATGCGATTGTTCTATTTATTATTTAAGGATTAAATAAATTATTTTTAAAGTTTGTCTTTGTTTTGAAGTCATTTTAACATTTAGATATGCATGTTTTTCAGATCTGAGGACAAGTAGACTTCTTGGAAAACTTCATGAGCAAACTTCTCATAAGACTTCTCGAAAGACTTAATTCATTTATTTAAGTTTTTGTAATCATAAACTATTGCTTTAATTGTAATTTTTTGTTAAAATTATGACTGTAAAAATTAAATGGGTGAACTATAACAATATAACAGTTTAGACAAGTTCAACATAAAAAACATAATTATAAGTTCATAACACAAATAATATAATTTCAAAAAATAACAACAAATTTATAATACTATATATGGATAAATATGACTTTGAACTTACTTAAATCTCATGAAGTATAAGTATATGTTATGATCTAAGAAGACATATTAAATCACATGACTTGATATTTTTGAATTTATATAACACTTTTATATGTTAAAAAATATATCTTGAAGTTACTTAAATCTCTTGAAAATACAAGTTTTACAAAAACTAAGGGAGACTTTTCTCATTAGCTAGAAACATTAATAAACATGAATGTTTTATTTTCATGATTATTACCAATTAAGTTATAAATTTTATTTATGAGCCTCAATATTGACTAATATACATGAATTAACAAAAAAAAAATTAAAAAATTATTTTGAATTTGGAGAAAATAAAAAATTAATAAACATTGAAAATTTACAAAAGAAAATTTCTTAAAAATTATTATCTAGACCAGATTTCTAGAAGAGTCTTTCTTTATAAATATTGGCTTTAAAAAAACATATTTTATATATACGAGAGAAGACTTCTAGAAAAATATGTTCCGATAAGCATGTTAGTTTTGAAATTAACTGAAATTTTGTAGATACTTGACTTTTCTAAAAAAGACTTCTCAAAAAATCTTTTTATCATCACATAAAATTTCCAATGTGTCGCAAGAAATATGTGTAGGTTAGTTTTGAAGTTGACTATGTTTAACTTTTTTAAAGTAAACTTCTGTAAAAAATTTATACTGGAAGACGTTTATAAAAGTATTCTCTCAATACCACGAATTTGACCAAAATCTCGGAATAAAACTAAAGAAGACTTCTTGAGAAATCTCTTGACTTCTTCCGCTATTAGACTTTTTAAGAAGTCTTCTATTTACTATTAAAATTTCAATTCTTTATTGTCAATTGCAAAATTTACATACATAATTTTTTTGCGATACTTCGAAGATTTCATGTGACAGTAAGAAGATTTCTATAGAATTTTTTATCGAGAGGCGAAAAGATTTCTCCAAAAGTCTTTTTTTTTAAAGTTTAATATCAGTAAAACTTTGGTCAATTACAAAACTAACATACTTATCAGAATATACTTCTATATTTTTTGTTACAAAAAAAAATTAGAAGACTTCTATAAAAGTTTTCTACGAAAAACACACAAAATAATTAATTACAAAACTAATTTAACATTGACCTGGAGATTTTTTTAGAAGTCTTCTCGATGGAAAAGACTTCTGAAAAACTTTTCTTCGCGAACGTTTTTAAAAAATGAACATCATTCTTAGATTTGGTAAGATCCATGTTTAACTTCTATAACTACACATAACTTATTAATGAAAGTTATTCACTTGCTTTTGGCCAAAAATATGAATATGAGTAATTTCAATAAACTTATAAATTTTGAAATGAAAAGGTTGGGATTTTGGAATGAAATGTGATAGAAATTTAAAGAGAAATTTGAAAATGTATATGTTAATTATAGGTATATATTTAGAGCTTGAAATTGGTTGTTTATGGTAGTTGATGTATTAATGATAATGATAATGTTATAAATAAAAGTAGAAGCTGAAAATGATATAGTAAAATAATTATTATTTTAAAAGTATTTTCATAAATAACTTAAACTTTTGAAGTGAATAGGACAAAAAAAAATTTCAAAAAAATACAAGTCAGTTTTTCATTTTTGCAAAACTTCATAGATTTAGTATTAAGAAACATATTATAGAAAAATGAAAATAATTACTGTTATTAAAATTTATATATATAAAATAGTTTAAATAAATTGAATATGAGATATTAACTTGTAATCAATAATCTTGATTGGTTCGGTTTGTCTACAAATTTCTTGTATCATTCGAATAATTTTATTTTTATTCAATTTTATTTGAATTTGATAGTTTTTGTTTTAGACAAGAATTATCTTTTCATAATCTGAAAAATCTATTCAAAAATATAGTAAATACAATCTTTTAAACTTAAACTAACTTTGTATCAAGCAATCCATAATAATGTTTCATGTCGGGTATTACTCCCTCCGTTTCACAAGGTTGCATATTCTAGAGAAAAATTTTGTTTTAAAAAGATCTATTTTTTATATTTCAATCCATGTTTTATTAACTAGTTGCAAATTTCAAAAAAAAAAAATTACTTACTTAATTTTTATTGGCTTAATATTATAGGAAAAAGATAGTCACAAAATATGCAAATTTAATATATTTTATTAAACTATATGAAAAATCTAAAATATGTAACATTTTGAAACGGATGAAGTATTATTTATAAACCAAAATGTGGAATAACTCTAACACGCAAAAAAAAATAAAAAAATGAAGAATATAAAGAAAATTAGAACCATTTCAGTTTGAGTGTGAAATCTTTGTTTTTACCTAGTTACAATAACCTTTTTCTCGGTCAAAGAATCATTGATCGATGTTGATTTAAGAGTGATAATTATACTTTAACATAGGATATGATATTTTATGAGTGAAGTTGATCTTATCTCTATAGAATATTCTATTGGACTTTTGAATTATGGTTGATTGAGATAGTAATTATTAAATCGTGATTGTTTATTTAACCTTTGAAGAAAGGACGATTATGCCTAGGGCAATTCTCTTAAATAGCCCCTTTTAACTTTTTGTCACAAAAATAGCCTTCAAAAAATAAAATGACCAAAATAGACTTTTTTTTTTTTTAAATTTTGATTTTTTTTTATTTTTTTTTTGAAATTTGAAACCCTAACCCCAAACCCACCCCTTTACTCTAAACCCTAAAGTTCAAATTAGTTAACCCTATGGGTATAAATGCATATAAATGAATTTTTTAGCTTCTAAAAAAAACATTTTGATTATTTTCTTCCTTAAAAGCTATTTTTGTGACAAACAAACTAAAATGGGCTATCTAAGGGAATTTCTCTTATGCCTACCTAGTCTGCTTTTTTGACTCGTGAAACTTCAACTAATAACCACTTGGTGTGAATTTTTAAACGTTATAAATGCTACAAAATTAGTTATTGGTTATAACTTACGAAAACACAACCAATTTAGTTATTTGAAACTCTTCGATGTTGTGGTAAAACAAACGCGGTGGGTCGGTTTTGATACTGTTTATATAAATTAACTGGTTTAATGATTGTTAAGCATGTGAAGAAGACATATAAATTGAGAGTAACTACAAAAGAAAAATTGAAAAATGTTACAAAATCTTTTTCAAATCCAAATAGAAGACGATAATTTGTAACCACGGAATGGTTTAATGATATAAAGTCAAACATGAATCTCACATGGCCGACACACACATTTTTCTAGCACCACTTCCTTTGTGTGCCTTTCTTTTCCCTCTTTGTGTACTACCAAATCCATATATTCTACTTTTACACCTTTTCTGAATAAAAATACAAATTTAGTGATCTTGTCGAAAATATCGTGTGTCCTACATCGACGTGGATGCTTACTATTTGACCAGTGTGTGGATCTAGGAATAGTTTTAACAGAACACACTACTATAAATTTTGAATTAGTCGGGCATTATCATAGAATTTGAGTTAATTTAAAAAGATTTTGAGCTGATTACTAGAAAAGATAAAAAATTAGTCGGAAGTACGTGACTCCGTCTATCAAAACCTGCATTCACCTCTGAATCTGGTCTCTATCTAGTATAATCACTTCAACAATTGAGTATTCTATATCAATAAAAGGCATAGATACATGTTTTTCTTGTTCTGATGTACTATTTGTTCACGCTTTCTAATATATGTATGGAGTTTATGTCTTCCTCAGTGATCAATCCGGTAAACTGAACCAATTAAAACTAAATTAAAATTAAAAAAATGGTTTGAATTTTGATAGTAACAAATATATTAAATGAAAGCTATTTTTAAAAAATTGCAGTATATAAAAATGGTTCAATATATTAATTTATCCAAACAAATAAATTAAAGAAATTTATTAATTAAAATATATTAGCAAGTTTATATATATATTTGTAATTTAAGTAATAATATATACATCAATTATATTTATTAATATTCATGATTATAACATTAATTTTAATAATTTGTTATTTTGTTTTAAGCTAAAATGTTATTTTGTTTTCTCATTTTTATCAAATAAAATAAAATATATATTTTAATGGTAAATATATGTGTTAAAATACAGTTATATAATAATATTACTCTATTACTACTTTTCTTACTTTTATTTTAATAGTCAAAAACAAAAATATTATATTTCAAAGTTAGAGTAAAGAATATATATTTATATTTAAGTAAATCTTATTTATAATCATATAAACTAAAATTTGTTATAAAAATAAATATAGTTATGATTTTTGATATAAAATTGAATAAACAAAAAACTGAAAGTATATAAATTGAACTAAGCTAAATTAGATATGATTTCAATATAATATTTAAAGTTTATACACTAAAAAATAAAAAATAAAAAATTAAACCGAAATCGGATCGAAATCCAGATTGAACATGCATATGCATGCTTCCTAAGACCATAGATAATAGAAATATATCAAACATCATGAGTTAGGAGATAAGGAAACAATGATAAATCCCAAATTTATCAATTTTAATAACTATGGGGATCATAAAAGCTTTTTAAGTTCAAAGATTAATTTGAGAAGACACTTTATATATATATGCGTTATTCAAGTTAAGGCAAAACTAAATGGATAAAGCGAATCAAATTCAGTTGGCAGAAATTTCAGCTGGAACTCCTATACCACTTGAATCATTGCAGCTTGGTTAACTCATATTTTTCATAAAACATTTCCCCAAATAAACCATACAATTACAGTTATTAATACATCAAGAAGAAATATTTTCATCAAACGAAAATATACAATGCATTGACTAGATATGATATATTTACACGCAGTTTTTATCTTTTGGAGGTCATTGTTAAGCTTCAGAAAATGCTTGCCACTGAAAAGTACTAGGGTGAATATTCATATATCTGTTCGGATTCGATTCAAATTTATTTATATTTTGAATTTTTGAAATTAGAAATTTAAATTATATTTGAGAATTAATAAATTTATGTTCGGATTTAGTTTAGTTCATTACATATTCTCTGTTTGGTTTCAAGAATTTATTTAAATTATATTGATTTTCTAAAAAAACTAAATATACATCAAGATCCTCATAATCCAAAAATAAAATAATATTGAACATATAAATTTGAATACGGTAACACTAAATATCTAAAATTAACATTATATTTGGTTTCATTTAAATATTTGGATAGAAAATAAATAAGTATTTCAAATATTTTTAGTGTTTTAAACATTTTAACTATTTATAGACATTTACGTGTAACTATTTTGGTAGATTTTGAATATTTGTATGTATTTTGAATATTTTATAAAATATGAAACTTAAATAATCATATATAAATATTATAATTATGATTCAAATATCTTTAAATATCCAAAATATTTTAGTTTTGGATCAGATTTGATTTCGGTTCTTCGGATATGAAATTTTTGGATTCATTCAAATATTTAATCAGTTTCAGTTTGAGTACAATATTATTTTTCGAATCGGATTTGGTTTACTTGGTTATTTTCTGGTCCTAAAAAATCCCTATTGTTTTTTTCTCTGAGCATTATTCAAGTCAACATATAGCTGAATCATGTACCATTATACAAATATACGTACTTTACTAAAATGTGCGTCAAACGTCTTTGACGTTTTACATATTAAAATAATATCATGTGATTGATGATATACAAAAGAAAAATAGTTAGAATTTTTTTAACTTTTTGAAATTCATACACTCCTTTGCACCAAAAAACTCGTGCATTTGATGCAATATTCTAAGATTAAACGTGGCTTTATAATGGGCTTAAAGTCAGGCCCATTAGATGAATGAAATGACAGGGGTAGTATCGTCATTACGTGGCTACCATGTTGGTATATCAAGAAAATGCCTCTGGGGCCAGATCTGCGCTTTGTCGCGATGTCATTATCACCAAGATATGCGATAGCGACTCGTACAAATTTCTATTTTCAGAGGCGAAAACACTTCCTTTTTTTTAGATAACTGTGCTTTATTACACAAAATAAAATATATATGTATTTTTCCTTGTCAATAAAAGAAAAGATAATTAAAATGTAAAGACAGCAACTGGTTTAATAATTTCATGAAAACTTTGGACATGGTTATAGATTTGACAAAACACTTCCTTTTTTTTTAGATAACTGTGCTTTATTACACAAAATAAAATATATATATGTATTTTTCCTTGTCATTAAAAGAAAAGATAATTAAAATGTAAAGACAGCAACTGGTTTAATAATTTCATGAAAACTTTGGACATGGTTATAGATTTGACATTAAGAAATATGTATATAGTCAATTTTTTTTTTTTTTGAAATTTTTTGTTGGATAATCCTGTTAAAACCAATAAAGTTATAAATATGGCAAGAACACAAAATAGAGTGTAATTAATAAGACAAGTCCAGTGTCACAATAATTAATTCCATTCACCTAGATAATACTATTTGAGGAGATATAAGCTTTTGTTGGATCAAATCATGAGCCATTAAGAAAAAAGTTAAAAACTTTTCCTCTTCAAAGTTGGACTCAAGTTTATAGAGAGATAGAGAAAGCACAAAGGAGAGCAGCTACAGAGACATAAGAAGAAGTAAAAAATTGAAAAAGGAGTTCAGAGTAAAACAACTGATATAGACGCAGAGAGAGAGAGAGAAACGTATCTGTCGAAAATCTATAAAATTCGATTCATTTTTTTCTTTTAAAAGCAACAAATCTCACCAAAGAAAAAAAACTTTATACAAAAAAAAAAAAGATAAGAAGAAAGAAAGAGGAAAGAAGAAGAAAAAGAAGAAGAAGAGCTCGAAATGGAATACATTTGAATATTGTTTTTGAGTCATGAAGAAGAAGAGCTTTAGGGTTTAATAATGCAATGTTCAATCCTTTCACAACTCATCACAGGTAACCAAAACCAATTAGTATTTTTAAAAAAAGAAAAATTGCAGCAACTTTCTGTCTTTCTCCTCCATGTGCGCCTCTCGAAGTTTTCGGCTTTATTTTATTTTTAATTTGTGTGTGCTTCGTTGTTCTTAGGAGCTGTTGTGTGTTCTTTCTTTGTTTGGTCAAAGCTTTGTTTGGAGTTGAGAGTCAGTGAACATAGCTGTGAACTTGTTCCTAGAAGAAACATCAACTAAACATTCACGCCTGTAAAGAACCTTATGATTAGTGTCTTGTTTAATCATTTCTCTGACAATTAATTAACTAACCCCCCCATTTCTTTAATTATTTTAACTAATTCTTCTCTGTAGAAACCTTCGGAAACTGAGCAAAGTTCCTTCTTTTGAGAGACCCATGCGTTGAGAAAAAAGTTTCTTGAATTTGCTAAAAACCTGTCTTTTTGAGGGTTTCTAGGGTTCTTACTTTTTGATGTATTGATAATCACGCAAAACAATGTTTATGGTAAGCTCTAATCATATCACTACGCATGCTTTATATGTCACACTAACATTCCTCTGTCTCCATTGTTTTGTAGCTCAGATATGAACTGGGCACTCAACAACCCAAATCCTGAAGAAAAGGAGCCAAGAACAACGACCCAAAGCAGCGATTTTTATCATCTGGGTGCTTTAGATTTGCCAGAAAAGCCCAGAAAAATCGATTTTTGGCGTTCTGGGTTAATGGGTTTCGCCAAGATGCAGCAGCAGCAGCAACAGCTTCAGCATTCAGTGGCGGTGAAGATGAACAACAGTAACGGTCAAGTGGGTAATAAAAAGAGGTCAACTTTCATACAGGAACATCGAGCGTTGTTATCAAAGGGTTTGATTCTGTGGACCATCTTTGTTGGGTTTATAAGCAGAGGGATTTACCAGTGGATGGATGATACTAGCAAGGTTAGAAGGGAAGAGGTTTTGGTTAGTATGTGTGATCAAAGAGCGAGGATGTTGCAGGATCAGTTTAGTGTTAGTGTTAACCATGTTCATGCTTTGGCCATTCTCGTCTCAACGTTTCATTACCACAAGAATCCATCTGCAATAGATCAGGTTAGTGTTTGCCTTATTAAAGCTCAAAGCTTTGGAAAAAAATGATCAGATTTGGTCATCTTTGATTTATAATTGAGTAGTTGACTTTTCTTATTAAAGGTCAAAGCTTTTACATGTTTGGTTATTGAGTAAATGAAGGGAAACTACTTTGGCTCTTGTTGAAGTTTTTAAAGTCTTTACTCTGTAATTTTTTGGCAGGGGACATTTGCGGAATACACAGCAAGAACAGCATTTGAGAGACCGTTGCTAAGTGGAGTGGCTTACGCAGAAAAAGTTGTGAATGCTGAGAGGGAGATGTTTGAGAATCAGCATGATTGGGTTATAAAGACAATGGACACAGGAGAGCCTTCACCGGTTAGGGACGAGTATGCTCCTGTCATATTCTCTCAAGATAGTGTCTCTTATCTTGAGTCACTCGATATGATGTCGGGCGAGGTGATCTTACAGACACTTCTGGTTTTGGATATCTTGGTTCTGTAGCAGAGCTTCTGAAACTTTGCTTCCTTTTTGCAGGAGGATCGGGAGAACATTTTACGAGCTAGAGAAACAGGGAAAGCTGTATTGACAAGCCCTTTTAGGCTGTTGGCTTCTCATCATCTAGGAGTTGTCTTGACGTTCCCTGTTTACAAAGCTTCTCTTCCTAAAAACCCTACTGTCCAAGAGCGTATTGCAGCCACTGCAGGGTAAAAGTTTGAGACCCTAAGAAGGCTATTATTATGCTCTGATCATGCCAGAGATTGATGCTTGAGTTTTGAAATGCAGGTACCTTGGTGGGGCGTTTGATGTGGAGTCTCTTGTTGAGAATTTACTCGGTCAGCTTGCTGGTAACCAAGCAATAGTAGTGCATGTGTATGATATTACCAATGCATCAGATCCACTTGTCATGTATGGCAATCAAGATGAAGAAGGCGACACATCTCTCTATCACGAGAGCAAGCTTGATTTTGGAGACCCCTTCAGGAAACATAAGATGATTTGCAGGTAACCACCACACATTATGATCTTTAATCTGAAAAACACTTCTTGTCTGAACATTTTTCGAATGCAGGTACCTCCAAAAAGCGCCAATACCGTTGAACGTACTCACAACCGTGCCGTTGTTCTTTGCTATAGGCTTCTTGGTGGGTTACATACTTTATAGTGCAGGTGTGCACATAGTTAAAGTGGAAGATGATTTCCATGAAATGCAAGAGCTCAAAGTCCGAGCAGAAGCTGCTGATGTCGCCAAATCACAGTTTCTTGCTACTGTCTCTCACGAGATCAGGACACCAATGAATGGCATTCTTGGCATGCTTGCTATGTTGCTTGATACAGAACTTAGTTCTACTCAGAGAGATTACGCTCAAACCGCACAAGTTTGTGGTAAAGCTTTGATTGCATTGATAAATGAGGTTCTTGATCGTGCCAAGATCGAAGCTGGCAAGCTGGAATTGGAATCTGTACCTTTCGATATCCGTTCAATACTAGATGATGTCCTTTCTCTATTCTCTGAAGAGTCAAGGAACAAAGGCATTGAGGTAAAAGAGTATAAAGAAAAAGCCCTTTTGGTAGTTTGCTGCTACTAACTTCTTTTGAATTTGGCAGCTTGCGGTTTTCGTTTCAGACAAGGTACCTGAGATAGTCAAAGGAGATTCAGGAAGATTCAGACAGATAATCATAAACCTCGTTGGAAACTCTGTTAAAGTTAGTTCCTTTCTCCTATGTTCTTGTTCCCTTGGTGGAAGTAGATTGTTGTTTTTGACCAAGATGTTGTCTTTCTAACACAGTTCACAGAGAAAGGACATATCTTTGTTAAAGTCCATCTTGCGGAACAAGCAAAAGATGGAGCTGAATCGAACGGAGGAGGGTCTGAAGATATGATTGTTGCTTCCAAACCGTCAAGTTACAACACATTGAGCGGTTACGAAGCTGCTGATGGTCGGAACAGCTGGGACTCATTCAAGCACTTGGTCTCCGAGGAGGAGCTGTTGTCAGAGTTTGACATTTCCAGTAACGTTAGGCTTATGGTTTCGATTGAAGACACAGGTATTGGCATCCCATTAGCTGCGCAAGGCCGTGTGTTTATGCCGTTTATGCAAGCGGATAGCTCCACTTCAAGAACCTATGGAGGTACTGGGATTGGTTTGAGTATAAGCAAGTGTCTTGTCGAGCTTATGCGTGGTCAGATAAGTTTCGTGAGCCGTCCTCACGTTGGTAGCACGTTCTGGTTCACTGCTGTGTTTGAGAGATGTGATAAATGCAGTCTGAAGAAGCCTACGGTTGAGAATCTTCCTTCTACTTTTAGAGGGATGAGAGCTATTGTTGTTGATGCTAAGCCTGTTAGAGCCGCTGTGACTAGGTACCATATGAAAAGACTTGGTATCAATGTTGATGTCATGACAAGTCTCAGAACCGCTGTTTCTAGTGTTACTGCTTCTGGAAGAAACGGTTCTCCTCTTCCTTCAGGGTAAGTAAAGATTTCGATCTTTTTCTATTCATTTGTGTTCTTTGCATCTAAAGCTTCAATCATTTTGCAGAACACAACTAGATATGATCTTGGTGGAGAAAGATTCATGGATCTCAACTGAAGATATAGACTCAGAGATACGTCAGCTGAACTCAAGAACCAACGGAAACGTGCATCATAAGACACCGAAACTTGCTCTGTTCGCAACAAACATCACAAACTCAGAGTTCGACAGAGCCAAATCAGCAGGGTTTGCGGATACGGTGATAATGAAACCGTTGAGAGCAAGCATGATCGGTGCGTGTTTACAGCAAGTTCTTGAGCTGAGAAAGACGAGACAACAATATCCTGAGGGATCATCACCAGCAACGCTCAAGAGTTTGCTTACAGGGAAGAAGATTCTGGTGGTTGATGATAATATGGTGAACAGGAGAGTAGCTGCAGGAGCTCTGAAGAAATTTGGAGCAGAAGTGGTGTGTGCAGAGAGTGGTCAAGTTGCTTTGGGTTTGCTTCAGATTCCACACAGTTTCGATGCTTGCTTCATGGATATTCAAATGCCACAGATGGACGGGTAAGCTTTTTAAACTAGGCCTGCGGGTTCGGGTAGTTCTTTGGTTAGTTCGGTTCAACATAAATCTTACTGAATTAACTTCGAATAAAGTTTGGTTTGGTATTCGGTTAGTTTGGTCTTTAAAAATCTTACCAAATTTTTTGATTTTGGTTATATTTTGGTTATTTTTGTTAAAATTCCGAATAAATTCGGTTAATTTTGGTTAGTTCGGTTTGGGGTTTTGGTATGAATACCTAAGTAACCGAACCAAACTTGAAAACCAAACTTTTTCAAAAACCTACCAAACCAAACGCTAACCGAACTAATTGAAAATTTTGGTTCGGTTTGCTTCAAAATCCCAGACCTACTTTAAACTCATTAGGTTTGGTCTTGTACTACTTGGTTTGGATACGGTTCAACTCTTGTTATGTTCTCAGGTTTGAAGCGACTCGTCAAATAAGGATGATGGAGAAGGAAGCTAAAGAGAAGACGAAGCTGGAGTGGCATTTACCGATTCTAGCCATGACAGCTGATGTGATCCATGCAACGTACGAGGAGTGTCTGAAAAGTGGAATGGATGGTTATGTCTCTAAACCATTTGAAGAAGAGAACCTCTACAAGTCTGTTGCCAAATCATTCAAAGCTAACCCAGTCTCAGATTCATCATGTAGCCAAAGTTGAAGAAGAAGAAAGAGTAAGCTCTTTTTGATCATCGTGTCAGAGAAAAAAAAAAAACATGCAACTTGGTTGGTTCGTGTGTACATATAGGGTTCAGAGATTTTGAGAGTTTGCTTTTGACCAGTAATAGTATTGTTTGTGAAACGACGGTTCAGTGTTGATATTTAATCCTTACCGGAGTTCGATTTGTACCGAATCCTTTTGTTTTTATTTATTTTAAGAAATACTAATAAATATTCGATTCATTCGATATAGTACAACAAACGTCTTTATACATGTACATACCCAAAACTTGGAGGATGACAAAAGAATCTCATAAACTTGTTGTGACTCAAGTTGGAACGTGGAACCTGGAGGAAGGTGGCAAAAAACCATAAGTCCTCTCAAAAGGGTAATGATATTAGGTGGGAGACTTAGACGTGGTGCTCCCAGCACAGGCAAAAGATCATCGATGGGGAGCTGCAGAATGTTGATAGAACTCTGCAATTAAATTAGCTTTGAGGAGAAGAGTCATATGATGCTGATAGAACACTTGGACAGAGGTTGGTTGCAGGTTTTGCAGAGATAGTCTAGTAGAGCAGAAACAGTTATGGTTGCAAGATGGGAAGTGTTTGTAAACAAGTTGAAGAGGTTCTTAGCAAACATGCATGGTAAAGCTGAGTTTTGATTTAGGTGAATCAAGAAAGTATATGAAGACAGCATGTTCCATAATCAAGTGGGCTCCAAGCGAAGGCATGGAGAACCTCCAATGTTACCGCAAGCAATAGGGAGAATCGTCGACAAGACTATCAAAAACAAGTGTAGTTTGCAGAGCAAGAAAGAAGGGAAGCTGGCTGATTCCTTTCCTTTTTGGTTTAGCACTCAAAATTAGTTATATGCTGTAACGCTCTCAAAACTCTAAAACAAGTTGCATTTGATGTATATAAAAGTTTCTTTATGAATAAATTTAACATTCATTTTAAAAAGAAAAATTCAGATGGGCTCCAACGAGAAGTTGTTAGAACTCTGGTTTAGTGTCTTGTGATATAGAACAACGTTTCCCAGTGGAGAAATCTCACAGAAAGTTGATTGAAAACGCTGATTAGTACAATGAACCAGTCTGTGTTATAGTAGCTTTAAAAACCTTCTATATACTGGCGAAAGAAGTCATTAAGTCAAGGAAAGAAAGAATCAGCTATGTGTAAGATCTTGATCTAGACGTGAAGACTCAAGGTTAATTATGGTTATGCTTGGCATATACTATTAAGTCATTTCTCATGTGGCTACGTAGTGTTCATACTCGGTACTTTCAAGAGAGTTCTGTTGTTAGCAAAAGGATTGGAGAATTTAAGTTGGTTGTGTTAAACTCATCTCCTAATGGAGATGTGATAGAGCGGAGTAGACTAAAGATTGCAATGGTTCTGTGAAGGAAACATTCATTTGAGTGATAGAGAGCTTTACAAGTGGCTGTCTCTGGAGTGCTTGGTTTATTATCATGTGGAGTTATTGATGTGCAAAGAATGTGATTGTGATTGCAAAAGACAAGGAACTCATGTGTAGGCAAGAGCCTCTGTCGGCTTCATGCATCGATACTACAGTATCTGGCGTCTCCTCATTGTCTTTGTCTGCAATTTTATCTTAATTAGTAGATTTAGAACCATCTACTAACCACAAGAAAACAACATTTTCTAAACTTCAGTCTGTCTACAAAGATTATTCTAAACAAACAAACAAACAAAAAACCAATCGTTATTTACTTCAGATGACAAATAATTTATATACTTTTTATATTCATTGAAGTTGTTAATGATAAGGAAGTGAAACAGGTGATGCGTCACCGTAAACGTTGCAAACTAGTTGTCCTCACGTAGTCTTTCGTGAAATATTTTTTTTTACGGTTGGTGCGTATAATACGACGGTGTTAGTGTGAGCTACTTTCCTTCAACTACTTATTTATATTTACAGTAATATATGTGAGTTTCTATATATAGTTGACAAAAAAACACTATATTTAATAAAATTATAGTTTTAATTATTTTAATGCCGTACGTATTTTTGTATCAGCGAATACAATACAACAGACATTCAATGCAATGAGAATAGAATAGTTTAGATTACCGTGAGAAAGTGGTCAGTGTTCAGTAATTAACTCAGCATATAACCCCACAAACAAAAATAAAATTAAAAAGTAAACGGCGTAAGATAACGACCGTTAATACAATCCGCCGAATATCAAGATAATGCGTGGCTAATATCCTCCGGATTTCACGGCGTCTGTCCTCACAGTTTCTTTTTTTTGTCAGGACCATCGCATTTATCTTGTTGTCCAATAATTAGTGAGAAGATAAGACCATTCAGATGACTCATTAATATTTAATCTTCAGATATTTTCTTAATTAATTCTTTCAAAGATTTAAAAAAACAGAAATACCACGATGACTCACACAATAGTGACTCGTGGATAAATAAAATTATTCTATAGAAATAGACAAACGATGTATACTAAACTGTCTTTAGCACGTTACGATGATTTTTCTCACTAATTTGACCGTAATTAAATATATACACCGCCACCATATTAAATGCCTTTTCAATAGTCCACAGATACATTTCACGCATTGTAGAGTTTGTCACACAAAAAGCTAATACAAGAAAATAGTAGTATTATTTTATAGAAGGAAAATGGAAATAACGTGAAGAAAAATCCAAGATCTATAGACATTATTCAAATTATGTAAGACGATCAATCATAGAGATACAGGCAAGAGAATAATAAATCAAAGACCATATCATTTATCTCATCTTGATCTGTACATTCTTTTGTTTCCTTCTTCTTACCATAAAAAAAATGGTCAGAGAGTTACCAAATTTTCATTCAATCAGTCTTCCATCTTAAAGATATTATACGTTTTTAGTTGAATTTATACTGTTTAACCAAATAACGCCGCGTGCCAGCTGTAATCATAATAGTACTTCTTACATTTCAAAAAAATCATGTTCTAAAAAAAAATTATTTCAAAAAATTATTTTTTTTATTTTTAATATATTATTAATAAAAATTGTAAATTCTAAAAAAGTTAATATTATTTATTAAATTTTTATTGATTAAAAATTATAAAAATTGTTATTTACCGAAATTTAAAATATGTATTTTTTTGAGATGGAAGTTGTATTAGACACTTTCTCTCTCCCACACACAACACTCTCTCTCTCTCTCTCTCTCTCTCTCGAGTAGTCCCCAGAAACAAAACTTTAATAATTCATCTTTAAATTTAATTATCTCTGGTTCATCCATTTACTATTTCTTTTGGTAACTTTGGAGAAAAGGCAATGCTTTTATGATCCTCCCTCCACTTTAATTCTCCTCTATCTCCGCCGATTCCTTCTCTCAATTTGTCTTTCCCCTTTTCTTCTTCAATGCCACCGTAAAACCCTAGAGTCTACTCCACAAGCTCCACACTTTTCCCCGACGAAAAATGTCCAGATCTCATCTTTGCCGCCTCCTCTATCTCCTCCTCTCCTTACTCAATTTCGCCGCCTCTCAAGACGACGCGACGATCATGCAATCCCTCAAATCTACTCTGAATCTCACTTCAGACGTCGACTGGTCAAACCCAAACCCTTGTAAATGGGAGACTGTTCAATGCGACGGAAGCAGCCGCGTCACGAGGATCCAGCTTAAACAGAAAGGGATCGGAGGGACTCTCCCTTCTAATCTCGGGAAACTCTCAGAGCTCATCGTCCTTGAGTTCTTCTCCAACAAAATCTCCGGTTCAATCCCCGATCTCTCCGGTTTAACGCATTTACAGACGCTGAATCTACACGACAATCTCTTCGATTCGACTCCGAAGAATCTCTTCTCCGGGATGAACTCTTTACAAGAAGTGTATCTCGACAACAACCCTTTCCCTTCTTGGGAGATTCCGGAGACTGTTAAAGAAGCGACGTCTCTCAAGAATCTTTCCCTCATTAACTGCAACGTCACGGGTTCGATTCCTGATTTCTTCAGCTCCGAGACGCTCCCAAGCCTCGCTTCTTTAAAGCTATCTCGGAATCAACTACACGGAGGTTTGCCTGAGAGCTTTGCAGGTTCGTCGTTACAGCAACTCTATCTTAACGGACAGAAGCTCAATGGGTCAATCTCGGTGTTACAGAACATGACTTCTCTCGTTGAGATTGATCTGCAAGGTAACGCCTTTTCAGGTCCTATCCCTGATCTCTCTGGTTTACAGTCTTTAAGATTGTTTAATGTAAGAGAGAATCAGCTCACTGGCGTTGTCTCACCGTCCTTTACTGGTCTCAAATCGCTTACTGTTGTCAATTTAACTAATAACTACTTTCAAGGACCGACTCCGTTATTCGACAAGTCGGTTGGTGTTGATGTAATAGCCAACACGAATAGCTTCTGTCTGGATACTGCTGGTACTCCGTGTGATCCTCGTGTCGAGATCTTGCTTTCTGTAGCTGAGTCGTTTGGTTATCCGGTGAAGCTTGCTATGAGTTGGAAAGGGAATGATCCGTGTGATAGCTGGCTTGGGATTACTTGTTCTGGAAGTAATATTACAGTTGTTAATCTAGGGAGGCAGGAGCTCACGGGTACGATATCTCCGAGTCTTGCTAAGCTTACTTCGTTGGAAACCATCAATCTTTCTAATAATAAACTCACCGGGAGTATACCGAACGAGCTTACCACTTTGCCTAAGCTTAGGACACTTGATGTGTCTAACAACAATATCTACGGTGATGTGCCTAAGTTCAGGGGAAGTGTGAATGTGGTGACTACTGGTAACGTTAACCTCGGAAAGGATGGGCCTGTTTCACCGAGTGGTGAAACTCCTGCATCTCCAAGGGGAAGTAAAGGCACTAGTGGAGGAACTGGCAGTGGCAGTGAAAGCGGAAGTTCTAAGAAATCAAGCAGTGTGAGGATAATTGTTCCTGTAGTTGGTGGTGTTGTTGGTGCATTGTGTCTTGTTGGACTCGGTGTTTGCCTCTACGCCAAGAAGAGAAGGAGACCCGCTAAAGTTCAGAGCCCAAACACAAACATGGTGATTCATCCGCATCACTCTGGTGACAGCGATGCAATTAAACTCACCGTTGCAGCTTCTAGTCTTAACAATGGGGGAGGAGGAGGAACTGAGAGCTCTTACAGCCACAGCGGAAGTGCCAACAGTGACATCCACGTCGTGGAGTCTGGGAACTTGGTTATATCCATACAGGTTTTGAGGAGTGTGACAAACAACTTCAGCGAAGAGAATATCCTCGGCAGAGGCGGTTTCGGTGTAGTTTACAAAGGTGAACTCCATGATGGAACTAAAATAGCTGTCAAGAGGATGGAGTCTTCTTCGGTTGTGAGTGATAAGGGACTCGCTGAGTTCAAATCAGAGATCACTGTTTTGACTAAAATGCGTCACCGTCATCTTGTTGCGCTTCTAGGGTACTGCCTTGATGGTAACGAGAGGCTTCTTGTCTACGAGTACATGCCACAGGGAACACTGAGCCAGCATTTGTTCCACTGGAAAGAAGAAGAGCGAAAACCTCTTGATTGGACTAGAAGGTTGGCTATTGCATTGGATGTAGCTAGAGGTGTGGAGTATCTACACACGCTTGCTCATCAGAGTTTCATCCATAGGGATCTAAAGCCATCAAACATCCTTCTTGGTGATGATATGCGTGCTAAAGTCTCTGACTTTGGGTTAGTCCGTTTAGCCCCTGAAGGCAAATACTCCATTGAGACTCGTGTCGCGGGGACCTTCGGTTACCTTGCCCCTGAATATGCAGGTTTGCATTTGATCCGTACCTAACTGTTAGTGTCTCATGTTTCATGCTTTGATCGTTTTGTGGTTTTGATTATGCCAGTGACTGGAAGAGTGACGACCAAGGTAGACATATTCAGCCTCGGGGTCATACTTATGGAGCTAATCACTGGTCGTAAAGCCTTAGATGAGACGCAACCTGAGGACAGCGTCCATCTAGTCACATGGTTCCGTCGTGTAGCAGCCAGCAAAGACAAAGATGAAAACGCCTTCAAAAACGCGATAGACCCAAACATCAAGCTCGATGAAGAAACCTTAGCCAGCGTTGAAAAAGTTTGGGAGCTTGCTGGTCATTGCTGTGCACGTGAGCCTTACCAAAGACCCGACATGTCTCACATTGTTAACGTTCTTTCTTCGCTCACCGTCCAATGGAAACCCACTGAGGTCGATCCTGATGACCTCTACGGGATAGACTACGATCTGCCGCTTCCGCAGGCTGTTAAGAAATGGCAAGCTTCTGAAGGGCTTAGCCAAACGGGTGATGACTCTGGTTCTTCTTCCTCGGTTTATGGAAGTAAAGACAATACACAGACAAGTATCCCAACACGCCCGTCTGGATTTGCTGACTCGTTCACTTCTGTGGATGGACGCTGAAGAAAATAAAGACTGCGTTTCTCAGTTTCGTTAAAACGTTTTTAGTAGTATAGAAGTAGTAGATGAAGAAGCATTGTGTGAAAATTCTCTTTTCTTGTTCTTTGTTTTTTGTCTGAAGCATTTATTTACTTGTGAAAACTATTTTTCATGCAAACTTTTGGTTTTAAGTGTACTATTACCGTTGTAGTGTTTATGCAAACATAAAATATCAATACTATGGTATCAATTTGTGAATTAGTCGAATCATACGTAACAAATATGCATATGGTGTTCTGTTTCTTTTTGTTTTGTTTATGTTTCATTTGTTTATATGAAATCGAATAACTTTACATAACTTTTGTATGGTTAGAACCTAAATATTTGCACTGATGCAGAAGTAAATTGGGATGAGATGTATATACATAAAGCGGAGAGGTCGTAAACTGCGTGTGATGTATCTAAAGTATTTATGCTGAAACTCATTTAAAGCATTTCAACCCCATGTATAATTTACTGTAAAATAAAGTAAAAAATACAGTTAATGAACAAATAAAAAAATATTATTCTACATAGATATTTTCTCTGTCAAGATCAGTTTGGGTGCCTGTGACCAAACAGAACTTGATGAGAAACTTATATTTATCACTATACTGCTCCAAACACCAAACTGGAAATATGGATTTGGAAGAGAATATTGAAGTTTCAAGAGACCCAACAAATTAGTTTATCAAAATGGAGGTACTAACTTCCACTCAGGCCCAGTCCATCATATTATGATGTTTAAAGCAAAAAATAAAATTTAGGCCTAAGTTCAAAGTTTAAACCCAGCAGCAGTGCGGCCTTGAGATTTTGGGCTATAGATAATTTAGTAAAGATTTTATTAATTTGGAGGTTTAATTATTTTTTTTTTAACGAATTTGGAGGCCTATATATATAATTTTTTCCAAAAATTTCAGGGGTTTGAAGAGAATATTTCATCATGTTTGGCCTAAGACCAATCCTGCAGCACAACTACTTCTAGAATTGATACCCTCAAAATTTTTAAGGTTGACTTGTTTAGGCCTCCAAACTATATAAATCTCACATTAAATTCTCATAATTTTTAAGTTCCTTAAAATCTCACATAAACATAATCAACTCATCGATTATATACATAAATACTGTATATTTTTAATTCATTTCTATATATTTATTTTAAAATAGGTGTTTTTCCGTGCTCGTGCACAAATATAAATATTTACAAAGCAAATAAATTAAAATATTTTTTAATAGTTTTTAAATTTATATTATAATTAATATGGGTTATTTTAAATAATAGTATATTATTTAATTATATGTCTTATTTTAAATATAAAAACATCTCTTCTGTTAGTTATTATTTGAATATATTGGATAATATTTACTTTTTGATTCTTGTCTTATATTAGTAAATATTTTTAGTAAAATTATGCACAATTTAATATATGTTATTTTGAGAATCAAATAGTAAAAATAAACTAATGTTTTGATTGATTCAAAGTTACATAAATGAATACAACAACGATAATACCTTATGCATCTATATAAATCATACAAAAAAACTTAATTGTAATAGTTTGTTAATATTTCTATAATATTATTTTAAAAATTATAATTATTTATAAATATGTGAGTCGTTCTATAATTTATATGCATAAAATATTATTATAAATAAAACTTATTATTATTTTAGTTAATTTTTTTAGATATAAAAATTAGACAAAAGGTCAGAGACTCACTAAGATCCAATGTCCAATATAATCGCATAAACCGAAACTGGTATTCTTCTTCCGGATGGGAAATTATATTTAACATCTTTACTAAAATACACATATTTTAAAAAGTTTTTAAAGAATTCATTTGGTACATATGTTACTAAAACACACATATTTTTCGTTATTTTGTCAAACATAACAATACCGTTTATTTAACATCAAAGCATGAAAAAAATTTGTATAGTGATTACATAGTTAGTAAATAAATATTTTAAGTCTTCACAAATTAGTAAACCAGCCGTCAACCGGTTGGTGAATCCATAAATCAAGCGAGCACATGTATGAGATTACTAGTGGGACGATTGGGGGTTTTACATTATTACCGATTTTGGTTAAACATGAGTATAAGATCAAACTCGGTGAGAACGAATACGTTATAGCTAATTCATTATTTTCTGTTGTTGCATTAGTTCAATACTATTGATTTCATAAAAAAAAACAATGTAAAGTTTTGATTTCATTAAAAAAAACAATGTAGAGTTCAATACTATTGATTTCATAGTTTGATTAATAAAGTTTTGGAGTGAAAAAATAAAAATAAAAAAGTAGAATCAAAGATGTTACTCAAATTCGATTTTGAGATAAAAATAAATAAATTGAAGTTGAGAATGCTATATAGACATATATTGAAATGTGACTATACAAAGCATATTAAGAGATGTAGGTGATCATTCCAATTATCCATATATTTCATATGGAGTGCGATTATACAAAAGCCTCTTTTTTTAGATTACAGATTATGCCAAGAAAAATTGGCTCGTTTTTTTTTGGTTTCAGTTCCCTTTTTACAATGGGTTGTTTATATTCTCTTCAAAGAATATTTTATTATAAGATGGCCAAGAAATTTCAGAGTCAATAAAAGATTAATAATACTAGGGGTATTTTCCGGGCTACGCCCGGATTTTTTTCTATAATATTAATTTAATTTAATTTGTATATTTTAATAAAAAAATAAAAATATGATATATACTGAAACTGGTTATAGAATTATAAAAAATAAATGCAAATTTGAAATAATTTGTTGTGTTTTATTAAAATATTATATAGGATAGCAGTAAGATTAATAAAAAGTTAACTAAATTATTAGTTAAGATCTATATATATTCTTTATCTTGGTTATTTACTTTTACGTAAAGAAATTGTATAACTTATAATTAATACTGCATAAATTTTGTTTGACTTCACAATTATTAAGTTTTTTTTTTATTTTTGTACCCGCCTTTAAAAGAAAGTACCAACCGACTTGTAAAAATGTTCATTATTTATTTTCTTCAGTTTATCGTTTTAACCAAAATTTATATCTCATTTATTGTTTACTACTTAATTTTTTTTAAGGTTTGTTTTGTGATAGAAAGAAATTTTGCTTCATGGTTTGAAATATTTTTAGTTGTAAAGTTTTAGAAGGTTTACTTTCTTACAGTTGATAAATGTAATATTAATCATTTTTTTTTTTTGAACTTAATAATATTAATCATCTTACAATTACTTATTTTAATAATCTAAGTAATTAGATTTTACTGACCGAGGCTACTTGCTCAAACATGGTCTTGAATGACCTTTCGAAAACATGTATGAGTGAGGACTTCAAACCCAACTTAAAAGCTCTCTGAAATTTATAAATGGTAGACATATAAGAAAATCATCACTGTCAGAGGTCTGAAATTAGGTTTCTATTTGTTTGGGTATTGTTTTTAAAACATTTTTTCTGAAGAACACTTAACTTAAATATGATTAAACACATTGCATAGATGTTTTGTGTGTTTCTGAAAATAATTTATGAAACAAAAATGGTTTAAGAATTTGAGAATTCTAACTGCTACAGTTTGATCCTGCCCTACAATCTGAGTTGCAAACCCCACAAATTGCATTATTATTATTATTATTATTATTCTCATACTTGCCTCACTTCTCTTTTTTGTTCCAGTACTTTTGTTTATGATGCTTTGATAGTATTGTGTACAAACTCAATATTCAACTCCACCTGCTTGATGAAGCGTTTGACCACCAACCTTAACCCTTCCAGAATGCTTCTCTCATTAAATTTATTCAGCCCTCATAATGGGAATAATATCAAGCTCCGGAAAATATATGTGGAAGCTCCACTCCATTGAACAAAGTGGACAGCAAGGAGCCCAATCACAAAAAAGATACATTGTTCCTGAAAATTCTCAGACTTCAACCAATTCTTAGGCAGCTTTACAGTTGAAACAGCTTCAAGGTGCTTTCCTTGCTTTCCACTGTCATTTATGGATTTATGTTTCAGTATATCCAATACCAGTGAAGCTATCGGAATGAATATACCACTTGCACGAGAGAGATTGTGCCATCGAATACATTTAACCCGTAGGAACATGTACCGCCAGTAAACAGTGTAGCAACTCCACTTATAACCTGAATTATAGTATAAAACGGAGACTGGAGATCACAATCCTGAATGTTGGCGGCGATAAAACCAACACAAAGATCAAGAAAACTTGTGTAGAGCTCGCGACGTATCTTCTCAGCAGCTTCCTTATTCTCAATATATAGACACATTGACGACTATTGTTGCCTCAAGGTTTGAATTAACATATTTGTCAAGCTGATTAACTGCTTTGTCACCAACTCCACTCTATATAAAAGAAAGAAAATCATTTTCCAACAATAGAAAGAAATCACTTCTATCATTCCTCATTATTTTCAAACCTGGAAGCACTCTATAATTGCAGAAGACATGTTTTTTTTCAATAGCTGGTGTTACTGCACGTGCTATGGCTGGAAATTCTTTCTTTGTCTTTTCTCTAATACATCATTTAACTCCTTGCTCATGAAGTTTGTAATCTAATGAGATTTAACAATTGGTAACCAAATCACTAAAGCACAAAGCTAGGGAGTTGTAAGAACTACAAAAAAGATTTAGATAAAAGACCAAAAGAGGTCACAACTTTGACAATAAAAAAAGTATCTCAAATATGCTGGAAATTCAGAGACGAAAAGTCCACAACCCTGCACTCAAGCACAAACAAAATATGTAACTCAACTAATTTAGAAACCACTTACAGAGTAGCAGTAAAACTGATGATGATTCAGTGGTTTATATAGCAAAATTAGTTGTTTCATGAGATTATTTAATAATTGAATGAATGTATAACGATTCTTACTTTTTTTTTTTTTTTTGCTTCAGAACCCTCATACATTGGGATTTGACAGCTTCAAGGACCAAGTCTTATTTTATATGTACTTTGTATTTGCAGAGCTCAAGATCAAGCTTCTAGATCTTATCTTCCACTGGATCGCCTCTTCTATTTTTTGAGAAACATTATAAAAGCAATAAAGGTGAACTTCGTTTTGGATCTTAGTGGTTCAATCCAATACCTCTTAAACTTTCATGCGAAAAATAGAGAAAATCAGCTATTGCTTCTGTCGATGCATATTGAAATCTCAAAAACCCAATTATCTATGAAGAATGATTGATGGATATCAAAGCTCTTGACAAACTGAAACCGAATTATAAAAGGAGAGAAGAAACCCAATGAGAGGTATCCTAAGTGGAGAGAGGCAGATTATGTGGAAGCGCAACTCCGACTCCACTAGGCTTGGTGGGATGTAGCCCAACAATTGAGCCAGTGAAGACTTTCTTGTGGGTTTTCTCGATTTCACCATCATTTGGTGTGTTTTTTTATTTTTTTTGGAACGTGGTCGTAGAAAAAATTCAGCGAAGGAGTTTATATAAATAGAAAAATAATTGGGAGTCGAAACGTCAACACGTTTCAAGGAGTATTAAAGAAAACTAAATGTTAAAGGGTGGGTGGACTTAGATACACAGTTGCTGCGATTTGCAGAGATGGTAAGAAAGGTGAAGGTAAAAGTGTTAATAACGATGAAGGTGAAGCTCTTCAATCGTCAGTGATCGACGAAACCAATTGGACCAAGACATCGGCCAGACTAAAACTGGGCCGCAGAGAATTTTTTTATGCCCACATGTTTTGGCCCGTTTTAATTGAAGTTGGACTTGGCAAATGAATGACGTGGAAGAAAGGTAATTTCTGATTGGCCAATTTTCCAATCTGATGTGGACACTCTGAATGCTCAATCTCAAACCCTTTTATATATTGGGATAATTTGAAAGATCTAATTTTTCTCCTTTTTCCGTTTTGTTACACAACAATAAATAAAATAAATACTCTAGTTGTTTTATAAAGATAATATTTTAAAAAAGTTGTACAGATTAAATGGTATTATTCAATAAAATTTTCCTAATTTTTATAATTCAAAATCAATATTAATTCAAAAAGTATAATTATTAGATATAAATATCTGTCGATATCTACATTAACTATATTAATAGTTATATATTAAATTTTGAAAATTTATTATTTAACAAACAGTAAAAAGAGCTAGAAAACTCATCATTATGAAATGTGTGGAGTAAATTATAAACTTAACATATTTTGCATGTCGTTTGGTCTAAAGATTAAGAACATCCGCATCGGTTGATTAAGAATGTATTAATGTTTTATTTTATTATACAATATAAAATAAAATATAATTGTGTACGGATGTTGTGGCTCATACATAAATTTTGAAATGATTTGTATCAATAAGTGAAGTGTTCATCCTATAAAGGATGCTCGTGGAACCTTGAAGGAGGCAGCTGAATGACAGAGTAATATATTCTATGTGGGAACACTAATACCATACAGCTTACAGCACATAAGCTCAAAATGGGAACTAAAATAAAATTTTGACAGTATTTATCGTCAAGGATGGAGACTTCGGGTGTGGGATGGATTGTGCGTAATCAGGGCCGGCTCTGGGCTAAAGCGGGTAAAGTCCATGCTTTAGGCATCAAAATATGTTATATATTTTTAGGACAGCATAATTACATAAAATGATTGTACTGTAGTGGTTGGAACCCCACTAAATATCCTAAAATGGTAAGGTTTTATTTCTGCTAATAATAATTTTTTTTAAAAAATTATAGTTGGGCTCTACATATTTGGGCTTTGGACGCCAAATAGTAACGGACCGGGCATGTGCGTAATAATGCTGGAATACATATTTCTTCAGAGATGACAAGAGTGGTGGGGGCAACATCAGTCTTATAAGCAGAAGCCATGGTTTTTTTGGGTATGTTCTTCAACAAATTTAGATAAAAGATTGACGAAATATATGGTTTGAAGGGGATACTAGTGAACTTAGCAGGATTGTATACTTAACATAATACAGTGTGTAGTTTGTCAATATACTATCTGATATTCGGTATTCGATGTCTTTGTTGCCAGAATGCTCCGTAATTCATGTCAAACACAAACGTAATCAAGTTGCCGATATTTTGTCAAAAGATGTATGATAGTTCAAGTTCGTCTTCTATATTTGATTGTCTGTTTAATAGCTTATTAATTATATGTTTATCCTTCCACATTTTAATTAATAAATCAAATTTTGAAGTTAAAAAGGAATATAATTGAAAATGATTCTCTAAATTTGAATTTGAAATAAAAATAAAGTGAAGTTAAAAATACTATATAGACATATATTGAAATGTGATTATAGAGCTATACAATACTATACAGACAGTCTTAGAAGCAGAAGCCATGGATTGTATACTTATACAAAGCATATTAAGAGATGTAGGTGAACATATCCAAAATCCACAATAGTCTATATGGAGTGCGATAATATAAAACTTTTTTCTAAATTATGGATCATATCGAGAAAATTTGGCACAGTTTTTGTTTTAGTTTGGTTTAATTATACTTTCTTCATAAAATATTTACTACAAATGACCAATAAATTTCACATTTAATAAAAGTAAAAATATATTTTGAAACATCTAACGTTTTTTTTTCTGTTTTGCTACGCGACAATTAATATTAAATACACTATTTGTTTCTTAAAATAAAATTTATGTACACATTAAATGTATTATTCAATAATTGTCTTAGTTTATATAGTTCAAAGTCAATAGTAGTTCAAAATATAATTATTAGCTCTAAAGAGTAGCAGCCCTGGACAAAAACGGTAAAAACAGCCGGTTTTGACATTTAGTATAAAAATATAATTTTCGGCCATTTTTCAAATGCTATCAGTAGGTAATATAATTAAAACAGCCTTTATCTTTTATTGTGCTTTTAGCCCAATTTTTGGAAAGATTTTTCAGGATCGAGTTTATCTCTAAATATTTGTACTTTCTTCACAAAATATTTACTTCAAGATGACCAAGAAATTTCACATTTAATAAAAAATAAAAATATAATTTAAAACATATAACTTTTCTTTTTCTGTTTTGCTACGCGACAATTAATATTAAATACACTATTTGTTTCATAAAAATAAAAATTTTGTACACATTAAAATGTATTATTCAATAATTGTTGTAGTTTATATAGTTCAAAGTCAATAGTAGTTCAAAAACATAACTATTAGCTCTAAAGAGTAGCGGCCTTGAACAGAAACGGTAAAAATAGTCGCTTTCGACCCTTAATATAAAATATAATTTTAGTCATTTTAAAATGTTATATATAGCTAATATAATTAAAACAACCTTTATCTTTTATTGTGCTTTTAAACCAATTTTTAAAAGGATATTTCAGGATCTAGCCTGTCTCTAAATATTTTTTGATATCTATGACTATTTTAATAAAATATACATTAAATTTTGAAAATTTTATCTTTAGCGAACAACAAATGGAGAGCTAAAAAACTCAACACTGTGAAACGTATGGAGTAAATTATAAACTTAACATGTTTTGCATGTCATTTGGTCTAAAGATTAAGCTCCACAATTTAATATTTCCACAAAAACTAAGTATATACATGGACCATGGTTATATGGGTCTTTCAAAAAAAAAAACATGGTTATATGTATCTCTTGAATAGTATCCCTTTATGTTATATTGTCAAAATGCCATAAAAAGTCCTCCTAAAATTAACATTTTACTATGAGAAAAAGTCCGCCTAAAATTTTAATTTAACTAATCTCTCTATTTGTTTAATTTTATTTACCCATACATATATTAATTTTGGTCATTAAAATTCTGATTTTACTTTTTAAAATTTTCAGTTTAGTTAAAAAATATGCGTAAGCACTTGCTTTCTGTAGATGTAGTATTGTTTATGAGAGAACACACGTGATAATCTCACACGACGTAAATCATCTCTAAGCATAGTGCTGGTATGTCCTAAATTTGAATTTGGCTATGATAGATACAATATCTTACTTTGACAAAAAAAGATACAATATCTTCACCAGTTGAGTAAACTGCATTAATATACAAATATACAATGGTGAATGTTGCACAACTAATTGTATGTTTCCTCTCACTAAATAGCTTCTCTCTCAAAATATATGACCTTAATAAAATCATATTTTTGTATTATTTTCATGCATTTTAGTTTGAATAACGTTTGTCACAAAAAGATGGTGATTATTTTTCTATTTTAGTTTTTGGTCAACCTGATAATTCTTGCTGGTAAATATAATTCAGACATTTTTTAGTAATATATTATCTGCAATGCGAACGGTTTATCTTCGACATATAATATTCATATGTATGTATATGTACAGAAATGATATAATTCCAAATTTAATAAGCATTTTCCTTGGAAATTTCGGAGTAAATATAGGAAGCTTTGCTTACCTTTATCGCACCATCTGCTAATCTTTACCTTTTTCTTCCTCAAAGTCAAATCGTGTCCACTCAATTATTATTATAATTTGCATATTAATGACCTTATTAGCGGATTTCATTTTGTATGTAAAATGATTAATTTTGAAGGTTAAAATTTTAAAAGTTAATATAGTTACACGTCTTTCATATTCCCGCATGCTATCCATTCTAGGTGTAAAAGAGCAACAGTTTATGTTGACTGTTAGGACTTTTGATATTTCCCTTATTTAATTAATTATAAAAAGTTGTCCTTTTATTTTCCTTATTTATTAATATTTGCTCACAAAACACAATATACAATTGATGATACATTCCTAATATAATTTGTTTATATTTCCTTTACCTTCAACTATCTATTCACACCACAATCACTTCTTTCTTATTCTTTTTTTTTTTGCTTCTGGCCTCTCCGTCCTCTTCCCCAAGAACCCTGAATGTTTTTTTCTTGACGCTGCTCATCTGATCGATTAAAGGAATCCAATTTCTCATACCCAAATGAATCTGGTACAAACCCTTATTCCATTTTTTATTTTTCTGATTCATTTTATATGTTTTTAATTTGTATATCAATTCATCATAAACACCAATAATAATCTTCAAAATTTCTGCAGATCTCATTCTTTTTTTTTGTTTGCTAACAAATCACTAAGATTCAAGTTTTCTAGTTTGAACAGAAAAGTAAAAATCATAAACAAGAAAATTTCTGCAGAATTTATCCTTGACAACTATCAAATTTGTTTTATATTTTCTGGCTAATGAACCTCTTTAATTCAAATTTGTAATATTTTCATATATATTCATTATAAATATCAATAAAGTTTCAAATTTATGCAGATTCCATTCCTTTAAATTTTTTTAATTAGCTTTGTTTTTGAACAAACCTCTAATCCAAGTTTCAAATGACTTCATATGTAACTGATATATAAATTCAATAGAATCTCAAACTTTCTACAGATTTAATATTTTAAAGATTAACAATAAGCCGATTTAGTTTTTGAATTTCGGCTTAAACCATATTATTATAAAGTTTCTGGTATTTTTTTTCCAGATATTCACAAGTAAATTATAAGTAAAATTTTGAAAACATTAGTTGCAGAGTGAGAAGAGAAATGTTGATGGAGATTGGATGGAGACACTACTGAGCTTAGAGTTCTTTGGGACATGTATGGATCATAAGTATCTTCGAAAGAACGAGAAGAATGTCTTTTGCATTGACTGTAACGTCGAAATATGCAGACATTGTTGTAACACAGAAGCTCACTTTGTCCATCGTCGTCTTCAGATCTGCAAATATGTTTATCAAGATGTTCTGCGTCTCCTCGATATTCAACACTACTTTGATTGCTCCGAGATACAGGTTTTTTATTTTTATTTTATTTTATTTTGAATATATATCTAAATCATTAATATGGAGTATTTTTTATTATTAAATTGTGTTGTGGTATCTTTTTTGATCGGATTTTCAGTGAAATTTAACTTGATTATATACTATTGTTTTACCTTTTTTTTTTTGTTATTGGTTGGCAAATAGACATATAAAATAAATGGAGAAAAGGCAATACATTTGAATTCGAGGCCACAAGCAAAAGATGCAAGACCTTCAACTAAGTCCAAGAATGCAGCTTCATGCGTTACTTGTAAAAGATATATTCAAGATCGTCCTAATCGATTTTGCTCCATCTCATGCAAGGTAAAACTTATGATTTTATTTTCGTTAAAAAAGTTTATTGATCTATACATTGGTTTTTCTATTAGTCTATTTTAACTTTGATGGTTATGCATTTAAAAAACAAACAAGTTTATTAGTTAGCAAACGAAATGTTTTCATTAGAATGTATAGTAAAATTTTTACAGAACAATCTTGAAATTCTAAAACGAGTTTAGTCTTCAGAACAATCTTGACAAGATAACTTCGAATTCTACACATTGTCATTCACACTCGATTTTACTTTGGTTAATTGGTTTTAGAGTCTATTCAAATAAATTATTTCTTTAAAACATTTTATTTTCAACACTACGCTGTACGCATACGAGTTTTTATACTGTCTTTTGGAATAATCGTAACACACCAAGAAACATGTTATAGTATCTGTACATTTGACACGTAACCTACATTAACATAGGAGTATCATTTCTTAAAACGTTAATTTGGACATTATGTGAATTTGTATATACGTTATAAACACGTTTCAAAAACGTGAAATTCGCATACAATTTTCTTCTTCTAAGTTTAGAGTATGCTCAAATAACTAAAGAACATTTTGTTTTGTAGATTTCATCAGCTCCTCCAAAAAAGCGTAAGTGTTGTCTCTCTTCAGAAGCTGAACATATTGTTGTGGAGAAAGAACATTATAATCAAGAAGGAAGTTTAGAAGAGAAAAAATCGTCCTTATCGTCGTCACTCACCGATGTATCAGAAGACTCAGAAGCTTTATTGAGTAATCTTTCACTGAGACCATTTATGAGACTACTCAAGAGAAAAGGAATTTCCCAAAGATCTCCTCTTCATTGATTTTTTTTTTTTTTTTTGCTTCTGGATTTTGTGTTCAAAGCTATACAGTCTTTGCATTTTCTATTTGAAAATGATATTATATCGGATATTAAATTTATGTTTAAAATTAATAATTTATAAAAAAAAGAGATAGTGAATGCTCTGTGAGACAAAAAGAAGAAATGAGAGCAGAGGAGATAGTGATGTTGAAGGCCGTATGAATGATTTATTTATTATTCATCATAGAGAAAAAGAGAGATATGGGTCCAAAAAGTGTTCAAAGTTTGGTGTCTATGACATTGTGTTGATTCACTGGAACCCACAAATAAAAAAAATGTGAAAATTATGCACTATTCTTAATGATTTTAAAGATCAAAACTGATAGGTACATTCGTTTCGTCATAGTTTCTACAGAATTGATAACATAAATATGATTTACAACAAATTTCGTGTATAACAGAAAAAATTAAGGGATTGTAAATCAATCTTTACCAAATACTTACGAACATATCTGCGCACATTATTATATTCATTATTCAATTAAAATAGTATAACCCATCAACATCTCATTTCTTCTCTATATTTAAATAGAGTAATGTTAAGCATTCATAACTTTTTTTTTTTTTTGTAACACTCATCCATAACTTAAAAGATGGAAGCACCGACTGACAAAAAGAAGAGCAGAAGCATGAATCTAAAGAGGGTGATTTAAAATATATGTGAAAATAATCACGAGTGGTGTTAGTTTTAATTTCTGCCATAAAATAATATTATTTGATCCAACAAGTACATATTTATGATAAAATTATCCTCTTTCTGCAATTTATTTTGTTTCATTACAAAACTAAAATTCTATAAAATATAAATTCAGAATATATCTGTATTTATGTATAGGGAATTTTGACCATATATTCGCTTTATATTTGATCCAGTCTGTAAAATTTTAGTTTAAGATATTTTAATTATTGAATTTCTTAATAGTTAAGTAGACAATAAATATTTAGAAAACACATATTAATATTGAGCACCAGGGTCTCACTAGTCCGCACGGCGCGTTTATCAAGCCAGAGACCTTTGTCGTGATATTTGTCTCGAACAAAATAAATTAAAATATAAACAAGACGCTAATTATCTTTTAAACCAACTTAATATAATAGAAATCTTTAATCAAAAAGCATCCTCGTCTTATGGCTGGATCACTGTTTTAGATAATTATTGACTTGCCTTATTAAAAAGATATATGATCAATGATACAAGAAGAATGATGGTCATAATGTTTTGGCAGCAAAATCCACTTTAGAAATCTATAAATCAAAACAGAAAGTAATACAAAAATATATTTTATTGGGTATGATTATGGCAGACAAAAAGTAAAGAATAAAAGAGGAATGTTGTGAGCCAATTGAATATGACAGATTTAACTGAAGGGGTCGAGATATATTGGAGCAATGGAGAGTAATGCATGTGCTTTTCAATCTCAATGTCATGCATGTTCCACATGTCATGCATTCATCTTCAGTATTATACTCCATCTCTTTCAAATTAATTATCGTTTATAACTCTTTTTTTAAATAACAAAATAAGTGTCGTATTTTAACTTCTAATGCATTTTCTATTGATTTATTTTGTTTATCCATAATTGAAAAATAACAAATGGTACAGAATGTTAATAGTCAAATAAATTTTTTAAAAACTTTTTTTTCCCTTAATTTGTGTGAAATAACCTTAAACTACCTATAATTTGAAACAGATGGAACAGTCAAGTTGTATAACATTATGTAATATACTCAATTTATTAGCTTGTACTAAAAATGTCTGGAGCAAAATAACAATTGTCTTGGAGATGATATGTTGATGCAGATATATTTTTCTGATGCAGCAAAGTAAAGATCGATCGAGGGTTAAAGTAATCAATGGATTGGAAATGTTCACCATAACAATGTACAATCGATCATAGCGATCTCCAGAACACCAGCTATGCATGTCAATTAAGATAATCAATGGTTTATATTAAAATATATTAGGGAAACTCAGCATTTCTTGGGTCGCAAGCGATATTCCAAAACACTAGCTATGCAAGTGCTAGCGATTGGCGACATTTCGTTTCTTGGATCTCACGCTAACTCCAAAACACGTATTACATAAAAACACCTGAGGCACAGCTTCATCGTCTTCTATGGAATGGCACTTAGTGTGGTGCCAAACCTTGCAAGCATCACAAGCCACCATTCTCTCACCGTCGTCATCTCTAGCTCCGCATCTGCACTCAACGGTCCAGTCATCAAACCCGCCTTCATACCTTAGCTCTGTCCCTGTGTCCAGACCAAACCCTGTCACCAGAAACTCTGTCATAATCTTATTACCTTCTGGCATTAAACTAGTGGTCTCATCAATCTTCTCAAGATCTTTGTTTCTGATCTCCGACACCTCAAAATTCTCCATCACGAAGTAAGTATCCCTCAGAGCTTTCTCTGCTGAAGATTTCAGTTCTCTGATGTTTGCGTTTTGAGGAACCATCACGAGTTCTCCAGGGGGTAGTTTCCTGGTGAAGTCTCTGAGTAGCTCTTCGTGATTAGGCAAGACTTGGCAGCTTACAGTTAAAGTGTTCTGTTCCTGGTGAGACGGTAAGGGCCATTCTTTCACAAAGCCCTTGCAGTTCAAGATAACCTCAGAGGCATCACTGTATACGTCTGAATCAGGATGAGTTAGCAAGAGATTCTGATACAGATAGAGAATGTCTTCATAAGGATGTAGTCCAGGAGTGGTTGATCTCCATTCATCGGTTTCTTGCGGATTTGTCTTCCTTCTCTTTTTGGCTTCTCCCTCTAAAGCACGGGGAGTGATTTCCCTGAGGGAGAATTGTAGCATCCGTGATTCCGGGTTTGTGAACCTCTGAACTATTTGGTCACCTATTAGAACCTTGTCAATGTGTTTGAGCAAGAAGTCAATCAACCCTGTATCACCAATGCTACCTCTTACAGCTTCACGGAGCACTTGGCGAGTAATGACGCTGTTGTTTCTATCATTGAAAACTTTGAGAACCGCTTGAGCTGCGTTACTCAACCTCTTTGCAGACCATCTAGAATGTTCACCTTTGGCCATAGCATCAAATGAGTTATACTTAGGGGGAACCATGCCAACCATTGTAGTATTATCCTGATCGACTAGGACATTATTGTCTGTGTCAGTATCATTCCCATCATCATCATCATCTGATTCCTCCTGATCATCAGGGGATGAGGTAAAAGAGCTATCCGAAGTGTCTCCATCGTCTTCAATAATTGGATTTGAAACATGATGTGAAGACATTGCTACTAGTGCCATTGCAGTCGTTCTTTCAATGGGAGCTTTGGAAGTGAAGGCAAGCATGAACTGAAGCAACTCAGAGAGAGTGGCCAATGGGGTTTGACTTGATTCTATGTAAAAATTGATGATCATCTTAATCAGTCTTTCTTTTCTTGTTCCGGAGAAATCTTCCTTTATGTTGTCAACTTCCATAGAGCTAAGAATGCAAATAGCCCGATTATATTGTTCTTTTCTTATCCCAAAGCTTCCATGAGAGAACATGTAATCCCATTTCCCAAACCATGGTCGACCATATGCAACACCATGCAGCAGCCTCAGATCCATTGATCCCTTCCTCGATATATCATCCACTGAAATCTTCCTGAAGCCATTGCAAAGACATAACCATTGATTGACGATTTAATATTAACACCACTCATTAAACCCACTTAACATTATTTTCTCAGATAGACTAATTGGTGTATTATAAGTTATAACCACATGATATATGGATTACTACATAACCAGCAGATCCCTAGTGTATATTTCTAAATTGTCAATTGAATAACAATGTATTTTAGTTAGAATCTAGAAATCCTAAAACGGATTACAACACACTTTGATGCGGATCTACAAAAACAAAGGTTTAATATCAAAATTTATGTCATTCTTACTAACTAGTAACTATAAGGTTAGTTCATCTCCTTTATCTACTAGACTAAGTCCAACCTGGTTTTAAAAGGCTCGTCGCACGACAAGACACAACTCACCTTACAGACTAACCCACCCGTTTCAAAACATGTAAAAAGTAAAATGCATTGATAAACTTGGAATAAAAAAACTCAGAAGTTGGAATATAAAAAATTGAAAATAAAAAATATTAAATATGAACATTCAAATCCAAAATAAAAACATCTAACAAAGAATTTGGAAACGTAGACAATAAATCCAGAGAATGCGAGATAAAACACCAAAACCGCAAGTTGTGAGAAAGAGAAAACGTCGAACATCATCATATAGTTTATAAATGGAAAAACTTAGGGAGAGTTAGTGGGAGTTGTATTTATGTATTGTTGATTTCAAAAATCAAGAGATTTGTTGAATTTGTAAAGAGTTCTAAAAAGTTTTTAATATTTTAAAAAATTATGGAAGAAAGTATATATTATAAAGATTTTAAAAATCTTGAGAATATGAAATATTTTGAAGTTTTTTAATGAGTTAAGTTGTTTAGAATTCAGGTTTTAATAACATTAGACTTTGATATTTTAATAACACTAGACTTTCATAGAATCATAAAATCATTAAAAGCAAAATGTTTTGAATAACAATAGATTTGTTTGTCATTAGAAAATCAATAAACTAATAACACTAGATTTTAGTAAGAATGTTAAAAACTGTTAACAAATAACAATAGAATTAAAAAAAATTAGTAATCATTTCAAATTCTAACCACTAACACCCCTTATTTGTCTCAGTTAATTTTAGACAGAAATGTTAATATCAATGAAATTTCTAGCACCAATGCTATTATTTCTATATAATATGATAGAAAACTATTATGATATAGTAAGAAAGTTATTTAGTTTTAATGCCTAAATTTCATTTTTAACTAAAAACATTTGTCTGATAATTTTTTTAATGTATACTACACTAACTATTAAAATAGTAAAAATATTTTGACAAACTGAACGAATTTTTTATAATTAGCAAAAATAAGGATCCAACATCGAATTTTTAATGTCAGTTCTACAATATTTTATGATTGAAAGTTTTATTCATTTCAACTTATGATTGATATAAACCTTTCAATATTAGTGGCCACAATTTTTTAAATCAGATAAAAAATATTTGTCCAACATATAGTTTCAAACATCAATACCAAAAATATATGTCTTTCAACATAGGAAAATTTATGATATAGAATTTTAACATTAATACCAAAATTTCTCTTACAAAAAGTTTATAGTTAGAAAAATATATCCATTCCAACTTATCATTGATATGAAAATTTTGATATTAATAGCCATAATTTCTCAAAGTTTTATCCGTCCGACGTCGAATTTTTAACATGAACACTATAAATACCACAAATATCTTTTATATTTGGAAAAAAAGATATGACTGTGTAATTTTTGAATTTAATACCATGTTTTTTTTACAATTAAAAAAAAATTCTCGTCTTAATTTAAACTTTCGATTTGAGATTTTAAACATGAGATGCGCGCCAAATTTTTTTCTTTAATTAGCAAAATAAACTCTACTATTCTCTTAGCAAAGTAAGACAGCTCTAACAGTTTTAACTCTAGCACATCTTTTTGATAATGGATCAAAGTGATGTAAAGAAAACTAAAGATATACGAATTTACCTAGTGTGAAGAGTTGAGCAAAGACGGTCCCAAAAGTGCATGATTTGGTCGCCAGAGAAGAAATGAAAAGCATCATCCGTGTTGATGCATAGCAAGTGACCAAAGCCATTGCAGTGAATCACACCATGCATCAAATGTGTGTTAGCCTTCAAGCTCTCTCTCGTCAATGCCTCCTTCCATTTATCAATCGTCGGGATTATCAAATGATACTTTCTCTTTGTTACATAATGATGACCCCAACCTAATAATTAATAAAATCATCAGACTTTTATTTTGACGATTAAAAGAACATCACGAGATTTGAATGATAAACCTAACAAAATCAAACGGTTTTAGATCGAAAATCGATGGATCGATAGATATTGATTATTACCGACGCATCTACAAACATCGCAGAGTGGATTGGGAGATGAATCGGCGTCGGAGATTTGTTCTTCGACGGTGAAAAGAGGGAACACGACGCCGGTTTCTTCGCTGGCGAATAAGGTACATGAGACGGTACTGTTTCCGTCGAGGGTGTAATCTTCTGTGACGGCGTAGTCGCGGAGAAGCGATCGGATGTTGTCGCGGAAAGTAGTCGATGAGAGATCAACTAAAGAGGAGGCGGAATCGTTAATATTGATGATCTTGGCGGGGTTTTGCCTCTTCGTGAAAGCGTCGAATACGGTTATTGCCATGACTGACTAGTACGACGACGCAAAGAAGGAGAGAGAAGAGAAGAGAAAGGAGAGAGATTTTTTTCTTTTTATTATCCTTTGTGGTATATATATATCACGTGATACGGGGGGGGGATTTGGGTTGGACTCTTTGAATTGACGATTTTGCCCTTATGGCGGCGAAGTTGTTAGCAAATCTCGTACTGTTTTGTCGTTTTGTGATTTCCAGGGCTCATTGGTAATTTGTTTGTCAAAAAGTAAAGAGTGGGATTTCCGGTTTATTAATATTTTTTCAACACATTCGTCTAATTTTAGGCTATGACTGACATTAGTCTTTTTTTTTGTAAATGAGTTTTAGAGATTTTGTATGTTTTAAGTATAGTTTTAGTTAATAAATTATTGATTGATAGTATCGTTATTTACAAATATGTAAGAAAGTAAAACAAAAGTTGTAAATAATAGTCTCAGCCAAAAATTGTTTCCTTCTCTAGTAAGAAAGAAGAATCCCAAACAATATGATTTTTAGCTGATAAAGTACTATTTTCAAAAATTAAAATCAACAAAAAATTACTCTATCAATCGAAATGATTTAAGCCCAAAATAAAAAATGTCCAATATAAAATTTAATAACAAGATAGTTAGATTTTGATCCGTATATCCAGTAAATTTTTATTTTATTATAAAATATATAATTAATATTATCGCAAATGTTTTAAATATATGATTTACATTTATGTTTATCTATATATAATTCTCTAATTTTATTGGTTATGTTTATTTTTTTGTCATTTAATGGTTAGGTTTTTTACTCGACATTATTAATATATAATGATTAGTTTGATACATTTTACTTTGTTATTAAATGTTACTATATATTAATATATTATGGTTTGGTAAAAAAAATCTATAATATGAAATAATTAAATTGAGAATCTCTTTAACTTTTTTAAAAATTTTACAATTTACAAATAATACATCTTAAATTTTTATTTAATTATACTATAAAAAATATGCTTAAAATAAATTATATTTCCATATTGTGACAACCAAGAAAAATCAGACATCATGAGAGGTAGACAAGCAGTGGACACAACCAAAACTTTAGCAGTAAGTTTTCCATAGATCCCAGAGATATCGAATTGGTTTGTACATGTCCATGCTTTAAAACGTGGATTTGGTTCCTTGACCTAAACATTGTTGACCATGGCTGTCATCTGCTCCGGTGGTGGCGGGATCTGACCATTGACGAAACCAAGCAACTTTTATCTCATAAGAAGAGATTCCATTTGAATCTTCCAAAAAAGATAACTACTATCATTTAGTTTGATAGTAACAAAACTAAAAACATGAACACTCATCAGAAAAGGGTATGAATCGGGTTGCTCAGCTATTACAACACTTGTTAGGGTTTATATGAGCTCTAAGACCATAAGAATAAAGAGAAAACAGAGATAACATAACTGAAAACTTTCAAATTTTCATTACATCTTTTGTTTGGTTACAAGCTTCTATACATATACAATTTGAAGTGATTTCTAAACCTAGCTCCCTTAGTGCTGGACCACTAACTACATGTCACTCTTCTAGGCGAAATCCACAGCTAGCAAGGAGGCATAACGGCTAGATAAAGTTATACCACATCAAGTTCCAGCTGAATTGTTTTTCCTCATGCTCAGTTCCTTATGCGGTACGGTCTTCCCATTATTATGTTTCAGTTTCTGTTATTGGACTTTTGTTCCTAGGGTAAATAAGTGTAAACGAAAGCCCATTAAAGTTGGGTGTTGTGTACCTGCAATATATAATAAAGACCTTATTTTGTATATAATTTAAAGAATTTTTATCAATAGTTTTTTCAACCGGCTACATACCTATTAAAATATTAACATTTGTAAGGAATTTAATTATATATTTAAGTTTAAATTTTAAAGTAAAATTGTATCAATTAAAAAGTGTACATTGACTCATAGTTTCTTAAGATGTGTAAAGAATCTCAACTACGAAAGATCAGTCCTATTATTTTACAATTTTTGTGTTGAAGAACTTTACATTAGAAGCACCAGTGGATATGACCTTGTAAGTCTACGTTGTATCCCTGTGTTTTAGACAACTTAGTTGAGCAAATAATCATATTTATAAACTTAACTTTTATCAAAATTTACAGACAGAGATTTCTGTAATCTGGTATATGTGGCAAAGTTAATAGGTAAGAAGGTATAAGAAATATTTTGCAAAACTACTTGTAGAAAACCATTTCATTAGCTTATTATTAAATGACGTTTTAAAACTGTACACAAAAATATATAAAACATTATTTTAAAATTTTTGTAAACAATTATTAATTGTTTACATAATCACAATTTAATCTATATACATATCAATTTTCAAAATATTAAAGCTCATACTCTCTCCGTTTCATATTAGTTGTCGTTCTAGGTTTATGCACACATATTAAAAAAATATTTAATTTTACATATTTTCAAAATAAAAATACTATTATCAATATACTTAACCATATATCAATTAATAGAAAAATAGAGTAGAGAATATTATCAATAAATTTTGCATTGAAAACCGAAAACGACACTTACTTTGAAACAAAAATTTTATTCAAGAACGACAAGTAATTTGAAACGGAGGGAGTATAATATAAAATTTAATTAATTTTATGGAGAAAACTAACAACATCTAATAGGAACAAAAACAAATCTTGAAAACATCAAGTATTAAAAGAACTAAAGAAGTATTAAAAGACGGCGGAAGTATAAATTGCTTCTTTAATATAGCTTACTTATAAGTGGCAATAAACATGTTATTAAAATAAAAAATGAAAAAAAAAAAACTAACGATCTGATATTCCATTCATTCTTTCGTTCTTCGCGTATATATACACACACAAACATATAACAGAAAGAAACAAAACAAAACAAAACAAAACAAAAAGAGAGAGAAAAAAAAAAGATTCATCTCGAAATGTCTAAGGGAGAAGATAATATGACGAGGAGGATCAATATAGAGCCTGAGGAGCAATCACTTCTCGAACTTCACACCGAGACACACTTCACCGCAGGAGAGATCGTTCGTGACGTCATCATTGGCGTTTCTGACGGTTTAACCGTTCCTTTTGCACTCGCCGCCGGTCTCTCCGGTGCTAATGCCTCTTCGTCTATCATTCTCACCGCTGGTATCGCCGAAGTCGCCGCCGGCGCTATCTCCATGGGACTCGGCGGGTAAGTTTATAACTTAGTACTAGTACGTAGTCCAATCACATGTTATATTTATTTATTAGGCTTTAATATATACTCCTTATACTAGAAATTTGGGTTTATAGATCACATTCACACGTGTTATTATGAACGTTAACCCTACGTGCAATGATGATTGATTTCCACTTATCGAAGAATTATCAGAAAAATGAATTCTTTGCATAAATTGTATACTTGTGATATTAATTAACCGGTATGATTCTTGCAAAATTAGTTGTATATCATTACTTGTGTGTTAAAAATTAATTCGTTGATTTTTGTTGTAATATGTTGGTTAACTCTTAATCGATTTTCAAATTAGTGGCTATAAATATATAGATTTATCACTGAGAAAAATAGCCGTATCTCATTTTCTTGTTGGTTTTACATTAGCTCTGCATCATGCAACATTCCAGTATTTGTTAGTTTAATAGAAAAGTATAAAGAATAAAAACTGGACTTCAAAGGAATTGGACCGGTCAACTTTAAATGATAAGGAACATAAGAAACTATGTTGAGTTTCTATACAATTAACTTTAATAGATTATATATTAAATTATTGAATAAATGAGAAGCTGCAGTTGAGTATCTCAAAGCTAAAGTGTTGAAAGAAGAGACGATTCTTCTTTCACTCTTTTTTTCCTTTCTATGTTTTCTATTTTTATTACTTTATTTTGAGATATTTAAAGGTATATTACCGACCTAAAATAATGTTTGCTGATATAAGACCATCAGTGGTAAAAAAACTCTACTGAATTTCTTGTCAATAAGATTAAAACTATAAGCAAATGAAAAAAGGATAAACAGAAATATAAGTTTGGATTTCTTTTTAAACTATCATCTTTTTCCTCTTATTTTATGTTTCAAAATAAATCTCATTTTAGAAGTCAATGCAATATTTATTAATTTTTTAGGCTAGAATTTTTATATTCTTTAATCTCTCTATTAGTTGAAATATGGTTAATTGTATTAGTAATGATATTTTTTAATTTATGTACACAAATCTAAAATAATAATTAAAATAAAATGACTAAATGAATATTTTAATATTTTGAAAAAACTCCCGTAGAAATCTAATCGATGCATGTATTCTAAAAGGCAAGAAATATTCATAAATATTTTGGCTGGAACTTGAAATCATGATTTCTTAACTTCCAAGTTCCAACCAAGGCCGGCACTGAGCATGCAATTTTTATTTGTACTTATGTGTATACATGTAAATCCATATGTTAAGTTAAAGTATTCGGTCACCTGTCTAGAAGTATAATTGAATTACAAATTTAGGTATCTAGCGGCCAAGAGCGAAGCGGATCATTACGCGAGAGAGGTGAAACGAGAAAAAGAAGAGATCAAGACCATTCCTGAGACTGGTAAATACCATTTTTTCCAACTAAACTTCAAACCGTCCATCCGAGGATATATATTATTAAATGTAATTTGGATTTGACAGAGGCAGCAGAGGTGGCAGAGATGTTGGCACACTATGGAGCAGAACCACATGAATATTCACCTATTGTTAATGCTCTTCGTAGAAACCCTCATGCATGGGTTGATTTTATGATGAGGTTGGTTTCAATAACTTAATCACACGTTTTAGTAACAATAGTTACTTTGTTTGTATTGGATTTTGAAAATACTTTTAGTTTTCTGTGAAATCTGGGATTATAAGTTATATATATATATATACATGGTTCAATTTCCAGTTCCAGTATTTTTTTTTTCTATAAAAGAAAGAAGAAGTAAATTATTTTAAAAAATTAATATTTTTTAATTGAAAAATTTCTTAGGATAGCATCTTTTAGTTTATTTTCACAAAATAACACACAAGAAAGAAAATGACCAAAATGTTTTATTAAAGAGGTAAATAAACATTTTTATTCATAGGGTTAACTAATCTAGACTTAGAGTTTAGAGTTAAGGAGGTGAAATTTTAAATTTAAAAAAACAAAAAATAAATATCAAAAATTCAAAATAAAAAGGTTATTTGATCGTTTTTAGAGCTATTTTAGTGACAAAAACTTAAAATGATATTTGAGATAATGGTCCATTTTAATTTCAGAAATTTCTGCCTTTTTTAATCTAAAAATAAAACTCAAGTGAACTTGAACTTTCACTTGAACTTACACTCCTGATAGGTTTGATAGGCTATGGGTGAATTTGGACGATTTGGTTTTCATCCAAAGAGCTTTTAATTTTCAAAAAAAAAAACTGTTCTCATTATGTTTGATCTTTGCATGAACTCGTCCGGTTCGGTTTTATTGAACTGGTTAATCAACTTCAACAATATATAGCTATCACCAATGTATATCGTAACTTCGTTTATCAAAATTGAAGTTATAATTGATCGTTTCACACAGGTTTGAGCTGGGATTAGAGAAGCCTGAACCAAAAAGAGCATTACAAAGCGCGTTCACGATTGCAATCGCTTATGTTCTTGGTGGTTTCATACCTCTATTTCCTTATATCTTCATACCGCAAGCAATGGATGCGGTAGTGGCGTCTGTGGTTATAACTCTGCTGGCTCTCTTCGTATTCGGCTATGGAAAAGGGTATTTCACTGGCAGCAGACCATTTAAAAGTGCGTTTGAAACGGCTTTTATAGGAGCGGTAGCCTCAGCTGCTGCTTTTTGTTTGGCTAAAGTGGTGCAACTTTAATAAGAACTTTTTACCAAAAAAAAAAAAAAAAAAGCTTTAATAAACTAATGTTTCGTTTTATTGTTTTTAATTGGAGTTGTTTGTTGCATGCAATGTGTTTATCAACACCGTAAAAGTACAACTTATTGTGACAGAGTGCAAACTTTTTTTTTTTTTGAATTGAATGTAAAATTTATTCAGAAACAAAAAAACAAACTTCTTTTGTGTTTACAACTTAAGGAAGCAAATATTTGGTTGTTCATTGTTCAGAAGTTGTCATACTCATATATCTTTATTCCACATCTCTAGATTATTACTTTGGAATTAGTAGCAATATTAGCAATACAAACACAGTACTTTGTCCTTAGCTCGTCATCGTCTTACAAGGAAACTAGAGCTTGAACTGAATGTATTCATATCTTTCCATAGACTCGGCATCCCTACATACTGTCATACTGTGAGAAGCTACACCGCTTAATCTCCTCAAACACAATCGGTAGAATTTCTGCACTTATTGATTCAGTCAAGAAAACCTTAAGAGCCTTAAACAAGCCTGTAAATTGTAAGAATTTTATTTTACTACAATAAAACAACTGATATTTATAAAATAATAAGAATATAAATTAAAATTGGAATACCGAAAAAATGAACAAAGAAAAATTGCAGAATCGAAATGATTAATTTCTTTTCTTAAATCTTTAAACGCTTCGTAGTGTGACGGTTTAATAGCGCTCAGATTCCAAGATACATATGTTTTTGTCTCTCATCACTTTAAAACAAAATTTGTCAAACCTTGGCTTTTGTGTTACACTCTCAGACTCTAGAAAAAAAAAGACAAAATAAAGAATCAAATGTTCAAATGAGAGAATTATTTTGCTATACTTGTTTCGTATGAATCTTTTTATTTTGAAAATGTGAACACAGGTATTGTTTTATGGCTTGCAAAGTCTGAAATGTACACTGTGACATATGGAGTATTCACTAACGTATTGATTATTATTAAACATTCAGTTATTCCGTCAAATTTCTCCGTCCGAAAACTTATCAAAAATGGTCTAAAATCATTTCATCAAAAATGAGTTCCAACATGAATGACTAGCAAAGTTATCTTTGCTTAAACCATGCACATTCATCAACTCAAGAAGTCCCTTTGATACACCTTATGAATAAAGGGATAATTTGCAGGATTATCCTTTTTTGTAAAGTTTTATTTAATATAAATTATAACTGCATAAAAGGATAATTGTATGAATATTTTTTTAGAAATTTTATTTTTAAAATATCTAAATATTTAATTGAATTAATTGAATAATTTATTTGTTAGATGACATATTATGATGCATAAGTGATAACTTTGCCTCCCATCCCAGGACAATGGTATTTTACTGATGGTTCATGGAAAGAAAATGATAATTATTCAGGACAAGAATAGTATAGTACATTAGTTGTTTTGAATGTTTGATGGGAGCACAAAATATGAGAGTTAGTCTTTCACCTCTTCACTCAGATTAGAAGCCGTCATATAGGCAATGGAGAATATGAGGAATTTAAGATAATTCATGTGACTTTTGCAAATGATTGTTCTCAATTGGTAAAGATAGTTTCAAAACCAAAAGAATGACCTGTTTTTTGCATCTTATTTACAAGACATTCGGATACTCAAGAAAAGTTTCAATCACTCAAAGATCATACATGTTTTTCTATTGTTTTCTATGTCATTGTAAGAACTCAACGATCTCTTTTAAAGGGAAAAATATTGTATATTGGTTTTATTTAACTTAATAATATTCTTAAAACAAATTAAATGGATTGTTCCTCACTTTAAATTTTATAATAAATATGACAAAAAGTGTGAGAATTTTTTATTCCTCAAGTATTTTCAGTCTGTATATTAAATATTTAAATATTATACGCGCACATTTATTCATCAACTAATCATTGACGACGCACAATTATGATTAGAACAGTTTACTGTTAAAAATTTGACGGGAATAACAATTAACGGTTGACTATTTTGTTTTCAATTTTGCATAGTTAATATTGGTTGATAAATGTTTTTTTTGCAAATAATACTTGGATATTAAAAGTGTTGTTTACAAATATTTGGAGAATAATATGCTCATTTTCTCTTGGACAATTCTCTTAAATAGTCTCTTTTAAGTTTTTGTCACAAAATAGCACTAGAAAAATAAAATGACCAAAATAGCATTTTTTTTTTTGAAAATTTCATTTTTTATTTTTTATTTTAAATTTAAAACCCTATCCCCAAACCCACCCCTTAACTCTAAACCCTAAAGTCTATATTAGTTAACCATAAGGGTATAAATGCATATAAATAAAAAATTTAGTTTCTAAAAATATATTTGGATCATTTTTAGTTTCTATTTTCCCCTTGTTTTGTTTTGTTTAATAACTTTTTCCTTTTTAAATTGTGAATACATATGAACTTTTTGAGTAGTGTATATATCCAATGAGAATGCGAAGTTATACACACAGAAAAAAAAAAATAGAAAAAATCTTATCCTAAAAATCATAAAAACAATGGTCACCTCACATAATAGTATGACTCTTTAACAAAATACAATGCTTATCACGCCGGCGAGTCCATGTTGCAGCACAGCCGGATTACTCCTTTCCCGGCAGTTTCTTCGAATAACCGAATCACCACCATTACGCACAAACTCGAATACCCTTAAAACCATTTCAACCGTTCCTGCTGCGACGGCGAGATCTTCCAAGCCGTTACGGTGCGGTGCTCGGAGAAGGGTGAGAGACGACGTAGAAGATGAAGATGAGCCGTACGGATACAACGAGGCGATAGCGATGCTGGAGACTTATAGCCAAACGTGTAGAGAAGAAGCGCTGATTGTGACGGCCATTGTTGACGATGAAGAGGTGGAAGTTCTCATCTTTAAAGGATTCTCGTCGTGTCTGAGCGGTGAGACGGCGGTGGATCCGGCGAGGAGTGTGTTGCCGGAGAGAGCAGTGATTACAAAGATAGATAGAGTAAGAGGTCCTTTTGATCCTTCTGAGATTCATTACATTCAGAAAGGACTCTCTTTTGAAGCTTTTAAGGAGACAATGATCATCAAGTAACATTCTATATGTCCAGAGACTGTTATGGTCAATGAATCTTGCTGTTAGATTAATAAAGATAATAATGTTAATTTTAAAAGAATTGGTCAGAGTTTTCTTAGCAAAAAAAAAAGAATTGGTCAGAGTTTTTGTACATAATAGTGTTGGTTTCTTTGAACTTTCAATATGGAATTTCAGCACAGTCGAGAGGATGACTTTGATTACCCATCTCAAACCGAAGCTACAATACAAACGAAACAATAATACAATGTTTTTATACATATATATACAATGTTAATATTGTGTTCTAATTAAAATCAGTTGGCAGTTAGTAAAACAGGTTCTGTTGTGAGAAACCAAACTACTTGCCACTATGTGAAGAGTTTAAGGTCTAAAGGTTTGAAGTTTTTAAACCTAAACCATTATCTTAAACCAAATATATGAAGATGCTTACTTGTCTGAATGTCCGATTTATATATAAAAGATGTAAGAGCCACAAATGAGAGAGAAAATAAAACAAAAGATCGCACACGTAGCTTAAAATCGTAGTTAAAACACACACAGGCTAATTCTTCTCTGTATTATACTATAAGATAACTGATAAAGTAAAACAATAAACATCACCAGCACAAAGAAGATTAGAAATCTTACTATGTTAGAGAAGCACACAAACCTTCTTCTCAATTGCATTTCTACATTTGTGTGCTTTTTTTTAATAATCCTCCTTCAATATATTAACCACTGATTGAGATTTAAATTTAGCTCGTGGAATCGACTTTCTTTCTGGTTACTGCGTGCTCCTTGTCATCCCCATTCTTCCTGACGCTCTGCTTAACACCAATTATGCGATTAAAACATTGACGTAATAAATTTAAAACTAATATAACCACTTAGTCATTTAAGTACCTTCCAGAGAGCAAATGTGCAGTAGTTGTTGACGATCCCCTTGAGTTAGTAGTAGTAGTAGTAGAGAGACGCCTCGTTCTACTCTCTGCTCCTTTATTATCAACACGCATGGCTGAAACTTCTTTCTCCATTGCAGCTACTTCTCTTCTCATCTTCTTTGCCTCTACCTCCATCGCCTTTGTTAGTGTCTCAACCTTCTTGGCCAACATCTAAGAAAACATTTTTTGTCGTAAGAGTTTTTTTCATCAGAGATTCTATAAAGGGTTATTAAAACACTAAACTGACCTCAATAGCTTCGTCCTTATCTCTAATGCTTTGATCTTTATCATGAGCAGCTTTTCTTAAAGTTATCACCTCCTTTTGAAGCAAATCATGCAAGACTCCTGGGACACTATCATTACTCGTTCCTCCTGCAGGCTTCTCTGACCCTTCTTGTTTAGTTGAGTTAGGTGAGTCGCCTTCGCTAGTTCCTTCAGAAGATTGATTCAATGGAAACTTCGAGCCACGTTCGTTTGTTAGCGGTTTAGTCCTATCTAAAGATCTGCTGCCTCCGTCGAATGATTTGGATGTTCCCCTAGCATGCTTCAGTACTGTACTTGCACTAGAACTCAAAGATCTAAACTGAGAACTAGGAGTTCTCTTGGAGAAGAATCCATTTGACGTCAGTTTTGGTATAACATCAGCTCCGCCAAGTGATTGTCTTCGAGAAGGCCCGTTGCTAATACTTCTTCCTTCAGGTGTCGTTCGGTTGCCACCGCTTGGAGGCCCTCTTAAACTCTCTTCTAAGACCTTAAGCCTCAGTTGAAATTTCTCCTGAAAAAAGTAAAAGAATCAGTTCTAACTAAAGCCATGATACAAAAGGACCTGAAGAAGACTTAAAGATATGGTTCGTAGCTAAGATTCTTCTACCTTCAGCTGAGCTTCAGATTTCGCAGCTCGATCAGCTATGGCAAGTTTGTCACGTAGTTGTTGCATTTCTCCCTGATAATGATAAGCACTTATGTTAGTTATGATGGTTGATGTGAATATGAATTAGACAATTTGAAGAAGCAAAGAGAAGCCACACAAATACAAAAGATAAGTGACCTGCAGAAACCTCCGTTCTTCAAGCCATTGCTTCACAGGCATCACTTTGTCGCTACCATCTTTCCACTCATTTGCCACTACAGTTGCAACCCTGCTCGCGCTTACCTTTGCACGGGCCAGCTCCCGGTCAAGGACTCTCCTCTCTTCCTGAGGTAAACAACAGTGGTCACAGTTATGATCAACAGAGAAATTGTATTTTCTAAGAAACAATGAAAACAAGAAGCTATTGTGGCGCTATGAAAATAAAATGTGATTACATTCATTTCTTGGAATTTCCTCTGGTAATCTCTCACTGCATTTGCAGCTGCGCCACCAGCAAGAACAGCTTCTTCGAGCTCTCGCACAGTCTGTGTAAACTTTTCAACTTCTGCAACCTTCTGTCTGTGCATTCTGTCCAGAATCCTGTTCTCTTCCTGGTATAAACAATCGGTAAACAAGGCATGCTCAGAAAAAACGAAGGAAGGAAATGAAATCCAAAGTTCCGCCTAGTAAAGCGATACCTGACAAATCTCTATCTGTTTCATTAACTCTTGGTTTTTGTTCTGGAGATCATCAACCATAGAAGCCTTAGCAAGAGCAGTCTCAACAGTTCTTTCGGCATCCAGCAAAGCTGCCTCCTTTGATTTAGTTAGACGGTCCAATGCCCTATTGTCGTCTTGAAGTTTAGCAATCTACAAATGAAGAATGCAAAACCAAATTTTTCAACAGGTTCAAGGACTCAATAAGCAGAAGAGATATATTTGGTTAACAGAAAGAAAGTAAAAGTACTTCATGTCTCGCCAATTTGAGTTCAGCCTCTAAGGGGGCAAGAATGGCTTCAATAGGAGGCATATCGTCATCCTTTTGAGCAGCGTGAACCCTTCGAAGAGTGGCTTCTGCTGCAAATTGAGCTGCCATGGACGCCCTTTTTTCTTCGTTAATCTTCTTGATTTCAAGATTCTGTGACAAAACGTGATCTTCCATCAAATACAGATCCAGAAAACAAAACAAGAAATAGCAAAGCAAATAAAAAAGAAACAACTGAGGAAACATACTTTACTCTGGAGAAGGTTTTCAGATAGTTTGAGCTTCTCCGACATCTTTCCCAACTCTTCAGTAAGCTTTAGCAATCAAAATTTAAAAATAGAACGTCAGCGTATACAAAGATGGATAAGAAGAAATTATTTTAAGAGACAAACAGATAAACTACATATACATGTGACTTTCACTGGCACTATATCACACAGCATTTCCAAAAATCTAGCTAGAGCCCAATCATAACATTTTTTCCTAGAGAAAAAGGACTTAAGAATATATTGATATGCTTCATAGAAGGACTGGTGACAGGTGAAACAAGAGTGAAGGCATGTCTACAAAGGAACGGTAACAGAAAAGTACTACCCCGGAAAACTAACGCAAAATTTATTGATTTCAACAAGCTCACAAAGAACTTGAGCAGAAACTACTAGCCGCCTAATAAGTAAATCTTGAAATTCAAATTACGTTTCACACAGCTAACCTCTTCCAGACCATTAATATGACCCAAGCAAATTTTTTTTTTTTAAAAAACAATATGTCAATTTATATTCATGTCAATGTGAAAAACTAAGTCGAATCAGTGCACAATCCAAACAACCTTACAGAAAATGGTGAAAAGTAAGGGGAAAAAAGACTTGTCCATCAATCTCGAGTTAAAAAAGGAAAGAAAGTAAATTCACTGAGCACATTATGGTAACAAGAAGGTAAATAATAAGGAGTTACTAACCTCTTCGACAGCCTTCTCTCTTTGGCGTTCAGACAACCTCAAAGCCTTGATCTCAGCTTGGGATTCAGACAATTCCCGATCTTTATCTGTCACACCAAAGTCAATGTTTCAAAACCCCAACAAAATGACACGCATGCACGTAAGGGCAAGGTGAGAACATAATGTTACAAAATCAAAAAAAAAAAAAAATTTGTCAACGGAAACTTGAATATCGACCAATAAGAATAAAGAGATGGTCGAGTAACGTTATTGTATACCTCTGACTTCATTCTCGAGCCTACTGAGCTCGACTCTCACCGGATCTGAGCCATGGAGTAAAGTAATGAACTCGTTGTTATCCGCGTCGGAACAACTCGGCTTCATTGACCTCCGTCCTCTACCTCCTCCTCCTTCACGAACAGACGATGACTTCGTCAATGACGGACGCTGCGGCGAAGAATTCCTCCGTGAACTCCCAAACTCACTCGTTCGGCCATTGTTAACCTCAAACGCATATCCTCTTTCCTCCATTGTTTCCCCCAATCTAAAACCCTAATTTCAAATTTCAAAAAATCAAGATCCCAAATCTCAATTCAGCCCCAAATTCCACCAGTGAAATTCAGCAGATACCTATAATCAGTACATTCTCTAAGAATCGAACAGAAAGAGAGAGAGATATGAAAATGCAGAAATACCTGAGATCGTCGAGAAGAGTTAGGGTTTGAATCTTCACCGGCGCTAAGTAGCTTAGAGATACAGAAAGCGAGAGAGAGAGAGAGATTGGAAGTTCTCTTTGTTGTTTTATAAGTTTATGGAAACAAGTAAGGATTTTAAAGAGGTTTATGGCTAAATGTTTTTTTTTTTTTTTAATGTTGTAAATAAATAAAGTGATAAGTAGCTAATAGAAGACACATGATTGCGTCACATAGTACAAGATTACGTTTTATTCATTTAGGGATACCCAAATTGGGATTTAGTACTAATTAATTACCCTTCATATAATTAATTTTATAACAGTTCTGTAAATATTGTTTTTTATTAAAATACTTTCTGATTTTTTTTTTGTGGGGGAAAAGTGATTGTTTTCCTATCTGATTTATCTGTTTTTTTTTTAACAAATTAACATATTTCTGTTGGGAAAATGTGATATTTTATGTCACAAAATAAAGTTGTGTTATTTATCAGTCACAATAATCATTTTAAAAAACTATTAGTTTACTATATAAGTTATTTGCTTCCTTGTTTAAGGATCATGGACCATGTGAATTTTATTTGTAAGTGGAGAATCAATATAGGCTATAGCCATTGACAAGTATATATCGATCGGTCCATTCTTTAGATTTTCATTATCAGCCATCCAATCTGTCCTCACGTGTAGGGATAAAAACACTACAAATCACGTCCTCAAGAACTCGAAAAATGTCATTTGATTTTCTTTTTTCCTTCTTGAAAAGTCAATTTCTCTTCACACGGTTTTGTAGTTATATGTGTATGTTCACAAGTCACGAGTCTTACTTCATACGTTACATAATGTAACAAAAATATTCAGTTTTTAAATTTTGGTTAGGGGACATTGGATTCTAATTTGATGGTTTGAGCGATTTAATATTAAAAACTCTGGCTGCTCCTTACCATTTATAAGTAAGCAATCAACGTATGTTACCTAACGAATTTAATACAGGTTTGCAGACCAATCATATGTATTTCCTTTTAGTTTTTGTTAGGCGCACATAATTAAACTCTTAAGATGAAGGAAACATTATCTCAAGACGGTGTCTTGACAAAAAGAACCTAACCACAGTAACCGGGAAAAAGGCTTTTCTAGCTCGACTCCTTCATTCCAATCCACCTCAGTGCAATTAAAAAAAGAAGACATTAAGTCCCATGAAAAATCTTGATAAATTCATCTCAAAAACAGCTCTGATCGATAAAGGAAGAATCGTGTAATTAGTTTCAATCAAAACTTGCATTAACAGAAGTAGGGCAAAAAATGATTTGGGCCACATTGTTCAAGGCGTCGATGACAGCTTCATGAGTTGCCGGGAGACGCTTGGTTTCTTTCTACGTGAAAAAGAAAATAAAGAGCACCATGATATATAAATGATTAGTGAAGAAGTGAATCTATTGAAACTGTTGTATATGGAGTAATGAAGTAATGAATGGGAGAAGAACTGAGATGTTGAAGACAAGTGAAAGAGTCATATTCCATCTATGCATGGAGATGAGGTTTTAGGAAGCTGGGCTAGACATGAGAACTTATAAAAAAAATTGAGACTATACAAACTTTTTTTTTTTTGTAACTTACCATACAAACTATTTGTTGGCCGAATTCAACCGAACACACTTGGTGTTACAGAGTCCTGAAGGCTGCTGTTGAAGTGTATTGTGAGTTCATAGAGGGAGGCTTTGAGCCAGATGGTGTAGCTCTTTCGACTTTGATTGATGGGCTTGCCAAGAATGAACAACTACCACGGAACTCTAGCTTATTTCTGTAAAGAGAGCACCAATGATGTTTACACTTCTTACTGACGCTTTGTGCAAAGGAGTTTCAGAGACTTTTTAGCAAACTTTCAGAGGCTGAACTTGTTCCGGACACGTTCATTTACAGTTCTTGGATAGCTGGTTTGTGTAAGCAAAGGGAATTTGGTTGATGTGTTTAAGTTAAAAACCAAAATGGTTCAAGAGGGTCTCGAGCTCGACTTGTCAACCTATACGACATTGATTTATGGTTTAGCTAGCGAGGGTTTTATGGTCGAGGCTAGACACGTTTTCGATGAAATGTTGAAAAGTGAGATAACCCCCTGATGCAACTGTTTTTGATCTCTTGACTAGAGCTTATGAAAAGGAGGGAAGCATGACCGGCTCGCATCGGTGCCTCGGTGGTGGCATGCAGTAAACAATGTGACAACGAAGTGAGATGTACTTGAACTTAGAGATTATATGTAAAATGGGATCTTTTACAATTAAAAATGGATACCTTTTACAATAGAGACATGATTTTTCATTGTTATCTATATATACAGAAGAGTTTTGACAGAGGTAATGGAACTTGTACCGTCTCTGCTTTATTAGATATTGTCTTCAAGATTGATCAGTGGTTCCTTTAAGGATGTTGTGTTTGCAGAGAGGGCACGTTGCTCTCATCTTTAGCCATTTAACGATACAGATAGAATGGAAATGGTGGTTGCAAGGAAGAGTATGAAGCTCTGCTCCATCCTCATAAGAGCTCAGACATATACAACAGTCCTGCAGATAATAAATCAAACTTTACAAAACAGAGTTTGTCACCAGCAACTTCTTATCATAACAGATTGGCTTTACCGCATCCTCAGCAAGCAATGTTCTTTCAGTTGCCAAGCATAAACCATCAGTTAGAACAGGAACCATTTTACCAGCTCCAGTATTGTTCTTCTCGTTGCTATGAAAAGCCTGAAACTTGTACATCGGAAGAACACCTAGCTCCGCCTCTGATACTCCTTCCTGTATAAATCCCGCAAAGTTGTAATCTTTTAACAATGTTTTTGAGAGAGTATTCAATGCTCATACCGTCCCTGCGACGGCATAAAGAAGAGCAATGATGCAAGGGAGGCAACAGCAGAGAGCTATCCCAACAAGGCAAGCCAAAACAACACAGAAAATGGCGAAGAACACATCAATCGCCAGTAAAATCACAGACAACCTGCAAAAAAAAAAAAAAAAATACCCAACAAGAATTGATGAAAACAGAGCAAATCGTAGCAAAGAGATAAAAAAAAACTCCGTTACCAGTAAAGGTTAGGAGCTTCTCCTAACAGCCTATCTCCACCTTGAACTACCCAATAGAATCCAAGTATCCACCATATGAACGATACCACAGTGTTTATCGACTCACATCTTTTCGCAAAACTGATCACAACACATAGTCAAGACAAGAACACACTAAATCTAAATCATCATCATAAGACCAAACCTGTATGTTGTTAAACTGTCACCATCTTCTTCATCTTCATGATCATACTCACTGTTGTAACCTACACTCCCTTCAAGATCATCACCAGACTCCAAATCTCTAGCTCTACGCCTCGTGTTTCTCCTCCAATACTCGGACCAAACCAACGCCACGTGGATCAAACACTGTAACCCGTACCCGCAGATCCAAACCCTGATCGGTTCGTTAGGTCTTTCTTCGATGGTGCCGACGAGCATAACCGCCGAGGCAATTACCAGAGCTGCGTTCCATAGTATGTCAGCGGCGACGACGGGCTTCGAGTAACCCCAGTCGATGCGTCTCTCCTCGAAAGCACGCGCCGCCGTCTCTCTTACAAGCATCGACGGCGCGCGGTGGCCGGTGATCCGGCCCAAGAGAACGGCAAGAGCTGTAGGCCGGGCGGCTGATGAAGAGCCGTCCTGACGCGGGCGGAGAAGTGGTGTTTGTTGATCACGCGCCGCTGTGGAATCTGAAGGAGAAGAGGACGACGACGACATCGGTTTTTCTTTTTTTTTTAACCGACGAAGAGAATTGTGATTCTGCTTTCACTTTAGCTTTCTCTCTAGAAAACGCTAAGCCATGGCGGACATTTTAAAATTGGGTTAGAACTAAATAATTATTAGGATAATAATAACAATTAGTTAGAGTCATATACGCAAAGTTAATTATCATTTAATTAACCCTTTGACCTTCTGATGTTGTCGTGTTTGTTTAGCTAAAAAGTGGCGCTAAAGTAGTAAAGCTGCTTATTTTTGTTTCTGGAGTTATTCGGCTCTGGTCAAAAATATATTTGTAAGATCATCAGACTGTTCTTTAGTCAAAAAAAAAAAAAAAAAAAAAAGAAAAAGAAAGAGATTAGACTGTTTGCTTCAGATCCTCTGCGATTACTACAGCAATGCAAAAAAAGAAAAGAAAAAAGAAGACAGAAGGCTGCCCCTGATGTTTTATCCATTAAACTGGGCTTACAAGTAGTGAAAGAAAGCCTACTATTATTCTCACGGCCCATAAAAGTTAAAACGATAACGTCAAATGTCGTTTTGGTTCAGAGGAAGAAAAGTTCCATCCCTAAATCGCAAGAGAAGTGAGAGAGTTGACTGGATCGTTCCTCCTCCTCCTCACAGTCACTTCGCCGGGCCAAAGATCCGTCCGCCTTAGAGATCTCGCTGCATCTTTCTTCACCGGTCTGTAACTCCCTCCTTTTTCCGATCTCAAATTGTCATCTTCGAGCTCTTTGGTTTAAATGAGTTTTGTTCATAGTGCAGTGACGACGACAATGGCTGCTCGTATCTGGATCTTCTCCGTGGTTGTAGCTTTATTCTTATCTCTTTCTTCATCTTCCTCCGCTCAGGATCTCCAGATCGTCAATGCCGAGCGAAGGGTATCTATCTTCTCTCTCAAATCTATCTATCTCTACTTTTTATGGAACTTCGAGTCAATGAAGGTTATGTTGGGCTTCATCGATTTGCCGATCTCTGTAGTATGCTTGTTTTGTAGAATTACTGTGTGATCGGTTACTTCACGGTTGGATACTTATGTACATTGATAGAATAATGCGACTCTTTGTGTGTAACTTTCATCATATGTACGTTTGATTTCACTGATCGAAAAGCTTAATAATAGATTAATGTTCGCAGTGAATCTCCTTTTGATTCTAAAATTCTCCTCCTTTGTGTTGGTTTATGTCTGCAGATTGATTTAAGCTCACATATCGTGAAGGCCTTCTTGACTCTTAAGGTATCATCTCTCTCTCACTCTCTCTCTCTCTCTCTCTCTCTCTCTCTCTCTCTCTCTCTCTCTCTCTCTCTTCAAAGGTTTATAGTTGCTTTTCCTTTTTATAGTAATACACTGCAAGGTTGGAACTTTAGGACTGGGGTTTGAACCCTTTTTAGATTTTTTTTTCAGTCAAATCTATTTGAAAGTGACAGTTTCTTATCTGGATTGTTTCTTTAGGTTGAAAATATCGGGAAAGATCCTGCTGCAGATATGCTTCTTGCTTTCCCACCTACCCAGATCAAGCATTTGGCTATGGTCCAAGCTCTGGCAGTTACGGGCAAGAAGAAGAAGAAAACCTACTTGCCTTTAGATGTGAAACCAAGTGAACAGCCTGATGCACCAAATGACGCTGGCTACTTCCTTGTTTCCTTTGCTACCCCCGTAGGACCGGGTGAAACTGTTACACTCGAGGTGCTATATATATTGACTCATTCCTTGGAACCTTTCCCGGTGGAGATAACCCAGTCAGAATCTCAGTTGGTTTACTACCATGATAGTGCAGTGATACTGTCACCTTATCATATTAAGCAACAGGCAACTTTCTTTAAGACGCCTAGTACTAGAGTAGAGTCGTTCACTAGCATTGAACCTGCTAACCGAGCTGGGAAAGAGATCAAATATGGACCATATGAGGATCGTGCTCCATACTCATACGCCCCTGTTATTATTCACTTTGAGAATAACAGTCCGTTTGCAGTTGTTGAGGAACTCGTGCGTGAAATTGAGATTTCACACTGGGGTAGCCTTCAGATAACAGAGAATTACAGGTTGACCCATGGGGGAGCTCGGCATAAGGGTGTTTTCTCAAGGTATGTAATTGGCCCTAATGGCTTATTGTTTGTGGGAGGTTTATCTCTAGTAATTATATGCTATAGAGTTTCTGAATATGAGTTTTGAGCTAACGGTTAAGGTTCCATTTTCTGCTACCGTCTACAACTTTTCTCTGTTAGTGACACTATCTTGTCAATAGCTATGTATGATTATTAATACGTATCCCATTCTTCTGAAATGGTTTTTTGACTTTCTGCAGGGTGGAATATCAGTCTAGACGTTCTATCAGTGGTTCATCCTCTTTCAATGCGCTCCTTGCAGTACTTCCTCCCAGAGTTAACTCTGTCTACTACAGGGATGACATCGGAAACATCTCAACTTCACATTTGCGTACAGGCTTTAAGAAGGTATACTTGTGTTGCCCTCTTCTCTTGATCTCTGGCCATTTAGGAAGTAATATTTATTCCCTACAAAAATCTCCCTAAGTTTATAACTATTCAACGGTATGGTATGTTACATTGATTCACAATGATGCTCAGGAACGTCTACTTCAAACTTTTTACGTGAAAAAGTAATCAAAATACCTTACTAATTCTAAAAACAAGTGTTGGTCTTTGCAGTCAGAACTTGAATTTGAACCGCGATACCCGTTATTTGGAGGGTGGAGAGCAACATTTGTCATCGGCTATCGAGTTCCATTGGAGGACTATCTCTTTGAAGCATCCGATGGCAGACGTTACTTGAACTTTACCTTTGGCTGCCCGCTCGTTGAAACTATAGTTAACAAGTTGACTCTCAAAGTGGGTTTAGTTAGCATTTTTTACCAACGTTGTCATAGTATTTTCTTTAATCCAAGCTCTGTTTTTAGCAACTACTCGCTAACACATGAAGATGTTGTTTCAGGTCGTGCTTCCTGAAGAATCAAAGGACCCTTCTGCTGTTTTGCCCTTCACAGTAAATCAAGACTTACAGGTACATAATCAACCGCACAGATACATGACCTGCATTTGCAAACTATAGTTAACATGTATGTATAAATGGTCTTGTGTCAGGTCAAATACTCATACCTTGACATCGTTGGAAGAACCGTAGTTGTGTTGCAAAAGGATAATGTAGTTCCGACTCACAACGTACCCTTCCAGGTAAAAGTTATCTTAGATTAGATCATCATAATGTTATTGTTTTGTCTTTTTAATAAGAAGAACCCTAAAAGGTGTTACAAAAAGAAAAAAAAAGAGCCCTAAAAACCTTGGTGCACTAGTATTATTAGCAATAGGCTTAGATCTCAATATGTTCCATAAGTTTACAGATGGTTGTTGTAAAACTGACTAGTGTTATGTGATTGTTTTTTTGACAGGTTTACTATACGTTCAAACCAATATACATGCTTGCGGAACCACTCATGCTTGTATCGGCATTCTTCTTTGTCTTTGTGACTTCTCTTGCTTATGTACACATCGATCTCAATATCGTCAAGAAGTAGAAATCTGAGAGAAAAGTCCTTGACTTGCATTAAATAGACTCCTACAAGATATAGACCTTTTTTTTTGTTAAAAACAAAGAGTTTTGTAGTTGTTGTTGCCTTTTGTAGTTGTATCTTTGAAGCTCTTTATTTTAATGAACTCTTGGAGTTGGAGATCGAATCGATTTTCTCAGATTTGTTTGTTCAGGGATGGTAGAACTGTGAAGTCAAAACGACGTAACCTTTCAATGGCACTGAACTGTGAATATTCAACTTAATCAAGAGTGCTTTAATATAAAAATATTCGTCAGATTGTATATATTGTTTCTTTTTCTTTCTTTTCAGAAAATCAAGTTCGCATACAATGGTAAAGATAATTAAATAATCGATATGGTTCTTTCTTATATTCACAAAATAGGTGTATGTTTAGATAAGTTAGTTATAATGATAGCCTCCGATTAGCAAAAATCAAAGAAAATGATAGACACTGGTATAAAGGATGCTACTAATCTCATAATGTTTGATAGATGTGTAGTATTTGTTTTACAAATTTCAGGTACATGTCTACAATCCTGGCTAACTAATATCATCATTCAACACGCATTATCACATAACAAGTAGCGAATAATTACTTTTTACTCATGTTATAGAGTCTGTATCATTTCTAGTGGCTTCAATCTTCGTAACTGTGTTAAAATTAATTATAAAATTAAACTATTTTACAGTAATAGTTTTATTTTTGTTTTAAATACTCATAGAAGTTAATACCAATAAAGTTGCTATAGTACGTTATACACTTTTCTATATTTTTATGAGATTTTTGTAAGGAAGACTGGGTCAATAGTATATGCTGTTTTCCAAAATTTTCTTTTAATAAAATATTATCCTTTTTAGGTAAATGAATGTAAAGTTTATTTAATCAGATCATTTTATTGAACATAATATAATAATTTAAAATTTACCTACAAATACATATAATATTATATAAACAATTATGAAAACAATCTTGAAAATATATATTATTAATTAAGCTAATTAATTACATATTTTAGTTTTTTTAAATTAAAATCAACATATTAATACATTTTACATTCACCTAATGTATATATTTTAAAAAGGTGTGTTAATTAGATGCACCATAATCAAATTTACAAATTTTAAATTTATTTAGTTATTTTGGAATGAAAATGTTGATATTATGATTAATTTATTCTCTTATGAGAATGTTTTAGAAATTTACACTAAGATTTAAATATTTAGAAAAAATATATATTTAATGATTGAAATATTTTCATTTTTGAACAATTATGTTAATATTATGATTGATTTATTCCCTTCTGAGAATGATTGAGATGTTTGCACTAAGATTTAATTATTTAAAATATACATATATATATATAAAATATAACATTTATTTAGTAAGAAATAATTTTACATCTTAGTGTTATATTGGTGAATGAAAAATAAATAATAAAAGAATGAAAAGTAACTAGAACAAAATAATTTAAATTATTAATATTATATAACACATAAACGTAATCAAACACAAACTTAATCAAGTTGAAATTTACAAAAATATTGAGTAGTTTTGTTATAGTTTCATTAGTAAAGAAAATAAAACATTTAAAATAGTCATACTTTATATTTTTAAAAGTAATAATTTTTTAAAAAATGATAAACATATTGAATTACTTTTATAAAAATATATAACGAAAACGAAGTTTAGCATTAAAAATAAATACAACATTATAAATTTAAAATTTTCAATATTTTTATCCCGCTAAGTCGTGGATAACAATCTAGTTTATAATATTTGATACAATTGTAACATTTATGTAATTAGCACAATTGAATATGTAAAATTATCTCAAATAGTTTTAAAAATTTTTATCATTAAAATATCGTTTTAAAAAAATAATTATAGTCTATTTTTCTTTTAATTTTTTTAATATTTATATTTTATTTTTGAAATTTCAACTCCAAAACTCCACCTCTTAACTTTAAACCTTAAATCTAGATTAGTTAACCCTAAGAATATAAGTATACAATTACCTATTTAGTAAAACATTTCGATTTTTTTCCTCTTTAACGTATATTTTGTGTAAATAAATTAAGAAAACCTATTCTAGAAAGTTTCTCATTGAATATTTAACCAACTAAATTTAGCTATTTCAATACAGATTGAATCTGAAAACAGCAAATAAATTTTATAAAAATGTTAAAGTACTTGTAACACATTTGGTTTCATATTAATTTACGTTATCTTAAATCTAAATGGAAACAAAACCCGCGCATAGCGGGGAGTCAAAAGTGTAATTAAAACTCAAGAAATTTTCCACTTATGAAACAAGGAAGAAAAAGTAGATACAAAAAAGCAGAGTTGTAAAAGACAAAGCAAAGAGAAAAATAATAATAATAATAATCAAAAAGTTGTTTTCTCGCGGAAACTGTAACAACAACTGGTAGCCATAGATGAGTTCCACCTCCGTGTTTTGACCAGATCCGTGCAAAGGACGTTTAGACTAATCCGCCCTCGCCAAGAGACAGTCTTTGCTTTGCTTTGTGAGAGAGGACTTAGGGTTTCATCTGCTGACATGTCAGACGCTCTTTCCTTGATTCCCGCCGCCGTTCATCGCAATCTCTCCGATAAACTCTACGAGAAGCGCAAATATGCTGCCCTTGAGGTTCTCTCTTCTCTTCCCTTTCGTTCTCTCAGATGATGATATGTAACCTATGTTCGCCTCTTTTAACTGTAGATTGAGAACATTGCGAAGAATCTAACTTCAGCGGGTGACCATGAGAAGCTCTCCAAAGTCATTGACATGTTGGTCAAGGAGTTTGCCAAATCTCCTCAACCTAATCATCGCAAGGTTTGCTATTTCATTAGTGTTGTTCGTTTGGCAGACGCTGCGATTATATTTTTGTTCGTTTGGTAGACTCAGCTATCTGCGTCCGAACGATGTGGTGGATGCTGCTTCTAGCGTCAATCAATTTTAAACGCTAATAAAACTAGCGTCACAAGAAGCTGCGTCTGTCAAACGAACAACACTATTCTTTCTTTTTTACTTTGATCTCAGGGTTTATATTATGTTTTGATAGGGTGGAGTTCTTGCCTTAGCTGCTGTTACCGTTGGTTTGTCTTCAGAAGCTCCTCAATACCTTGAGGTATCATGTAATCAGTGTGTATCAATGGTATTACCATAGTTTCTGATTCTTCTTTTTTTTTTTTTTGTGATTTATGAAACATGAAGCAAATAGTGCCACCTGTTATTCAATCCTTCTCTGATCAAGACAGCCGAGTTCGGTACTATGCCTGCGAAGCTCTCTATAACATTGCAAAGGTATGTATATATAATACTCAACTAGTATAACATTACTATGTTGTGGTAGTGCCATATTGATGCACCATCTCCCTTATCTCTCTGGTTTACTACAGATTGTCAGAGGCGAGTTCATTTTTTTCTTCAATCAGATCTTCGATGCTTTATGCAAACTCTCAGCAGATTCTGATCCCACTGTCCAAAGTGCTGCTCATGTCTTAGATGGCCTTGTTAAGGTATCAATATTATTCCCTCGTTCACATGAATGCTATATCGATTTTTTGTCGTATGCTGATTAGAGTTGTACTTTTTGGAATAGGATATTGTGACGGAAAGTGATGAGTTCAGGTGTGTTTTTAGTTAGCCATTTTTTTTTTCTCTGTGTGTGAAAGATAACTCTGTTGCTATTATCTTAAAAAGACTTGACTTTCGTGGTTCACTTTGTTGGTTTTTGGATTTTGCAGTGTTGAGGAATTCATACCTCTGTTAAAAGAACGCATGAACGTATTAAATCCTTTTGTTCGACAATTTCTGGTAGAATGGATTACTGTTCTTGACGGTGTTCCAGACTTTGATATGCTCGGATTTCTGCCTGACTTTCTTGATGGTAATTGCAGTTTTTGTCAACCTCATTTGTGTTATGTTCAGCTGAACTAACTTGTCAATAAGTTTTCAGGGTTATTCAATATGTTGAGCGACCCTAGTCATGAAATACGACAGCAGGCTGTTTCTGCCCTTTCAGAGTTTCTTCAAGAGATTAAAAACTCACCAGTACGGTTTCTGTTGTGTCCTGATTTAAAATCCCTTTTCAGTACTTTTCTGTACGTTTCTCACTTCTTGTTAGTTAGTCAGTGTGCCTTTTGAAGATTTCATTGGTAAATTTCTGACTGGAGCAATACTACTGTTGAAAGTCTGTAGATTATGGTCGCATGGCTGAAATACTGGTTCAGAGGGCTTCGTTTCCTGATGAATTCACTCGGTTAACAGCCATCACGTGGGTAAGAAGAAGAAAAAACATTCTTCTGCTTGGTGGTTACATATGTGGGAGCTACTTTACCTTTCCATGAGAGTCATATGATCTGAATAGTTTTTTTTAATAAAAAAGTTGTATTTCTGTAGATAAACGAGTTTGTACAACTTGGGGGTGAGCAGCTCGTGCGCTACTATGCTGATATTCTTGGAGCTATCTTGCCTTGCATATCTGACAAAAATGAGAAAATCAGGGTGGTAGGTTTGGTTCCTCCTCCTTAGTGATGGAAACTGGTGGTCTCGTATGCAGCGTTTCACTTTCTTTGTGTTTATTTACTTGCATAAGGTTGCTCATGAAACCAATGACGAACTTCGTTCAATCCATGTTGAACCCTCAGATGGTTTTGATGTTGGTGCAATTCTCTCTGTAGCAAAGAGGTTTGTTTTTTTCCCTATTTCTTTGTTTTTGGTCCTTACGAATGCTATCAATGTTCGCCTGATTTTGGTTGATCTGTGACTTCTTGCATCGACCAGGCAGCTATCAAGCGATCATGAGGCTACTCGAATTGAAGCATTGAATTGGATTTTAACACTTTTAAACAAGCATCGTGCTGAGGTGAAGAGACCAGTTTTTGTTTGGCATCATTCTTTCCCAAAGTACCCCTTTTGGTCATTGCTTTGAAGCCTAAGTTGTAATATTGTCACAGGTCATGTGCTTCTTTTATGACATATTTGACACACTGCTAAAAGCATTATCTGATTCTTCTGATGACGTAAGTTTTATCTTCCTGAGTGTTTGTTTGGTGAATTTTTATGCTGTATAGGTTTGGTTTTATCTAGTAATTAATATGATATTTAACTATCTGGACGTTAAAATATATAAAAGGTGGTGCTCTTGGTTCTGGAAGTTCATGCTGGTGTAGCAAAAGATCCACAGCACTTTCGCCATCTCATTGTCTTTCTAATCCACAATTTTCGAGCTGATAATTCTCTATTAGAAAGGTTAGTCCCATCCTATTACCTGTCTTAAGGTTTCTAGAAAGAACATATTATTTAGTTAGTCAAAACTCAAAACCTATCTTGTTTAGGCGTGGTGCCCTTATTGTCCGGAGACTGTGTGTACTTTTGGATGCCGAAAGAGTCTATCGAGAGCTCTCAACTATACTAGAGGGAGAAGATAATCTTGACTTTGCTTCAACCATGGTTCAGGTGTTTCTCCTTTCCCATATTTCCTCACTTAACGAATGTTTGATGGTTAAGACAGTTAGATCATTGATTCGTTTGTATGCTTTGGCAGGCTTTTTATTCGTTTATGTTAATATCTTATTTCTATTCGTTATATGTTTCAGGCATTGAATTTGATTTTGCTTACATCCTCGGAGTTATCAAAACTAAGAAATCTTTTAAGAGGTTCGCTCGTCAGTCGTGAAGGTAAAGAACTTTTGGTTGCCTTGTACGCTTCATGGTGCCACTCACCTATGGCAATTATTAGCCTCTGCTTATTAGCTCAGGTAATTACAGAAACATTTATTTGTTTTATATTTTTGTAAATATCACCATCGAATATTGAATATCAGCAAATGGAATCATTGACAGGCTTACCAGCATGCGAGTGTCGTGATACAATCATTGGTAGAAGAAGACATAAACGTCAAATTTCTCGTACAGCTTGACAAATTGATCCGTCTTCTCGAAACTCCGATCTTTACTTACCTTAGATTGCAGGTTTGCTGGACTTATCTCAACCCAAAAGAGCGGTCTCCTTTTTCCAGCTTCTTTTATACTTTGCTATTGAAACCTGTTGTCTTTTCTAGCTTCTGGAACCAGGAAGGCACCCATGGTTGCTTAAGACACTTTATGGTCTTCTAATGTTACTTCCTCAGGTAAAAAAAACAACAAAAAGAAGAAGAATAGAACAATAGGTGTGCGGTTTATCGCAAAAATGGTGGTTTTTGATAGTGCCTGGTTTATTTTTTTCTGTGTTCAGCAAAGTGCGGCGTTTGGGATACTTCAAACGAGGCTCAAAGCTGTCCCAACGTACTCTATCAGTGGTGGTGGAGACCAAATAAGCAGAGCATTTTCAGGAGTTCCTTTCTCTCAGTATATGCATCATCACCAGGACGGTGATGCAGAAGACTATAATATTAACAGTTCTCACCAAGGAATCAACTTTGGTGCACGGTTACAACAATTTGAGAATGTACAGAATCAGCATCGTGGCCAGGCAAGGAATAAAGTGAACTACTCATATAGCAGTTCCTCTTCTTCTACATCAAAGGTTGGTACACACAACGCAACACATTTTTATTGAAATGCTTTGATTGGTGACACAGTTTCAGGAATTTTAATTCCGATTACACACAATTGCCAAAATCAAGATTTATGTATATGGTCATATCATATCATTCTTTTGGGGTTTGTGACAAGCACAAGATAAAAGAAATTATGTTAGATTGTGAAAACGCTGTTTCTTATTCCTTCATTTTCTGCGCTTAAGTGAATTTTACAAACGCTACCAATTGGAGAAGTATGTCAAGGGGTTGATTCAGACATAAACTAATATCACTGTGTTCTAATTGATGTGTTAGGAGGTGAGGACATCTAAAGAACAACAACCACCTTCCTTGTCATCATCTTCAATTGCAGAAAACAATCGACCTCCAACAAGATCCTCAAGAAAAGGCTCTGGTCAATTGCAGCTATAACCCTCCTGGTATAGGCACCACCAATCCCTTTCGACTCCTGTAAAGTTATATATCTCTATCTCTCTGTCGGGTGTTTTATTTACGACAGATTCTTCAGCCTACCCATTGTTATGGTATGTTTTATTGAATTTGCTTCATTATTGTTGTGTTTTTTTTACAAAAAGGGGAGATTATTAGTTTACCCTTGTGGATGTAAGAAAAAACATGTCATCATGTTGTTGTGTTGTTTTTTAACTGGAAAACCACATGAGGAGAATGGTGTAGAGATTACTTATTGTATACTTAATGTTGAATGATATGCTCCGTATGTTCTAAAAATACGATTTTCGTATAGTTCTGCAAAGCTTTTTATGACTTATCTTTTTCACAATGATATATATTTATATATATTTGTACTAGTTTGCAGCTCTGAGTGGGGTCCGAGCATTACTTCAAGAATTTGACTGTCATCCAAATAAAAAGTTATCACTTCTATTTTTACATGTGAAGAAAGCTTCCCTGTATCATCAATTGGCTGGAATGTAAGCCAAACTCTCTGGTTTTCGGTAAGGGGTGCGTGTTGTTTTGTACACACGAGTCAGTCCATTGTGAATCGGCCAAGTATAAAGTCGATAACTCATCCCTTATCTTCTCTTAATGGTTAGATTTTGAGTTTGAAGTTCACCCTCAAGAGAGCAAAAAGGCTTTTTCAGTTACATACTAACCATTCATCGTTTGTGCTCTGTTCTTTGATTTGGTTATAGAGGTTAACAAGTGTTATGCTAGAATCACACAATATGAATACTCAACTACGAATAAGATTATATATTTTCTTTATTTATTTTCTATGAATACAACATTATTTTTTTCTAATGTTACAACAGCATTACATTTTTCATCCTTTTTTTTTCCAAAAATACATCACAAACTTGCATGAAAAAAAGAAGAAGAAGAGACGATCTCTCCTCTCTCTCCACTATACAAAGAGGAAGCCAATTCAAAGAGCGATAATCTTCTCGAAATCAGACTCATCTTCAAAATCAGAAACATGAGCAGAGTAAGACCAAGAGAACGATCTACTCCCACTCCCTCTCCTTATCCTCCTCTGCGAATCATTACCACTCCTAAACCTCTGCCTAAACACAAAGTAACACATACTCGCCAACGTCCCCACCAGTATCGGCATCCCAAGAACCGTCACCGTAATCGCCATCCACGAGTTCCCTTTCCCCACAACCGCAAACGCAATCGCTAAAAACGCTCCAAACGTACATGCACAAGCTGCCCACATCAGCTTATTCACCACCGACACAACTTTCTTCTGCGCACGTGTGTCCCACGCTACCAACGTTATCTGAACCACCACGACCGCTAACGATATAAACAGCGACGTCGCGTTTAAAAGACAGAACACTCGGAACCCTGTGCTCCCCGAGATCTCCGCTTTACCCGCTCGCGACCCGTCGGTGAAGTACTGACCAGGTAAGTTGAATATCGCTAAGAACGCTATGGACGCGAACAGAACCGCCACGACCGTTATCGAGTTAGTTGTGTTCTGTACCGCTTCTCTGTGGAGTTTTCTCAACTCTTTCGCGATCCCGGAGACGCGACGGTTGGTTTTCTCGTTCTGTAGAAGCTGTGACTGAACCTCGTGTTTGATATCGCTCACTGCTCGCTTCAAGGCTCGAGCCTCGTCTTCACGACCAATGAACCTCCCGTGTTTAGCACCAGCTTCTACTAAAGCCTCGTTGATCTCCAAAGCTGACTCGCTGTACTGAAGCTTATCAGCCAAGTCCATTGCGGTTTCTTTCTGGTTATTAACAGCGTTTACTTCAAGCGCCGTGAACGTCAGCAACAAGCTCGTTATCTAAAACATAAAACTCAATCAACAACAGTCTTTCTCAAGAGACAATCGTAATAACCAATATTCTTTTTTTAAAAAGCACTATTCGGAGTATCGGTCAATTCTCTTAAATAGTTTTTTTTTAGTTTTTATCATAAAAATAGTCCTAAACAAATAAAATGACAAAAATAGCATTTTTTTTTGAAATTTTCAATTTTTTTATTATTTTTTTGAAATTTGAAACCCTAAAATCTAAATTAGTTAACCGAGTATAAATGCATATAAATAAAAAATTTAGCTTCTAAAAAAACTTATTCTGGTCATTTTCTTCCTTAAGAATTATTTTTGTAAAAAACAAATTAAAAAGGCTATCTAAGAGAATTTCTCAATAGAATTATTAAATTTGATTTAAGTACTATAAATCGGATTTCAAGAAAATTATTTGAGGTATTGGGGTATGTGCTAAACCAACTTTTAGACTTTAGTAGTAACACACTTGAACTATAGAGTGGTCTTAATTACCTGTGGTCGGGACTTTCGAGTGGCGATATGAAGAGCAGTATTCCCTTTACGATCTCTATCATTCAATATAGTGTAACCAGCCTGCAAAATCTCTTCAACTACTTCTACGCTTTGCCCTTTAACAGCCATGTGAAGAGCGGTCTGACCTTTCTTATCTTTGACACCGACGATGGCTGCGTCTCTCTCTATGAGAGCTCTCACTATCCGAAGAAGACCGTACCTTCCCGCTGTGTGCAGCGATGTTTTCCCGTTCTTTCTAACTATCATTGCACAGCTCGGATCAGCATCTAGCATTGCGTTTACTATCTCTAAGTGATCTTGAACCGCTGCTGCGTAGAGTGGACTCGTGTTTGAAGCGTCACAGATTCTACAAAGCTCGGGCCATCGTTTCAGTAGCTCCTCCACTATGCCTAGAGATAGTCAGAGCCAAAAGGGTGAAAAGATTAAAGCTAGTGAAGCTCAAATTAGCCTATGATCTCCAGAAATTTAGGAAAAAATTATATATATAAACATCAAATTTGTGGGAAAAAAAATTTATTATAGACTCTTACTAAATAGTATATATCCCCTAAAATCTCAACAAGATTATAGTCTTGAAGATTGATTTAGAACTCAAATTAAAAATCTTTATTTTCAGCAAAAAAAATTAGGAGAAACAGAGAGATTTAGGACATTCAGACAAGACATATTACCTAAGTGACCTCGCTTGGCGGCGACATGAAAAGCGTTCATGTCGGATTTGGATCTGATCTTAACGGTTTCCAAACTACAAAACTTAATCAAGTAACTGAAAACATCTTGCAGATTCTCAGCGGCGGCGATATACACGGCGGTTTCTCCGGCGTCGTTTTGAACGGACATAAGCTCAGACACAGCAGAAGACGGTGATGACTCATCGATGAGCTCGTCTCCGGTTAGCTTATCGACTAATTCTTGGAGTTGGTTGAGGTCTCCTGATCGAACGGAGGAGAAGAAAGCTTGGTGAGTAAGAAACCTCATCTGCTTCGCCTCCATCTTCGTTAAAGCTATGAGCTTTCTCTCTCTCTCTCTAGACGAATAAAGTTCTCAGCTTTTCGCAGACACACACTCTCTCTCTAGAAATCTAACGCAGACCCCATCAAATTTACGAGATTGGATCTTCAATAGTTTCAAAAAGACACATCTTTTTGAAAGTTATGCTTTGCAATCGAGTTGGGATTCATGTGAAACCGTGTTGGGTTCTTGCTTTTGCTTTAATTTATTTTTAATTTTAAATGTATTATTGAGAGGAAAAGAAAGTGTTTTTTTAAAGAGTTTTGCTTTTGTTGGAGAGTTGACACTGAAAAAGATAATGGGAATCTTTCTCTCAATCAAAACCTGAATGGTCTGTGAATTTTCCCCCTTCAATTATTCATTTCTCTGTATTTTTCTCATTTTAAAATGTATTTTTCCAAATTTGATAAGACAGCAACTATTTTTGTACTAAAACTTATTATTTTTATCCAACTTATTTTAGAATTGATAACGAATGATCATGTGGACCGTTGACAGTTTAAATGATTTTAATTTTGGAAGATATCAAAATATGCATGTGATTGTTATTTGGATTAATATTCATAAACTCAAATTTAGCATATATATATGAAGCTATATAAAAATACTACTCGTTTATTATTAAGATTTTAAATTATACTATAGAAAACTGGGAATAATATCATACCAGAAAAAACTGGGAACAATAATCATGTATAAAAATATGGGCTAATTTGTGTAATAGCCAATTTTGAAAATAAAATTATGAATATAGCATTGATGTTGACATTATTAGATCTCCTAGCATTTTTTTCTTTTTCTTCCAGTTTTCTCTTTTTTCCAAGTCGGTTGACAGTGATAAATATAAAAAGCATGTCATGTAAAGTGGTAGTAGTTATAGTATCCACGTTGATGGTGATAATAATGGTATATAAATAGAATAGAACATGCTAAACGGTATAGTTTATAAAATATAACTTTTACTCCAAAGTCTATGATTACAAGGAACTGAGGTAATGTTTACTTCAATGTTAACTCAAACCTTTCATAAACTAAACCCAAATATTAATCACTAAACCCTAAAAGGAAATATAAACCCTAATCCAAATATCAAATTATGCACATAATAGATAATATAAAATATTATTAAAATAGAATAGTAACAAAGAAATATAATAGTACATATTGCTCAAATAACATAGTACAACTGGAAATTTACAGTACATACGAGTGATGGTGGTTACGACGGAAGAGATGGTTGCTGATATCAAAGAGATGGTGGTTGTTTTGAAAGATGTGATGTCAAAAATATGAAAACAAAGATTACAGATTTGGTTAACGATTAAAAGAAATGATGACAATAGTTATGATAATAGATAAAAATTCAAATGATTCAAATTATTTTTTACAAAAAGTGATAATGGATTGAAAGAAATACCAATATTGGATTACAGATTTGTGGTGATGGTAGTGGAAGTGGCGACAATAAAAATGCAGTAGTGATTAAGAAAGAAACACGGTGGTGGTGATTGATAATTAAAGAAGAAAGTGTATGAGAATTTTAGTGACCGAATGCTGAGGACAATATAGTATATAATATAGTAATAATGGTGACTTTTTTTGTTTTAGTTAGATTCTTAAATATGCTTCATTTCATGGCTACTAAGCCAATTTCCCTAAAAATATAATATTCTATACTTTTCTAACTAGTGCCAGTTTTTTATCTTTATTTTCCAATTATTCTCTTATCTTAACAGTTCTATAAAAAGATATACGTGTAAGTTTGAATAGTTAAGTTAAACATCCCAAGCCCGAGCAGCCAACCGTAACTCGACTACTTCTGTTTAAAAAGACTATTGGGCTTGTATTATACAGAGCAAGGCTTCTATTTTGTTTTCAGGCCATATTTAATATGAATACAAGCCCATTATATTTAACAATAAATATTAAATAAAATACTATATTTTTTTACTCAAAAAATATTACTCCCTCCGTTTCATATTACTTGTCGTTCTAGGTTTATTCACACATATTAAAAAAACATATGATTTTGTATATTTCCAAAATAAAAACACAATTACCTATATACCTAACCACATTTCAACCAATAGAAAAATAAAAACACAATTACCTATGAATATTATTAATGAATTTTGCATTGAAACTCTAAAACGATACTTATTTTGAAACGAAAATTTTTTCCTACAACGACAAATAATATGAAACGTAGGGAATACTATATTTATGGTTCATGTTGATGACCTAGCACACCGTCAACGTAGCCGTAACGGAACCCTCCACCGACCTAAATGACCAGCATCACCGCCATTTCATTGGTCATCGTTAGCTCCAACAGTTTTATATAAGGCTAGTTTTCGAAATTCATTTTATTGATTGTTTTAGAAAAATAGGAATACTGTAACAACGAGTTTACTTTGAATTATGATTATTTATTTTATCAAAAAGTTGATTATTCTGGTTCGTTTTAGAATGTACAAGTAGCTCATTAGTCATCTTTAATTTTATGATTTGATAGTACAGAATTATTACAATTAATCAGGATTAAGAGCCAAAGAAGAAAACCACAACGTAGTAAAGGGATTGGGTGGTAAGTGAGCCACGTCGACAGAAAGTGACTATAGCGTTTTGGATTTTATCCAGAAAACAAACAAATTAAAAGTAAATAAACAAAATTCAATTAATTTAAGTTATCATATTGTGGAAATTTATGTGTTCTAGAAAATACTCACATTTAAAAATGACTTTATTACATTTAATAGATAAGCAAGTCTTTGACAAAGATGTGTCCTTCAAAGTCGTCCAAATCCTACTCGGATCCAATACATTAAAACCATTTATAAAGTACTAGTTCGTAGTCTCGCAACAAATCATATACAGTAGAACTTTAAATAAAAATATTTGCTGGTGTGGAACAAATGAAAATTACATTAAGGTATTAATTAACTTACAGTGGTGTATACATGCATTATACACTTTCGAAATTATATATTATTATCGAATATATGAATATGCACCACGTAAAATGGTTTAAAAGTCACTTTTAAATACCAATACGTAAGGGTGGGCACGTCTCTGGTCCGGAGTTCGGGTTAACAATTATAAATTTGTAAATGTAATTTATTTTATAGATTTGATGACAAGAATACAAAGATAATAATATTTGTAAAATGAAAAAAAAGAAGAAATAGTTGGTCGGAACAATGACCGGAAAAAATAAATTTTAGTTTTGACTATTTAAGTATAGCGTACTTGTTTTTGGATGTCTATTTTTTTCTCGTCTACTATTTTTATATGCGAGACTTAATTTGGATTGATCGAGATGTGTTGGCTTGGAATGTACTGGACCGGATTTATTTTTTTTCCCTCACGAGTCGAATTTCGGTATGTGATGGACGTTGATAGGAGAATGCAATTCTCCTCCAACATCATAGATCAAATAGTATTACGTTTTAAAATATTTGTGATTTGCTTCATATTTCATGAATATCTGTTTTGTTTTGCTTCGGAAAAAATGGATATACAATTTTCAGAATATTCAGAAAATTTATAAATATTTGCGAATATTTATGAATATCTCATCCACTTTGCTCAATACAAGTAAATGTAAAAAAAATTATACAAAATTGTTTTTTTAATATCTTTTACAAAATATAAAATCTAATGTAAAAATTAATGAAACTATATGTCTTAGAAAATTTTAAAATTTAATAAAAGCTTCCTACGAAATAGAAATGTTTTAGAAAAATTGTAACTTTCTATAAAGATTTTATATTCTTTTCTTAATTTAATATTTTTATAAGTAATTTTATAAATAAAATTAATAAAATTATATGTTAAGATGATAATTACATAAGTATATACTTAAAACTCTATATTTAATTATAGATATACAAGTATTTATATAAATATTAAAGCGGATCGGATATCTATTTCTAAGTTGTTTAGTATTTGTATTATGTTTTATTTTTAATGGATACTGATTTTTTAATATTTTTTTACTTCAAAAATTATAAATATCTTAAATTTTTTAATCAACAAATAACGAATCAAATTAAATTTAACGTATTTCAAAAAATTTCGCTTAAGGAAAAAATTGTTCGAGAAAAGTAATAAATATTGAGCAACTGATTTTTTCGAAATCCAACTAAGCTGTACAACCACATATTGATGAATAGTCCATTTTGAATTTTTAATAAGATCTCAAATATGATCAGATCATATATTCACTTGGCCAAAAAAACGAATCATTATCATTTCACTATCACTACTTGGTTACTTACTGAGCAACTGTTTATAATCAAAACTGATGCATATGCAACTTACAAATTATCTCGTTTTAAGATGTCTTCTTGAAAATGTATTTTATCTCTATCGTAATTCAAAATGATTTTTTCGATCCTTTTCTATAGTGTTATTCAGTTGTTAAGAGAAATCAAACCAAATTAAATAGTCTATGAGAAATTATACGCATTGATATTCCTTTTAGAAGATCTGACATCAATCAATTGTATTATCAGTTAGGTCCACATTCGTATAAATTTGACTTTAACCATTGTTTTATTGAGTACAGTATTTCCTAGTGTAGTCTTGAATGCCAATATAATTTATAAAATGCTGGGTTTGGTTGATCCAACAAAATTGCCCCCACACCTGTCTACAAGGTGCCCATCAGGTCACATGGTGGTACTAATTGAAACTCACTTTAATGTTTCTATAAATAAAAATCGTGTAATCATTATAAATGTTGGAGGGTTACCATACATTGAAATAAACATGTTCATAATTAGACGGAAAAAAACTTAGTTATAATTAAAATATCCAGATAATTTACTACTCCCTCTGTTTTATATTAGTTGTCGTTTTAGGTTTATGCACACAGATTAAGAAAACATTTAATTTTACATATTTTCAAAATAAAAACACTATTACCAATACACCTAACCATATACCAACCTATAGAAAAATATAATAAAGAATATTATTAATAAATTTTGCATTAAAAACCGAAAACGACACTTATTTTAAAACAAAAATTTTACTCCAAAACGACAAATAATTCGAAACGGAGGGAGTATTATAAAACCATTAACGTATTGTTGAGGCATTACAAAATCTAGCTAACACCAAGAATCGAAACTAACTAAAACCGGTAGGCGTCCATAAAAGTAGATTATGGTATAAGTTACTTAATACAATCATTAGGATGAACTTGTTTTGGGGTATCAACTTTGTTTGGCATCGTTTTAGCTTGACATCAATATTATTAATTTAGATAATTTATAAACAATTAACAACCTTTAGCTATAACTTTTAGTACTAATGACAATAATAACAAAAAAAATTCTTAAATTTTAATTACACAAGTTTTTGTAAAGAGTTTATATTTTGTTAGTGTATATATATGCTTTATATGTAAGAAATCTGTATATTCCACATATTCAAATATTATTATGGGATTCAATTCTTATCTTATAATTATCAAAACGAAATTCCTTTAAAAATAAACAACACATGTAAACATGTTTTAATCTTTGGTTACAAAATATATAAATCTATTTAAAAGACAAAATATTAAAAATTGTCGATTGTCAATTTATCAGAAATGAACAACAATAAAGAAACAATATATACTCCCTCCGTTTTATATTAGTTGTTGATTTAGGTTTATGCATAAATATTAAGAAAACATATGATTTTATATATTTCTAAAATAAAAACACAATTACCTATATACCTAACTATATTTTAACCAATGGAAAAAAAATGGAAAATCCTATTAATAAATTTTACATTGAAATTCTAAAATAACACTTATTTTGAAACAGAAATTTTTCTTTACAATGATAAGTAATATAAAACATAGGGAGTACTATATAAAGACTCTCTTTTTTAATAGAGGGTTTATATATAGAGATTTGGACGAGAGAGAGTTTAATAAGGTGGGCTCAGAAGGTATATTATTAGAGAGGAAAGGAGTGCATGTGGTGTCCGACCATTTCAACCCTCACGACTTGCTCCGGTCTTCCTTTGATGCCGACATCTTCTTTTTCAAATTTTCCTAAAAAAAATCGCAAAATTTCTAGAGTATATAGGTGACTATTAATTACTCCCTCCGTTTCGAATTACTTGTCGTTCTGAGTTTATGCACGCATATTAAGAAAACATATAATTTTGTATATTTCCAAAACAAAAACACAATTACCTATACACCTAACCATATTTTAACCAATAGAAAAATAAATTTAATAATCTTATTAATAAATTTTGCATTGAAAAACGAAAACGACATTTAATTTGTGACAAAAAATTAAGCCTAAAACGACAAATAATTCGAAACGGAGGGAGTATTACATAGTGCGGTAGCTAAGAAAGTAAATCCAGTAAAAATGATGCGATATCAGTTTCGAATCATGCAACTATTTTTTTATTAATTTAAACTCATGCAACCCCATTTTTCCACCCTTCACCATGCCATACATATATTCAACGTCGACGTCGTTTTCAGATTTTGTTTTTTTTTCAGAAGTTCTGAGTGAAAAAAAAAGTTATGAGTAAATATAATACTCCTATCAAAGAGGTTAGGTATAGGTGTTGTAATAGAAAATATTATATTCCCACTAATTTAAGAAGAAACTACAATCAATGTTTGTGAAACGACTAAGATTCTAATTCTAGAAAGTCGCTCTTCCAGTTACCTTCTTCTCGAATCTCTTATAAATTTATAATCTGGATGGGAAAAATCCCAAAATCGGAATGTGAACTCTATAAGAAAACTTTTGTAGGCAAAGTCTTTATCCTAATATTCTGTTTTCTAGAGACTACAAAATTATTTCTAGAATAAGAAAAGAAACTTAATTTTCTTCGTCATATAATATATTAACTATATTAATGCAACATTCTTTTTTTTTTTGTGTGTAACTACAATACCAAATATGTGTTAGTTTAAATTCAGCATCTCTGCTTCTTAATTGTTTTCTCTGTTGTTAAAAGTTGTATGAATATATGTGTAAATTTTGTGGTGATTTAAAACATAAGTCTAAGGTTGTCCTTTGCAAAACAGATGAAAGTATCGACAATAAAAGAGTTAAAAAATATCAAAAACAAATCCAATACATATATGTACAATATTATACTTCCTCCGTTTCAATATAAGTGTCGTTTTGATATTTTTCACAAAGATTAAGAAAGTGATTGAAATATATTTAAGTTGTTATTAATTACATATATTTGACTAATAATATTTGAGATAAATATAATTATTTATAAAATTAATGCAGTTTGTAATTAATTTATAGCTGAAAGTAAGTATAATTTGCATTGTAATTATAAAGTAATATTTTATGTGTAACAAGAAAATAAAATGCTAAATGACACTTATTATGAAATAGATGGAGTAATAAATTATTAAAGGTTGCTTTGCTAAATGAAAATGGAAACGTATTGAAAAACTAAGGCTATGTATATTAACCGTGAATTTGGTAATACAAACAGGACGAAATTAAAATGTGGTGCGGTGCAATTACGTTTTATGCGTTTGGTGGGATAAGTGCAGTTTTGATAAAAAAAAATAGTGTGGTTTTATAAAAAAGAAGTGCGGTTTTTATAGAAAAATTAAAATAAAATAAAAAAATTCATATATTAATAAAAAATAAAAATCTATTTACTTAATTTCACAATATTTTTATTTATACAAATTAAATACTGAAGTTCATTTGAAATAAATAACTTACTCCCTCTGTTTCAAAATAATATATACTTTAGAATTTTCAATTTTTTAATAAATATATATTAAACTTAGTTATAAATGCATAGTTTTTTGTAGTTTTATATTTTATATACTTTTAAACAAAAAAGATTTTACAAAATATAATTAATATTTTTGAACTTCACAATTTTTCATTATTAGCTGACAAAAATTGTATTGAAAATATAAAAAATGTATTTTTTGAAACAAAATCTTTCTCTAAAATATACATCTTTTTGAAACGGAAAAAGTATATTCTTAATTTCTTAGATATAAACATTATAGTTTGGGTATTTTACATACATTCATTTCTTGATTCAGTTGAGATATTTTAGATATAAATTGAATGTAATAAGTGGAATGTAATAACAGTGCTTTGTTACAACTATGGTTCATATTGATACAATATGCGGGATAAATGTAATTTTGCTTTTTTTTTAAATAGTGCAATTTTGAAAGAAAAAATAGTAAAATATTACTTCTTCCGTTTCTAAATGATAGATGTTTTAGGATTTTCACACTTTTTAATAAAACATATGAAAACTTAGTTATAAATGCATACTTTTCTGTAGTTTTATATTTCTTATACTTTTAAACCAATAAAATTTTACAAAAAGCAATTCATATTTTCGAACTTCACAATTTTTCATTATTAATTGACAAAAATGTATCTTTTTGAAACAATTTTTTCTCTAGAATATGTATCTTTTTGAAACGGAAGGAGTATAAAATAAAAATAATATAATCAAAAATTGATTTTTTTAGTTTAGTAATGATGTTATACTGTTTTTATTTATAATTTAAATATTTTAAATAAATTTTCAAAATTTTATATATTTTATTTGTTAATTTTATATATTTTCTTTATTTATTATAATCTAATTGCTAAAATTTGTGAAAATAAAAATAGCACATAAGGATACCAATTTCCAAATAGCAATAATTAAATGATAAAATAATTAAATTACTTTAAACCACTAACCATAATAAAGAAAAAGGATCTATTGTTTTAAAATACTAAGTAATGAATAAATACTTTACTATATAATGTAAGTATATATTATATTTTAATAAAATATAATTCTTAAAAGGTTTGTGTGCATTTTTTAAAAAACCGCTGGTTGTAAGACGTGTTGTGGTTTTTGACTACTGTCCACTATTTTATAACACAATTTTGGTGTATACGGTTTTCGAACTTGGACAATTCTATCAAATAACATTTTTTTAAGTTTTTATCACAAAAATAAACTTAAAAATAATTAAAATAATTATTTTATTTTGAATTTTTTTTATATTTTTTATTTATTTATTTTGAAATTCTACCCCTAGACAATACAATTTAACTCTAAATTTAAGTCTAGATTAATTAACATTAGAGTTATAAATATATATATATATAATAAAATATTTTGATATTTATCTTTATTAAATACTCCCTCCGTTTCATATTATTTGTCGTTGTAGGGAAAAATTTTCGTTTCAAAATAAGTGTCGTTTTAGAGTTTCAATGCAAAATTCATTAATAAGATTCATAGGTAATTGTGTTTTTATTTTTCTATTGGTTAAAATATGGTTAGGTGTATAAGTAATTGTGTTTTTATTTGGGAAATATACAAAATCATATGTTTTCTTAATATGTGTGAATAAACCTAGAACGACAAGTAATATGAAACGGAAGGAATATTATTTTGTGAAAATAAACTAAAAAAATTACAGATAATTTATCTTTAAAAAAATGCACATATGTAAAAAAAATGTTGTGAACGGGTGCGTTTTTGAAAGTTCCGCACTGAAATACGCTAATTAATTGTCACCAATCACAACCTAATAATTTAAAAAGATATATAGTCGGGTCCCTATATAGTTTCATCTAATCATTTATTGACAATCCATAAACCCATGATACCCTCGTGGTCGTGTCAATTTCCTATATTCTCGGAAATTCATTCTTATACTCATAATTTAAGTTATAATAATAATTTAATGAAAACTTAATCAAATTCGTAAACAAACACTCATGTTTTTGAAGTAAAAAAAAAAGCCGCGTGGAATCATAGTAGAATAAAAAGAAGATGCGATTGATTAATGATTATTTTTTTAATTTTTCTGGAAAAACTAGAAATGTTTTCTCGAAAAAAACAAGAAGTGATTATCGATAAATGATTATTAAGAATTTAAGACTCTTTCCTGTCCATATAATTTGTAGGCGGGTGTCTTTGTGGCTGAGATAAACATATTGTGCGGCGGTCTCTCTTTCCGACCAATTATTTTCCGTCATTTATACCATTTATTTTGTTTTGTTTATTTTCAAATGCTAGGAGAGTAGCTTTGAATTTTGATAATGTTCCGGTCCAACTGTGACTCCTTTAATAATCTGAGTCCAGGTTGAATTAAAACTCGATTTTGAATCTAAATACTTCATATAACCGTTCAAAGTATACATGTCAAAGAGATTTTAAAATAAAATAATAAACCCATTTAATTTTAAAATCTTGTAGGATTACTCATTTAGAACCTGAAAATTGTATTGATCTATTTACATCCGTTTAAACCTATTTAAGATATTTTGAATAATTTAAAAAAAAAATTGAAGTGTATTTTTCTAATATTGTTTAACTTAAATTTATAAATAATTGGGAAAATATGTGATATTTTTTGAATTTTTAGTATATTTAATTAAATATATTTATATAAACGGCGAAATGTTTAGAGTAAATTTTTGTGAGTCATGCTAATCTTGTAATTGATTCTAGCTATAGCAATTATTAAGCTTTAGTTTTATGATAATTTTGATATTTAAATGTAAACAATCATAGTGATCGAACAAATAATTTTTTACATTAGACTTAATGCATTTTAAATACTTCTTTTACAGGGGTAAAAAGTATTATATGATAAAATTAAAAATATATTAGATTAAAATTAAGTGTATATATATTAATAAATTGTTCCTGTCCGTCCAAAGTTATGAATCTTAAAATCTATCAAGTTAATATAACAAAAAATAAGCTGATAAGATATATAATAACTACTCCTCCGTTTCAAAAGAATGTATATTTTAAAGAAAAAAATATTTCAAATAGATATTTTTTTATATTTCTAATATAATTTTGTCAATTAATAATGAAATTAAAAAATATTAATTGTATTTTAAAAGTTTTATTGGTTTAAAAAGTATAGAAAATATAAAATTACAGAAATTATGCATTTATAACTAAGTTTTAATATCTTTTATTAAATAGTGTAAAATTCTACCAGTGCCGATTTTCAGAAGAGATATGGAAGGATTTATCTCGGAAACTCATGTCCGTGCACTATACAAACAATTGGGATGACATCATGCGGCTACTAAATGATCAGTCCTGACAGAGAGTACAATTGTTTCTCCTCAGATATGTTTTCCAGGCTACCTTATCTACCATTTGGTACGAAAGAAATGGAAGAAGACATGGTGAAAGACCAAACAGCACAACCGAATTGATCAAACGCATCGATAAGTTGGTCAAGAACCGAATCTCCAGCATGAGAATGATGGGGGCTACAAAGTATTCAAAGGCCATGGAAACATGGTTCTCTTATAGATGATTTCTTGATATTTTTCTAAATTATTCTCTCCAAAACACTTAGATATAGTCACAGTCATTGTAAAAAAGTTTTTTTGAATAAATTTAAAATTATTTCAAAAAAAAAAATTTATATTATTTTAAAACAGATGAAATAGTTGATAAAAAAATACATAACTATAAAATTCTTTAGTGGATCATATAATTCAGTGTAGTGGATCCCGTCCATTTCAGTATAATGGATGAACTCATGAAGGTAACTTACATGAAAATTGGAGCACATATAAAAATTAAGCCAATGCACATAATAAAAATTAGGCTAGAGTATTTTATATATTTTATGTAATATTACATATTTTATCTTTAAGCATTTTCAATCATTTGATCTTCTTCTTAGATTTTTTTCATTTTCTTTTTTTTCTTCTACTCCTCCTAATCTTATTTGATATATATTTTCGGATTAAATATAATTCAACTAAATAATTAAATGAGTAAAAATGTACATATTTTTTATATATATCATAACTTAAATTTTTAAAAATAAAATTTTAAACAACATCAGATGAAAGTTATATTATACTATATCTAAATCATATTAAAATAGAATATTATAGATGATTAAAATATATATCTAAAACAATAATTTGCCAATATTTATAATATACTATTATATTTATTAAAATAGTATAACCATTATCCTCTTTCTTGCCACTCTTCTTTTTCTTCTTTCACTTTTTTTCTTTTTCTTTTCCTCTTTTTTTTCTCTCTCCTCCTCCTTCTCCTTCTCCTCCTCATCTACTCTCCTCCTTTTCCTCGTTTCTAAATAGCATAGACTATACCAGATTTTATATACTATTTATGTAATAAATATAATATAGTATAACACATTTTTGTATAATATATAAAATCCACATGCAATTTTAACAAAAATAAAGGTCAAGACTGTGTTCAAATTGTCTCATCAATTAGTTCTTATTGCTTCAAAGTTACATTCTTTATTTTATATTCTCTTATAAATATTTAACAGAATTACCCTTTATTATCTATATAATTATATATAGATCCAATCACACAAAAAGTTATATTCCATGAGTTAGTAAAAGTAAAAGTTAAGAATGATTATATTTTAATATAATAAATTGGTTTGGTATTATGTGAAATAAAAAATTATAAAAAATTATATATTTATAGTTAAAATTTAATATATTTTATTAATATAACTAAAAGTTAATATGTATTATTTTATTATAAAACAAAGAGAGTAATAGATATTACCAAATGGATGTTTCTTAAGTTTAAACTTGCTTTTCGTACGTATGTGTTACAACAAAAAATTAGATGATACCATGAATACTATAAATGAATGTGAAAATATTAGTTATTTTATATGTATATATATATGCGCAATGAAAATAACTTCAACTGTTTTAAAAATTAACATTGATAATAAACATTAGCTATGTTCAAAAACACATTAGCTCAACTTTATTAAGTGTATGCCTCAACCTTTTATCCGACCAAAAGAAAACGAATTAGAATCAATTCGAAAATACTTGACCGGAAATCAAACCAAAATTTATAAATATTTAGATGAGTCAAAAATTTCTATATTTAGAAAAACCAAAATAAAAAATGACCCAAATAAACTTAGATCCAAAAGGAATCGATCCAAATAGATCCGACCTGATAAAAACTAACTTAAACCAACCTAAAAACATGAATATCTAAAATTCTAATTTTATCTATTTTATTTTTTATATATTTATTTTATAATTTACTTGAAATATCTTTTTATTAGCAACTTTTGTAATTATTTTATAACACTTTAAAATAATATGAAAATTTAAATGTCAAATTTATAGTTTAAAATTATTTTTTTATTTTTTATTTTAATTTTTAATAATTTAGTTTTAGTTATTTTATATATTTTAACATATTTTATATATGATTTTGGTAAAAATTTGATGGGATTCAAGTATTTTAGATCTTTTTAGATCTTAAATACTTGACTTGTATCTGTTAAGGACATGAAAACTGTAGATATTTTGGAGGTATTTTAATCATAGATCTAAGCCGATTTGGATTTGTAAAAAAACCGATCTGAATTCAAATAAAAAATGTTCAAATATCAAGTTAGGTCCATATATTTAGAATTCAAAGGATCTGAATCTAAAAGTTTTAAACCTGAAAAAAAACGATTTGAAGATCCAAATTCTCATGCCTAATTAAGGGATTCATACCAACAGAAAAACTTTTTCTTAGGTGATTAAAAGTGTTTTCTTACTATAACACATGAACTATGATGAGTGCAGACTAAAGAGATTAATCATGTGTGCTGGTGAAAGAAAATACTTTATTGTGGATTTATAGTGGAAATATTCTAAAACGGCGGGCAAAATTTAAATACTAATGGTTGTAGCATTTATAAGAATGGCTTCGTATCCACGTTACCCACTCATTTACAGGAAGTATCCACATTTGATAAGTCTACGCCTATCTACTAGTAAGAATAGTTTTATTCAGCATTCAGCAAAATTCATTGAACCTTTTTGGTGCACTTAACTTATATGTCTTCTGTGACTTACCTTCTCAATCCTCGAGATAATTTATTTCCGTATTTTTTTCTACGATCTGAGCACCTAGATAATATGACTCAGTAATTTATTAATCAAATAGCTAGAAGATAGTAATCATATTTATTTAGTCGATCGATCACATACGTCTTATTTGTAACGAAGTACTTAATTACAGCAATCTCAAAACAAGTAACTATCACGTGGATAGGCATATAGCTCAATTTAAAGTACATTAAGAAACATAGATTGATATATTATATCATTAATTAATATGGTTGATCACAACATTATAATCATGATCAATTCAATCGTGTTAGACATTTTTCTAAGGTTAATTTGTTACTTTTAGGCTAAGCAAAACGATGAGAGCAAAGCAAATATCATAAATACTTTTGATATTTGGTTTACGACCTGTCATGGCCAAGTCTGATGAAATATTTTGTCTTTACTAAATCATTTAGAGCCCTCATAATCTCAAGATCGGCTCTGCATAAAGTTGTTCAAATATTTTTGAATCGTAAACCAATATAGCATATATTTTGACAAACCTAATCGGTAATCATATTTTGTGCCTATTTGCTCAATGCATGACACTATATCGCAATCAAACAGATTAATCATTTTCTATCCATTAAGATGGTATAAAATAAGGACAAAAAATGCATTTTCAAAGGGGTTATGTATCGTGTTAATTAAAGCCCGGTCCAAACCACGCATTATACTCTAGCAGTTCTATATTGAATAGTACGATCGAACTACTTTCAATACGTAACTACGACGTACACTCGGGTAAGATAAAAACGAGATACATCGAATTAACAAACATCAAAACGTAGACGCGTCCACAAACCACGATTCAGACGCGGACTTGGTCGAGCTTAAGGAAATGATTGGAGTTTGGAGGCGTTGACGCACCTGACCATGTCCCCTTCCAAAGTCAACATAAACGTGCCGCGTTTGGATACAGACTTTGTTGTTTAACTACGTTTTTAAAATGTTAATATTACAACATTTGTTTTTATCAAACTTACGTGATTAATTATTAACCTAATTAATGTCTCTAGTTATTAAACCAACCACATCTACAAGCCTATACCACGAAACGACAGAGAAACCCCTTAAGTACTTAAAAAAAAAAAAACTTAAATACTTTGACATGGACAACGTCCAATTATTAATTACGTTGAACTATATCTCCCTCCGTTTCATATTAAATGTCGTTTTAGAGAAAAATTTTCATTACAAAATAAGTATCCTTTTAGTATTTAAAAAAAAATTATTAATTTTATTTTCCAGCTAAATTTTCTATTGATTGAAATATGGTTAGGTGTATGGGTAATGATATTTTTATATAAAAAATATACAAATTAAATGTTTTCTTAATATACGTGCAAAAAGCTAAAATGACTATGAAATAGAAGGAGTATTATCTATGCCTTAATCATATTGATTCTCTAACTTCTTAATTTTGTTGACCCGCCAAAATTTACCAAGCTGCCACGACTATGATATAAATTTTACTAATGTAAGTTTGGAAAATTCTTTGGCTACAACAAACAAAACGGTGATTACCTTAATTAAGTATACCATAATTAAGTTGGTTACTCAAATATAATTTTATTAGCTATATCATTATTATATACGATATGAATAAGAATATATCAACCCGATTCATTATTTTATAGTGTACGTATCATATGTTGTTTAAATATGTCTATTGACGTCGGCAAATATGTCGTTAAGTTCAATTATAACTAAAATCTCTTCCACACTTGCAAATACCAGTTGTTTTTGATTTATACAATCCAAATTTTGGTTGGTTTGTCCTTATTTATTTTTCACACACGTCGTTTGGGCCTACTTTGAAATTTACAAATTTCTCGAATCTATTCATATGAAATGTAATATATATACAAAATAAAAAGTAAAGCCTCGTCATCATATTTAATTTGGAAATCTTTTTGGTGAAAAGATAAAGCTTAGTCAGCAATTTCTTTTACCCAATTTGTGGATCAATTTTTTTTTTCAAAAAATGACAAAAGAATTGGATAGCTAGACCATTCTACCAAAAATATTATTAAAAAATGATATTTTCTATATTTTATATTAAGTGTCATTTAGATTTATATACACAGATTAAGAAAATATTTAATTTTATGTTTTTTTCATATAAAAACACAATTACCCATACATTTAACTATATTTCAACCAATAAAAATTAAACTGAAAAATAAAAATAATAAATTCCGAAAATAACACTTATTTTATAATGAAAATTTTTGTTACAACGACTTTTAATATGAAACTGAGGGAGTATTATAAAAAATGGTGATGTAATAAAAGTTTGAAGATGGGATAATAACTTCTTTTTAAAAAAAGAGGGGGTGATAATATATTGATAAGCATGATACCTACGTCAACAATATTAACATAAACTAACTAAAAAGGGATATGTTAGAGCGGCCGTTTTTTATATAAACAAGACAAAGCCATTGGAGGTTGAACACAAAACGCTTTTTTGTCTCATCTCCTTCTCCTTCACCCTCTCCTCCTATCTCTCTCTCTCTCTCTCAAATCTTTTCAGGCACAACTAAATCGAATCATAAACACTTAAACAGTATAACTAAAACTTCCTGATCTATTAACTGACAATAGATTCTTGGGCTCTTCTTTATTTCGAACAGATTCTAATCCCTTATAGTTGTTTCAAACAACACGGTGAAACCTTTGTTTCTATATAATATCAGACTCCTACTTCTTTATTTGGGAAATTAGGGTTCTTCTGTGAAACTTTTTAGCTAAAAAAAAAATGGGTGTTGAAAAAATGGTGTGTTTGGTTTCTCGCACTGGTCGTCAGTTTCAGAGATACAACAAAGGTCGTCGTCAAGTCGTCGGGTATGTTCATCTATATATACATCTCGGCTTCACTGCCCGAACAACATAAAGAAAACAATTACTTTTGGACCTTTTATGTGTTTCTGAATATGTAAAACTTTCTGCAGATGTATTCCGTACAGATTCAAGTTATCAAGTGATGGTAAAATTAGTGACGAGGTAGAAGTTCTTGTTATCTCTTCTCAAAAAGGTCACGCCATGATGTTCCCAAAGGTATAATTCTTTTTTCTCAAAAGGAAAAAAATCTCTATTTTTTTTTAAGTTTGATGATTTTGGTGTTTTAAAGGTTAAACATTTTTTTCTGGGAATTAAATGTGTGTTGCCAATAATTGATTAATATTTTCAGGGTGGTTGGGAGCTTGATGAATCTGTGGAAGAAGCTGCATCAAGAGAATCTCTTGAAGAAGCTGGAGTTCTTGGCAACGTTGAGGTATTTTTAAATTAAAAAAATCTTATCTCTGTTTTTATTTGATATTATTGTTCTTTTTCTCTTTTGATTAATTTTTTTTTGTTGTTTTCCTGTGTTTTAATTTTGGCAGCATCAGTTAGGAAAATGGGATTTTTTGAGCAAAAGCAGAGGAACATACTATGAAGGACTAATGTTCCCTATGCTTGTTACAGAACAACTTGAGCTTTGGCCTGAACAACATGCTAGGCAAAGAATCTGGGTCAGTAGCTAAACATTTTTTCTATCCTACCCATAAATTTTAATATTGGTTGCATTTTTCTAACAATTTGATTTGCTAATTCTTCAGATGAACGTAGTAGACGCCAGAGAAGCCTGTAGAGATTGGTGGATGAAAGAAGCATTAGATGTTTTGGTTGGGAGACTCTCATCACCAGTGAATCAACCAAAGGAAGAGAAGACTCTTTCCATCTCTATTGAAACAATGTGTTGATGACTGCTGATTGTGATGGGAGTTTTTGGACTAGTGGGTCTCTGTATATACAAAAAATAGATGGGTTTCAATTAGTATTGAGACAGCTGAAGATCAAAGCAGATGCAGAGCCGGAAAACATAAATTATGAGTAGATTTTTAGGTTTTAATTTGAAGCAAGAAAATTATCATGTGATTTATCAAGTCTTGTATGTCGTGTTTATAATGTTTCTGCAAGATTTGATTAAAGGGACGGTGAAGAGTTACGAACTAAGCAAAGAGTGCAAGCAAAAACTATACAACTGTGTTTCCCTCTGTTTATGTTTTTCATCTCTCTTTGAATTTGCAATGGAGACGCTTTGATTTCATGATGATTTTTTGTGTTTGAGAAAAAATTAATAATGCAAGTGGATGGGATGATACGTGTCATGGTGTGATTGCTTTTATGAAAAAGCAACAATAAATTACTCCAATCATATAAGCTACATTGATATAATATGTAACGGAAAATTGTCTTTTTCCAAATTCATTATGAAAAATCAAAAAAGTTGATGAGTCATTTATCAAAATTGGCTTTATCTTTTACAAAACTGTTGGTTCACAACTCTTTTTAATAGAAACTAGTTTTTGCTTTGGGTCCACCTAACCTATTCACTGTCACCAAACAACATCTTAGTCATTAGTTAAATAGATATAATAACATAACATTATTTGTTAGATCCTTCTCCGGCTCTATCCTAAAGAAAAAGGAACTTAGCTCTTTTTCGCATCTCGCCGTGAGTGATCACAATGTTAAAGTTGTTGCTTCATTTCTCTTAATGGTTTATTATAGCTGAACTCGTGGCTTGTGGTATGTTCTGAAGCAATAGGAGTTTCTGCAAGTGACCCATCTCCAATAATCCGGCTTCAGATGCTTTACTTCTCCTTCTTAAACTCCTTCCATTCTTGGCGTTGTCTCTGCTAGGATGTCTTGTATATAGTGGTTAACTCTTCACTTCTTTGTAATCAAACGTTGATCTTTTGTTGTTAATATAATCTTCTAGCGTAAAAAAACATTATTTGTTAGATTGTTTGTTTTTGTAACAATTGTTTGTTTTTCAACGAAGGGTGATGCTGCAATTGAAAAAGACAATATTTAGAAGTCTACTAAAGATCGATTATAATACTATAGTTTTGGGAAAATGGGAAGATCGACATCTTTATATTTTATTTATATTTTTGTTTACTAGTCACTTTATAATACAAAATACAACAAGTTGCGCTTTTAACAATTAAAAGTTGACGTATGAATCGTTTCCTTATGTTCAAACCAAATCAATTAAGAAGCATTTTAAATCCTATTTCTCAAACAACGTATAATCTTATTTTATTTTCTTTATAGTGGGATCTTCATGTGGCTTTCGTCACTTCTTCTGTTTTCATGATTAAAAAGGAATTAGAGAAAAATAACGTATAAACTTATTTTATTTTCTTTTATGTTGCTGAGCATATAGAAGACGAGTACAATATTTCATAATTTTTAATACTCATATATCCATTGATATCCCAATTTCTTAGAATTCCAACGCCAGTTTTCTGTGTTTCTGCTTGTTAGCTTACTTCTGAAACCAAAAAAGTAAAGATGAGTCACATGTTTACGTATTTTTGTTGAATCAATCAATTAATATTAAAATATCATCATTCTTAATTTTATTTTACATAAATATTTGAGATATGATTATCTGAATAAAAGTTTGGGCTTTGTTATGTGCATATAGAATTTCATTTGGGTGATGCTTGTTAGTTTAAATTTGGGCCTCAATGATAGTCCTTGTAAAGTTGTAATCAGTTCTCTCTCGGACTCTCCGATCTTTCTCTCTCGACATCAACGAGTCTCCTCCAAACTCTCCTTCTCATTCACTCTTCCGACCAGAATTCTCATGGCTTCCACCGGACAATCTGCGAATCTTCGTTGTCCACGACCACCCGAGTTAAAAAATTACGTTTTTGCTATGGATTATTTTGTAGCTGAAATAGAAAGATTATTGTCAATAAATGTAGTCACATAGCTACAGAAATTTACTAGCCAAAGTCGTCACTAATTAGCAAAGGAACAAGTCATAGCTATGTTGTTGCTATTGGCTATAGAAATTGCTTTAGCTAGTTTGTTGCTAGTTGGTTACGGATTGAATTTAGCTTCGGTGGTGAGGCCAATGAATCAATCTGTTGCTGCTATATGTCGCCTTTTTAATTATAGCTACGGATTGTGTCTAATAGTTGAAAATTAATCGGTAGTTATATTATAGCTACGGATTGTGTCTAATAGTTAAACTTTTATATCTATTATAATACTGCTTGTTTAGAACTTGAAACTATATATTATCTTAAAATGATTATATGCTAGAAAATTAAAAATTTGGTACAATATTTTTTGGGATCCTAAATGCTAATTTGGTACAATATAATCTCATGTTTTGAAAATACAGATCAAAATTTAGTTTATATTATAAATAAAAAACAATTCTCTCAAATAGTTTTTTTAAAAAAGTTTTTGTCACAAAAGTAACTCTAAAAAGACCAAAATAATTTTTTTGTTTTGAAAATTTTAATATTTATTTTTATTTTTAATATTTGAAATCTCACCCCAAAACCCCACCCCTTAACTCTAAATCATAAGTTAAGATTAGTCAACCCTAGGGTTATAAATGTATATTTACCTCTTTAATAAAATATTTTAGTCATTTTCCTCCTTAAATACTATTTTTATGAAAATAAACTAAAAATTTGATATCTTAAACAATTTCTCTATAAAAATAGCTAGATGATTGAATGTGATGTTCATCTATTAGATTCTTAGGGTATCTCCAACTATAAACCTTATATGTTATGCTCAGCTATTAAGTCTTTTTTTTTTTTTTGAAAGAAAAGCTATTAAGTCATTATTATCTCCAGTCTCTTAACCGAGATTTTTAGCTTCGGAAAAGAGACGGTTCTTAACTTTTCTTATTTTTAACTAAAAAAAACTAAGAACCGTCTCTTAAATAAGAAATATAAGAATCGATTCTTAGCCGAAAAATGCAAAAAAATTATCAAATCATGAGTTAAAGAACTCCGGTTAAGAGACCGGGGATAATAATGCTCTTAGTGTAGTCGTTGTTTTTTTTTTTTTTGACCAAGAGTCTAGTTGATTTCTAGGGAATTAATTTCAGATGCTGTGTAAATTCCGGTATACCGTATACATATGTTATTTTGACACAAAAAGCAGCGTTGATAATATAAGATTACCAAGTAAAATAATGTTGACAATAACACTATAGCAGTCCAGCCAGATAAATAAAAAATGTATAACATTTTGAAATGTTCATAATAATGTAACAACGCACCAAGCATAAAAAGTTGCTAATTCTCGTATTTTCTTCTAGTGCCACAGACACAAACACACACACACACAAAATCATGTTCTCCACAAAAACGCTTCTCTTTATCACCGCCCTGTTCCTTCTCGGAGCATTCACATTCGCCGCCGTCGATACTTTTGTCTACGGTGGCTGCTCGCAAACAAAATTCTTTCCGGGATCGCCTTACGAGTCTAACGTCAACTCGCTCCTCACCTCCTTCGTCAGCTCAGCTTCTCTCTACACATACAACAACTTCACCGTCAACGGAATCTCCGGCGGCGACGGTTCCGTCTACGGATTGTACCAGTGTCGCGGCGACCTCTCTCTAGGCTCCGGCGACTGCGCCAGGTGCGTCGCTCGCGCCGTTAGCCGTCTCGGGAGTCTCTGCGCCGGTGCGACCGGTGGTGCGTTGCAGCTCGAAGGATGTTTCGTGAAGTACGACAACTCGACGTTCCTCGGCGTTGAGGATAAGACGGTGGTCGTTAGACGGTGCGGCTCACCGGTTGGGTATAACTCTGACGAGTTGACTCGGAGGGACTCGGTGGTTGGTTATTTATCGGCGAGTAGCGGTGGGTCCTACAGAGTGGGAGTGTCGGGGGAGCTGCAAGGTGTGGCGCAGTGCACCGGAGATCTCAGTGCGAGCGAGTGTCAGGACTGTTTGATGGAAGCGATCGGACGGTTGAAATCTGATTGTGGCACCGCCGCTTGGGGTGACGTTTACTTAGCCAAGTGCTACGCGCGGTACACTGGGCGCGGAGGACACTCGCGAGCCAACGGCTACGGTACAGCCCTTCTCTGCTCCGTTGCTTTTGTTTCTCTTTGGCCATGTTTATTAGTGGGTTCTTATGACGGGGTTCTCAGCGTAATATAAGAACCGTTTCTTAACTTTAACTAAGAAAAAGTTAAGAGACGGTTCTTAAATCTCTTAGTTAAGAACCGTCTCTTAACTTTTTTTTAGTTAAAGTTAAAAGACGGTTCTTAAATTAGGCTAAGAACCCCACTTTAAGATACGTCCAATAATTATACCTTTAGATTATCATTATCTCGGTCTCTTAACCGATATTTTTAGATTCGAATAAGAGACAGTTCTTAACTTTTCTTAGTTTTTAACTAAAAAAACTAAAAACCGTTTCTTAAATAAGAAACATAAAAATCGTTTTTTAACGAAAAAATCTAAGGAAAAAAAATAATATCAAATCATGAGTTAAGATCACTGATGTTCTTAATGTTCTTATTTGTGTTTAGAATTAATTAATTAATTAGTTAAGCATGTTCATGAATCCAAACTGTCCATGGATTAACGCATATCATATCATATTGTATACTATATAATTAATTATGCATGCAATATTTGATAAACGTTTTGGGATTAAGGTGGGAATCGTGACAATAATGACGATGAGATACAGAAGACTCTTGCAATCATAGTTGGCTTAATTGCTGGAGTTACGTTACTCGTCGTTTTACTTTCTTTTATGTCAAAATCGTGTGAGAGAGTTAAAGGTAAATGATTCATTCCTAACTCCTTTTCCTTTTTTATATACGTAATGGAGTGGAACACAATTATCATTAGGGAAAATTCCTTTAAAATACACGGACTAATTTCCATTTGGTAATAAAATACATGAACTATTTTGGATCCCCGTTTAATACACAAACTAATTTTTGTTGCCTATTAAATACACAAACTAATTTTTGTTGCCTATTAAATACACAAACTTTTGAAATTTGCAGTTTTTACACATCGTTTTAGACGGCGTTAACTTTATTTAACAGAAGTGACGACGGCGTTATGACGGCGTTAATGTTAATTAAACACATTTAAATTATGAAATCAAAATTCCTTAAAAATACATGAACTAATTTCATTTGCTAATAAAATACACGAACTATTTTTGATTCCCGTTTTAATACACGAACTACTTTTTGTTTTCCATTAAATACACAAACTTTTGAAAAAAATCAGAATTTTACACATCGATTTAGACGACGTCAACTATGTTTAACAGAAGATGACGTTAGTTTTAACTAAACATGTGGTTAAACTGTGAAAGCACGTTCACCCTCAGCCAAAACCTCTTAAATCGATTGAGCCAAATTAGTTTCAATTCGAGTATGGCACCCTAATCAATTCCAACCTCTTTTATTCTCCAAACTTTGTTCATTCTCTTCTTCTTTCCTTTGATTTCCCTTTATATCGTTTTGGAATAAAGTCGATTTCTATGTCGTGAAAAAGAATGAAGAAAACTAAGTAATTTTAAATGAACTTCTGATTTTAGAATTAGTTTATGTTATGTATTTCTGGTTCTTATTTTTTTCTTTGGTTGTAGTGATAATGATTCAATCATGGTTGTGTTCCAAAAAAAAAAAAAAAATTCAATCATGGTTAATTTACACTATGATCAATAAGTTTAGTGTTATGAATTAGGTTGTACATATATTTGTTATTTTCTACTATGATCAATAAATTTGAAATTTCATCCAAAAATATACTATGTAAGTGTAATGGGAAAGAAAACTAACAATATAATCTATCAGGCGGATTTTCATCTTCTATTAAACATAGTTGACGTCGTCTAAATCGATGTGTAAAATCTGAAAAAATTCAAAAGTTTGTGTATTTAATGAAAAACAAAAAGTAGTTCGTGTATTAAAACGAAAATCCAGAATAGTTTGTGTATTTTATTAGCAAATAAAATTAGTTCATGTATTTTTAAGGAATTTTTATTTCATAATTTAAACATGTGTTTAATTAACAATAACGCCGTCGTCACTTCTGTTAAATATAGTTAACACCGTCTAAAACGATGTGTAAAAACTGCGAATTTCAAAAGTTTGTGTATTTAATAGGCAACGAAAATTAGTTCATGTATTAAACAGGGATCCAAAATAGTTCATGTATTTTATTAGCAAATGAAAATTAGTCCGGGTATTTTTAAGGAATTTTCCCTTATCATTAATCAAATGTTTTTATGATAAACGGATCAATTTGTATATGTGATGATGGACCCCAAGATAAAGGCACACTACTATATGGTGGATCCGACTTTTTTACATTCTCTATTTATTTATTTATTTATTTTGGTTTTTCAGGTGGAAAATAAACTACGTTATGGGCTTTTGCTTCTCGACTCTTGTATCATCAAATTATATTAAGAAAAAAAAGAACTAAATGCGTAAAGGAGAAAGAAAAGCGAAGAGATTCTTCATATTCTCCACTCAAAATGTTTCCTTTTTGACCCACTTTAATTCAAGTCTTGATCAAATTGTATATGAATTTTACGCCGTTTATAGACTTGTATCCCTCTCTTCGTTTAATAACGTTATATAAAGTGGCGCATGCAATTCTTTTGATATTCCACTATTCATAATAATATATAGATCCATAATCACTTAGAGCATTCAAGAAGGTGCTTAGGGAAGTGCTTAGGGAGAATACTTAGTAAAAAGGTAGATGGGTCCTACAAAAAAAGTGTTTGTATTGCCTAATTAAGAGTTGGTGTTTGCATTGTTTGCGGATCTTACTGACACGTATCGGCTTGTAATTAGTTCGTTTATTATGAAAAAAAAAGAAAAAATTAAACACTCCTATAAAGTGCTTAGGGTTAATGGTGCTCTTAGTGTTAGCACATATAGCTTATGACTGGTTTTACTCTATAGCTTATAACTTATGAGACACGTTTTTACTCTACATACATAAATCTAGAAGAGCTCGGCGGGATAAATATTTTTAACTTTTTCTTCTTCTTTATTTATTTTTCTTTTATTTACTCTCAATTCAGCTATTCTCCACCAATCATACTTTTAATATTGTCGATAAAGCTAGCTTATCGATTCGTATGTGTGATTGTCTTTTTGAATCTGAACTATAGCTACACATTTTTCTATTCCGGTAAAATAATACTAAATATTTTGTCCAATGACTCCAGTCTCAGCTATAGCTACACATTTTTCGTTAAATATTACCCGCTGTTTTGGAGCGTCAACGGCTATGAAGAAAACATGAAGTCGGATTTGAACTTATGCGATAATTTTTACTAAAAGAAAAGGTAGTATACTCAAATGGTGGGTATGGTTGATTGATTTTGATACTAATCAGTAATCATGCCATAATATATATATAGATTTATCTAGTAAAAAGAAGTTTATAAAGTGGCCGGATTAATATCATTATGTTTCAAACAAAAGTAGGGGGGGGGGGAATAAAAGCACAATAGGTGGAACCATTAGCTTACGTGATACATTCTCTATCATCAATTATCTCCCTAGTTTATTAAAAAAAAAGATTTCTTCCAAATTGTTTTCTACTTCTTTTATTTAATTTTTCATTTTCTGTTTTCGACCTTATCCTAGGCCAAAAAGAAAGAAGCGTCTACCGACTCTATATTTTGTTTTATATTTTCATTCTATTCTTTAGACAAAATTCGTTCTATAGATGTACCACTTAATATGTTATATTTATATATGTAAGTAATTTATGGTTGCTTAAACTTTTTGAGTGGCAAATGTATTACTGCGTTTTCAAGCACCAATGTTTTAAATGTTAATTCTACTGAATAGTTTCTTTTTTGACCAAAGTGCTACTGCAATAGTTTTAGGTATAAATTCGAATTCAATTTTTTACTTTATAAATGACCAAAGCTAAATTCACAAAAGAACAATGTCACTTGGGCATATATATAGTGGACGTAGTTTCTAGAAAACTATGGTTGCATTTCCCCCACAAACAAAATAATAAAGTTTCTAAGAATATAGAGGGAACGTAATGTATATAAGGTATACGGGAATCGATCGCGTTAATGTAGGATATGATCTAATGCCTTCAGTTACTCGTTTATAACTCAATGTTCCCGCCTCAAGCCAAATTAATGTATTCTAGAAAATCCATGCATGGGACATGTATAAGCAGAATTCTTTTGACATTACGTATATTATCCACCCAGCAATTAGTCAATGTTGCACTTGAGAGTATACCTTTTTAAAACACCAGTTTTGTCTCGTTTGAATTGGTACTTGATTTATAAACGCTCTGTGTCTAAAAAAACACTCTTTAGCAGTTGCTCTTTTAGCCATGCATGAAAACTGCATATTCTCGAGCTATCTTTGTTATTAGTACTTTTTGTTGAACATACCTTTTAATTGATTTCTATGGTCACAACCGTTATTTTTTTTTTTGTTACAAAACCGTTATTTATTTATATTTTGGACATTATATTAAAATTTGTTATTAATTTACAAAAGAAATTATAAAAAACTTGGACAATTATGAATGGTAGACTAATGAGAATTACAAAACGCTTTTCTGAGCTAACTAATGCGCACATGAATTTAATTTACGATGTCCTAGTTGAAACTCACCTCACAAACGTACCACATCAAATCCAATGGGGCCATGGAAATAAGATGAGCATATCCTGGCTAAAAATAACATTTTTTGTGGATTTTTAAAAGATGTCTAAGTAAGCCCATTTTGTTCCACAACTGGCTTGAAGTTGATAAAACAAGATAATATTCGGCCCAAACCGGCCCATCAATAGGAGTTATCGCGCAGCTAAGGTCACATTAACTTTTGGTTTACGAAAAGAGAGACAGAACAGAACAGAACAAACCATTCTTCGACGACCAGAGCAAAAAAAAAAAAAATCATTCTCTGATCTCTTTCTTCGTTTGCTCTGTCTTTTTATAACTTTGATAAGTCCTTTCAGATAGATTTCAAGAGAAAGTAGAAGAAGAAGATGGATGACGTTAAAGATAAGCTAAAAGGATTCATGAAGAAAGTCAATCTCTCTTCTTCCTCCGGCAAATTCAAAGGCTCAGGTAGAGTTCTCGGATCTTCCTCTGCACCCGTTAACCCGATTCAAAACCGGTTTAACCCTCCCCAACCTTCGAATCCGAAACCCACCAAACCTTCTCCTTCTCCTTCTTCTGCCTCGTCTTCAGCTCCGTTGCCTGAGAAACCCGTCTCCTCCGGGTCACCGAAAAAACCGGATCCTGATCCGGTTCGTGCTCCACCACAAGACGGGTTCGACCCTTACGGCTCGTTCATCACGTCTTCCAACAGATCTCAGAACGGGTATTCTCTGAGCATGTTCGAGTGTCCGATCTGTGGTAACCCTTTCAAAACAGAGGAAGAAGTCTCCGTCCACGTGGAGAGCTGTCTTGGTGACACCACCACCACCACCAACGGAGACGAAGCTGCATCGGAGAAGGACATATCCGAAGTGGAGAAGCTTGTGGTTGTGTATCTCTCTGGGAAACCAACGGAGAGTTCGGTTGATGTTTTGCTTAGGTTGTTTAAGAACATAGTGAAAGAGCCTGAGAATGGTAAGTTTAGGAAGATTAGAATGAGTAATGCTAAGATTAAAGAAGCTATTGGTGATGTTGCTGGAGGCGTTGAGCTTCTTGAGATTGTTGGGTTTGAATTGAAAGAGGAAAATGATGAGATTTGGGCGGTTATGGATGTTCCTGAGCAAGACCAAACTCAACTGATCAATGAAGTTGTCGGAATGTTAGAAAAAAGAAAGATTGAAGTGACTAGAAATGATGAGGTTCCAGTGGAACCAGTGGCTCCGAAGAAGATCGATAGAGAGGTAAAGTTGTTTGCTTTTATGACACAACCTATTTAGTTTGTAACTATCTTCTTCTTTTGTTTTTGTGTATTGGATTAGATTCGTGTCTTCTTCTCGGTTGCTGAAAACGTAGCATCGAGAATAGAGGTACCTGATTCGTTCTATAGCCTCTCTGCGGATGAGATCAAAAGAGAAGCGGATTTGAGGAGGAAAAAGATTGCGGAATCACAGCTTTTGATCCCAAGATCTTACAAGGAGAAACAAGCGAAAGCAGCTAGAAAAAGATACAAAAGGAGTATGATCAGAGTACAGTTTCCAGACGGTGTTGTGCTTCAAGGTGTGTTTGCTCCATGGGAACCAACCATTGCTCTCTATGAGGTTAATACTAACTAAACCTCTTAAATTTTGTGTGTTTTTCCCCTCAAATTAAGACAACAGTTTTGAATCTTCTGTTTTGTTTCTCTTACAGTTTGTGAGCTCTGCTTTGAAAGAGCCAAGTTTGCAGTTCGAGCTTTTGGATCCTGTACTGGTTAAACGGCGTGTAATTCCACATACTCCAGCCCCGGGACAGAAACCAAGAACCTTAGAGGACGAAGAGCTTGTTCCCTCGGCACTAATCAAGTTCAGACCGGTTGAAACTGACTCTCTCGTCTACACTGGTCTATGCAATGAACTCCTGGAGATCAGTGAACCACTCACATGATTGTTCGAGTTCCACAGAAGATTTGGCATCAAACGGTTTAAGTTTCTCTATTTTATGGTGTGGTTGATTATTCTGTGTTTGTCATTCGAACATATTATAGGGGTTTTATGGAAAAAAATTGTGTAATCTGCACAATAATAAGAATCAAATTTGAAGATTCATCATATCTAAAAGCTTGCTCTTCTACTAGAACAATACATAAATAACGTTAGTATCTTTTTTTTTTTTGATCAAAAACGTTAGTAACTTTTATGTCTATAACTCAAGACAATCAGAAATCCATGGATTCAGTTTTACCCTCCTTCACTTTCCTTGAACCCATTTTAGAAAACTTGTGCAAGTCCTACTATGGCTGACAAAACAAAAATCGGGAATTTGCATGGTTACTTAAGTAACAAGTAGCAACACCAAGAACTAAACAATCCGACACAGTTTACTAAATTAGGAAAAATATTGAAGATTAGTACAAATTAACAAAAATATTTTGACGCTTTGATGGATCTCATCCGCTCCAACTCCGCCGTTCAGCCTTTCTCCTCTTGAAGCAGATCTTCTCCTTCGCCATGCTCCTAATGTTGACTGCTCCTGCCCCGTCGCGTTTCAGGCCTCCACCCGACCCACCACCGTGTAAGTTTTTTCGCTTGAATCTCTCTCTCACACCAATCCGCCAGACCTTCCAGACGCTTCCTCTGTTCTCGCTCTGTTTCGTTTCCTCAACACCGCTGCTAGCCTTTCTTCACAAGCGCTTACCCAAATCCAAGATTTGGAGTCTCATTTTCCATTGTTGGCAACTATGACGAGAGGCGGAGACACACATCACTTGTATGGTGGTGTCTCATCATTTGTTTCTGGGCGTCTATTTACTGCTGGAAGCAGTTTGTTATACCATTGCCGCACAGTGTGGTATATCTTTTGGATCATGTCCTGATGTTCCCATCTCTCATCCCTTCCGGGTTTGCCTCTGCTCTGCACTCTTGGTTCATTATTCTGTTCAATGGTATGAAACACGGGTTGTATGGGAGGCACTAGATCTGTGGATCTTGGTTCTAATTTGTGATGTTCCGATGGACTCATTCTCCTTAGGTTCTACTCTTGTGCTCGTTAGTGGCATGATGCGAATCTCTACTGCAATATGCAGTTTGTTTCTTGTGTTCAATCTGGCTCTTTGTGCTGTGTTGTTGTGTGTTTCTTCTTGGTGGCAGATTGAAGAAACACTCTATGATATTCTTTCTGGTGAAGCCGGTTGAGACGAGTATTTATTTCTTGGATGTCTCCTGTCTCTGGAGCAGTCTATTTCCCAATATTTCCTCATGTTTGGAAAAATTTGGATGAACAAGCATTGCTGGTACTGCAAGGATTTCCTCCCGGCTAATGCGTTTCTCTGCCTTTGAGGCAGTGTTTGTGACTCTTTGGGTTACACTGGATGCAATTTGTCAAGAGGCCTATGAAATCGTTGTTATGCAATTTTTGTGGTCTTCTTTTGTAAGTTGTATTCTTAAGCTATCTTTTGATTATTTAGTCTGTTTGTTTTGTCTATTTGGCTTGCTATGGCCTTGTTGTAAGTATAGTGGAAGTATGGTATGATCAGGAAAAAAAAAAAAAAAAATTGACGAAAAACGCTTAGCTTTAAGAAATTAAAACAATAACTAATAGTTTTATATTTTATTTGTTTGATCTAATCAAATTCCTGACGATGTAGTCAAAAAAATAAAATCCTGAGGACGTATACCAGTCCAGATCGAGAGATATGAACCTTATTAAGACCTGAACCTTATATAAGCATGCAGTGCCAAAGCAACCTTTTCACTTCTGGGTGGCTAACATCAACTGTCTTCCAGTCAGAAAAAGGTTAGCTAGTTGGGTATTGAGTGATAAAATCTCTTGTTGTTTATGTGGTCAGGGCAGCGAGTCGAGGGATCATGTTTCCTACACTGCGTACTGTCGGTCCAGGTTTGGGACATGGTTCTGCAACGCATATGACAGGGGTCTCTCCGACACTCCAACCGGGCCTCCCTCATTCCATGGTTGCTCACAGATACAATGGGTCTCTCGTCCACTCTTAGGAAGCTGGTTGTGCAAACAGTGACCAGAAGGATTTGGAAAGAGAGAAACAACAGGCTTCATAATGGCAATGCTGACTCTGCGGTGGTGGTGTTTACGAAGATTGACAGGTCCTTGCTCGTTTACCCCAGAAACGGTGTCAAGGTCTATTTGCTCAATGGTTTAGGGTTTGGATAGTATGCTCTTGCCGATATAACGTTAATTTCATAGTTCCATCTTGTTTTTTTATTTTATTCTTAGCCATGTGTAACTCCTAGCTTTCAAAGCTCTTGTAAAACAACTCTTGCTCTATTTTTGGTATGATATTCACATTTTATCAAAATAAAAAGAAAGAAATGGCAAGATGAAAATAACATAAAAGTAGAAACAGTGAGCAACAAGACAAGCAACAAAAAAAATCTAAATGATTTTAGTTTCATACAAACGGGACACAGGATTACACTTTGCATTTGGCGGGTGCAGGTGCGATTCTGGCGAGTGAAACCACGAACCAAACGTTTTTTGTATTGCCAAGGAAAAAGTTGATAAGAAGATGCTTCAGGCCAGGTGGCTCTTGATTGAGTTTGCGGTCCAGAGAAAGGTGATTGGTCGGCGTTGATGCATAGTGAAGCGTGTTATAATGTTGTTGCGCATTCTACTACGCCTTCAATGCTTATTACCAGAAGATGGAGAAAGCTTGTGATTTCAATGGTGTTGCTACAGAACAGTCATCACAGTACTGATCCAAGTATGTTGAATCTCTAAACATTTTTATACAACACTTTGGAAAGAGACTACTTTTTGCTCTCTTTCTGGAAATGATTTGCGTTGTTCTGATTCTCTATGCAGGCCGAGAATTCTTCGTCCTACCAAAGATAGATTAATATTCGAATTACTCAAACTCAAAGAAAATAAATTATAAAATAGAGGAATGGTATTTTAGAAAGAGTAATTCCCTTAGATAGCCTCTTTTAGTTTGTTTGTCCCAAAAATAGTTTTTAAGAAGGAAAATGACCAAAATGTTTTTTTTTGAAGCTAAAAAATTCATTTATATGCATTTATCTCTCTAGGGTTAACTAATTTAGACTTTAGGGTTTAGAGTTAAGGGGTGGGTTTGGGGTTAGGGTTTCAAATTTCAAAAAAAAAATAAAAAAAAATCAAAATTTCAAAAAAAAAAAGAGTCTATTTTGGTCATTTTATTTTTTGATGGCTATTTTTGTGACAAAAACTTAAAAAGGGCTATTTAAGAGAATTGCCCTTTTAGAAACACTGTCAACCGCTGATAATATCAAGACAGAGGATAAATAACAAGAATAAGAACACTGGCGATCACAATCAGTTCACAAGATGCTAATGATTGTTCTTCCTTTATCTTCACTCGTTGTTCGAATTTCTCTCTTTGTCCCGCGTTTCTCATGTGTTAAGAAACGCCATTAGAGACGAAACCGTTTTATGGACAAAGGTGGTTGTTGAACAACCCTTGAGTACTCGTCTAACCGACGATATTCTATGGGAGTGAAAGGTTAGACGAGAACTCAACGGTGGTACAACAACGACGTTTGTCTATAACAAGGTTTCATCTCTAACTGCGTCTTTGAGCACCGGAGAAACCCTGGACATAGAAAGAAGCTCGAAGAAAGAGTGAAGGTAAGAAAAAGAACAATAGTTAACATCTTTTTTTAGACACGTCGTATAAAATGTCACGAATATTTGAAGAGAAAATAAAACGTATATGTAGTTATCATATAGTTACCAAAAAGGAAACAAATATGTCAAAACGTAAAAATAAGGATTTTAGGGAAAAGAACTTAATGTGAGTAATAAAATGAAATTTGCAATTATTACTGAGATTTTGTATAGAACGACTGTTTAGGAAAGTTAGATTTCTTATTGTAATTTAAAGATGTACACAATCGACTAATGAAAATACAAAGAGAATTCGAATGAAACCGACCCAAATACGGAGATTCCATGGAGATTCGGCTACCGTTACTCATTCACCATCCAAATTTCTACAAAGTTTTTTAGTTTCTTATTTTTGGCTTCGAATTTTTTCTTCTTGTTGTCGCCTACATATGAAAATTTTAACTTCGTCATAGAATGTTATAATGGTACGGTACCGTCTATTTATGTGGAACTGAACCATCCAATCTTTCAAATTACTGCAAACATTTATACGGTGTCAAGGTTTTTTTTTTTTTTGTGTGCACCTTATTATACGGTGTCAAGGTTACATATCCATATTAATTGATGATAAAATATGTATTTTAAGTAGACACACGATACGTCGTTAAGAAATCATTTTTCCTAGTCATTAACAACTTCCATCCTATGTTGATGATCATCTACGTTACACAATGTTGCCCATAAAAGCCTAAATTTTTTTATTATTCGAATGAATTAAGTTCTTCTCTTTTGTGTTGAATTTCTCTACGATTAGCAGTGCTAAAAGCTTAAAAGCAATCACACTTGGTAACAACACATCATTTACCAAACTCTGTTTCACACAATACCCTCTCCCTCAAAGCCTCTTTCATTTGCTACTCCTGTTATTTCATTAATAATGTTGTAGCATTTCTGGAAAACAAACATTTCTCCATTTTTGGTTTTTGGTTCTTCCTTTTAAGTTGTAACTTGCGACGCTTGAGTGAAAAAAGAGTTCACTAAAAGTTTTATAATCATTCAATTTCATTATCATTGTGGCTTGTATTTCTTTTTCTATGCTTTTTAATTTATTACACAATGAATATCTTTGGCTTTAACATAATCCAAGGTTTTCATATTAAAACATAAACAAAGAAGCAGAGAACAACAAATGTTTTAGATATGAAAGTCCAAATGTTCCTATTGGCTTTAAAAGCGACAAGAGTTTTTAGAATTGATAATCGAGAGGTTCAGTTGCGCTTGTCCCTGTCATGTTGTGACAAGCTTGGCATACAAACATAGCCGCATCATCCGTCGTTATGATATCTTGTCGCAGGCTGCTGTGACCTTTGCAGTAGGGTTTGTTGCAGAACCTGCACTTTGGAAGCGCTTGGCAACATTCAAGACACAAAACATCTCCCCCACACGCTGCTTCTTCAATCTGATCAGTGTCTGGTCCGAGACACACTGCACACTCCATGCATCTAGGGACGCAATACCAGCATCCCCTGCACTCCCGCTCGTTCCTTCCCTCACGTTTCTTCAACCAAAGATATACACTGATGTTAGTTTTAGAATCTCAAAATCATTTCTACGTTCATGACAATCTTCATTCCACTTACACATGAGTCTCTTGAGCAAGAAGGAATCATCCTGACTTGGTCGCATTTGGGACACACCTCGAGGTCGATTGCTCCCTCTTGAGGAAAGTAAGTCAAAAGTACTGAGAGATGGTCTTTAGTGAAGCCAGGGACGCCATTGATGTGAAGTGTCTCCAAGTTATGATTATTCTTCGTCAAGCTTTCAACACATGCAATGATTGCTTCTGGAGCTAACTCCGTGCATCCCGTCACAATTAACTGTAGAAAGAAAAAGTTCAATCAAAGAGACAAATCATTCCTCCAAAACTAACCCTAACTTAAAAAGGTTTCACTATGACCAGTCTAGTTTCGTGATGATCAAGTTACCTTTTTAATCAAAGGGTTTGCGTCAACCACACGGCGAAGCCCTTTGTTGGTGACTCTACGACATTTACGGAGAATCAAAGTGTTCAACTTTCCCGCGGATTTTGAAGTGAACTCCCATAGAATATCGTCGGTTATACGATGACTCAAAGGTTGTTCAACGATAATCTTCGTCCATAACATTGTTTCGTCTCTTATGGCTTTTCTCAACGAAGGAGCAACGCGGGAGAGAGAGAGAAACTCGAACAATGAATGAAGATAAGGAAGTACAACCATTAGCATCTTCTGCACAGAGTCTGATCTCCTTTGTTCTTTCTCCTCTGTCCTCATGTTATCGGCGGTTGACACTACAGTTTCTAAAGATCCTTCCTCTATTTATAACTTGTTTTCTCTTGTCGTTTTAAACAATGAATCGTTGCCACTGTTCGTACGAAAAAGTATGTCGAGGAAAAACTCTTGAGCCCAAGCTCTTTATGTGAATTAGAATACGTTGGGCTTAAGGCCTAAACGATAGCGAGAATGGCAATGACGACTGACTCGTAGCCGAACAAAAATTCCAACTAAAATTTGTTGGGCCCACCCGAAAGCTAAGACCCTCCAAAAATTGGCGTATGCCACTTAGTATGGAGAACACACGGTATTCTTTAGTAAAAGGCGAAAGAATAGTTCGCTTTGTGTTCACCACATGGCTGCGTGACTTTTAAGAGGAAGAGAAGCGCCTCTATTTATCACACAACTCCTACTACTAATTACTCCAAGTCTTACCGATATGGGAACTAAAGTAGCTTTACCTATTTTAAACTCTTCGTAGGCTTTGATGGGCCTCTAGCTAATAAGGACTGGACAAGGTTTTAGGAGATGATCTATGACTATGAGTTGTGTATCAGGTGGCATAAACAGTTGAGTGTATCACATATAGTTGTGTTGTCTATCCTTATGCCTATTAGTTAGAAGTTTCCACTTAGTGAGTTGATCACAACTCTCTAATTATAGACAATTCCACTAGCATGAACAAAGAAAAACAAAATTATTTTCTTTACAACACTGTTAAGGTTCTTCTAAAGCTATCTTGTCACAAATAGTGCCACGGTAGGGTTAAACGATTTGCTTTTGATTCCTGTTACGGGAGCGAAACAAACGAGGATTACATATGAACAGTGTCCTTGATATCATTGTTTTAATTTTTCAATACATATATTCTGATTAAGTGATTTAACTTTTCATTTAAATTAAATAGTCAAACTAACTAGACGACGTTAAGTAGTCATGGAACCAAGTCAACCCACGACCCGCGATCCGTGACCTGCAGGTTGATGAGTGTTTTTTTAAAAAAATTGACCCGCTTGACCCGCAAGACAAATTTATTCAACCCGCACCCGTTCCGCCAAAATCCGCGGGTAATCCGTTTGTCCCGCGGGAAAATTAAATAATAATAATAATTATTTTTTAATATTTTTAATAAAAAAAATTATATATTTTTATATATTTTTTAAAAAATATTAAATTTGTTTTTTAAAATAATATTAACGATTTTTATTATTTTTCTTTTAAAAAAGTATTCTTTAAAAAATGTATTCTTTTTACATTTTTTTTTTGCGGGTTCGCGGGTACCCGCGTTTAAATTTGGGTTGATCCGTACCCGCCCGCGAGAAAAAATCTCAACCGGCATCCGTCCCGCGACCCGCGAAAATCTAAATTACTCGACCCGCATCCGCCCTGCGGTGGATCAAACGGGACAGATCATGCGGGTTGACTCAAAAATTCCCAACTCTAACGTCAAGCGGAAGAAGAGGTCTTCTTGAATCTCTTGATGACTCTTAAATAAAACGGATTCTTAATTTTTATATCGTCTATAAGAAAAAATGTGTAAAAAGTATGTAATTGATAATTTTGTATAAAAGAGGTATATTTGATTGATAATATGAGTAGAATACAAATATGAATACAAAGAGTCTCCAAGAATAAGAAGGTATATAACTATTGAAAGTATATAATTGTTTATAAGAATTTTGATCTCCTTCTTTTTCTCTTTGATCTTTCTTTTGTATGACTTCAAGAGTGGATTGTAATGGCAATATGATTTCCGGTGAGGATCATGTGCCTTAATAGTTATCTTCATGCTTTGACTTCCGTTATACTTATAGTTTGAATATGTCAGCTCGGTATAGAACTTCTCTTTAGCTCATTATGAACCTTGGTCCTTTGTGGATCCTTTGTTTTCTTGCAATCCCAAAAGATGTTAGACCGGTTCCTGGGCCGGATATGGAGCGGAGTAAAATCCGCCTACAACAATTGTTTAGTTCGAGTCATGAGTCACTTCTTTCATTTGTGCAAAATTAAAAACCTAAATATAGTTCTGAAAAGTAATATAGACATCATTTGATAATTACAATCACATTAGTATGAAAAATAACAGAGTAGAAATATATTATGATCTCACATCTATATTTAGACATCAATATTCTTGTATTTTTTCTTCTTTCTGTTTTACTAAGCGAATGAAGTCTTATACATATTAGTAGATTTATTTGTTCATATGATGAAACTAATATTTAAAAATGCAATTTATGTTTTGGTTAAATTGACTAATGAATTTAAGGAAAATGTGTTACATTTTTTTAATTTTACACGTTATATATATATATATAAGGTTGAAAACTAATTAAAAAAATACAATCAAAACGTAATGTGTTCATTGATCTTCACGAAACCGGCTTCAATGATTGTGCTCTTTGCCACCAATATAAAACGTGTTGTTGTCTTGACTGGAGGCTCCACATCAATTACGTGCTTTGGTGGAGGAGGCATTGGTGTCCAAGTTTGGAGCTCAAGCTCAGCGGATCTCCAAATAACAGTTACAAATTGGAATCATGAATGTTTGGATAACAACATGATTTGAGATTGTAATATTTAAAAATTTAGAATCATGTATATTGTATTTGAGTTACTAGCATTTTAGTTCAAAACTTACACTAATGAGTAAATAATGTTAAGATAATTAGCAAATAATGAGGAAGAAATATGTCATTTTCGTTATATAAAAATAGGTTAAAATTGTGAAGATCTGAGTTTGAATGGATCATCCGGTTACATAGTGATTAAGTTTGTAATTTTTTTAATTCATCAAAGATTGAATATTTGCATTGTATAACCATTAAAATATAATTTACTATATACACAAATGAAAAATATGGCTAGAATATTATGTATATATAAAATTATATTGCAAATCTTACCCTTGTTCAATTATAACCATCGATTGACTAACATTTTTTCTTTCTAAGTCTTCTAGTACAATAAATCTTCAAAATAATTTAAAACTTTTATAAAAAATACTTTGATGGAAAAAATTGAAATAATGTAATAATCAATATTTTAAATGATATAAATTTAGTTTTACTAAAATTGAATTATTTTTAACATAGACGAGTGAATGTAGATTGAGTCATGATAGCTTTTGGTTTAGGGTTTGATAAAATATGTTGTAGTATTGTTGACATTTTTAAGGGAAAATTTTGAAATCTTATTTTTTACTTTTTTTTTTAATTTGACATATATGTGTTTAGTGACTATCTAATAACTTGATTTAAACATTTTCTAAGTTTTTTACAGTTTAATGAAGTATTTTTTGCTTAATTATTTTATTATAAGGTCTAGAAGACACATAGAAAACTTCTAAAGAAGTCATAGAAGACTTCTAAAAGAAGTCTTCTGACAAATCTCACATAATTTTTAGTAGACTTTAGGGTTCCCGCTTAAATTTTAGAGGAAGTTAGGTTTCCCGCCTAACTAGAAGTCTTCCAAAAGTCTTTCTAATGTCTTATAGGGAAAGTCTTCTCATGTATTAGATCTTAAAAGTAATTTATAAAATTTATAAAAAATATTTTGAAAGAGAAAAATTTGAAATCATGTATTAATAAACATTTCTAAATGATGGAAATTTATTTTTACTAAAATTAAATTATTTTTAACATAGATGAGTGAATGTACATTGAGTCATGATAGTCTTTGGTTTAGGGTTTGGTAACATATGTTGTAGTATTGTTGGTATTTTTAGGGTAAAATTTTGAAATCTAATCTTTTAATTTGACACATATGTGTTTAGTGACTATGTAATAACTTGATTTAAACACTTTCTAAGTTTTTTTTAAGTTTAGGGAAGTGTTTTTTTTTGCTATTTAGTTAGTTGTTTGATTTTAGGGTCAAGAAGACTTCTTCTCTCAGAAGTTCTATATCAAAAATATTTAACTTAATTGGAATTTTTGTCTCTATATATAAAGAAAATTTATACATTTTCTTTTTTCCTCTCAAATGGATGCAACAAAAATATAATGTTTCTCACTCTGAGATTTCGGTTTTTTTTTTTGTTAACAAATGAAAGTTAGAAGACTTCTAAGGAAGTTTTCTCAATGGAAAACACATCTAGCAAAGTCTTCTGAAAGTCTTCGCGAACATATCTGGAAAAAGAAAATCATATCTTGAACTTGTTAGATGAATTCCTTACCTTCTCCAAGCACCTAGAACTTCACTACAAAAGTTATCAACTTGTTAATGACCAAGAATCATGAGTTTTAATGTCTCCATGAACCTTACAAAGTCTTGAAATCAAAATTTTGATTATTTTTTTATGAATTTAAAGAAAAAGTGAAAGAGATGTGATTTGTGTGCATAAGTAATGAGATATGAAGAGTAAAAATAAAAATAATTTGTGTTTTAAGAGCTTCAAATTGGTTGTTCATGGTGGTATATGTATTGATGATAATGACAATATTGTAAATATTTGGTGAAAATAAGGATGATAAGGTAAAAAAATCATTTTAAAAAAAAGAAAAAAAAAGTATTTTCGTGAACAACTCAAATTTTTAGGGTGAATATTGAAAAAGAAAATTTCAAAAAAAAAAACATGGATTGTTTTTGTGTTTGACTTGAAATTGTAAATCATATATAAAAAAGCTCAATTATTAAACACTATTAAATTAATAATTTTAATCAATCTCAAATTGGACCAGAGTAAAATATGACATAATTCTATAATATTTTTTTAAAAAACTTCATGTAAATATATGGTCTCAATACTTAATAATTAATGTATATAAATTTTATAAAAATATAATAAATATATTGTATATTTTGCTTTTCACAATGAAATTTAGTTTTAATTTTCTTAATACTTCTAAATATATTTATTTTGTTTTGTCATTTTATGCATTAATGTAATCACCTTATAATCGAATAAAAATATAAAAATTTTATACATAAAATCTAATTAATATATATATATATATATATATATACCGAAAAATAGTTTTCATATTTTTACATGAAACATACTTTAAATATATATATATATAGAGGTTTAAAAAATAAAAAATATGTAAATTAATAACTTTCTAAATTAATAAAATATCAAAATCTCCAATATTCTTAATTTATAAATTTTTATTGTACCTTGTTTTTTAATCATTAGATACCCACTAGAATTCTTAGAGCACCCTCAACGCAGGGTGCTTAAGCCCAAAAAAAAAAAAAAATGGAAGAAAGGAAGGAAGAAAAGAAGCGCCGGCGCTTCTTTAGGCTTTGCAAGCATCGATGCTTGTTCTGTTGCGCGGGCCCCACTGCCACGTGGCGGCCCGCGATTGGTCAGTTTTAATTTTTTTTTTTTTTTTTATTATTCAGGAAAAAAAAAAAAAAATTAAGCACCCCTCTTTTTCATTTAGGGTTGCTGATGCTCTTAGTTGACAGTTTTTGGTGACTAGAGAACAAAAATTCATATACTTTAAATCACATTGATTAAGATTTTGAGTTAATCACATGTTGTCAAAATGTTTTAAATGTTGCTGAAATCAACGAAGACATTAACCATTATATTTTTTCCACTTCCCATTGACAATAGTAAAAAGCCGAAAACGAATAGGACTTAAGTTTTACTAGTTACTATGTTTTTTTTGGGTCAGCACTCTACTATGTTTTTCTATAAATGTTTGCATACTACAAAGTCTATATTATAAAGTCTAGTTTGCCAAAGTTTAAGTTCGTAGTTAACTCAGCTTAGACCATAATTAACCCCGGGTTCTTAGGTGGAATTTTTAGCGTAATTTAAGAACCGATTCTTAATTTAACAAAGAAAAAGTTAAGAACCGGTTCTTAAATATCTTATTTAAGAACCGGTTTTTAACTTTTTCTTTGTTAAATTAAGAATCGGTTCTTAAATTACGCTAAAAACCCCACCTAAGAACCCGGGGTTAATCATGGTTTTATCATCATCTTGTATTTCATTTTAGTGGTGTTTTCTGAAAAGGTAACTAAAATAAATAAAAAGGATGCTCCTCACAGATTAGCTGTCACAGATAATGGCCATGACCGTCTTATCTTTTGGAAGACAACAGAAGTTGTTAACCAACACTTTTCAAAAAGGCGAAATTAATATTATTAGTTAATCCTTTTACAAAAAAATATTATTAGTTAGTTTATGATAGATTAAGTCTATATCGAACATGAATGGCGGTAGAACATGAAAGTCATGGGATTATATGTCTCCCTGAAAAAGTATGGTTGGCTTATTACCATAAGAAATTATAAATCGACATTCTCGTAAGAACATGAAAGTCATGGCCTCATGGGATTTCAAGTATCATGCAAAGAGTTTAGTAATTCTCTAGTCAAAAGATGATGCATATTTTTGATAGGGAAATGCAATTGGTTATACTCTGCCTATTAGCGATTGGATATGTGATACATACAATCTAGTATACACTCAAGTGTTATTAGAGACCATAACTATTTTATTTTCTTAAAACTAATTGATAGATTCATCATCAATCAATTTGGATATTTAACTTCTCCACATCATATGTTCACAGTAATTTGTTTACTTCCACATAAATAGACGGCACCGTTACAATTTTTCTACGAAAATGTTAAAGACTTCCATATGTAGTCGACAACGAGACGTAAACAACACGAGTTAATTAAAGATTCGATGCCTAAAAGAGAGCAACAGACTTTGGAAAAAAATTGAAGATGGATGGTGTTTATTAACTGTTGCGTGACCGAACATTTTCCTAACGCAATACTTTTGGCATGACAGATAAAAACACCATCCCAAAATAAAGAAAGGTAGGCGAATCTCCATGGATTCTGGTGGATACCATTCGATATTTCTTGGTATTTCCATTTGTCGATTGTGTACATCTTTAAAACTATAATGAGAAAATCTAACTTTCCTAAAGAATAGTTCTATACAAGATCCCAATATCAATTGCTACAGAATTTTATCTTAATGCAAATTGCCTTTCATTACCTCCGCTGATTTAAGCTCCTTTCCACGAAGTCCTTGTTTCCCTTTTTAGCTAACCCTAAAAAACTACAATATTATGTTTTCTATGAAGATATTGTTCACATATCTAAACCTAACTTACATGACATGTTTTATACCACAACATATCTTAAAATATATTTACAAGGTCATGATTATTGCATGATTCTTATGACGGAATTCTTAGCATAATATAAAAATCATTTCTTAATTTTGACTAAAAAAAAGTTAAGAGAGTTCTTAAATAAGAACCTAACTTACATGACATATATTATATTTAAGAACCATCTCTTAATTTTTTTTAATTAAAGTTAATAAACTTTTTTTATATTACGCTAAGAACAATATCTTAAGAACTTTGCAATAATCATGGCTTAAGGGCATGATTATTGCAAGTTTCTTAGGGAGGGTCTCTAAAAAAAAAAAAAAAAAAAGACTCTTTTAAAGTGACCTGCAATAATGATGGCCTAATATCTTAAATTATATTCCCTAATACGCTACTTGTCGCAACCCTAACCCTAACGCCTACATAAGCCGCCAACCATTCAACTAAAATCTTTGTCGGAACAAGAAACTCGAAAAACAGTGAAAATGGTAAGCAAAAATCTTACAGCGACGTTGATCCTCTTCACCACCTTTCTCTTCATTTCCGAATCAATCTCAGCCGTTCATTCTCCTCCACAACTAAACGCAACAACCAAAGATCTAGACTTCATCCGAACAAGCTGCAACGTTACTCAATATCCAGACCTCTGCTTCAAGTCTCTCGCCTGCTACGCCTCCACCGTTCATCAAAGCCCCGCCAGGCTAACCAAACTCTCAGTCGATGTTGCCATTACAAAAGCTAACTCTACGCTTGTGTTTCTCTCCAAGCTCTCTCTGTCCGTAGCCCAAGTCAAAAACTGTGTTTCTTACGTAGAAGACGCGATAGACTCAATGAGAGACTGTCTCCCGATACTACGAAACATAAGCCGTGGAGGCGGCGTCGCGGCGGCTCCATCATCGGCTTCTCCCCCAGCGGCGGAGGTTTTTAGTTCTCAGATGAGTGACGTGCTGACTTATATGAGTGCAGCGTTGACGAATGAGGAAACGTGTACGGACGAATATGAAGATGAAGAAGGGATGGTGAAGACTATTGTTTGTGGTCGGGTGAACAAACTGAAAATGTTTTCTAGTAATGCTCTTGCGCTTGCTAACAGTTTAGCCAACAAAGGATCTTCTCCATGAGATTAGATTATGAAGATTTTTAATTTTTAATTTAATTTGTTCGTCAGATTATTTGTTCTTAATTATATTGTTAAAGGTTTCTTTTGATAAATTAATATATTATCGGTTTTTAATTATAAAAATTGTCATGGTTGTGTATGAAAATTTAGTGCTTTCTTCTAAAATATAGTAGGGGTTCAATCGTTATGCTCGTACCTTCGTCTTCATGACCTATTGATAAATATTATCTTCAATTATGTATTTCATTTATTTAAGAGATTATTATATCAAATTAAATTAATATTAAATATAATTATAATTATTAAAAAAACTTAAACAAAAAAATTTAATTTTCCAAAAAAATTAAGATAAAAAATATATCCGCCCTTGGATATATATGCTAATTAATAACGCTTTATGAATGTATTAAATTTGAGGTTTTGTTTAATCTGAGTTCAATGTGGGTTGACACTAAGCAATATGTGAACCTATGTGTATATATACAGTCAAAATTGTAATGAGAAATTTCACAATTTGTAAGTACTATGATGAAGCTAAGGCCCTACGTTGAGCTCGTCATGTATGCGAACACCTACAAGTGTAAATACGAGCCTATGTTCGATGCTCTAGCAAGGTAGAGAGACCACCAATAAAGGTAAGTCACCGTAGAAAAAGAAAAAGAAATCACAATATGGTGCGGCGTAATCATAGTTTCAAAGACCAATTGATGTTAAGTCAGTCTTTACTAGCGTTATTATGAATTAGCGTTACACCATCGTTTGAATATACTGCATGTATTCATAGGAATTTGAATATACGAGAGTAGATTTAGAAAGGAAAGTGCATTCGCCCCCATTAACTTTCATTTTTCTTAAAAAAACAGTAAATTTCAGATGATTGAAAGTATTAAGTGCAAAATTCATTGACTGACCCCCTCCCCCCTGCCACATTAAAGTTCTCTCCGTCACCTCCTTGTTTCCTCATTCACCTAACCATCCTAAAATTAGTACACAAATATTCTTATATTTTCTTTCTATAAAAATATGCTAAAATTTCTAAAAATAATTTATGTGCCATATTTTATATATCTCAACATATATATATATAGAAATTCCCTTAGATAGCCTCTTTTAGGTTGTTTGTCACAAAAATAGCTTTTAAGGAAGAAAATGACCAAAATGTTTTTTTAGAAGCTAAAAAATTTATTTATATGCATTTACACCCCTAGGGTTAACTAATTTGGACTTTAGGGTTTAGAGTAAAGGGGTGGGTTTGGAGTTAGGGTTTCAAATTTCAATAAAAAAAAAAAAAAAAAAAAATTAAAATTTCAAAAAAAAAGAAGTCTATTTTGGTCATTTTATTTTTTGAGGGCTATTTTTGTGACAAAAACTTAAAAATGGTTATTTAAGAGAATTGCCCATATATATATATGAATATACATTTATGAACGTATATATGAAAACAATTAGAAATTAATGACAATCATATGGATTGTTTTAAGTTTTGGTGTGTTTTCTTCTTTCTCGACCTGTGTGAAAAGAGTTGGAATCTTGTTAAAATATTCGGTTAGACCATCATTATCTCCGGTCTCTTGACCGGAATTCTTAGAGCATCATTATCCCTATAACTTTATGTGGATTTTTAGTGACTTGTTTAATAATAAAAATTAGTAAAAAATTTAGTTTAAAAATCCATAGATTTGGTATTCTATTGGGAGTTTCTTAATTAAAAGTTCTTAAAAAAAATATTAAACATTATTTTGTTTAAAGATAAAAATTATTTATTAAATAAAACATAACAAAAGATAATATTTTAAACATAGATTTTAAAATAAGAACATAAAAACAAGGATTAATAAAAGAAACGAGAATAATTTGAAAGAAACATCTGGGTTCAATTGTTGTCTTCATCACGTTCAAATTTACGTCATATATGTTTAACCAAATCAATTTTCAGTTGTTGATACATTTGTTTATCACGAATTCTAATTCGAACACCCATCATATTAGCAATATTTATCGAGATATCTGTAGAAATGAAACGGAAGAGAGAAAAGAAAAATGAAAAAATAAATATCATCTCTTTTCTTGCTGACACGTGGTTGTAAACCACTTTAAGAACCGGTCACCAAAATGCCAAAGTAAGAATCGGTAATCCCCTTTTATTTACTTTTGATTTAATTAAATGTGTTTTTAGGTCAAAAAATCCACTTAAGGACTACCGATAATCATGGTCTTAGCTTCGGATGAGAGACGGTTCTTAGTTTTTTTTGTTTTTCTAAGAAAAACTAAAAACCGTTTCTTAAATAAGAGATATAAGAACCGTCTTTTAGCCGAAAAATATAAAAAAAAAATAAAAAATATCAAATCATAAGTTAAGAACTTCGATTAAGAGACTCGGTATAATGATGTCCTTACTTAAAAAAAAAAATTAAAATACCCCTTGTTTAACATATGTCTTCTCAAAAACAATTCCCTCTATTTGAGCAGCCGGCTCAAGCATGTTACCCAAGTTGATTATTAGTGTCAAAATATTTTTGAACTTGTATTACTTAGGCCCAGTATAGGTCCATTAGAGAGATTTTTGGCCCTCTCTTCCAAGTTCTTGTTTCTTTTATTCATTCAATGGGAAGGACTAAAATCATTAATCAAACCGCGAACAATTCTTCATTACTCTCACATAAACCCAAAAGGGCGATCAAAATATGTTTGCAATCTTTTGAAAAACTCAAGCTCCCGCCTTAAACTTAATCGAACAAAATTACGAAAATTTTGAATCTTGTTTATTTCTCACAACATTCATTCAATTGTACCTCATTTCTGAGTAAGCTTTCCTGAATCACTCATAATAAAATATTAATATTTTAACCAAAGCGTTACTTTAGAAAAAGGGTAAAAAAGACCCGAAATTTATACATCACACCACCACATGCAAACTCGAATTACATTCTCTCAGACGTCATTTTTTTCCGACTCAACCCCTAAAATTAAAATAACACACAATTAACCATTAAACTCGACTTAGAAAAATAAGAACTCTTTTTTTTTTTTGCTTAAGCTTCTAATCAAAGCTTATTCGATTAGCTCAAGGCTTAACAACTCAGCAACCAACAGGCACCATCGCAGGTTTCACTTTCGGTGGCCTTCCACGCCCTCGACGCTCCCCAGTACTAGCCTGAGCCTCCGCAGGCTCAACATCGGCTTTAACCGCCTCGGATTCCGTCTTCTGCTTCTTCGGTGGTCGTCCTCGTGGCCTCCCCGAACCACTCGGTGCTACTACCTTCGTTTCCACCTCCGACGAAGGATCCTTCGCCTTAGGTGGACGACCTCTAGGCCTCGGCGAGGAAACAGAAGGAGCTGGTACCGCCACGTGGCTTGAATCTCCCTGAGGTTTCGCTTTTGGAGGACGGCCACGGCCACGCTTGGGCGGAGCATGCGGATCTGGTTTCATGTAGTTGTTTTTCACCATCACGATCTGGCCGGATTGTTTCATCTGGTTGAGGTGGTAGCTGAGGAGCGTCATGTGAGACGGTGGTAGAGTCGTCTGAGTTGACTCGATGTGCTTAGCGATCGCCGTTTTGTTGCATCCGTTTGCGTCGTTTGATGCTTCGATCGCTTCCAGGATCATCTGATTTCCACAAAAACCAAAAGAATCAGATCTACCACATGAAACGGTTCACTATACAATTTCGAGATCTGAACCGGTGCAGTTGTAGATTATACCTGAGGATACGGTGGGAGAGAGAAGGGACTCGGCTGCTGCTCCGCCATTGGAGATTGCTGAGGTTCAAGCTCGGTCTCCGTCGTCATGAATTTGCAGAGAGAGAGAGAGAGAGTGAGGTAGGAGAGAGAGTACTGTTGCTTGAATGGGAGCTGAAGCAAAGAAGCTGTGTGGATTTAACAGAAGGTAATAGTGGTTTTCTTTTTAATTAAATAAAAATTGTTTTAGTTTGGAAAGCTGATCGGACGGTTAGGGTGTGAGTGATACGAAAGTTGATCTAACGGCTGCGAGACTTTAAGAATATTATCACACAGGATTGCTGACATGGCTGAAGTAGCGATAACTGATAGCTTTTGTGAATTTACTGTATTCTCCTTGACTTTGAACTTTACTAAGAATAAACAATTGGGTAATAATTCGGTGATTCGGCTCATTAAAGACAGTACGTGTCGAATTATTATTGGATGCTAGGGGATAAAGAAATGAGAAATTGAGCCAAGGCCTATTAGAATAAAGGCCCACTGGACCACACAAAAATAACAGTTTTAAAATAATTTTAATTAAGGGATTTACTCATATATGCATATATCCCAGATATGATGTTTCTACAGACAACGAACAATAAGAAGAGAGATCAAGCAAATCATGTGGATTCTATTACTCACAAACAAAACCCAAAGAAGAAGATACAAACGTGAAAACATAAATTCAAAGGAGACCAGTGCTCCGGAACGGGTTATTGTGCTGGTTGACCGCAAAATCACCAAACCCGCTGGTATTTGGCTGCTGTGAAACTGGGTTAACCGGGAATTCCCCAAAATCACCAAATGGATTATTACTGGCTGGGGGGTTTGGGAATGCTAGCTGTAGTTGCTGCTGCTGCTGCGGCTGATAAGTTGGCTGGTAAGCGCCAAAGGGGTTGCTGACAGCTGGCTGCTGAGGTGGCAGAGTGCCATTAGATGTTGCAAAAGGATCGTGAACCTCGAATGGGTTGGGAGCTGGTGCACCGTAGACAGGGCGTTGGGAGGCTATGTAGGCTCCATCGTCGTATAGACTGTTCAGCGTAAGCGTGTCTAAGCCTCCAGCCTACACATTTTGATTCACAGACATTAATCGTTTTTGAAAGGTAAAAGAGTACAAATGATATGATGAACAGATACACGATAACGGATTCTCACAGTTATGTGACCTATTTGCTAGTAACAAGGTTCTAGTCTGATATTTCGTTTCACTCTAACCTTGAAGTTTGTCCAGATATAAACTGGAGGTTTTAGAAGAATAGCTTACAAAACATATAATCAAACCTACAATCAACTCCCTGTTCTCACGATTCCATAACTAATTTCCTAATTACAAGGTTCCTAGTCTCAAACTTCAAAATTTTCCATAAAAGCATGCACGAGACGACTTTTTCATTGTAAGTGTAAACTTGTTCAGACATACTCTAGTGGTTTATCCTAGGCTTGCGATAACATCGAAAATTCCAGCTATAAAGCCAAATCCTTAGTCGGAAACTAACCGGCTTTGACTATTACGCGATCTACCGTCTAAAACATAAAATAGCCAGAAGAATGCTTACCAATTGTCTATCGGTGGCTGCAGAGATATCGTTGCTTGGTGTTGTTACCAGGGCAAGCTCCCAACCTGAAGGATCATAATTGTTTGTTTGACCAAAACGAGGCGTTGAAGGGTTACCTGGAGACAGAAACAAACAACAGAAATGAGTCAGCAAAAAGGTAACATCATCTTTGTAGACAGGAAGTATTGATGGACATGTAATTAAGGTGGTATAGCAAGAAGCTTACCATCAGTTGGGATTATGGCTAAAGCAAGTGCATTTTGGTCCTCGATCGCTGATGCATCAGGAGCAGCAGTGTTCATGCCCTGAGTGGAAAAATGAAAATAGAGAGCCTAAGAGTTAAGAATAGCAAAAGTGAAATGAAGACGCATAAAGTAATATTAATAGGGTTTTCACCAGTAGATCATCTGTATCAATGATGTTCTGAGGCTGAGTGTTGGCTGAAGGAGGAGGTGGCGAAAAAGGTTCAGTCTCTTCAGATACAAGAACGACATCATCCGAAGACAACACAACTTCACGTTCTTCATGAGACGGTTCAGCATCTTCGGCAGGAAGTCCATCATCCGGCCTATAAGTTAGAAGCTGCATGTAGACAACTTCATTAGCACATAATCCCCAGAGAAAGAGTTCAAAAGGCAAAAATTCTTGGATCACTAATATGAGAAAAGAGTTAGAAGCTGCATGTAGACAACTTCATTAGCATACCAGTGGTACTGGGACATCGACAGCACGCGGTGCTTCTTTAATATACTCTTCCATTGTTGTAAGAAAAGATTGTGGGGGCTGGAGACAACAAAACAACGTAATATATGAAGTAACAGGTACAACCAATAATTACCAATTTAATTTAGAAGAAAGTTCATCTGGTACCTCTCTTAACACAGGAAACTGAAAATTCCTAGCGAGTTCCAATCCTTTACAGGCTTCATAGAAATCAGATAGGCTACGAGCCTGAAAAGATTACAATATCTCTCGTTAGAAAAGAAAGTGACTATTCAAGTAAAGTCTACGGAGAAAGAAAAAGGCCAACAAACATCACCTGCTGACCGGCACGCTTGTATATCTCAAGGGAAGAGATGGCTTCATGTTTTGGCATTTCAAAGAACTGCAATAAATAAATAAATAATCTGAGAAGGCAGAAGATAGGAAAGAGACATGATAACTATAATGGCAAAAAAAACAATTAAGACCAACCTTGTCAATGAGATTGATGATTCCGTCATTAATAGCACAATAGACTTTAAAACTCTCCTTCAACACCTACCATTCCATCACAAAGAAGGTAAGAAATTTTCGAGTATTTTTTCTAGAGGGAACAGAAAGCTTAGCAGAGCAAAACACCATAACTGTCTCCGGTGGCGGACATGTTAATAATATTATCACGTACCAGAGCAAGTGCATATTGTATAACGTGATTGTGGTTGGCAGCGCCTTCTGGCTGAAAGGAGCAAGATAGTTCATTGATAAGCAAATGCAGCCACAAACAATCAGCTAGACAAACAAATATTATATAAAAAATACCCTGCAACCGATGAGACGATAGAGAAGCTGCTGCAAAGCTGGTAACTGAACCAAAAGCTCTTCACCATCTAACTCCCTCGTCCTACTGTACCCCTGACAATTCACAACACGCAAAATCCAAACCATCAGAAAAAAAAGAGAGGTTAAAACGCAAGACAAAGCTCGAACGAAGTAAGGGAATAGTTGATACCTTATCTTGCCCTGGGGTAGCCTTAGGAAGACGTTCAGCCTCAGTATCATATTTCAAAACCCTGAAGCATTCAAGCCGTTCCTCAAGAAACAATGCATAAGTACGTACCCAAGCTGAACAATCCCATGCTGTGACAGAGATACAAAATATAACGGCTGATTAGCATTCACCTCTCTTGATCATGTAAAACACTGAATTGAGAGACTAACCGATAGGGCTAGAATCATCCTTGAAATTAGAAAGCTGCAGAATCCGCCCTCTCTGCGAAAAATTAAGAAGCTCCTCTCGGAATGTAGGGTCTCCTTCCCTTAGAAGGCGGTGAATCACAATCAGTGTTTTCAGTGCAACCTATTGGAAGCAACAACGATCAAGTTCATATTCGTATACTCAAAAACCCTAAGAATCAAAGGAGATAGTGTAAACGAGTACCGTCCAGTTTCTGGTTTTATGCAAGCGCCGGGAGAGAGCGTGAATGCAATAGGCAACATCTGCTCGAGCACGAGTCACTGCCGTCGCAGCGAAGATTTCTGCAAAAGATAGAGAAATCATTTTCACAGATCTAAAGATTCCCGAGAAAAAATAACTGACAACACAAAAAAAAATGAAAAATCACTCACTTCGGAGATGACGATCTTTGGGAGGACACTCGACATGATTCGTAGCTTTGACGATTGCAACATCCAAATCCTATGAAAAAAAAATCCGAGAAAACCGAATCAATCAGAGATATTTTTCTTATGGAGATTATTAAGGAAGGATCGGGAAAGGCGCGTACGGCGTAATCGCTGTTGACGCGTACAAGGCCGACTTTGGTGGTGTCTTTTAGGGCTCCATAAGCTTTACGCCATGACTGTAGCGTTCCCATCGGAGGAGAGACTCTTTCAGATCTAATTCACTCTCTCCGATGAATCCGTGGATTGTTACGTGTCGATGAGGTTTTTCCCGATAAAACCTCCGGGAAAGTTCACGAGGAATCACAGAGACTTAACGAGAAAAAGGAGAGAGCGTAAAGTGATGAAGAAGCCACAAGAAAAGGGCCGCTATATTTGTTGGACTTGTTCCCGATTTTTCTTTATATTATTTTCCCTAATTCAAAGTCAATTTATTCAGACCAGAAATTATAGAGAAGTCAAATAATTGTTTGAAATATGCTAATTTATTGAATTTTCGGACCACAAAAATCGAATGAAGGAATTTTCTGTTGATTTTTATTTAATCGTAGTTTTAAATCTGTACATTTTTAGTTTTAGTTTTATTTGACTACGCGAAATAAAGTAATCAAAGAGAAATGCGATTCATGATAGATTTTATTAATTAATTCAATAGGATACAACATGATTATTTTATTTTATTTTTTTTGATACAACATGATTTAAAGGTCACGCAAAAGCATAAGTGGCAATGATACATCTCTGACAGTGCAAATGACCTAACTCATAATAAAAATCGGATCTGCTCCTCTGGATTATCATCTCTTTGCACCACTCTTTTTAAAAAAATATGAAATCGTAAAAGCCATGTGTACCTTATGTAGTTTACATAAACATATATAAGCTTTACAGTTATATATGTTTCAGAATGATCAGACCGGCTCATTGATAGACTCTGTGCAAAGTTTTATTTTGACAAGAACAGTAAAAGTTATTTGTAAAGATGACCCCAAATATATTTTAAAACTTTAAACTCTAATTTTTAAAAATTAACTCTTTTTTTACCGTGTAAAAACATCTTTTGCATATGGCAAAAGCAGTCCCTGAGAATGATGATTATCGTTCTTAAGCTATGTTTTTGTACCTTATGTAGTTTACAAACATATAAGTTTTACTCCCTAAGATATTGTATTTTGATGTCTAGAGATGCAACATCCATATATAATACTATTGTAGTTGGATGCTGGATGTTGTGTCCAAATAAAAAATAAAACATGGTTTTAATACAGAACATAGCTTAAAAAGATTATGGATGTGATCAGAATGAGAAATGTTGGCCACCTACCAGTTTGTAAAATAGCCAGCGAAATTAGGACTCACCGTCCAATTAGTAGAGAGAGTGGGAGCACATTCAGGTTTTCTTTTCACCGCAACTAATTGTGATTATGATATTGGTATCCTTATGTTTTTGCTGCTACAAACCCATAATTTGATAGATTTCTTGGATATATATATAGTTGGTAAAACGTTTAAATGGTGGAACATGGACAAAACATGAGACGGAAAATAAATAAAAACTTTCTTATTATATCTGAAGCAGAGCTGCAAGATTATTGTGAACGTTTCTTCTCGGAGGATAATGCACACACTTTCATAGCTAAGATTAGTAAAACATGTTCGCACCAATGTAACGGCTTACCAGTCAAACATATTATTGGGCTTGTAACTTATGGGCTTGGGTTTCTAAGATTTATATCTATGATCCATATAATCACACTAAAAAGTAGAAATGATGAAACATGGCAGAGAGAGATAACNAAAAAAAAAAAAAAAAAAAATTGGAGAGAGAAATTGAAAAAGGTTCTAGACTCAAATAGTCAATTTTTTAAGAACCAATGTTAATTCATAAATGACACATGTCACTCTAATAATGTTTTAACTGATTTTACAGAATCAAAATTTTAAAATAGTATTTTTTTTTTGTTTTAGAACTTTAGTGGGGTTGCAACTGTTAATGTTGCTCTTAATACCATACGTACTATACAATATGAAGTGAGAGGATTCACAAGAACGTAACTAATCATTCACATTTTCTTGTCAACAATTAATAAACTACATTTTTGAGGAACCACGTTAAGCGGACAACAACGACCTATAAAATAATAATGGGGCTTATGTGATCATACATCTGTAACCATCTGTAAACCATTAGTTTAGAAAAAAAAGTAATGCTAACGAAGCTACCAATCATGGTAAGAAGAGAACTTTCCTTAGACCAAGTTCATCGGTGGTCTTTAAGGGCAGGTTCCAAAGAAAAGGAAAAAAAATAAATGAAAAGAGAATTAAAAGAAAGAATTGGTGTTTATTATGAGAGTTTAAGAAATGTTTAGAACCCTTACATGGCAGTGTTTAATTGGAGATCTAACCAAACGCAAGACAAAATCGAGTTTCTGATTTTGACGATTTTTGACCGCAAATCATCGCAAGTGACAAAATTGCTGTTTTATTATTCTTAAGAACCCTTATGGATAGACATGTTCTTAGAGCATGTTTATTAGGGTATCTTAAGTATGGTTCTTAGGATAATTATAAATTAAAAAAAAAAGCTAATTACCTAAGGAACGACTCTTAATTAAGGCATGAAAGAAACGGCTCTTGTTAAACACGTGTAGCTAGGGTATTGGTTTTGTGATAATGAGAGGAGAAGAAACGTCGAAGTCGACGAAGAGAGCGCCGATGCTCCTCCTCCATGGCAGAATCAGCTCACGTTCAGAGCGATGATGGTGAGTTTCATCCTCTTGATTCTCTTCACCTTCGTGGTGATGAAGCTGAATCTCACGACGGGGATCATCCCGCGCTTAACATCTCTGCCGGTTTGCTCAGTTTCTTCTACGTGAAGACGTGGACGAAGATACTTAACAAAGCTGGGATTCTGAAACAGCCAATCACGAGGCAAGAGAACACCGTTATTCAAACCTGCGTCGTTGCTTCCTCTGGCATCGCCTTTAGCGGTAACGCTTTTTTCTCCGATCACACTATTCATTCTCAATTGATAGTTTTCTTCGGTGAAATCAAAGACAATTGGCCATGGAAGATACACAATGAGTCATCCTGAAGTGAGAGCGGAGATGTTTGGTCAATTGACGAGTGGACTCGAGGCTGCTTGGACCAAACTCAAAGGAGAAGGTTTGTGTAAATCTCTAAAGCTATTAGCTTTTGGTAGTTTTGGCTCTTGACCCATAAAACAGAAACTTGTATCTTAGACAAAGAAGTGAGAAACCGTTCAATTTATACTCCTAGGCAGTGCAATATTAAATATTAGCACTAACAGATGCAGAGAGGATGAGTACGGTTACAATTTAGTTATGTTTAGTTGAACTTGCAGATGTCATGACGAAGGAGAATATTGCTGAGCCAATGAAGGATATCAGAAGAGTTCTCCTTTAAGCATATGGAGTTGGTGTTTCTTGTTCTGTTATGTAATGGACTTATGTATTTCAGAAGTATTAAAGTTGTGTTTCTTGGTCATGGATGAGCAAGACCCGTCTCTGTTTCTTGGTCATGGATGAGCAAGACCCGTCTTTGGCAATGAAATATGGTGAGTTTGTAGATTCTTGTATACTTCTTGTTGTATGTGGGTCGGGTTTAGTGGTGATTGTTCTTGAATGAATATGCAAATGCTACTAAAAAGTTCTTCCGACATGTAGCTGATGGTTACAAAGCTACAATATCTAACGGTAACTTACACATTCATTCACAATGACATCAAGACTTTCAAACAGATTTTGAACTTGAGTTTGGCTCTTTTGTGTTTCTTAAAAACAGGAGCAGTTTCATCAGGAGATTCAGCAGAGAAATGACGCACTGAAATCACAACATGCGATCCTTGTTTGCCTCTTTGCAAACCACAATCTGAAACATTTATTTCATCACAAACTCTTGTTCTCTTTCATGTTCTTCTTTTTATTTATCAATCATAATCTCAATCAATAAATTTTATCTTCAATAAAGCAATTTTAATAAAAAAATTTAAGAATCTTTAACTTAAGAAACTATCATTGTATGACTAAAATTAGGTGTTTCTTAACATAAGCTCTTAACTTAATTTTAATACTTAAATATTGACTAAGAACCCACTTAGGGATTACTCCAATAAACATGCTCTTAGGGCATCCACAATGGTGGATCCCATTGAGATCCTTAATTGATTTTTTTCAGATTAAAAAAAAAAAAAATCAACCAATCGCATGTCGCCACGTGTCATAAACAGTGTAAGGACCGATCCTTATTTAGAGATTTTAAGGATCGAATCCTTAAGTTTTAGTGGGTCCACTGATTATTTAATTATTTTTTCGTTAAGGACTCCCCTTAAGGATCCCTTGTTGCGGGTGCTCTTAGTGGTTAAAAATAAAACAATACATTTATTATAGTTACTCTTTCTTTTCTTTTTTGGTGTAATTTATTATTTCTTTTTGTCAGCCTTTGAAGCTTAGTTTAATTGTAAGAGTCGGTTAACCAAACTGATTGGTCATACTACATATACTATAGTCGACTACAAATCCAAAATGTTCATATGATACTAATTGGAAATACATAAATAAAAAATTAAACAGACAAAACGCATAGACCACCTAAAATTACTTACGCGACGCATAAACTGCTTACATGCTGCGTACACCTTCGAATTACCGCTCCTATCTAAACCCCAACCTTAAAATATCACCACCACGATAGAAGTGTGTGAAGCGCATAAACGCCGTTTATTAGGCCGAACACGATTTCTTGGACACCGGCAAAAATGGAAATAAAAAGTAAATTAAGAGAGTGAAAAGTTTAGGGTTAACGTGTAAACCTGCTACAACATTATTGTGGTGTTTTACGTGTGAATAAAGTCAAAATTTGGTCACTAGAATAAGCCTTTTTCTTACAACATAACAAAAGAAGAAAGGTGTGTTTATCTAATGACTTCAAAATGGTTACATTTAGTCATTTAACATACAACTATCGTTTTCTCACGCCTAATCGTTCTAAACCAAACCCCACCCACTCTTAAACAACATTATCAAATCATTAAAAAGGAGAATCATAAGAACACAACAGAAGAAAACGATCAAAGAAGAAGCTTCTAGCTAGCTATTACGTAAAGCCACCAAAGAAAACAATTACATAATATGGCAGATTCCGACATAGAGACCAGCAGCAGCAACCACTCAACCGCATCCACGACAAGCGTTCATGTTTCAGCTCTCGACGGGATAGTCAACGCAAACTCACTCTTCACAGTTGCAGTCTTTGTCGGAATCACTTTCGACCAACCACATGAACTCAACCTCGCGGACAGGACGACTGAGTGCAACGCGGGACTAGACGTGGAGCGTGACCTCGTTGTGTTCGAAGTCATCTCATTTGCATTCTTCCTCTTCTCTTCCCTCGTGGCTCAAGGGTTGAAGCTAACCATCAACTTGTTGAACAGCAAAGAAACAGACGAGGTTTTTAAAGCAAATATCAACAGTGATCTGCTTCGTCTCGGTGTGGTTGGTGCAGCCGGTGGATCCATCTTGGGCTGTGTGTTTCTTCTGTTGTCAATGGTTGAAGTTATTCAGCTTCGTCTCGGGTTGCTCTCTTGTGGTAACTCATTGGCTATTCATGCCGTGCTGGCGCTTGTGGTCTTGGTCTCTTCTGCTCTTAGTGTTTATATCTTCACTGTGTTTTACTCTTTCAGGAAATGATTGATTTTATTTTTACATATACTCCCTCCGTTTCAAATTATTTATCGTTTTGAAGTAGAATTTTTGTTTCAAAATAAGTGTCGTTTTCGGGTTTCAATGCAAAATTTATTGGTCATATTATTTATTCTATTTTTCTATTGGTTGATATATGGTTAGGTGTATTGGTAATAGTGTTTTTATTTTGAAAATATGTAAAATTAAATGTTTTCTTAATCTGTGTGCATGAACCTAGAACGACAACTAATATGAAACGGAGGGAGTATTAAAAACATGATTGTTGTAATTTTGTAAAGTAACATATAGTTGTCAAAATTAGTGATATAAGTATACACATGTAATTGGTATCTACGTAAAGAAAAAATAATAATGTTTAGTAAACGTAAGCAAATATGGATGTGAATGTGAAGTCCATAGAGACTATAACTTAAAATTAAACCGGCTTTGTCATGGAGAATTGAATTTGTCCTTAAAGAGCATACAAACTTTTCAGCTTAGAGAATGAAACAATGGGTGAAACTATTGACGACAAGATTTTGAAGGTGCAGTCGCAGTGCAGACAAAGGAAATCAAGAAACAAACCAAAACAGTCCACCTATATGGCAAAAGAGAACATACATAATATATTTCAGCAAATCATTACAACATGGCTCATTAAGTAAAAATTATCTTCATGGAATACAAGCTAAAACAAAACTACGACCCAATATGATATAAACTCAACATGACCCAATAAGATATAAACTCAACTATATTCTAGCCATAACCCTATTAATAGTTTATATATGAATGAGTTGAATATAGCAATTCTATCAAAGATCTATAATACAAGCAATGAATGTTTTGCAGTTTTGGTGGTTTTCCGGAAACAAGATTGTGCGGGAACTTACTATTTTTTTGCGGTTTTGATGAAAATAAAATTATGTGAGTCTAGCATATAAATATTTTTTACGGTTTTGGCAGAAAATACAATTATGCAATTTGGCGAGAAAACTCGTTTGGAGAGAAAATTTGATTTTGCGATTTTGGCGAAAATACTTGATTTGTTATTTTGATAGGACAACTCGATTTGCGGTTTTGGTGAAAAAACTTAACTTTTTGGTTTTAGTGGAAAAACTCAATTTTATAATTTTGACGGAAAAAAATATTTTGGCGAAAAACTCAACTTTGTAGTTTGGTAGAAAATTTCAATTTTACAGTTTTGTGGAAAATTCGATATTGAAATTTTCACGAAAAACTCAATTTTACAGTTTTGACGAAAAAATTTATTTTACGATTATAGCAGAAAACTCTATTTTGCATTTTCTGAAAAATTTAGTTTTTCTGTTTTGATGAAAAAAATCTACTTTGTAGTATTGGTATAAAATTCAATTTTTTGGTTTTAATTATTTTGTGGTTTTAATTGTTTTTGTGGTTTTAGTTTTAAAAAAAAAGTTTTGCAGTTTTGGCATAAAATTTAGTTTTACAGTTTTGACTTGTAAACTTGATTTTACATAATCAAACAAATTTTGAATTTAATAAATATTTAAATATTGTATAAAATGGTTAGAACAAAATCAATGGGCTAAAAACTTAACCATACAAGCTCATAGGCTAATTATATTCATCCATATTTTAGCTATTTCTTAAGAATCAGAATTAAGGCTACAAATTTTGATACATGGTTAAGGTTAACCTTCTTAGATTGAGCCCATTTTAACATCCCTACAAATAACTAAATAGGTAATCATGTGGAATGTCTGAGTATTATAAAAAATACAGATGTGATTATCATTAACATTTAAAAGCGGATTGACGATATCAAATTAATTTTAAGGAAACTAAACCACAAACAGAGATTCATACATAATATCACAAGATCAGAACATCATCACCTAAATTTATAAGACGCATTCACTTACCAGTTACCACTTATCAAAAAAACTTAAGACGGAAGATCAGAACCAAAACTATTTCGAAGAAATATGTTTTTGCAAGAGTTTTCAGACATTAATTAAATTACAAAACTCTAAAATCATTCTATCTAATTTCTTTCAGCGATGACCAAAACTTCAAAAACCACTTTCCAGCCTCTGTACCAACCATTCCATGTAATCAGTAGTCTTGAAACTGAAACAAGATGACATAATTTCCCTTACCCCTTCGATGCCCCAATACGTCTGTTAGATGTTGATGTAGGTCCAGTGTTACATTTCACGCGTCGTTACATCAGGTTGTCACGACAAGACTGGTATTAACATTTTTAATCCACGTTACAGATATGATTTAGTAAAGACCATATGATAACATGTCATGATTATGGATCGGAATCATGATTATTGTCTATATTTGGCAAATCCAAAGTGCTTTTGATTTTTTATATGTTTTAAAATACATTACCAAAAGAAGAAGCTAGTTATCAAATCATGTATGACTTTCGTGCATAATGAATTTACTAAATGATTAGTAGGCTATTATGGTATATGATATCATCCCTTTAACGTAACACTAAATTATTGCTTTTTATATCTTTTAAAAATTGTTTAGTTTCGCTTTTGTTAGTTGTTATATGTTACCATTAGAAGTTTAAACTAATTGATGTTGTAGTTTAACTCTTCTCTCCCACATTTGAACTTGGGTTTGGATTAGGTATGGACGTTTGAGGATATCCCATCGATTTCGGTTCGTTTGATTCATATTTTCAATACTATATTCATAAGTTCGATTCAAGATTTATTAAATTATGGGTCGGGTTCCATTCGGTTCTTTTCAGATTTAGTTCTGATCGGATTATAAATAATATTTAAAATCATCCAAAAATATTTTTTTAAAAACTTTTAAAATTAACAAAAACTAATCAAAATATATAAGTTATTTAAAAATTTAATTAAAAACTACTTAAATTAACTTAAATTTTTTAAAATGATAGATAAAATTATATATAAAAATACTCAAAATATATAAATTACCTTAATACATATAAAAACATTAATATATTTAATTAATAATATTTTTGAATTATTATTTGGGTTGAATCCAAAAATACCAAACTGTTAAATCCCGTTTGGATATTTTTTATAATGGTTCAAATGGAATTTTGCTTTTTTAGTTCAGATTAAGGTCGGAACTTCAATTTAGGGTAAAATCGGCCATGTCAAGTTCGGATATTAATTCCAAGTCTACTCTACTTGTACACCATACCATTAAGCTCCAGCTGGAAAAGTCACATACAAATATAGAATGCAAGGACCATGGTGCTTGCGAGATCACAAGGTCATATTATCGTTTATAAACTCTAATGAGTTCCTTAAAAGTTAAAACATGTTTTAACATTTAAAATATTTAAGCACTAAAATATACTCTCTCCATTTCATATTATTTGTCATTGTAGGGAAAAAATTTCGTTTCAAAATAAGTGTCGTTTTAGAATTTCAATGCAAAATTTATTAATAAGATTTATAGGTAATTGTGTTTTTATTTTTCTATTGGTTGAAATATGGTTAGGTGTATATGTAATTGTGTTTTTATTTTAAAAATATACAAAATCATATATTTTCTTAACATGTGTGAATAAACCTATAACGACAAGTAATATGAAAGAGAGAGAGTAACAATATACTGATTTTTAATGGCTTCAACAATGAAAAAAGTGACAATCAATATAGTTTCATTAACTTGCTTCGAGTTTTGCCGAGAAAAGACGATTCCTATTTATCTTTTTTTTTATTTTTAATTGATAATAAATCTCGAAAAAAGGTCCCAATGCTAATGCTCTATACTATGGAAAGTATAAATGTTATTTCGTAAACCTAAAGGTAAAGGTCAGAGTTTTGCTAATCTGAATGGGCATTACTTTGTCAAAATCATACAAAATTTCCATACAAATTTCAGATGATATATGAGGAAAAAGTTTTATATTAAATACAACTTTTTTCTAAGTTGCTTGTATGTAAAATAAAAAAAAGATATTTGGTGTTAGTAGCTCAACCAGCGTATCGTATGTCCACCCCAAAATGATAAGGTTCTAAGTTCAAACATCAGCGGTGAAGAAAACTGTTGATGGAGACAGACAACAAGACTATTAAAAGACAAGCGATCGAGTCTTTTGTTTTTGCTGAGAAAATCAAACGATCATTGCATAACATAGCATAGCATAGCTTGTTCAGACGGAATCCTCAAACAGTTAGTCTCTCGTCACACACACACATTATCCACACATGCTAAATAGTGAAGTGATAAACCATAACAAGAGAAATAATAATGGAGGAAGATAGGGTCAGATCTCGTGATGAAAAGATTCCGAGTCTTATCAAATAGATTTTGCGCATGTCGCCTTCTCGGGCCGCAATCTATCTACATGTCCGCATGTCGGCAGAACTGCCTTTAATTCATTCATACCCGCTTTCATTACTTTTATGATGTAATAAAATTAGTTTTGTTGAGACGACCAGTGGAAAAACACAGAGGATATTATTAATAGAGATAAATCAATACACGAGCCATCTTTTATTCATGTCGACTTCGTGCGTCTTGCACCTGAAGCCAACGCAATCAAATTTGGTTTTCCTCCTCTTGTTATCTATTTCCTGCGTTGTTGTTTGATAAAGCAAGCTGAAAATGACATTACAAAAAAGTTTTTTTCTTTGTTTGAACAACTACAAAAAAAAGTTATATAATTATTTGGTTTTGACTCGTTTTGACGTCGCAGATCTCAAATCTTATTAACTCAGAGCACTGTGTCCCCCCACCCCTTCTGGGGCTCTGGCCAATCGATGCTTCACACTTTTTTTACCTTGCACGTGTAGTATTCATGTAATACGTACATTAATCAATTGCAATGTCTATTAGTTTATTATAGATCATACATATACTTAGAGTCGTGTGTATATCGGGAAACAAAGTTTTGAGATGTGAATGTGAAGTTCACATGGGCATTGTTTGTTTCGACTTCTACATAGATTCCATAAATTGGAACATCTTGGAAATTATGGATAGTACCAGCTTTTTGTAAACTCTTAAATGGTAAAATAATCAGGTACATAAAAAATATAATGTTTTCTTTTTGATAAAACAAAATGTAGTGTTTGTTTTTCCAATATGTATCGTTTATTAATTGTTTAATCTGGTTAACTTTATTTTACTCAATTTTTTTAAAAAAACTTTTTTTACTAATAAAACAATCGATTTTATTAGCATTGTATCTTTAAAATGTACTTAATTTAAACAAAATTGCTCAAAATGATCAAAAACTATAAGATAATGTCACTGAAAATAATATTTCATTCATTGATTTTATCTTTATATCGCAATACAGCTAAAAGTCGCACCAAAGCATGCACAATAGTCTGCCCCAAAAAAGAAACGATTTTTAAATGGAGTCGTCCTCTTTATCTTTTGATTTAAAGTTTTCCTGAAAACAAATCAAAATTTGGATAATTGTCTGCTTTGATTAAACCATAAGTAATGCCATCTAAAAAAATATTATTTTATTACACCTTTTTTACATTCAGTAATAATTATTTCCTGTATGATCACTTTTGAATGTGTTATTTCCCTAATATCTCTCAGCAGTTTTCGATTAAAATACGTTATAGTAATGGATAATTTTCTTAAATAACATTCTCTTAAGATTTTGTCAAAAAAAAAAAATAATAACTTTTTTTGATTTTTTTTTTTTTTTAAATTGAAATCTTAACTGCAAAACTTCACATCCTCTATATACTAAAGCGCAAGTCGTCTGGCGAATCAGAATTAGACATGTGTCATGTATTCCACAACTTAAATAAAAATATAAATACAGAAAATTTGGAAAGCAAAAACGATTTCGTTCAATAACTGATTTCTTTATATATAAATAAAAGTTGGTAATATTTTTGCATACACCCATAATCCCACGATCTTCGAAACCGCTTCTCTTAAAAATAAGATTTATTCCATAGTGCCATATATTTAGTTCCATCTCCACTTGTGTTCAAAAATTTTAAATTCTTAAATCTCTGCAATGATTCTCTCTAAAATTTCAACTTCTAATGATGAAACCATTTATAGTTTCTGATCCAACAGTTGCCTAGAACTCCTCGAAAGAATTTCTTTCAATAAAATGAGAAGAAAGAACACCCAGATGGAGCCTAAAGTTCAAGTAAGTGAAAATTAAACGCTACATTCTTTATGCTCCAATAACTTTTTTCATGAACCTTTTTCTTCTAATCTATTTATAACTTTCGTTTGCCTTTTTCTCACATCTAGACATTGGCAAAGCTACATACTGCATAGTAAAAAAAGCAAATATAACAAAATATGTCAATAACAGAGCACACGAACAAAGCCCAAAAAAACATCTGAGAAACATCACCAGAAGAAAAGAAACTCAGGTTGTAGATAACTAGAAAGCAACAAATGGAGTCTAAAAAACTCAGGTTGTAGAGAAAACTAGAAAAATACATGTCTGCTATCTAGATCACGTAGTAACTTGACTTTTATTCGTAACTATTAACATTTATCAATTTTTTTGTTCAGAATTAATATATTATAATCAAAATTTGGTTTAAACATTACTCTGTCCATGCTATGCATGGGCCCATATACTAGTTTTAATTCTAAAACCTAAGTATATAATAATTAATTCTAAAAATATTAGTATATATTTATCTTTTTAATAAAATATTTTTATTATTTTTTATTTTTTATGTGCTATTTTAGGATGAAAAAACCTTTTTAATGGTTATTCAATCCCTTTCTTATTAATAGAGAAACATTATAGGAAAATAACCTTTAATTAGTACTATATTCACAATTTTGCCATTATTGGTGAGGTGTCAATACCATATTCTTTCTCAGCATCCATTTGTAATAGACCAACATTTACTAGAAGAATTACATAATACGCCACTGTGACTATATTAATATACTACGTTCATATATGCAAANCATCACAACCCTTTTTTTTTCTTCCTTCAGAAAGACATTCCTCCAAAGATGTGTTCCTTAATTAGACAGTATTTAGCATCATAGACAGGAGACATTAGTCATCGATCCAAGAGCTTCCTTGTCAAGCTGTTGCTGAAGATGAAGTGGGTTCTGTAAAGACATCAGCAACCAGAAGATGTAACTTGCCTCTACTACTTTAATTTTTTAAATGCTAATGGGTTATTGGTTACATAACTAGCAACGTGGTGGAAATGAGATTAATGGGTTAGGCAACGCCACGTTGAGTGGGGTTAAGTGGTTCGCCACGTCAGATCGAAATACTAATTGGAATGGGAAAAGTGAATGAGAGTGGGTCTATAGATGTGGGCTAAAGAAGGGTCCATGGCAATGATCCTCATGAGATCCTATGTTGATATGCGTTATTGATTGAGGTTGAATGCTTTACGCAACATACAATAACTAATTTATTTTATTTCAATATACAATAAAACTTTAATAAATTAATACTCGATAAATTAATATTTTTATAAATTAATAAATTTGTTAATTTTCATTTACACTGATTCAATATTTAACACAAATTAATAAAATATAAAATAATATTATTTTAAATTTTTTTATATAAATATATAATTTCATTAAAATTATAAATTAATAATTTGTATATATACATATTTTATATACATAAAAATTTATTATTATATTGTTTGTTTTATATTTATAGTAGAATTATCTTTTTAAAAAAATATTTTATATATTTTTGATAAAATTTAGTTATATTATGTCTAAAATGTAAATTCTATACAATATATATTATATACTAAATAATATAATAAAAATTAATATAAATATCAAGTTTTAAAACAATTATTATCTATATATCAAAATCAAATATTTTTTATCTTGAAATAAATATATCTTGAAATAAGAATTTTAAATAAAGAAATTTTATAAATTAATATCTCTATAAATTAATAAAATTTTAAAATTTCAGTATTATTAATTTATAAAAGTTTTATTATAGTATGTTTAAAGTGTAAATTCAATATCTTAAGAATGATGTTGTAATTCTTTTTTTAAAATAAACCCCAATACTTTATTTTCTCCCAGTAAGTACTGTAATAATGAAAAAATCTCGACAAAATTGGACATGTATCATGAACGAATCTAGAAGAAGATAAACATAAAATCTTCTAAAAGTGGTAACTGGTAAGAGTATATCCCTTTCTTATTAATAGAGAAACATTATAGGAAAATAATCTTTAATTAGTACTATATTCACAATTTTGCCATTATTGGTGAGGTGTCAATACCATATTCTTTCTCAGCATCCATTTGTAATAGACCAACATTTACTAGAAGAATTACATAATACGCCACTGTGACTATATTAATATACTACGTTCATATATGCAAATAAATAATATAAGAACACACCCAACATTGTTTTAGAATTTAGATACACGACAGCAAACAATAAAGAGGAAACTTTTCTTTTAATAGAGAGGAAACTTCGCAAACTAAAAAAAAACATTTGTAGCTCATCTCACTTTATCTTGTGTTTTTTTTTTAGATTACTGTAATAAACTTACTTATTCCATTGTTCTATTCTTCTAATTGAATATGAACAGACTGGTAACAATAGTTTCATCGTATGTTTCTGTATTCATGGGAAAATTATTTGTTTCTGTGTCCATAAACAGATTAGTTTCATGATATATTTCAGTTTGTAAGTGATCTTACGAAAGTCCATTAAAACATTCTTCTAAAACGGCAGACACATGATATATTCATTGATATCACCTCTCATGAAGATTGTCTGTCAAAAACGTTATTATATTTTCCATTTTTACAGGAATGTTCATTGTATGTATGTTATATAAATTTTTCATAATATGTTCGTATATCTTTTTGTGTCCATGGGCATTTTTTGTTTTGTTTTTTGCTTAATCTGGTTACATATTTCCACATTTATTACGGGTATTAGCGTTTAATTTTATTAAAGGGATATTAAAAGAGGATCCAATCTTGTAAGAAACTGAATATATGAACGTTTATTGTGATCGTATATTATAAATTGTGGAATAATATCAAATAAGGAAGAACTTTTAATGTTAAAGTTTGTTATCACGTTTAATTAAAAGTCGCCTTATTTTTGGTGGAATTTTTGGTAAGCTGTATAACTGAGAATCAAGTTAAAAGCTTAATTCAAGCATTTTTCAAAAAAAAGAAGTTAAAATCTTTGTGCTACCGTTGTCAAACTTAATGGCTTGATTGCGGGAACACAATATTCTCA